>JAKSZU010000003.1:64821725-65422725 GCA_026018925.1 Tupaia tana | reverse complement strand
CCACATGAGCAAGTCTCCCCCCCAGAGCCTCCAGATGTCTGATGTGATTTTGGCCTTATGAGACCCACAGTAAAGAAACCAGCCAAGTCCATCTAGACAGAATTGTGAGATAACACACACTTGCGATGCTTTAGGCCAATACATTTGTGTTAATTTGTTATGGCAGTCACGGAATATGATGACCCCACTTGGTATTTGGGAGAAGCTGAACTTTTCAGTTCACACTTCTTGAATCTGTTTTAGGGGATAGTTCAGAACGAGCGTAATTCCATCTCCTGCTTTCAGGGAAACGAGCAACCCAGCTGCCCTGGAAGCTCTGGGCCACATCAGAAGTGTGGTTGGGTTTTATTTCTTAATGAGCTGGATGGCAGAAGGAAGGTATTAGCTGCACCATAAGAGTGTACTTTTGGATGAGGAGTCCAACACATAATCTGAAAGGATGAAAAACAGTGGCTGTTGCCAACTCTCATGGCCTGGCACGTACTGCCAATTAGTCAGAGAAGATGGATATTTTCTGTCTATCGGAAGGGGAACAAAAAAATTCATGCACGACAGATAACAAACAGCGTGAGGCCTGCTCTCGGCCATCACCAGGGGTTATTAATGACAGAATTCTTTGCTGCAAAAAGAAACACATGGTCAAGAAATCAGGCAATGACACAAAATGATAGGGGGTAACCTCCTGGGGTGGCAGGAGCTGCATGGAGTAGGGACAGATCTCACTTGCAGAGTGTGAGTGGGTGGCTGGCAGGCCGTCATCGCTGGCACTTAGATGGTCGCAAGCTCAGCCATTATCCCACAGCACATTCCCCCACAGCGGTGCAGGGGAGGGATGCACTGGGGGTGTGGGTAGTCAGTGTGCTGCAAACACTGCTTGCACCAGGATCAAGGAAGCTGGATTTCTACACGGACCCAGTTCTTCTGCTGCATAAATGGGAACAGACTGGGAATGATAGAAAGTTTCCAGAAGAGATCTCCTCACCCAAAGTTGTAGTGAGAACAAACTAAATTACTATCGATAAGCTCACACGAATATCAGAGTTTTAAAACATGAATACCATGGTTTTTAAATTAATAGCATTTCTTTCATAAGATTCCCTGTGCCATATACAATCTAAGCTGTAATTTTCAACTGCATTGATCATTTGATCTCATTGAGCATGTTTTTTGTATTAAACTATTAAATGGAAATCTGGCCCCAGCTGTGGCAGTGCAGTGGTAGTGCAACCCTTTATAATGCTGGAAATCATATGGAAGGTTGGGGTTTGGCTCCTGGGTCAACCTGTACATGCTAGAGATGTGCACGCATGTGCCTGTAGCCCCAGCTGGGAAAGCTGACTGGGGAAGAATCATGGTGTGGGACCCTCTTGAGGTTGCTTGCTTTTTCTTTTTTTCTCTCTCTTTCTGTCTCTCTTGTTAAAGAAACTTACAGAAAATGAAGATGATAATACCTGCTCTGACTACCTGCTACTACCAGTGATTAGAACAGGGTCTTTGCAAATTTCTCTCTGAAGGCTTCCACTTCCTGCTTGTCCTCCTGACACCTCCCCCAGTCCTTGTCTTCAGACAAATGTTTATTCTGTCTTCTTGGAGGTTCTCTAGGGTTCCCACCAGGGCCAGAAAAGCTGCTCCAATTTTAGGCACTCTTTTTCCTTTATAAGAGTTCAATCTGTGATTTCCTAGAAGAACTGCTCTCTGTCGGGAGGCAAGGGGGTTAGTGGGTCTTGTAAAAATCACACCTACATAATACTTTTGGAAACTGAATTGAATAATTCATTGTTATGAAAGCAAATGACCCCCAGAAATTGCTCTGAACGGCAGCTTTCAAGCAAGCAGGCAGGCCTCTGGGGCCTCCAAACAATGCCATCTGCTATGGGTGTCTGTGGCCGTCAGCATAAGAGACCCGCTTGGATCCGATGGCCCAAGTGTTGAGAACTGTACCTTTTCAAGGATGTGCACTATAATGAGGAACTATACCTCAATAGCCTCCTAAAGCTGGACTTCATCCAAAGAGCTGGGAAGCTGGGAACTGTAGCTTAACCTTAGAGTTAAGAAGCTAGAATTCCAAAATGTCTGCTTCAGTGTCTGCCTTATAGCTTGTCACCCCAATAAACCATACCCTAAAAAGTGCATTGATGAAGTATGGAATAATTTCTTTGAAAATATTATAAGATGTCTTCAGGCAGTAAATAAATTAAAACTGTTGCTTTGAAGTAAATAGAATTATAATAAAAATGATCAACAATAAAAAAATAAAAAAAAACTGTAAAAGGGGAGAAAGATGATTTCAGGATCTGACTCAACTCAACTGCTCCTCCTAGTGCAATAACAGTGTCCTTACCTCTCTCTCACTGTTCCAAACTGGCAAGGAAAAAGAACAGCAGAAACTTATCTTGCAATATACTATTCGGTCGTCAGAAAAGTCATGGTGTATTTTTCTATGGAAAAAAATGCTCATGACTTTTCTGACGACCCAATACTATATTAGAACATTTTAGATCAACTTGGAATAATAGGGCATAGTGGAAAAGAGGGTCTTTCAGTGTCTCGAGAAGCTCTGACCTACATCTTAATGAGACATTGCTGATATGAAGACAAGAAAAATTCAATAGAGCACCATTAACATAAATACACAGAGTGAGATTGTTACTCCTCCAAATACTATTGCAAATACATTGTTTTATGCATATGTAATACAACTATTAGCAAGTCGTCTTTAAAATATGTTTTGTAAACTAAACATTGAATCAGATTAAATATTCAGGAAAGTTCAAGAACACAAAGTTAGGAAACATTTCTAAATTCTCTAAATTACATTTGTAGCTCTGCTGGTACCTTCAAATTGAACAGGTAAATGTTTTCTCTGCTATTTTTGTGTTCCAGGAAAGATAGATTTATTATGATGTCTCTGTATTTGCTACACAGTTTTAAGAATCAATTTTTACAAACTCTTAGGAGAAATCCAGTTGCGTCTTAGCAAGGAGTATAAACAGAACTAGACCATGTAGAGAAATAGCAGGAAAAGGTTAACCTGTACCTATTCAAGTCTGTGGATGTGCTTTGCTTTACCAGTCAGGAGTGGTGTTTTTTGTTTTTGTTTTGACAGATCTGTCTTCTGTGACTTGGTGGTTTATCCTTAGTTCTCGTTTTGATACTTGCAAACCTCCCAAATTGTTCAACTGTTAAAAAGTTCCAAAACAAGCAAATGTGTTCCTGGAATCTTACCCTTAACTTTGCTGAGAGCATATACTCAGGCTTCTTCTCCAGCCAAAATAATAAAAGATCTTTTAAGTGGCTGAAATTCTTGGTTGATTGCACATACATGCCAATGTCAGACAACTATAAATAGAGAGATTTAGAAGAGAAATAGGGAGTCTTTATAACTCCAATGAAATAAAATGGAATGTTCTGAAGGCAGTAGACGTTTTTATAAAATTAAGATTTGTCTCCATTTAATCCCAAATCCCCTTTCAGCAGGAAGAGCCCTTATGGATCATGTACTTCCAGACTGAGGGAATAAAAGGACTTCTTGTCTTTATTAAGATATACGTCTTATTCTCAACCCTATAATTAAGATTTCTTCTTTATATTCTTTTGAGTTTGAGTATCTGCTAGATCTTTTGACATTTCTCCCCTATCACTGCTTTGTTTGTATAGAATACTAAGAAAATTTCTAAAAGGATAAAATTGTGCCTATGGTTACTGATATACATGAAGGCAGCAGGGAACTGCATCGGTGTTACCTGGGACAGACTTGGTCTCTAAATAAACTGGCTACTTGTTATAGTTATTCAAAGAGACTTAAGGAAGGGACCAGCAGGTAGCGTAATGGCTATGTCGCTGGACTCCCACATAGTCAACCGTGGTTCAAGTCCCAGACCTGGTGGCTTAAACTCATGCCAGGCGCATATGTGTGCATGACCAGAGATCCGATCCCAAGAGGAGAATGGAAGAGAAGGGATTACCATCCCCCCTGGGGGTGATTTCTTGCTTTCTGTCTCTCTGCCTCTCTCTGGCGAGCACACGTGCCCTATAGCAAAAAAAAAACTCTCAAAAAAAAAAAAAAAAGAGAGACTTAAGGACTTACTTCTCAAGAAATTCCTACTCTTTCGGGCAGGTTAACATGCCCACTAGCTTTTGTTTTAAAAAGTTTTATTTCTTTATTTCTTCTGAGAGACAGAGAGAGAGAGAGGTGGTGCCTCTATTGGGTCTGAATGCCACTGTCCACCCCAGTCTCAATTGGCCCTGATCATTTGCACATGCATAAGCCTGGCATGCTCAGGGAGGTTCTGGGATGTGAACTCAGAATCTTTCCATCCATGTGGATACTTGTGTTTCCTCTATGTCACTACCTGGTTTTATATTTTATACATGCGTCATATATATATGTGTGTGTGTGTGTGTGTTTTTAAAAAACTATTCAGTTCATTCAAAAAACTGACAAATCTCAGTTGTAATAGTACAATTTTGCAAAATATTGTAAACATTTTGCACACTAGTCAGACCTTTCTTTTACACAAAGTACTCTTTTGATGACAGATTAATTAACAAATAATCACAATAACAAATAATTTATATATATTATATATATGTGTGTATATATACACACACACACACACACACACACACATACATATGTATGTATGTATGTATTTGCCAGAGGGCATGTGCACTTGCCAAAAAGAGACAGAGAGATGGGGCGTGGGGGGAGAAAGCACCCTCCACTAGGGCATGGTCATGTTGCAATCCTTTCTCCTCCATTTTCCCATCATTTCAAGATTTGGGGCATGCACACACATGTGCCTGGAGTTTTTCAAGCTGCTGGGTCTGGGATTTGAATCACAAGGTTAACCATTTGGGATCCAGCTCCCTTAACCACTAGGTCACAGGTCAGCAAATACATATTTCTGAAAACAGGGTTATACATTGACACTGTAAAAAATAGGCATATTCACCATCCCTACTATAGTAATCCATCTAAATTGAATTCGAATTAGTTATTGTGAACTAGTTGACTTATTTTGAGTGTAGAATCACTATACAAGAGAATTTACCAGTTGCTTCAGTTTAGTAATTGTGCTGTAGACAAGGAAATTAATTAGCAGCAATAAAGAAAACCAGCACTTATTTAACAGTCTTTTAATGCAGTTCTTTTGAATCTAGACCTGAAGTGAATGATATTAGAATGTCAATAGTGGTTACAAAGGATGCTTCCTCCAAATCAATAATATAGTTAATGTCTCTGAACTTTTGGTTCTCTCCAAACTATGTTGGGTTTTAGTTGGCTAATAGCTATTCCTTAGCTGTATAGATTCAGCATTTAACACTGGAATACCAGAAAGGAATATGTCATTATTTTTAGTGATGATTTCATCACTTATTATTTCTGAAACAAATCCTTCAGCCAACAAAAGATAAGACAGGAACTTAAAAATAGCATGGTTCTAAACAAGTCATGTATCTAATTTAAAAATCCTACCTCCAGTTCATTTTTAATATTTTACATATAATATTTTAAAAGTAATCGAAGGATGGCATTCAGTTTATTTGATGATGTTTAATTAGTTTAAATGATAAATTTCATAATTCAAATAATTTATTCCCTACGAATGCTGCTATGCTATGTATGACATCAAAATTTCCTATTATTTAGAATATAGGTTTAGAGCTTCAACTGCTTTTTCATAAAGTGTGGGGCCAGCAGTGGTAAACAACCATTGCTCTACGAGCTAATCCACATGGGAAGGTTCCTGGTTCAAATCTGGAAACCTCCTTCAATATGCTGGCCACCTATGCCCATGATCCAGACCTGGCTGAAGGCTAAGGGCAGACTGAGGTGTCAGGACCTTGATGGAAGTGCTTTCTCTCTCACTCATGGAAAAAATAAGTAAAGTTAAACAAAAAAAAATTGTTTAATAAGCAGCTACCTGGCTGAACAGAACTTTTTGAATCATTATGAGAGAGATGTGTTTGATCATGTAATTAAAATAAAAATTGTTCGCTGTATGTACTGTCTGATGTATAAAAGCACTTAATTAAAACATGATAGACCAATGATCAGAGGGACGTGCACAGATGCTCCCAGCAGAGATCACGTCTCCCAGGGGGCACTCTAGACTCTAGAGTTAAGAACAGATTTCAAATGGCAAATGTGAAGCTCCATGTAAGACAAAAATGACTCTACCAGTGTGTCCTTCTAAGTACACATTTAAGAAAAATAAATTGCCAAGTCTTTCAAATAGACTACTGAAGAATTTAGTTTATTCATTCCATGAATACCTCACATCAGTTTATGAGGGACAGACTGATGAAAAGTATTCTTAATATAAGAGGTTTTTTTATTATTATTTTTCATTTTCATTAGTGGTGTCCAAAATGAAAAATTCCATAAGAGTAAAAAGTAAGACTGCTTCAGACAAAATTTTGTTATGCAAATTCTAGTTTATTTAATCAAAGCAGTTCCAGTCATCTATTCCCCAGCATAATGCTGGAAATGTGATGCCTGCCACTAAATGGGAATGACTCAATTACTCTGGTTCCATCTTCCAATGACTTAATAACAGGTTGACTCACAATAAAAACCCAGCTCCTCAGATCTTGTGAAATTTCAAACCCATTAAATAAAGCTATTTCAGCAAGGTCAGACAAGAGAACAAAGAAGAGATAAATGGAATATACACACTTCAAGCAATAAATGTATTCAGCTTCCCAATAAGACTCACAGAGAAAATAGGTAAACTGAAAAACTTTGAAAGCTTAATTTTATCTAGCCCATGTGTTGTCACCAACATGAGTTACATTAGAAAGTCAGTCACTATTTTTGTAGGAAAAAAACTGTTTCATGCATTCCTAAATATTTCTTGGAATTTAGCTAAAAGAAGATTGATTGCGTAAATTTTAGGATTCCCAGTCCTGACGCAATGCCATATTGCTCTAGGAACCCAAACTCAGTGTTGGCTCAGGTTGAACACGGTAGCTGGCACACAGTTAGGTACAATAACAGTTTAATGGTTAAATGAATGAATAAACAGCAGGATGAACGAATGTTTAAAAATACCACAACAAACTTAAAAGGAGAGCAAGAGAACAAATTCAATCTGTATTAAAGACTTACTTATTCCATGCTTGTCTAAGGTTTTTAGAGCTGTACAGAGTAAAGCGTTCTGAAATAAAAAAGAGAAAGGATAAACAACTATTATATCAAATGCATACATTGCAAGTGTATTAACGAAAACTCAACTTCTAAAAAAGACTGTTTGATCTAGTCATAGGCTAGCCACACTATGTTCTTTACCTTTAGATTGGTGTTCCTTTCCGTATTCTTGTTTATGTTTATAAATACATACTTATTCATATTTATAAACAGTATACACAATTTTAATTTTTAAATGGATTGTGCAAATTTTGTTAAGCATTTAATAATATAGAGTGGTAGTCCTTCAAATCAAGAAAATACATGCAACAATTTTTTTTTTAGAGATTTTTGCTTTAGGGTACATGTGCTCACCAAAGAGACAGAGAGACAGAAAACAAAAAATCACCCCCTGGGGGTATGGCCACACTGGAATCCTTTCTCCTCCATTCTCCTCTTGGGATTTTGGGTACACATGCATATGCACCCAGCATGAGTTCTAAGCTACTGGATCTGGGACTTGAACTGTGGTCAACTGCATGGAAGTCTAGTGATGTAACCATTACACCATCAGCTGGTCCCTTTTTATAAAAGCTGTATAATATTCCTAGGAAAGAAAGACCATTTTTTTGGACCACCCTCCCATTAGTTAAACTTTAAGTAGTTTCCTTTTCCATCTCCCTTATAAACGATGCTTTATGAATATCCTTGCACATTTATTTCTAGACATGGATGCTTCATATCTGTTGGATAGATTCCCCAACATAGACCTGCTTTCAAAATGGTATGTGTGTTTTATATTTTAATAGAGGCCAACAGATCACTATTCATTTTACCATCAGCAATGAAAAAAATGTCTTTTTCCATGTATTCCAGTACTGATTGTTAATGTATTACATTTCTGCCAAACTTAGGCTTGATAAAATATTCTTGTTTTGATGCGCTTTCTGGATATTTGGAGTTACTCTTTTTTCCAAATTTTACCTTTTATTCTTGTTACAGATTTTATTATTAGGCTATTGAATCTTTTTTTTAATTTTTTCTCTAGGGCATGTACGATCACTCACCAGAGAGACAGAGAAACAGAAAGAGAGAAATCACCCCTCCAGGGCATGGTCATGCCACAATCCCTCCCACTTATTCTCCTCTTGGGATTTTAGGCAGGTAGGCAGGCACACATACACACTCGGCGTGAGTTTTAAGCTGCCAGGTCCAGAACTCAAACCATGGTTGACTATGTGGGAGTCCAGCAACATAACCATTACACCATCTGCTGGTTCCTAGACTATTGAATCTTAATCACAGATTAAGCATATATAAAAGTTTTTTATGTATGCTCAAGTTGTCTCAATTACGTATACAACTGATTATATATATGCAGTATATATCTACATTTCTGTATTACTTAAAAATGTGTGTGTGTGTATATATATATATATATTTTTTATTTTTTTATTTTTTTTATTTTTTTGTTTGTTTGTTTTGGAGAGGTTTTTGCTATAGGGCGCATGCACTTGCCAAACAGACAGAGAGAGACAGAGACAGAAAGCGAGAAATCACCCCCCAGGGAGGATGGCCATGCCGCAATCCCTTCTCTGTTCTCCTCTTAGGATCTTGGGCACGCACACACACGCGCCTGGCGTGAGTTTTAAGCCACCGGGTCTGGGACGTGAACCGCGGTTGACTACATGGGAGTCCAGCTACAGCCATTACGCTAACTGCTGGTCCCAAAAATGTATGTTAATATATATATCACCACTGTGCCACAGCTGGCTCTCAATTTAAAATTTTTATTTATTTCTTCTATGAGCAAGAGAAAAAGACAGAGCAAGGCAGAGACAGACAGACAGTAACCCCAACAAGGTCCCAACACTGAGCTCTACCCACACCTCAGTCAGCTCCAGGTCACAGGCACCTGTATGCCAAGTGTACTGAGAAATACCTCTGGATGTGAACTTGAAACCTTTCCATGTGGGTCAGCCTCAAAGAACATTTTACCACTGTGCTACGTCTGGGCCTGTCATTTGGTTTTTAATAATTTAATAGTCAATGGGTTTACTTTTTCTTTAGATTCATTGGTCTCTTTTGCCAGTGTTTTTGTTTTGTTTTGTTGTAATTTGCCAGAGAATGAATGTACTCACTGGAGAGAGTATGGGGGGTGGGGAGAGAAGGTAAGAAAGCACTCCCCATGGAAGATGGTCATGTCACAATCCTTTCTCCTCCATGTCTCCCTCCTTTTGGATTTTGGGCATGCACATAAATAAGCCCAGTGTGTTTTTCAAACTACTGGGTCCAGGACTTAAAATGCCATCAACCATGCAAAAGTCCACCAAGTCACCCACTGGAACCCCACTGCTTGCTTTTAATTGTAAGTTTTTGAGGAAAGGAGAATTACGTCTATTAGTTTTGCTGGAGTATGTTTCATGTATAAGAATACCATTGGATTAAAAATGAAAAGAAATTTAAAAACACACTGAACTGGGGTCAGCAGATGGCATAGTGGTTACGTTTCTGAACTCCCACATGAGTCACCACAGTTCAAGTATCAGACCTGGTTGCTTGAAGCTCATGCCAGGTGTGTGTGTATGTGTGTGTGTGTGCCCCAAAAAACCTCTACAAAACCAAAACAAAACACACTCGACCTATTTCTAAAACAGAGTTTACTGGAAACACAATGCAATAATTCAATCATTCATTCATTCAACTACTATTTATTGAGCAACTACTACATGCCATATAGTTCTTGGGGCCAGAGGTACAGAAGGGAACCAAACAAAAACCTTTTGCCTGCAGAGGGCTTGCATTCCAGTATGGGGTGTGCAAGGTTAGAGTAAGCTGAAGACCAGGATACCTGGAGCACAGAACCCAGGAGAGGGAGGCTGAGACAGATATGATGCAGAAGGACAGAGGGCCTTTGTGGTCTTTATGGTACGATCTGATATGATTTGGGCTTTTCTTTGGTATCAGTCTGGCTCCTGTTTGTAGAACACATTACTGGCAACAGGGAGATCAAGAAAAAATGACTACAAGTATCCGGAAGAGAGATGATATAATCTGGGCTACGGTATCAGAGTGAACACAGGAAGAAAGACATCAGAGTCTGAACATATTTTGAAAGTAGGGCCAGTAAGATTTACTGATGAATTATAAATGGGGTGTGACTGAAAGTGAAAAGTCAAGAGTGGCTAACAACACTCATCGATCTTCAATTTCCTGGTTTCAAAGATGTGCAAATTCATATGCAACTCAAATATTATCCTGAGAATAAGTTAATTTCTTTCTTATGATTTAGAAGGTAATTAAAGTTCTCATGGAGATTTAGAGTTCTTGTTCAGGCAGGATTAGCTGCAAAATACTTGATAACCTAGAAGGCACAGGCATTGACCAAACAGATTCAAAACTAGCCATTATGATGTAATGATGTATGTTAGCTTACAATCAACCCTCATTACAAATGTCCATTCTCAGGAGACAGGCAAAAGTGCCCACCAATAATTATGTATTTATTTGTTTCAAAAGAGTGTCTAATTTCTGACTTTATTTTTTACTAGGTTGCATTATATAAAGTACAGTATAATTCAGGCAGTTAGGGTAGAATAGAAATTTTAAGGCATATTCTAGGTTTGAGGATTAGCTGACAAGGAAAAGAGAAATGGGAAGTATAGTTCTTTGTATAAATTTTTTCTTCTTCTAATTATTATCTAAAGTCTGGTATTAAAAACGCAAGAGAGATTTTAAAAACTAATTACATCAAATGTCATTGTAAAACAAATTTGATTTCCTTAACTTTGTACTCCCCACAAAGCAAGTTTAATAATTTGCTATGATTTCAGGATGAACAAGAATTCCATTACAGATAAAACTAATACAATCTCGCATTTACAAGTAAATTATTATTCTTAGCAATTAACTATTGCACATAAATATTAGTTCTAAGAATTGCTTCTATTTAGAGCTTGACAGGATATGCTAATAGAATTTTTTTCCAGAAATACAATATGTCAATTTCAGCTGTGCATAAAAGAGAAAAATTGATAGTGAAACATGCCATATGATAGTAAAAAAAATAAAGAAATAAAGATGTAGCCTCATTCTCAGGTTTACTTCCTATCACTATTGATGTAAAATCTTTTTTTTTTTTTTTTTTTTTTTTTTTTAGCATATATTGCCTGGACACCTGCATGTGTGCCAGGTAAGGCAATGGGGACACAAAAATGAGTAAACAGTGATGAAAGTTCAGTGCAGATATGTGGGGGAACATGTCATGATGTGAATGTGGACCCAACTCCCAAGGAAATTAGAGCCAGAGCCTCTGCATCTGTATCTTTTCCTAATGAAGACAGGAGAAAACACACGTCTGAAGCTAACTCCAGTAACATACAGAACCTGGTTGCTTTTATCCAACATCTTGCAGACTTTTTTTATTTAAAGGTTTTTGCCACAGGGTGTGTTTGCTGGCCAGAGAGAGACAGAGAGGGAAAGTGAGAAATCACCACCCAGGGGCATGGCCACACCACAATCCCTTCTCCTCCATTCTCCTCCTGGGATTTGGGGCACACACACATACACACACACACGTGCCTGGTGTGATTTTCAAGCCTCCGGGTCTGACACTTGAACATGGTCGACCACGTGGGAGTCTAGCGCCCTGACCATTTTAACTGACAAAGAACACCATTTCAAATGGAACTTTTTCTAACATTTTCTGAGATGAGTATTACATTTATAATTAGATTAAGTTATTATATTTTATAAACTACTTGGAGGTGCAGTGGTAATGTACTGCTCCAACGAAGCTGGTTTATGTGGTAGATTGTAAGTTCGGATCCCTGGTCAACCTGTACATTTATGCACATGATCCTGGCTGGCTGGGAAGACTGGGGGAGGATAGCAAGTGTGAGACCCTGTTGAGAGTCTCTGTCTCCATCCCTGTCTCTCTTGAATGAAAAAAATAAGATAAACAACAAAAACAGATCCATTATGAACAAAAGTTCATTTCTATTAGAATGAAAACAACATAATTATCCATGTAAGCTCTGAAAACCAAAAATTGTTTAAATTAGTGCCCCAAATAGGTAACAGGTATATTTAAAGAAATAGATATTAGATGGCCTATGAATAAATTTACCGGGTTATTTGAATATTTGCATATGAATGTTTTATTCTGTTCTTCAGTTAAGTTTATGCTCACTATTTTAATGTCAACTTTCTCTTTCCAATTATGTTTAAGCTAGAAGTTTAGAATGTCATTATTTAAAGCATTGGCTAACTCCTAGCATAACTGAGAAGTGCAATTAATTTAAACCTGGAGGCTGATTTTCACCTTCTCCTCTTATTGCAGGGACACTGCAGAGGAGGATCACAACTCAGCGGGAGACTGGGGAGGAGAGCTGGCAGAGAAATCACTTGCTATGCGACATGAGGTGGGGAACAGAAGGCTGGAAAGGTTTTCCCTGGAACTGAATGCTTATCCACTGCAATTCATCGACATTCCACAAGAAAACAACTGGAGAACAATGCTACCTCAGGTAAAGTCTCCCAGCTTAAAAGAACTGACCTGAAATGGCCTGAGGCATTATGAAAGCAAACTTTAACCTACTTGAAGATAAAACCCAAATTGAATTTTAGTCATTTGCTTATAGGTATACACCATATATATATATACTCCAGGAGATCAATTTTCATTTTTATTCTCCTCATTCTCCTCTTCCCAATGTTTTTGTATATTATACTGCTGTTTTCAACTTCAATAATAGGAAAGAATATGAGTAAAAAGTTAAACTAACCAACCAATAAAAAGCCTCGAGTATATTCAAAGAACTTGAACGGTGAACCAAAATGTGTTGCTAACATTATTCTTTGTTATTTTTATTTTTTGGGGGGGATAGGTGGGCAGACAAAGCAGGGTAGCAACAGAGAGGAGCTCGTCAGCAGGCTCCACCTGTGTATTATCTGGTATCAGACATCGCAGATAATACCATGGCATAAGCATGAGTCTATAAATCAATATAAAAACCAGCATGTCCCAAATGTCATATGAGATGCTAGATACTCTTTATAATCAACTCCTCTAAATGACACATTCATCCATTCACAATTTAACTTAAGGATTATTTAGTACTTTTTAAAAGGTTTTGCCATAGGACTTGTGTGCCCAAGAGAGACAGACAGTGAGAGGGTAAGTCAGAAATCGTGTCCCTCATCCCCCGGGAGGGGGACAACCACTCTGCAATCCCTTCTCCTTCATTCTCCTCCCAGGATTTTGGGCATATACACACAGATGCCTGCTGTGTTTTCATGCCGTTGAGTTCAGACTCGAACTGCAGTTGGCCATGTGGTCTACTGCCTTAACCACCACGCCACCTGTTGGCCCCAGAATTGTGCTACACTTTAACGAATGCATTTGCTCTTATTGAACTGGTATGAAAGGAGTAATGATGTAACTAGAAAGGGGTGGCCATGCTGAAGGGCACCTTGTCATCGGCAGAAGTGTTGTGCTTTGTGCCTCTCTTGGAAATGCTTCTGTGAAGGAAAAATGCTCTAGTCCTTCACAAAGGTGAACAATGAATACAGTCATGAATTGCTCTGTTTATATTTCCCACAATAAATCTAATCATCTGTTTGTGTAACAGATAACATCCTCAAATCCTTTGAATAGAAGGCACGACTACACATTGATTCTGTCTTTCGTTTTACAAATATTTCCTGTATCTACTAGTCTCCAGGCACTGTGAATGACAGCAGTGCACAAAGCATGCAGGTCATTAGTAGCCGACAACAAACCAAGAGAACCCATACTAAGGGACCGTGGATAGATGGAAAGCATATTCAACAAGAATTTTCACGTAGGGAACCAGCAGTTAGCGAAATGGCTATGTCGCTGGACTCCCACGTAGTCAACCGCGGTTCGCGTCCTGGACCCGGTAGCTTAAAACTCACGCCGGGCGCGTGTGCATGCGTGCCCAAGATCCCGAGAGAATGGAGGAGAAGGGATTGCGGCGTGACCATCGCCCCTGGGGGATGATTTCTCGCTTTCTGTCTCTATGTCTCTCTCTGTCTGTCTGGCGAGCACACGTGCCCTATAGCAAAAACCTCTCCAAAAAGAAAAAAAAAAGAATTTTCATGTAAACTTTACATGCTTACCTTTTTTTAGGAAAACTAAGTCAGCAGTGAGCATTTCAGCTGATATTCTGATCAAGACATATAAAAGGTAGATTTACAGTCTTTGAAACGGAAGTAAGGCAGAATTTGTTGATAGTAGAAGAAGACAGTCAGTCACTTTCTTTTTTTTTTTTGAGTCACTTTAAATTTCATTCTGTCTTTTTGAGAGTTGGGGGAAGGTAATTAATTCACATGTATAGGAGTAGTTATAAAGACTTATGAAGGACATCAGAGAAGGTTGATACATATCCTGGACAACAATATCAACTGATTTCATGATTCCTGACATTTCTATATATAAACTTAGCATATATTATTTATATATACATATATATAATACACCTCTACTTTGTAAAAAGCTAAAAATACAAAAAAATGTTGGATGACTATATGGAAAATCAAAGTCCTTTTGTTAAACCCTAAAACAATTAGTTGTCAAGTGTGGCTATTTTGCTAATAACTAGACTTATAATTCGGTTTCTCTGTTGTTTTGGGGAGCATTGGGGGGTCACTTTCAATAGAACAAGCCACACTTGTTCCAAATACCTTACTCCAAGAGCACAGTGATTTCAATAGGCATTTTAGAAATAATACGGATATTTGCCCAACTCCAGTTTGCAGCTTTAAGATATTTGTTATTCCCCAAATATTTAATGGCCCAGATACAACACAGCTCCAGCATTATTGGTGACAGGCTTGATGTGACACATCAATGCTGAACAGAATTATACTGTCCCTTTGCTGTCACCCAGAAGAGCTACCTTAAAATGCTGAGCTGCATCTCTAGTCCTTTAAATGACAGACCTCAACATCTCAACCTACCATGGCTGCAGCAAATCATCCTTCAGATACTAATGGAGTGATTTTTTTAAAAGCATTATTTATTTAATTTTATTTATCATTTTTATTATTATTATTATTTTTAATTTGCACAAAGCACGTATGCTCATGAGAGAAAGTGAAAGTGTGAAAGCAAGCCACTTGGTTTGTGAATGAACCACAGTTGACCACACAGGAGTACAACACCTTAACCACCATGCCACCTGCTGGCCTAACAGTGGAGTGCTTTTAAAGTAAGTAATCTCTGAGCAGCTTCCAGAAACAAACATTCTACTATGTTCTTACTTGCAATGGCATTTACTTTTTCTAACATACATCGAAATACAGGCTTCTGAGTGCATATTTTCAGATAAAGTCTTCAAATTATCCACATTTTTCTCAACCTAAAAGTCAGAGACCACTTCTCTTTCCATAAGACAGTCTTCCCCAGAGAAGCAAAGTTTAATCCGTTAGGCATTCAGAGGAAAGCCTAACGTCACAAACAAGAATAAATATACAGCTCTCGGAAAATTGTCTTTTTTAAAAAAATTAATTATCTTATTTATTATTTTTAAGTTTGCCATAGGGCATGTGTGCTCACGAGAGAGAGAGAGAGAGAGAGAGAGAGAGAGAGAGAGAGAGAGAGGAAGGGAGAGAGGAAGAGAGAGAGGAAGAGAGAGAGAAAGAGAGAGAGATGGGGAGAGACAGAGAGAGAGAAAGAGAAAGTGAGAACGCAAGTCACCAGGTAGGTCCAGGACTCAAACCATGGTCAGCTGTGACTGGGTCAGCACCTTAACCACCACACCACCTGCTGGCCCCCAAATTTTATGTTTCACTCTCTGCATCCACACTCCTCTCCAAATCCCCTTGTTTAATCTCTCCAGAGCAGCAGGAAGGGGAATAGCACATTTCAAAAGACCTGTGAGCTGAACAGGCCCTGAGCTATCAGGTGGTCTAGCCACTTCATTTTACAAATGGGTAAACCAAGGCTAGAAAGACTGAATTGCCTAAGGCCATGATGCAGGCTACTGTGGCAGAGGCTGAATCAAAAGTCTATTCCTGTATACCATTACAGGAATAGTGCCATCCAAGCCTCCTATTGGATATTAACACACATTTTCTATGTGGTTGGTAAATATAAATTTGTGCTAATCTTCATAACAATGCTATGGGGTCTGAGCTATGATTATCTTCATTTTAATACATGGGGAAACTGAGATACAGAGACTTTGGGCACCTTGCTCAGTTACCCAGCTGATAAGAGAGAAAGCTGAGATTTGAACCTAGACAGTTTGGATCTGGAGTCTATACTTTTTGACACTAAACCCAAGACACTTCTCCATGTCTCAGATAAAATAATTTGAAGTTTTAACCCATGTTATGGTTTGGATCATGGTTTATCCCCCAGAGTTTCATATTTTAGAATTTGGTCTTAGTGAGCAATGATTGGATACCCCTAGAAATTCATGTATTCTAACTTGATTGTATTGATTGCACTATAAAGGTATTAAGTGAAAGGTCAATTCCTTCATTATATGCCATGGTGAGGTCTTTGGGTGTGACAATGTCATTAGGGCAGAGCCTCCATGATTGAGTTATGGTGGGCAAATAGGCAGAGGGAATGAGACTAGAATGGTAGAGAAAATGTCACATGGATAGAGATTGTGCTATGCTAAAATTTGTGCTTTCCGCCATTTTATAATGACCTTGGGCTTTCCAGCTGCAACAACTGTGAGTTATTAAACTTCTGTTTCTTTGTAATTCACCCAGTCTCTGGTATTTCTGGTAGCAGTATAAAAGTGAACTAAGACACCCTGATAATGCATAAAGCCAACTGCAGGACAAACAGATCAAAGCTCTTCAACCACAACACAAAGCATGCACACAAACAATACTCTCAAGATCCCCCCACTCCCAATTACTTTTCCACCTGCTTCCACTGCTTCCATACTGCCTTATGCCTAACGCTTGTATGTCCAGGAAAACAAATTGTTCTTGTGTTCATATGAAATGCTAGACACATATCTTCCAATTTCTAGTGACGATGAATGTATCACTTAATCTTTTTTTTTTTTTTTTTTTTTTTTTTTTTGAGAGGTTTTTGCTATAGGGCATGTGCGCTTACCAGAAAGACAGAGAGAAACAGAGAGACAGAAAGCGAGAAATCACCGCCCCCAGGGGGGATGGCCATGCCTCAATCCCTTCTCCTCCATTCTCTTCTCGGGATCTTAGGCACACATGCACACGTGCCCAGCGTGAGTTTAAGCCACCGGGTCTGGGACTTGAACCGCAGTCGACTACGTGGGAGTTCAGCAACATAGCCATTATGCTAACTGCTGGTCTGTGTATCACTTAATCTTCATGTGCCTCATTTTCTTCTCTATATCACAGATGGGCATAATAGCAGTACTTACCTCACAGAATTACTGTGAATATACTATAGGGAACTGCATGTCAAGAGCTGAAGCAGTGCCTAAACACTTAATACCTGCTAGCTAATACTACTATAAACACAACTGTTCTTAATAATTCTATTCTTGAAAAACTGACCATCTTGAATTGTTACATAGTAATGCACAGACACACACACACACACACACACACACACACACACACACAAAGGAGACATATGGTAAAAAGAAAGCACTATTACTCCAGGGAGGGTAAATATTTAAGCTATCCTAAATTACCATTTTGAGGCAACAGTTAAAGGATTTAAAACCTACAAATATATTGATGCTCTTTGTACTCCTGATATATAATTCTGTGATTTTAATGCACAAATAGAATGAGGATTGGCATTCTTAGAGAATATCATTTATTCTTCTTTCTTGTTGAGAGATTATTAATTGGATTTACAGATCTGGCTCTAGAAGCACAAGCATCTGTTTACATACACACTTATGTCATTTCTTAACAGTCTTCACCGCAAACACTATCGTCTGTGAGCTACAAATGCACTCTGACAGTTCAAATGAAGGAC
This sequence comes from Tupaia tana, assembly GCA_026018925.1. Lineage (NCBI taxonomy): Eukaryota > Metazoa > Chordata > Mammalia > Scandentia > Tupaiidae > Tupaia > Tupaia tana. The sequence continues at coordinate 65,404,630 of JAKSZU010000003.1, read as the reverse complement.
ACTGTAAATGAAAGAAATTCCACCAGATCTTAAAAACCGAGCTAATTATTAGTAGTTTGTCACCTTATTGGTCTGACTTGAATATTTTGGGAGTAAAATATTAGTTGCATTTTAAATAATGAAAACCAAGTTTTCTTTAATTTCACGTACACATTAATATAAGAGTTATTATCCATAGTCATGTATTTGTCTTAAAGAAACTGTATAATGGATAAACATGTTTTTGAAACAATAGAAAAAAATAAACTTGATTCACTTATCCTTTTCTAAGATTTATTTAATTTTATTTATTAGTATCATTTAATTTGCTATAGGACAAGTATGCTTACCAGACAGAGAGAGAGAGAGAGAGAGAGAGAGAGAGAAAGAAAGCAAGTCGCCAGGTCCAAGACTCAAACCGTGGTTGGTGAGCTAGGAGTCTAGCACCTTAACTACCACACACCTGCTGGCCCCTTGATTTACTTATCTTAGCCAGGAGTGGCCTATAAGTCAGAAGAATTTACATAGGAAATTAGATTATTATTCAGCAAATAATCATTCTCTCCCATCTTCAAGAGTAGGAAAGGGCCCAGCAGGTGGTGTAGTGGTTAAGGCGTAGTACTCCCACGTGGCTAATTGCAGTTTGAGTCCTGGACCCAGCAGCTTGAAACTCACCCTGGGTGAGTGTGTGTGCATGCCCAAAATCCTGAAAGAAGAATGAAGAAGAAGGGACTGCAGGGTGGACTTTTCCCTTGGAAGGGGGTAATTTCTCATTTTCTGCCTCCGTTTCTGTTTCTCTGGCAAGTGCATTATAGCAAAAATCTCCCTCCAAAAAAAAAAAAAAAAAAAAAAGAAAAGAAAAGAAAAGAAAAAAAAAAAAACAGGAAAAAAGAAAAAAGTAGGGTATACTTATTTGCCTCACTGATAATGTATGTGAACAGTAGGATGAGAATGGTACTGACAGCAGAACTTGAAAATGCTCTTAAGGTGCTGAGTCTGTTCTTTTGTGCTCTTGATTTCCCCATATAAAGAGCATTCTTCCAGAGCTGCCATTCCAAAGAGCATGAACAAAGTAAGGAATATACCTAAGCCTAATCTGAAGCTTGGAGCCAGGAGTTGAAGGACCCAGCCAAGATCAGCTAAATCCAGCTCACCATTCAGGCATGATCAATGAACAAATACTTATTTGTATATGGCACTAATTCTAGGGGGTATGTTTTGAGCACTATCATAGCAGAGTTGACTGATACATCCAGGGTCTGTCCCAGTGCAGCCATGAACCATGAAACAAGGCTTTCTTCCCTAGACTTCCACTTCATCCATCTGCGCTGTTAGGAGGATCTCAAAGATAGTCTCTGAAGGCATCTGAGGCACAGTAAAAAGCAATACAATGCAAACTAACTTCAATAATGAACTAGCATTGGACATTTTGCCATTATTCTGTTTTCTAAGAATTTTCAAATGCTGAAGAATTTATATAAGTTCTCAGATGACTATAATTCTCTGTTCTCCCAATGCTCTCAGGGACTAAAGAGACAGAGACGATCTTTCATCCTACCCTTGGTTTAACCACTTAGTCCCGAACCCTTCACAGTGGTGTGAAATGACTGCTCAGGTAGGACAGCTGTACAAGCCTTTCATCTTATGAAGTCCCACTCTGGAGATATGGTCTCTTACCAAGGTACTGTGGTCAAGACCCAGTGTGAACATAGCAATCGAGTTTTCTTGTTTTTGATCCAAACTTTCAATCTTCTTGTCTCCCTGAGATCTTATGTTTTAAAAGTTTTTGAAGAGGGCCCTAAGGGTTCAAGGGCAGGAGTTAGGAAGGGCTTTGGTTTGGTTTGGTTTGTTTCGTTCATCACAGGGCATGTGTACTTGCCAGGGAATGAGAAAGAGAGTGAGAAATCACTCCCCACACCAGGGGGGATACCATCCCCCAATCTCTTCTGCTCCATTTTCCTCCTGGTATCTTGGGCACGCATGCACATGCACCCAGCATGATATTCAAGCCGCCGGGTCCAGGACTCCAACTGTGCTGTCATTTATTTGGGATCTAGCTGCCCTAACCTCCATGTCACCTGCTGGCCCTATGAAGGACTTTAAACAATGCATAGATTTCTAGTTATATACTTGCTGGCATTTATTCATGAGTAAGATATATGTAAAACATTAAGTTACAAACTACAGAAAGCAATAGAGAGTATATGGCTAGTTTATGATAATGCCATTGCTATCTAACAACTCAACTGGATACTTTATTTTTAAAAGGTAATTCTGTCGGAGCCATTTAAATTATCCATGTCTGCATTTAATTCTGATCTCTACTCTTAAGCTGAAAGTTTAATTCTTGTGTTAGATAAGAGTTTAAACGAATCACACAAATCAGTCTACAAGGATTCTGATACTCTTTGTGGGGGAACTGATTCCTGAAGATACAGCGAAGTCTTTATTTGGTGATCAGCATTCCATACCAACTCTGATGAGGTAAGGGTTAGATAATTCCCAAACCGAATTTCACAAAATTCCAGAGAGCAGAAATAGTAAAACCAGTTTATTTAGGACTTTTAAAAATGTCTGCAATCAGAACTTCACTTCTCTTTGGCAGTGTCATCTTACTACATATTCCCCCCCATTATTGTTTAGACACTCTGCTTGCTTCCATCATTACTGATGCCCTCTAGTGAAAATAAATGGGAAATTCTTCAAGCAGATAACAGAGTCAGATCAGGTAGTCCGTGCTTTGCACCAAAATGAGTTTCTAGACTCATACGGTAACCTTTGTATTTATCTCACTTCCCTCTATAAGTCTGACTCCTGCAGAGAAAATTAATTGATATTTTACATTTTTGAGTGATTATTAAGATTCTTGGCTGTTTCTTATTCCGCTTTATTTTATATCATTGGTCATATCTGTACTTTATTTCAGGTCGAATCCCTGATCAGCTATGGACCTAAGGGGGAATATCTCTCTTGTGTGTGTGGCATCACTCTTAACTGGTATGAGGATAATTTCCCTCTGGACCAGGACTTGCCTTTATAGAACCTCCTGAAGAGAAATGGGCAGATGGTGGTGCAGTGGTAATGTAACTGGCCCCACATGGGAAGGTCCTGGGTTTGTGATGTGGGTCTCCCAGGCCAAGAGTACGCACGATCCAGGCTGGCTAAGGCTGGGGTTTTACATGGTGGCATACGGATTCTGTTGGTCTCTCTCTCTCTCTCTCTCTCTCTCTCGTAAGAAATCAAGAGAAGTAGCCAGTTGAGATAAAACCTCTTTGCTACTCTGAAGTAGGTCTGTGACTTTTTGTAACCAGTAGGTCCTTTTGAAAATATAAAACATCAATGTCCTTCCCTGCTCAAAACTCTCCAATGAGTCCTCACACTGCAAATAAAATCCCAGCTCCTCACCTTGGCCTTCCAAGAACTGCTCTCTCTGAATCATCTCCTGCTGTTGTTCCAGTACTCACACTTCCCCAGCTACAGGCCCTTGCAATTTGTCTGTTATTAGTGCCCACACTAGTCCCTACACTAGCGTGTGAGCTCTGTGAGGAAAAGGACCTGCCTGCTCTGTCCGTGACAGAATCTTCCGTACCTACAGTACTGCCAGGCTCCTAGTGAGCTCTCAAAAAGAATTGCCATTTGTGAGCTGAGGTAAAGCACAGTGACTGCTGATTGAAACAGACTTTCAAATTTAGCATTTGCTCTTCAGCTTGTAATCACCAGCGACCTCCTGGGATGACTGCCACAATCTGAAAGTAAAGACAGTCCACCTTCCTGTCATGTTTACGTTTCTTACTTCTTCTACAAGAAGATAGTTCGTAAATTTCCCAGTTAACTGGCTTTGTCACTGTGTGACTGGAATGCTATCTATTAGTGACAGGAGGAATAGCCAAGTTGATACAGGAGTGACCGATAGCGGGTAGAGAGAGCTCTAAATGTCCTAATCCTGTCAAGCAGACCTATGAGAGTTTTAGTAGTAAAATCTGAGCTAAGAACCAGATATTTGCATAGTAATTTTAAAGTCCTGACTGACCCTGTGATCATTACAGTTCTTATCAATTAAAAAAACAAAACATGAAAAAAATTCCTGAGGCTTATTTCACTCGGCATTATATCTTCTAGGTTCATCCACTTTGTGTCAAATGACAGCACTTAGTTGTTCTTCATGGCTGAGCAGTATTCCACTGTGCATATGTGCCACATTTTCTCAAATCATGCAGTGGTTTCAGGGCACCCAATTTGATTCCATGTCTTAGCAATTGTGAATAATGCTGTAATAAGCATGGCTGTGAAAATGTATCCCCTATAGTTGAGTAAAAAATATGAACAATTCAGGGGCCAGCAGGTGGCATGGTGGTTAAGGGTGCTGGACTCCCACATAGCCGACTACAGTTTGAGTCCCAGACCTGGTGGCTTCCCTCCTCTCTCTCTCTCTCTCTTGCTCTCACTCTTATACTCTCTCTCTGCTCAAATACAAATAAAAAAAGAAAAAGAAAATATTAAAAAAATGAACAATTCAATATACATTCCCTTCCCTCAAAAAACTAGTAGAACTAATATTGCATGTGCACAACCTAATGAAATGCTCAATATGGAAGAAGATGAATGTGTACCTCCTTGAGTGGATTATTACACAGTATCAGCATACTTTGAAAAACTTTGTACCATTCCCTACAAAGAAGTACATCAAATATACATAAACCAGAAATCAAAATTAAAAGAAAAATCCTAAGGTAAAGCATAAAGAGCAAGTGGGAAAGAATATACCAGGCGAAGAATACAGTATGAATGATAAACAAACAAACAAACACACAAACAAAAAACCACAGAAGTTACACAATCTCCCGGAACTTGTTCTCCAGTTTCTTTGTCAGTAAATGGGACAACAATATGAAGATAATAACATGACAATAATTTGGAGTCATTCTAAACATCAAATGAGATCATCTTAAAAATATTTGTAAATAAGACACAACATTAAATGTAAGGCTCTATCACTATGGTATTCTGTATCTTAAGTCATTTGCAGTTGGCCCTCCATATCTAGGAGTTCTGCATCCATACATTCAACCAACACTGGATCAAAAATATTCAGAAGACAATAAAAAGAAACTAAATAACAATAAGAAACTATAAATATAAATAAATAACATCCATTTACTGCATTAGGATGCATTAAGTATCATGAGTGATTAGAGAAGATTTAAAGTATACAGGAGGATAAGTATGGGTTCTCTGAGGGACTTGAACAGCCCTACATTTTGGAATCCATAGAGTGTCCTGGAAACAATTCCTTACAGGTACCTAGGGACAACTATATATCCTCCCTCTGAAATTCAAAAGCCATATTTATTAGGTTTGGGGGCTCCAGTCAGGCCTGTGAATAAGCAGGACTCAAGAAGTTTTTCACATCATTAAAAAGCCTTAGTACAACTAAGTTCATATTTAAATTCTGCCCTTGAGATCAGTGTGTCTGCGGGCTTAGTTCCGGGCACAGTATGTTCAAAACATCACCACTCCTCCCTTTTCCTTCAGTGGTAAATTTCATATTTATCTTACATCACTCTTTGGCAAGCATTCCATTTTCATCAAAGTTTGTTAATCAAACAGCCTCTTGTATTGAATAGCTTTCTCTTAAAAATAATATAATCACTTTAGAAATGCTCTATTCTCTTGCTTGATTTTGGAAAATAGAATGATTTCATCCGAAATTTCATTACTCTTAATTGCCTCTGGTCTAGTAGCATTTTTCCTTCCTGAACTTTACAGAGTCATCCTTTTTGAACTTCTGTGTAATAATTTGCCATTAAGCAGTTGTTGAATGCCTCTTTTGTTGGAAAAATGTAAGAGATGAATAAAAGCATCACACATGGACTTTACATGTTATTTTGGTGCCACAGTATTTTATACAAAGTGCTATTGTGGCTTTGCGTATTTGTTTTACCAAATACAGAAATCATACCCTCTCCAATTATCTGATTTTTAAAATAGACTAATTATCTGTCTTCTTTAGAAGAATGTCAGTGAGAAATCATGATACACATGTAGCATAATGATATTCCACGACATATGCCAGGGAAAAAACTCACTAAACTGAGACCCAGGGAGTCCAGGGATCTATTTCTATCTCTGACACTAACTTGAGGGAAGTTATTTAACATCTCTGGACTTCAGCTTCCTAATATTATAAGAAGAAAGTCAGATGAGAGGCTCCCTGGGGTTTCTTCCAGCTCAAACATTCATTCTGCTTAAATAGTTGTGGCACAACCAGGCACCCCTCACTCTCCAAGTTCAAGCTGCCCTGGGGTACTCCTTGGCAGCAGGGAATTTCAAAGCCTTTTCAGAATTCTCCATCAGTCACCCTGATTCCCCCAGTCTGGAGGATCTCAAATGTCCTTCTGCTTTCTGCCTTGATCTCAATTCTGCAAAGCTCGAGCAACCCCTTAAATATGTATGTAAGAACCAGTAAAAAAAATTAATACTAAAGGCCCAGGTTCAATTCCTGGCTCAACTGAAAACCAGATGTGGTGGCAATGCACCTGTAATCCCAGTGACTCAGACGGCTGAGGCAGAAGGACTGTGAGTTTAAGGTTTGCCTGGGAAATAAAGAGACCTTGTTTAACAAGGAGAGGGCATGGTCACACCTACTTGTAGTTCCAGCTGAGAGGCTGAGGCAGGAGGAAGCCCTAGTAATACCCAGACTTAAAAAAAAAAAAAAAAAAAAATTAATGCTAAGTCTGTCTGATAACAAAACAATTTCAAGCATCACTTTACGAGGGACACGTGTGCCACGCTGCCTCTGTGGATGCAGCAGAGGACAAAGTAGGCAGGATCTTGAAGTGATCCTGGGAAGCCTCTCCTTATCCCAGAAGGAAAAAACTAGGCATTATGCAGAGGCCTCCGGTTAATGAGTAACCATGAAACATGTGAAAAGAAACACAATTTAACTTTGTGGTGAACTCTTACTTGATATTATAGAATGGGGTGTGACCTCGGATGAATCTCTGAAGTACTAAAAAGACCACAGCGTAACCTCTCACCTCGGAGGCCACAAAGCAAGCATTCTGAAGATAGTGATAAAAGGAGATATTCCAGTATAAGAGAGAAAGAAAGAGAGAAGATAAAAAGAAAGAGAGAGAGAGAGGGAAAGAAAGATCTACTGAAAAAAAAAAAAGGGACCAGCAGTTAGCATAATGGCTATGTCGCTGGACTCCCACATAGTTGACTGCGGTTCGAGTCCCGGACCCGGTGGCTTAAACTCACGCTGGGCGCGTGTGCGTGTGTTCCCAAAATCCCGAGAGGAGTATGGAGGAGAAGGGATTGCGGCGTGGCCATCCCCCCTGGGGGGTGATTTCTCGCTTTCTATCTCTCTGTCTCTCTCTGTCTGTCTGGCGAGCACACGCGCCCTATAGCAAAAACCTCTTCAAAAAAAACAAAAACAAAAACAAAACCCATAAACCACAGAACCCTAGGATGAAGGAAAAGAAACTGAAGCCAATTGGATTCAAAGAAGAAACAGATCTCTCACTTTCTTTAAGATAATTTTATTCTATTTATTTTAGAATTTATTTTATTTAATTTAGAAGTAAATAATGGAAAAGTAATTAATTCAAGGTTAGACTCATTATACGTAACACACATAGGCACACGTGCTCACACACATACATAATGTAGTTATATTCTGTTATGGTTGCTGGGTTGCTATGGAAACAAGCTGAGGCTAGGAAATTTCGTATTAGCATAAATACAAGTATGGGAGAGGATATCTACAGACTAAATACTAAAGAATAAAACTTAGGGTCTGCATGGCGGTGCAATGGTAAAACATGAAGTTCTGCAAAGCTAACCTACGTGGAAAGGTTTCAGATTTGCATTCAGAGGCCTCCCTACATACGCTGCGCATGCATATTCCAATAGTCTAGGGCTGCCTGAGACTGGGGTGGATCACGGCATCAAGAGCCTGTCGGAAGTTCCCTCTCTGTCTTTCTGCCTCTCTTGCTCATGGAAGGAAAAAAAAATCAGTTTTTTTGTTTTTTAACATCATTGTTTATTGTTTTAACAATTGTTTTAAAATGTGCCTCTAAATTTGCCAAGAGGAAAATCAGTTAAGCTCGATATAAAATGGAGTAATGGAAAAGTTAACTCCTATTCATGGTATATTTCATCATGTCCCCACTGGAGTTGTGTCATGGCTTTCTTTCTTATTGGTCTCCCTGCCTCTGTCCTGGCCCCAGTTTTTAGTACAATAGCCAGGGTGGCCTCACTAAGACATTACCCAGCTGACTTGGTCAAAGGCTTCTAGAACTTTCTATCTCACTCAGTAAATGGAGAAAGATTCATAGTAGCCCTCAAAGGATTGCATGACCTGGTCCAAAGCTGTTGCTTGAGATTTCATTTTCAGCCCTCTCTCCTTTCCACTTTAAGGCATTTGCAACTTGCTGTTTTGTCAGAAGAGTTCTTCACTCAGATTATTTCCATGGCTCGCTCTCTCACGTCTGTTAGTCAAATGTCATCCTTTTGGTGAATTATCACATTTAAAATGGTAAATCACCTGCTTTCCTGGCACTTTCTGAACCAGTTTCTTGCTCCTTTTTCCTCATAGTACTAAAAGCCATCTACTGTATTACACATTTTTATTAGTATATGTCTCTCCTGATAGGGGTCTTATGTTCAATGCAACATACTGAATCCCTAGACATTCAAGTGGTATTCAATAAATATTGCTGAATTAATAAATGAGTTTAACTTATTATATAGAAATTAGCTATAAGTTACTATGAAATCAGGAAAGTAATGACATATTTTTCTATTTTTCTGTGCAAAAATATATCATGACTTTCTAGATGAACCAATTATTAAAAAACAAAAACAAAAATAAAACTAGGTAAATCAGTTAGAATATGCTAAAACAAAGAGACTTAGATTTCTAGATTTATTCAAGACATAGATTATAACCGTGAAATAATCCATTTAAAATTCAATTGGTTTTTCATCCACAGATGCATATGTATAAATTTGTACATATATCTGTAACAGAAACTGGTCTTTGGACACATCCTGATTGCACTATTTTTAAAATACCATGAACTTTCCTTTCTTTCTTTCTTTCTTTTTTTGAGGCAAAATTATTGCCTAAAAGTTAGGCAAGTCAAGAAAGACATGAGGTTAAAGATTATTTTTAATTGCTTAAAAGTTTGAAAAGATCATTTTTTTTTAAACCCAGAGGAGCAAAAGCTTTTCACAGATGAAGGAATACTTTCTTTAAAATATAAAGAATTTCTAGAAATTGACATATAGCTCAATTTTTACAGATTTGCTACAGGATATGTACACTTGCCAGAGAGACAGGGAGAGAGAGAATGAGAAAGTGGGAAAAGTAAGAAAGCACCTCCCCCAGGCGATGGCCATACTTCAATCCCTTTTCCTTGATTTGCTTCTTGGGATTTGGGGCATGCATACACAGATGCCCTGTGTTTTTTTCAAACCGCAAGCTTTAGGACTCGAACTGTGCAACTGGTCATGTGGAAACTAGCTGCTTTAACCACCACACCACTGGCTGGCCCATAAATGAACTTTAAATTGGGGAAAAGATATAAACAGTGCACAGAAAAAGAAATGCAAATGATTCTGAAACACAGGAAAAGATGTCAAACCTCATCACAGAAAGGAACATAAAAATTAAAATTATTGATATTCCTTTTGTCATCTAACTGATTGGTAAAATCCAGAAGTTTGGCCTCACAATGTAGCACACAGAAGAGGCCATGGAGAAGACACATTCTCATGCATTGCTGCCAACAGAAGTAACAGATACTCCTTTGAACAACAGATTAGTAGAAGTATTCAAAATTATAATGGTCAATATTTATTGACTTTTAAACCCCACTTCCCCTAATTTCTCCTTCAGAGATACTTGCACACATATAATGTATATTTATATATATACAAAATTATTCACTGAATTAATATTTATAATAAGACTGGAAATAGTCGAATGCCCACAATTAGGGAATAGGTTGAATCCATATAACACACACAAAAAAACAAATTTCTAGGAGACAAGAGGGACTCCACATTGGCTTGCTCTATATAGAGACATGAGAAGACCTACAAGATGCATTAATGAGAAAAACAAGATGCAAAATTGTGTTTAATAAGGGAAAATGAATGGAAATATTCATAAACTTTTACATTTACATAAAAGAAAGAAACATTAGAAATGAATAAACTGGAGTCCAGCAGTTGGTATAATGGCTATGACGCTGGACTCCCATGTAGTCAACCATGGTTCGAGTCCCGGTGGCTTGAACTCATGCCAGGTGTGTGTGCGTGTGTACTCAGGATCCCGAGAGGAGAATGGAGGAGAAGGGATTGCAGTGTGGCCATCCCTCCTGGGGGGGTGATTTCTCACTTTCTGTTTTTCTGTCTCTCTCTCTTTCTTTCTGGTGAGCGCATGCGCCCTATAGCAAAAAACAAACAAACAAACAAAAAAAAAAAAACTAATAAACTGAGGGCAAGTGGTGGGGGCAGTGGTTCTGAGGAAGTGAGCAGATGGGGCACAGTGGTGGAGAGAAGGCTTTGCACTATGTTCCTTTTTCATAGTTTGATGTTTTGACTGGCTTAAATTCATTATCTATTAAAAATTTAAACAAAGTATGTTTTCATGGCTCAGATATTTTTCTCCCTCAGACTTTCTGAGGCATGATAGAATACAACCAAGTTATATGTGTGTGTGTGTGTGTGTGTGTGTGTGTATAGATAGTGTATGTGTGCACATGTGCATATGTGTGTTACATATAATGAGTCTAACCTTGAATGCATTGCTTTTCCATCATCTACTTCTATTTAAAATTCTCTTAAGGAAAGTGAGAAGTGTGTCTGTTCCTTCTTTGAATCCAATTGCCCTCAGTTTTTTTTTTCTTCACCCTTAGGGTTCTGTGGTTTATTTTATTTATTTATTTATTTATTTATTTATTTATTTATTTATTTATTTATTTATTTAAAGTAGATCTTTCTCTCCCTCTTTCTTTCTTTTCTTCTTGTCTTCACTGTTTTTATTGTCTTCTTCTTTTCTCTCACTCTCTCATACAGGAATCTCTCTCTCTCTCTCTCTCTCTCTCTCTTTTTTTTTTTTTTTTTAGAGAGAGAGATTTTGCTATAGGGTGCATGGGGTCATCAGAGAGAGACAGAAAGCAGGAAATCACTCCCCTTCCAGGAGAAATGGCTACACTGCAATCCCTTCTGTTCCATTCTCCTCTTGGCATTTTGGGCACACATGCACACACACCCGGCCTGAGTTTTAAGCAGAACCATGGTTGACTACATGAGAGTTCAGTGACATAACCATTATGCCATCTGCTGGTCTCGGAATATTTCCTTTCGTCACTGTCCTAAAAATGCTTGCTGTGTGGCTACAGAGGTGAGAGGTTAAACCGTGATCTTCTTAGTACTTCAGTGATTCTGTCACCTGTGAAGAGATTCTTTGGAGTAGATAAGAAGGCAGAGGGTTGTGGCAGGGCAGGTGGAGCCTAGCACTGACATTTTCCTCTTGGGAATGTGTATTTTCTTTCCCTGGAGTAGGATGTCCATGAGACCAGAATATGGAATTCCACTGGATGGTCCATTTAAGAGCTGGATGAAAGTACTCATAGATTTGCTTCTGCTTCTTCGCTCCATTATTTTATCTCCTCTTGGCTCCTCTCCAGAAAATTCAGGACATACTTATTCCATCTACTTGGATTCACAAGCATCAACCTTTGCCTGGAGGATCTTTCTTGTTCATCAACATCCAGATCTTACATCATTTAAACATGTTCTCTGAGACTCCCACTGCCTTCTATGTATGATATGTTACCTAGCACTTACACATAATATTAGTAACCTACACATATATACTCTGATTTATATCTGTCCATCAGAGGAGTCACATAAAGAATGTGTTTTAAACACTGGATATAGATCAGAACAACAAACCTTTACCGAATGCCGAATATGTCCCTGCTCTTGTGAATTTCACAATCTGTTAGCTTAATGTGCACTGTATCATAGCACTTTCAAAAACACACTTAATAGGGACCAGCAGTTAGCGTAATGGCCATGTCACTGGACTCCCATGTAGTTGACCACGGTTCAAGTCCTGAACCCGGTGGCTTAAACTCACACTGGGCACGTGTGCGTGCGTGCCCAAGATCCTGAGAGGAGAATGGAGGAGAAGGGATTATGGCATGGCCATCTCCCCGGGGGGGTGATTTCTCACTTTCTGTCTCTCTGTCTTTCTGGAGAGCACATGAGCCCTATAGCAAAAACTTCTCAAAAAAAAAAACAAAAACAAAAACAAAAACAAAAACAAAAAACACACACTTAATAAATGCTTTGCATGTTGTTAAGGATGATAAATTCTACTCATAGGAAAATAACAAATTACTCCATCTTTTCTAGTCCAGACACTTGGCAGGCTAAGTGTTTTAATTGTTCCTTTCTGTATCTAGCTTTATTCATTTAAAATCTTTTCAAATTCTTCTGTTGTATATTGTTAGGACTTAAAATTTTAGACCCCAACACAAGGACACTAACTTTAAGAGCCTATGACTGAAACATTACATTACTAAAGAGCTGTGTTCTTCACTCAAATGCCCCTATTAGGAACAAGTGGATCAAGAGTATGGTGCTTTTTTGCTTGGTTGAAAAAAGAAAGAAGAAAAATCTTAAATTGTTAAGTTCCTATAGTCTTTCAGAACATAGAAGTCATTTAGAATATTCATTGGAAATACAAAGAGTCTTTGGGATAGCTGAGAAATAAAAAAGAATTCCTAGCACACTGTACACTTTCAGAAGAAAAATATTAAGAATAAAAATAGTTTCCCTACTCAGTCATTCTTTGGGATTGATAATTTATTCCTGCTGGTCCTCTAAAGGAGGGAAAGAAAAAAAAGAATATGCTTGGCTACTCTAACAGAAATTATTCATAGCTCCTTTCCTTCATAGGATAATGGACTATTAGATCTCCCATAAAGTCCCTTTCAGTAATTTTATGGTGGGTCTGCATTTTATAAACCATGTTTTGTAACCAAGAAAGAAAAAAAATAAGGTAATTATTTTATAATAATTCAGCCACTGATTTTATTAAATTTCCATTTCCAAACCTTTCATCTCTTCTATAAAAATTAAACAGACTGAGAGTCTCTTATTAAATGTAATTATTAAATTGCAAGTTTCATGACTGCCATCTACTGGTGAGGGAAAAAGTGACAACTTAAAAGTTTCACATTTTCTCATATTTTTTTAGTTTAGGAGTTCACATATTTTACATTAAAACATATGAAATGCTTTACAATAGGACATTCAAAACATTTTACATGTTTACTCTCAAAATAATTGACCAGCTATTACTAGTTTTTAGAAAAGAATAAAAATTGACATTTCCTTTTTATGACAATATTTTTTCAATATTTTTACAAGCGACACAAATGACTACAGCACTGTGACCTAAATTATGTTTTTATAGACATGTATGCCAGTATGCCTTATGACGAAATTAATGATTATTATTTCTAAGACCAGTCAGTCAAATTAAACAAAGCACATTGGTGCAAAACTCTTAATGGAGAGACGCCATTAACTGTATCTTTGCAAACACACAAATTATGAAAATAAAAGGACAACTTCCTTTGATAGATAAAGTATACAATAGCAGAAGTAATCAAAAATTTCAAGGTTGTATATTATTTGAGAGGAAATATATATTTATAATAAAAAATATATATTTTATAATATATACATAATATATATATTATATATATGCAAAGGGTGATAAAAATATATATATTTTTGCATATAGGAAGTACTTAGTCATGAAACATACCTGGCTTAAAATGTGGTAAAGAATGAACTCCAGGCCATGTGTCCTCATTTGGCGTTCCAAGAACCTAGTGGAGGGCAGGAAATTGTGGAAACAGACTTATTATTTCCAAAGCACTCAAAATTCTCAAGTGTAGAAAACAGTATACTACATGTTATGAAATTCTGTATTTTTTTCCATTATCATGTGCCAGGGATTTTATTTCAATAACAACAAATCCAGCTAACCAGCCACCCAAGATGAATCACTGGGCTGTAACAAATGCAGCTGCGGAAAGTAATAAGACAAGTTAAATCTGCTGTATTTTATCAAGTCCAACTTCAATAAGTAGGCTAAGGAATCTAACGATAAGCTGTCATTTCATGGAATTGAATAAAGTATGTATGTCTCCGTCATGATTCTTTCACGAACTTTTCTTCTTCACTCTAGGATTTAACAGTTCTAAGAATGTTGACATTTCTTTCCCACATCATCTCTGAGAATCATAATGTTTCAAAAAAGGAGTATTGGGTCAGCCAGTGGTGTGGTGGTTAAGGTAGCTAGATCCCACATGGCTGACTGTGCAGTTCGAGTTCTGGACCCAACAGCTTGAAAAACATGGTTGGGAGTGTGTGTGTGTGTGTGTGTGTGTGTGTATGCATGCATAAAATCCTGAAAGGAGGGAGAAAGGGAGGAGGGATTGTGGTATGAACATTCTTCCTGGGAGGTGCTTTCTCACTTCCCCCTTTTCTTTCTTTTTTTGGCAAATGTACGTGCGTTGTGGTAAAAATTTAAAAAAAAAAAAAAGAAGGAAGATTGACAGCTTAGAATGTTCAAATTCTCTCACTATAGTTAAAATCTTTACTTTTGTGATTTATACTTTCCTCTTACCAAAATGCTATTCTTCCTATACCTTTTCCTTTTTCTAGCTATACTTCCACCTTCTTCCCCATCTACTTTTTTTTATCACCACAATGTGGATCTGCTGAAAAGAATTTAAGGGCCATTCAAGCTCATGTACAACTGGGGATACTACTTTGGAATTTTCAGTTCCATCATCTATCGCTCTTATAGTCAGTGACTACTGAGTATAAGAACAGTGGAGTTTGGGGCCAGCAGGTGGTGTAGTGGTTAAGGAACTGGAATCCCATGTGTTCGACAGCAGTTAAGAGTCCCGGACCCTTGGCTTGAAACTCATATTGGGCACATGTATATGCGTGCCCAAAATCCTGAGAGGAGAATGGAAGAGCATGGACTGTGGTGTGGCCATCCCCCTGGGGGGAGAGGGGGTTCTTGAATTCTTCATTTTTTGTCTCTCCAACAAGCATACGCACCCTATAGCAAAACCAAACCAAAACAAAACCACTCTCAAAGTAAAAAACAGAGGTGTTTAAGAGTGACTGAAACCTGTCTTTGAAGACAGACCCCTTGCATTCAAATCCTTGTTTTCCTACTTAATAGCCATGAAAATCTGGGCAACAAATAAACTTACTGAGTTTCAATCCTCACTTGTAAGATGAGGGGGTGATAACATCTACCTCCCCTGTGTGGAGAGCAGCACCAGGTGCCAGTAAACACGATGTATTAGCTATTACTTGAAAAGTACGCATAGAAAACTGGGTCAGGTCAGGCAGGCAAGGCCGTTTGGGGACTCTAGACCACCTACTTTTCCAGAGTGAATCCTTATTCAAGGGAGCCAATGCCAGATGTCATGCAAACTATGAGGATATCATGGAAAATCAAACTGGCTAGAAAGGGTATGAGATAAAGCCAGAGGATGGCAGAGGAGGAGAAGGAAGGGCAGATATTATGGGGGGAAAAGCTGCATGTTCATTTATCTCTGAGGATTAGTAGGCACTACTAGGGAATACAGAGCTCTCACTGCATTTATTTACAAGGGTTGGGGGCAAGGCTGTGGTGTCAAAGGGTGGCTCGTCTACATGAGTGCTTTACTCACTTCTTTCTATTCTGGTTAAATCATGTTTATGTCCCTCACTGAAACATTGAATCTGGTGTCAGAAAATGAGATAACATGTGTACAACTCTTCTTTTACATTGTAACTGGGTAATTCTGCAAGCACTGTAATACTAATATTAATAAGTAGATCTACACAAATAAGGTCACTTTTTATTTATTTAATTTGTTTGGTTTTTTTTTTGCTATAGGGTGCATGTGCTCACTGGAGAGAGAGAGAGAGAGAGAGAGAGAGAGAGAGAGAGAGAGAGACCCTGCAGGGGGATGGGCAAGCCACAATCCCTTCTTCTCCACTCTTCTCTAGATAATTTGGGCACACACACATGTGCTCCTGGCATTATTTTCAAGCTGCCAGACCCAGGACTCAAATCTCAGAGTCCGTCATGTGGGATAGAGCTGTCTTAACCATCACACCACTGGCTGGCCCCAAGGTCACATCATTGATAGGCTAAATTGTAAAGAGACACACAGAGGGCTGGGACAGTTGTAAGATAGGAAAAGAGACAAAGGTGTCATCTCAGACATAAACTATTGTGATAGCAGTGTCCCACAAAGGGCTTTTTCTCCTTTCTTTTTAGCAATTCCAACTGTTATTGAAGATCACTTTGCAGGCTGCCCACAGGATTTCTCTAGGAATGTTTCATTTTGTTCTCATACGGAATTTTGCATGAAGGACAAAGGTGTCCAACAGCACTAAACTTTAGCCACTAAAAGGAAGGAAATCTCAGCTCAAAATCACAACTTGTACCCAACCCATCACAAATGAAACAGACTTTCTGAAAATTGTATAAACAATGAAAAGTCCAGCAAGAACCTGAACCCGGTTTTCTTGCTCTTAATAAAAGAATGATCGTTAACCCTCACTGTCCCTGTTTCTACAATGGTTGCATCAGCAACACTTTTTGCTAGGACTTATCTTCATCATATGTAGTGTTGTGCTTCAAAATGATAATCGAATATTATGGCCCTCTCATAACAGTTACTGGGGAAAGAGAAAATACATAAGACTTGTTTTTTCATTATAAACTTGATTGTTGAGATGCCAGCCTCAAATTCTTCCTTTGCTTATGATCCTGGAGCATTTGCACAGGAAATGCCAAGTGGGCAGAGGAAAAGAAGAATTAAAAATGAATTTTTCTTCCTCTAAAAGCCTGTCTGGAAAGGCTAGTTTGGTTTAAATGTATGACAGTGGAGGGGTGTCAACTCTGATGCCAGATTTTCATTTGTATAAACTGCCTAATAAATTCCACTATCAAGACATTTTTTAATAAAGTTAGAAGGAAAAATAATATTCTCTAAAAGTCAAAATAATCTTTTGTAACTAAAACAGTGAAAAAGAAAACTGCATCTGGAGTGCCATCAACACTTAAAATTTGTTTCTTACATCTGTAAAGGAGATTTATGACATCTGAGAAGACAACACGCTACAATAGGTGGCGATATCTTCTACATATTCACTGAAACAGTTTCATTTTAAACCTGTGCACGTGGTCTGTACTTTGATCTTTTAACTCTTATGGTGCTTCTCTCTGAAGACAGAAGGCTAGGACTTGGGCTCTGCTTTGAGGGTGATGCTCTTGGTCTAGCAGGAGAGATAAACAGCCACGAAGAATTGCCTTCAACATAATAAGTGTTCTGTTTGAGCTGGGAGAGGTAGTGAGATCCTGAGGGAGGGTGTGCTTGCCATTCCCTGGGGGGAGGAGAAAGGCTCTCTGGGAGAGGACAGTTTAGTGGGAGAGGGGACACTGAGTAAAGGTTTGCCAGGTAAAGAGGAGGTGGGGGTGGCAGTTGAGTACTCTGGTTACAAGGGAAGGCTTAGATCTCACCTCGCAGTTTTGGCTAAGATCAAATGTAGGACAGGCTCATGTCAGGTCTCCAACGATCACAATGTGCATCTCCCAAGCCTTCTGACGGAGCTTCCTCTTCGTTAATGACCTGCCTCTAATTTATGCACCTGAACTCCTACCTGTATTTCCAGTTTCAGTTCAAGGATCATCTTTCCCTGAAAGACTTTCTGACTACCTGGACTCACTGATCCAAGTCCCAAAAATGTCTGTGATCTCCAAGAGCTTGGTACAAACTTCATTATAAGATCTAATCACTGACTAACTATTGGTAAAATTCTCATCTATCCCCCCCCACTGAACTGTGGACACCTCAGAGTAGAGACCATGATGTTTATCTTTGGATCCCCAGTGCCTCCCTGGACCTGGCACCAGATACATACTCAGTAAACGCTTACTGATTGACCACTGGATGAATGAAATGAATGAATAAATGGTGTGCCTGGATAACAACATGAAGTTCAGTGTGATTGGATTACAAGCTGGATATGAGACAAGAAGACAGCATTTTATTTCTTTTTCAGATTTTCTCAACCTGTAGGGGACTATAAAGTTCATTTATAGGGACCAGCAGTTAGCATAATGGCTATGTCGCTGGACTCCCACGTAGTGGATCGTGGTTCGAGTCCCAGACCCGGAGGCCTAAACTCACACCGGACGTGTATGCATGCGTGCCCAAGATCCCAAGAGGAGAATGGAGGAAAAGGGATTGCGGCGTGGCCATCCCCCCTGGGGGGTGATTTCTCGCTTTCTGTCTCTCTCTCTCTCTCTCTCTGTCTGTCTGGCGAGCGCACGTACCCTATAGCAAAAACCTCTCAAAAAAAAAAAAAAAAAAAGAACTCATCTAGAGAATTGACCAGGAGCATGTCAAAGCAGAACCCAAGTGCCATTCTTTTATCTTCTGTGAGGAAAACAGTAAGTGTTAGCTAAAAGAACAAGATGTATAAGTAATTTTTCAAAAGATAAAATACAAGGGAAAATATCAGAGTGTAACATACCTGGTAAAGATACAGTTTTACGAAATTTTTGTTCAAGTTATACCTGCATGCATATGTATGCATTGCAAGGTGTGGTGTAAAATGTGTATCTTGCTGGTTAAAAAGTCATTTCTACAGGGGACAAAAAAGTATTTGCTGAAATGAAGAATGCAAGAAATATAGCAAATTTAAGGGTGAGGGCAATGAGCTTAGTTCTGGGCCTAGTAAATGATAGGAATGACTGTGGGTCAAGATATGGGGTGGTAATGAGCAGCTGGAAATACAGATATAAAGCTTGGAGAGGAATTTCAGATAGACAAAAACAATTGGAAGTCTTCAGCCTGTCTATGTTAATAGAAACAAATAACTACAAAATGATCTCTATCTTGATATTCACACATTTACACTAGCTAGAAGAGCATCTCTGTGATATTTCTGGACTATTAAGAATCTCTGAAGAAAATGAGGCCAGCAGGTAGTGTGGAGGTTAAGGTAGCTGGATCCTATACAGACAGCTGAGTAGTTCAAGTCCTGGGCCAGGCACCTGTGAGTGTGTGCCCAAAGTCCCAAGAGGAGAATAGAGGAGAAGGGATTGTAGTGTGGTCATCTCCCCTGGGGGATGATTTCTCACTTCCCCTCTCTATCTCTGTCTCTCTTCAGCAAACACCTGTGCCCTGTAACCAAAAAAAAAAAAAAAAAAAGAAAAGAAAAGGAAAGAAAAGAAAACCAAGGGATAAACGGGATAAACTCATCTATCAGTGGGAGTCTACACTTCTGGCCTGGCCCATGATGTCTGCCCTGTGTTGGGCAGAGGAAGGTGCTGAGCAAAAGAAGACCTCTCTGCCAAAACATGTGCTTTACAGAAAAGAGAAGAAGAGCAAATTCTAACTTCTGGAGCTCAGAGAACAACAATCAGTGTTGGCCAGAAATATTTACTTATCCTTTTAAACTGCTAATAATTCCACTAATTCTCACAGTTTTTAGTCTTTGCCTTTGCACAGGCCTTGGGGCTGTTAAACATGAGCCTACGGGCTCTCTCTCAAGAAAGCATGTGGTTTCAGTAGAACAAGGATTGCTCACAGTTCTTCCTGTGCCAGAGGAATTGAGGTATCTCCAACAGAGACTCCCGCACAGAGGGATTCTAGCCTATGGCAAATGACACTGGCTCACACAAGTGTATACTAGTGAAGTGCTATGGAAAGCGCTGAGTTGTCACCTCAGGATTTAGTTTTCACAAGCACCACTATGATAGCCCTGATGATCGTACACTGACCTAGCTGTGAGCTCTAAGGGATGGAGAACAACTGGATAACTGATTATTCTGAGATCAAAACTGTGAAAGTGCACATGGATAACACCTCTAAAATAATGATTGCTTCATAGCTGTGCTACTTTAGCATCTGTAGGATTTTTTTCTTGATTCTTAGTGAGAAATTCTAAAAGAAACTCGTGAAGTGGCCCGGCAGATTTTGGCTAAGATATGCCACACCCCACTCAGGAACAGATGGTATAATGTTCCCAGAAGAGCCTGAGAGAAAGCAGAACTTTCCAATTCTTATCTTGATGGTGCACACTACATCTAGGAAAATAATGATCAAGTGGAAATGCAGAAGAGCTGCTTGGAGCTTGCAGTGCCCCAAAGGGCAAAGCCCCAGCTGCTGCAAAGCATGCTGCTAAGACTGTGCTCTGGAGGCTGGGACCACATGGAACACCTGGCTTTGACCCTTGGTCTAACCTAATGGCTAGTGCAGTGGCGTGTGCCTATAATCACAATGCTTCAGGAGGCTGAGGCCCAAGGATCATATGCTCAAAGCTGACCTGGGCAACATAGTGAGACCATGTGTATAAAAGAACTGTCTATGGCTGAAACTGAATAACTAAAGGTTATAGAAACTAAGTAAATGGTGTGAATATGAGGTACAGTGTGGGAAGAGGGAGGGTGAAGGAGTAGAGTCTGACAAAGGACATTAAGGAGAAAAATAGAGAGGCAAGGCATTTATAGGACAAGGAAATGGATTATTATCTATTGAAGATAACTTTCTAGAATGGTAAACAGGACTGGTGAAAAATGTACACATGCTGGAATATTCACTTTGTAAGCTAAATAACAAGACTGAATGTACAAAATTTTAAAAAAATTTAAAAAAAGAACTGAGGGGAGAGAGGAAGACAATGGCGCAGTAGTCCTCGAGGCAATTCCATATGGGAAACTTTCTTGTTCGAGTCCAGAGACCTTCCTGAGCATGTCAGGCAGATGCTTACCCATGATCTGTGACTTGGTGAAGGCTGGGAGTGTATTGTAACATCAAGACCCTGTTGGGAGTGCTATCTCTGTCTTTCTCTTTCTCTCTCTGTCTCTTGCTCATTGGAGAAATAAATAAAATGAAGCTAAAAAAAGAAGTGAAGAAAGAAAAAGAGCTGAGCATGGTGATGTGTGCTTGTAGTCACAGCTGGGAGGACAGGGCAGGAAGATCACATCATAGAGAGGCCTTGTCTTTAACAACCAATCAAACTGGCACATTGAATGGACAAGGCAGGTAAAATGTGAAGGGAAAAGGCTGGGGGGTTCAACGGCCCCATGAATGGTGGTGAGAAGAAAATGCTGGGGAGGACATAGCAGTAGATGAGGCGGAGGTGGAAAAAGGAGCTAAGTTAAGGGGGAGGTAAGCTGTAAGTAGCCAGAAATCCAGGGTGGCCGAAGACAGATGAAAACAATCAAATGGAGCAAATTTCAGCATGAAAATCTTTGGAAATACTGACTATACTCTTAAGCAAAATATTCATTTTCTATTTACCTATGTAGATAACTTCTTCAGTAGGCATAGGACATCCCTTAAAAAGAGAGAGAAAGGGCAAACAGCAGTGATATCTGGAAAAAGGAATGTCTGGCTGGGAATTAGGGGTAGAAGGGCCCTCATTTTTCACTTGGTATCCTTGTGTATCTTTTTATTCTTGCACCATATACATAGTACCTATTCACACATTAATTTAATTAGGTTTTCCCATCCATGTAAAAAAAAAAAGCAAAATATTGAGTGCTGGCAACATGGTCAACCTTTCTCAGGTGCAAAAGATAAAATAGTGTTTGCATGGAGTTGCCCGATTTAGAGAGACAAGCTTGTGAAATAGAAAGGCAGATTAGTAGGCTACTCAAATGGGGTGTCTGAAGAGCCACAGGAGCAGCTGAGGGTAAAAGGCCAAGGAACAGCATTAAAGATGGATCTGGAGAAGACACCTTCATGGCTACAGAGAACTAGTGGTTTCAGGGGAATAGGAGAAATGAAGATTTTCTACTGATAATTCAGCCTCCAGTCCACAAATTCATGTGGAGAGGCAAGGGAGCAGGCCTCAGAAAACACCTTCATGGCTACTGAGAACTAGTGATTTCAGGAGAATGGGAGAAATGAAGATTTTCTACTGATAATTCAGCCTCTTCCTACCACAAACTCACGTAGTAGGAAGACTTTCAAGCCTCCTGTCTCTGACTCTGTCTTTGTCTCTCTCTACCTCTGTCTCTGTCTTCTCATTTTTTTGTAGTTTTT
Organism: Tupaia tana; assembly: GCA_026018925.1. Lineage (NCBI taxonomy): Eukaryota > Metazoa > Chordata > Mammalia > Scandentia > Tupaiidae > Tupaia > Tupaia tana. Next base: position 65,382,479 of record JAKSZU010000003.1, on the reverse strand, counting down.
TCCTTTTTAAAATTTTTTAAGGTAAAGCAGTTTCTTGGCTTTTAGCCCCTCCTTTCCCTTTATCTTCTTAATAATCCCCTCTCCCTACCTAGGAGAGGCAAGGGAGCAGGCCTCAGAAGACACCTTCATTGCTACTGAGAACTAGTGATTTTGCACTGCACGCTTGCGTACCATGGGGCTTTCTAATTTTTGCTTTTTTTTAAAAAAAAAATTTTTTTTATTTTTTTATTTTTAGTTTTTTTTCTTCTCTTTTTCCTGTTTCTTGGTTGTTTTTGTTGCTGTTGTTTTTCTCTCTGTCTCCTTTTCTGCACGCTCATGGATGCTCAGATTGAACTTCAAGTTTGGGAAGAAACACACTTTCCATCAGATGACTAGAAATCACTGCAGGGCCACAAGAAATATGGGAAAGCAAGAAAATACCTCTCCTCCAAGGGAAAAGAATAACTCCTCTTCATCCACAGACTTTTCAATGGAAATCATGGAAATGTCTGATAAAGAATTTAGAACATTCATAATGGCAAAACTAACAGAGATGGAAGAGAAAAGAGACAATGAACTGCAGAAGAGAAAGGAGAAAGGAGCTGAAGAGTTCTGGGAGGTGAGGAAATTCTTACAAGATCTAAAAGAGGAATTACACACTTTACAAAAGAATCAGATGGAACTGTTAGAGATGAAGACTGTAATACAGGAAGTCAAAATCTCTCTTGAAAGTATTAAAAGCAGACTAGATCATACAGAAAATAGAATCTCAGATGTAGAAGAGAAAATTGCTGGCCTAGAAAAATTCACCACGAAGCTGAGAAAATTGCCCCAAAATTTGGGAATAATATACGAGAAATACTAGATACCATCAAACATCGAGATATCCGGATAATTGGCATCCTAGAAGGAGAAGAGACTCATAAGGGTATTGATAATCTATTCCATGAAATCCTGCAAGAAAATTTTCCAAACCTAGAGAGACACTCAAAGACCCAGTCCCAAGAAATACAAAGGACCCTAAACAGAATCAACCCAAGAAGATCTTCTCCAAGACACATTATAGCCAGGTTGACCAAAACCACCGACAAAGACAAGATACTAAGATTGGCAGGAGAGAAACAGCGAGTTACCTACAAAGGATATCCCATCAGACTAACAGCAGGTCTCTCATTGAAAACAATGCGAGCAAGGAAAGAATGGGAAAATATATTCAAAGTGTTAAGGGAAAAGCAATTTCAACAGAGAATACCGTACCTGGCAAGATTATCCTTCATATGGGAAGAAAAAACAAGAACATTCTTAGATTAACAAAACCTGAAAGAATTTACTAGCACCAGACTAGATCTCCAAGAAGTTCTCAAGGGAATGCTATGTCAGGAAAATTAAATGTAGTCACACAGAAATCAGAGTTCAAAAACAATGAAAATGGCCAACTTAATCGTAGGGACAAGTCTGGAGTTGAATATTATATCCCAGAATTCAATCGGGAAGATAGACCCACAGCAGAAGATAAAGTACATGAGACTGAACTGGCGAAACAGCATTCTGTGACTTTAGACTAAAATATTGCTGCTTTTCTTCTAGGCTTTGTTGTCCAGTTTTAAGAGTTTTTGTCCTGTCTTGGAACCAGCAGTTAGCATAATGGCTACATCGCTAGACTCCCATGTAGTCGACCGCGGTTCGAGTCGTGAACCCGGTGGCTTAAACTCTGGCGAGCGCACGTGCCCTATAGCAAAAACCTCTCCAGAAAAGATAAAAAAGAAAAAAAGAGTTTTTTCCCATCTTGAGCTGTCAATAGGTTCATATACCTAGTATTTGAACAGAATACTAACTTGTTTCCAGGCTTTACGCTTTAAACAAATTTCCTTACCAGTTCAAAACTGCTTTTCTTTTCCGGAGAGGTTTTTTTTGTTATAGGGCACATGCGCTTGCCAGAAAGACAGAGAGACAGAGAGACAGAAAGTGAGAAATCGACCCCCAAGGGGGGATGGCTACGCCACAATCCCTTCTCTTCCATTCTCCTCTAGGGATCGTGGGCATGCACGCACACGCACCCAGCGTGAAAACTGCTTTTCTTGAAGTTACCAGCTGAACTTGCTATTGAAAGTAGTTAGATTATTTAAGAAATTGTGTGATCAATAAAATGTGGGGGAAAAAGGAATATAAGACAACTGTAGACACCAGAGATAGTGTGAGAAGTGGGTGGGAAAGGGCAGAAGGTCAGACATAGGGAGATATATATATATATATATATACTATATATATACACACTACACACACATATATTAAATATATATTTAATTATTATTTTATATATATTTATATATATAAAAGATGGATCTGGCCCAGCCAAGGTGGCACGGGAAGTAGGGTGCCATTGTACAATGTGGAAGTCATATGGGAAGGTGGGGGGATTCAGATCCAAGACGAGTGAAAAGGCCAAATGCAGTAGGAAGTACATATCTATGATCTCAGCTAACTGGGAGGCTGAAGCAGGAGGGTCACTAAGGCAAGACCCTGTCAAGATTGCCTTTTCCTCTGGCTCTTTTTTTTTTCTTTCTTCTCTCCCCTCCATGAAAATCAAAATACAAAAAGCAAACAAATAAACAAACAAATAAAAAAATAACTGAGCCTTCAAAGATGACTAGGGGATTGTCAAGCAAATGAGTAGGAAAAGGACACTAGGAAGAAGAGAGTGTAAAAGGGACAGAGGTGCATATATTTGCACATGTACATGTGCACAGGTGTGTATGTGTGTGTGTGTGTGTGTGTGTGTGTGTGTATGTGACAAGGAGAGAAAGAAAGAGAGAGAGAGACACTAAATGATCCAGCATTGCCTTCTTGGAACACTATATAATAGCTCCTTTTTCATAGCATTTGCTTGTTACTACCACATACATGCTTAAGAGTTCTAAATGCTTTTCACTATATGAAATAGATCCAGATCTATTTATGAGGTAGAGTGGGGAGGAGGGAATGAAGTGGAGGTCAGAGGATAAAAAGACGCATGTGAGATACACATGAGAACCACCTGGGAGCTTCTAAAGGGTAGTGCTCAATCCTCAAGTGCCACATACCTCCTTTTTACAATGCACTTTATAACATTCTTTCTACTGTCCAGAAATGAAACTCAGACTGTAAAAGGTATCTACACATAACTGTAAAAAATCAATAGGATACTATAACCATTGCACAGAGACATAAAAGCATTTTATGAAAAAACGCACATTGCAGTAGGAAAAAACTCAAACAAGATAATACCAAAGGATAAAACAAAATAGCTGAATGTTTGCACCTATATGTCAAGTTCCCTTGCAGCCTACAGCTACAAATGATGACAAATTCAAATGTGTTGTATTGGAGACTCAAGCATCATGAGTAACATTGCTCTTAATGACAAGATTTTTCCAAAAGATTTGTTGATTAGGTGGCTGCCTAGAAGTGCATTCTTATTATTCAGTATATATTAATATTTAGTGCATACAAAGGAATTTCAAAAAGTGCATGAAGAGGGACCAGTAGTTAGTGTAATGGCTATGTCACTGGACTCCCATGTAGTCGACCGTGGTTCACGACCCAGACCCAGTGGCTTAAAACTCACGCCGGGAGCGTGTGCATGCGTGCCCAAAATCCCGAGAGGAGAATGGAGGAGAAGGGATTGTAGCGTGGCCATCCCCCCTGGGGGGTGATTTCTCGCTTTCTGTCTCTTTGTCTCTCTCTGTCTGTCTGGCCGAGCGCACGCACCCTATAGGGAAAAAAAAAAAAAAAAAAAAAAAAAAAAAAAACTCTCCAGAAAAATAAAAGTGCATGAGTGCATGAAGAAAGGAATTAAAATATGAGTTTATTTATAGGACCAACAGATGATGTAATGATGTAATGGCTATGTTATTGGACTCCCATGTAGTTGACCGTGGTTTGAGTCCTGGACCTGGTGCTTAAACTCATGCCAGGAGCGTGTGCGTGCGTGCCCAAGATCCCAAGAAGAGAATGGAGGGGAAGGGATTGTGGCAAGGCCATCCCCCTGTGGGGTGATTTTTCGTTTTCTGTCTTTCTGGTGAGCACATGTTTCTCATTTTCTGTCTTTCTGGCGAGCACACGTACCCTATAGTAAAAAACCTCTCAAAAAAAAAAAAAAAAAAAAAAAAAAGAAAAGAAAAGAAAGAAAAAAGAGTTTAACATAGCCATAGTTTCTTCATAACACATACTTTCCATGAACTTTTTGGAGATTTTCCCTATATACACTGAAATTAATCAAGAATGGTTTATATACAGTTTCTTACATGTTATTGCAAAACAGAGATATTAAGTAATTCTAGGCATGGGTAATCATGAGGTATTTTACTACTAGGAGTACCTGCAGGGCCATAAAGTCCTTCCCTGGGCATCCCTGACTGACGTGGTGCTGAGAGTCTCACACTGTGGCCACCACTCACCACCCTTAAGCGATATGAAATCAAGAATGGCCCAATTTTTGAAATACCCCCAGATGGTGCTTCCATTCAGAATTATTGTTTTAAAAATAACTCCGGTGAGGTCTCAGCTCAGAACACTTCAATCAGTTCTTTGTAAAAGCTCCACAGTGATTTTAACTCTAGTGGTAGAACTACTGGCCCAGAGAGTGAGACAGGTACTCCCACACTGGTTATGTGAGGACATGAATGGGGCATTAAATTATATTTACTCATAGAATGAGAAAGTTGTTCCCTTTTTATTCCCTTTCATTTCTTTTGAGAATGTCAAGGATAAAATCTCAGCATGGTACTCATTTTGAAAACCTTTTAAACATTTGCTAACATCCCTTCAAAGGGAAAACAGGCCTCAGGTTCAGAAGCATGGGCAGGTGAGAAGACCAAATTTAATGAATTTATTTTTATATCTATCTTCTATTTACAGCAATTGAAAAAGATTTTCTACATTCTATAGTGACATGAACACATAAATAAAACTATTTGAAATTAGTTGATAGAAAGAAAAGATCAAGTCACCAAAAGTATGCCATGATGCTACAGCCAAAATCTCAGAAGTGGGGCCAGCCAGTGGCACAGTGGTTACAGCAGCTGGATCCCATATGGTCAACTGTGTGGTTTAAGTCCTGGACCCAGCATCTTGAAAAACACATGTGTGCATGTGTGCCTAAAATCCTGAAAGGAGAGATGGAGAAGGGATTGCGGCATGACCATTCTCCATGGGGGTGGGTGGGTGTTTTCTCTCCCCCTACCCCAGTGAGTGCACACACCCTCTAGCAAATTAAAAGAAAAAAAAAATCTCATATGTGGAATATGAAAGTCAATTTGGAGACCCATGGTATAGAGTAAGAAAAGGAGGCTAGAATATTTTTTTTAAAGAATTCTTTTACTTAACTTTACCATTAGTATTTTCCAGTTTGATCAGAGAGCGACAGAGAGAGAAAGAGTAAGTGAGAAAGCAAGCCACCAGGTCTGAGACTTGAACCATGGTCAGCCATGTGGGAGCCCTGTGCCTTTAACCACCATGCCACTTGCCGGCCCTGAGACTAGAATATTTAAGGCTAACAATTAGACTCCTGAAAGGGCACTGTTTGCTACTACTCTTCTGGAATAATCTGCTTTCATGCCAAAAAGCCAGGAAAGAACAGAACCTGTTGGATCTACCATCCGGATGAATGGTGAAGAACAGGTGACTGGGAATTTTTTATGACAGCCTCAGAACTAGTCAAGGTGACAGAGCAGAGTGAAGGGCTGTAAAGAGTATAAAGGAGTTCCTAAAACATCCTTGAATACCTTCTTAAGGTTTGTTACTTTTATATGCGTCTCTAACCTCCAGGTACATTAATGTATGTACCCTACCAATGCCAGCTTTTAACTCCCTATACAGGTCTTACATCCATCTGTTTTTTTCCTCTCCCACCATGCCCAGGCTGCCCAAGGCTACCATCATCTTCTAAGGAGCTAGCCAAGAGCCTTCCCAACCAGTCCATTTGCCTTTATTACTGCCCTCTTCCAATTAGTGTGTTCACATTTCAGAGTGATATTTTCTTTCTTTTTTTAGTTATTGCCAGAGGGTGCGCACGTTTGTCAGAGAGCAAGAGAGAGAGCAAGAGAAAGCACGCCCCGATGGGGAGTGGTCACACCACAATCCTTTCTCCTCCATGTCTCTATCCTTTGGGATTTTGTACCTGGCATGGATTTTCAAGCAGCTGGCTCCTGGATGTGAACTATGGTTGGGATCTAGCTCCCTATACACTGCATGTATCCATTCTGCTACAAGACTGGCTCTCTGAGTGATTTCAGCAAAATCTAATCTGATCAAGTTGCACGTCCTGAATAAAATTCCCCAGTGGCTCAATGGCTTCCCATTGTTCTTGGCTAAGCCTCCTGTTGCACATATGACCTTCACGTTGCTACCTGGCTTGGGCCTGCCCATTGCTCTCCCGTTATGCAGAATCACCATTCCTTCCTTTTCCACTCATGCTCTGCTCACACTGATCTTTCAGTGCCTTGAATTTGCACGTCCTTTCTCACACAGGGCCTTTACACACGCACTTTCAAGTTTGGACATCTGTGCCCTCTCCAACTAATTAGTTCCTAATTCATTTTCCAGCTTTGAGTTGAAACTTAGCTTTCCAAGATCAAGCCCTCCGTGACCCTCTATAGTCAGACAGAAGCCCCATAATATACCATTATAGCATCTGGGCCTTCATAGTAGTAACTGTCACACTTGGAAGTTTACATATATTTTGGTGAATGATTGGTAAATGTCTATTTTTATCACTGGACTCTAAGTGTAATAAGTACAGGGACCATGTCTTTCTTTTTTTCCTTTTTATTTATTTATATTCCCTTTAACCTATCAAAGTACATAAAGTGGTATGAACTATACACTCAATAAATATTTGCTGAATGTACTACATAGACCTGAAGAATCCTATTGGGTGGCAAAGAAATCATCACATGCTTTCATTAACTAAAAGTCATCTTAAACTAGCCTTTTCAAAAAGTGGAGGATAGGTCTCTTTAACTGTAATGTTTGTGCTTTCCCTTCTTCTACCACATTCTGGAGAAGAATAGAAATGCAACTTCCAGTTCTTCTAGGAGCCAGGCTGACAGGTGGCTTGGGTTCAAGGCTGGGATAGGGCTAGAGGTAGTGGCAGCTACAGTGAGCATGATGCATGCCCACAGAGAGCAGCCACTGCTCGGCTCTTGCCTGTGACTGCCATGCAGAAAGCAAGCCGGTACTGTCATAGCTTCCACTTTACTAAGGGAACTGGATGATACCTGCACTCCTTGTGAGATTATCTTTACCCAATGACCCTAATTCAAGTTGCCATGAGAATAACATAATCTAAAATTAAAAAGCAAATGAAATGGGTCAAACAAAACATGTTTTAAGTTCAGAAAAGAGTGGCCAAGCTACAACCCTGTATGTTGATTAAGCCAGGCATTGACAACATAAGCTATCTGTTATTGATATTGCTTACTCTCTCTGAGAAGCTGGTTGTTCAAGCTTGTATGGATAGAAAATGCTAGAGCTGGAACTCAAAGTCAGATTGGTTTGATTAGAAAGACTATGCTCATAACAGATGTATTATCTTGCCCCCAGGCGGATCAGACAGAGCAATGGGTTCAAAGGATGGTGAGCGAGTCACGTCAAATGACCGAACTCTGGAAGGGGGCTCTATAAAAGGAATAAGTCTTTTTTCATTCTCTCTCTCCCTCCCACACAACACACATATACATACACGATGATGTATATGTAGATATATATGTGCATATATGTATATGTATATATACACACAAACGTATGTGTATAAATAGTATGAATATATGTATGTGTGTATATATAGTATATATACAGTATAGTATATATAGTATGTGCTATATATAGTACATATAGTACATGTGCATATTATACATTATATGTGTGTATATATTTAATATGTGTATATGAGTACAATATAATATATATACAATATAATACATGTTAGGTACCATCTGCTTCAGCACTTTCATAAGTGACTCGAAAGAAGACAAAGAAGAAATGTGTCACATTTTCAGATGACAAAAAATAGAGAGATGCCTAATGTTTTGATGATAGGGCCAAGATTCAAAAAATATTTAATCAGGCGTGAACAACTGGCTGAACCTAACACAGGGAAATCTGATAGTAAAAACATAAAATCCAGTACTTAGGTTCTATAGTTCGAGATGGGGAGACTTGGAAGGTAGAAATTTGTGTAAAAAAAGACTCATAGTTTTTAGCTGAGTGCAAGGTCTATGAAACCACACTGTGGAAATAAAAGGAGACTGGGAACCAGCAGTTAGTGTTAATGGCTATGTCGCTGGACTCCCACGTAGTCCACTGCGGTTCGCGTCCTGGACCCGGTGGCTTAAAACTCACGCCAGGCATGTGTGCAAGCGTGCCCAAGATCCCGAGAGGAGAATGGAGGAGAAGGGATTGCAGCGTGACCATCCCCCCTGGGGGGTGATTTCTCGCTTTCTGTCTCTATGTCTCTCTCTGTCTGTCTGGAAAGTGCACGCGCCCTATAGCAAAAATCTCTCCAAAAAATAAATAAATAAATAAATTTTAAAAAAAGGAAATAAAAGGAGACTGGGGTGGATTGATTCTGAGGTGGCCCCTGGGGTCCCTGTCTCCTGGTGCCCTCCTTGACACCTGAATTTCTTGTGAAATTATCTAATCCAATGACCTAACTCAAGGTTCTATAGAAATGACCTAATCTCAAGACCAGCAGTTGGTGTAATGGCTATGTCGCTGGACTCCGATGTAGTTGACTGTAGTTCGAGTCCCGGAACCAGTGGCTTAAACTCACGCCAGGCAGGTGTGCGTGCATGCCCAAGATCCTGAGAGGAGAATGGATTGTGGTGTGGCCATCCTCCCGGAGGGGTGATTTCTTGCTATCTGTCTCTCTGTTTCTCTCTGTCCTTCTGGCGAGAGCACGCATCCTATAGCAAAATCCTCTCCAAAAAAAAAGAAATGACCTAATCTCAAATTAAAACCAAACCAAAACTTTCTCCCTGAGAGTGACAACATCAACTTGCTCCCAACGAACAGAAAACAAGCAAGAGGGATGGAATGTCGCTTCTGTAAATATTTCCCCCAGAAGACCCGCTCCCTTGCTGTCTCTGAGGGAGCAAGCAGCCGTGATGGGAAGGCGACAGGCACAAGCTGAAGGTGGTCTCAGCCAACAGTCTGCAAGAAACTGAATGCTGCCAATAACCACATGAGCTCTACTCAGCTCTCACGTAAGACTGCGGCCTAGTTGACGTCTTGATGGCAATCTTGTAAGACCACGGAGGAGAGGAGCCAGCAAAGCCATGTCTGGAGACCCTACTGGAATTTTCAGATAAAAACTGTGCAATAAGTACTAAGTTTTTCTGATTATGCAGCAATAAACAACTAATACAGATTTAACCACTGAATCAGAGCATATACTAGTCAGAGCATATCCATTGCTGTGGAGTACCAGCCGCTGCTTAAGAAGAGGGACAGAAGTAAGTAAATAAGGCAGTCTTTTGTGGAATGTCAGGGGGTGGGAGTCCACATCTCGTGATGTCTACCCTTACTCATCACTTTATAGATGAAGTACTGTGCTGTTAATGGGAGACTGACTTACATTGTGCAGACTTAGATGAAAATAAGGACCAATGGTGTAAGAAGGCCAGTCTCATGATGAGTGACACATAAAATGGAATGAGTATCTTTAGAAGTTTAAATAGATTTAAAAGTTGGACTTCACCACATTTTGCATTTAGATATAATAAGGATCAAATTCTGCATCCATAGACACGATGTTAATACCTATAGTCAAGAGTCATCTAAAGGCATTTTGGTGAACAATGGACTGCATATACAATGGTGGTCCCATCAGGAACAGATAGGATTAACATCATAGCTTAGATAATGGCTCTACCAGTAGGTTTGTGGAAGTATACTCCATGATGTTCACACAATGAGAAGTAGCCTAAGGATGTATATCTCAGAATACATCCCTGTCATTAAGAAACCAACACTGTACCAGACCATGCTACTATAATTCCTTTTTCAAAAGTTTTATTTATTTTATTAATGATAGAGAGCATATATACACACACATATTAGAGAGAGAGAGAAGCTTGTCATGCCACAACCCCCCTTTCCCTGCCCTCCACTTCTTCAGGATTTCCGGCATGTGTGCCTGTGCCCAGTGTGTTTCAGGTCCTCCAGACCAGGGATCTGAACCAAGGTTGGCCATGTTTATTCCAGCACTGAGGTTCAGTATGCTATGACCATGCCACCAGGGTGGGCCCTCCACTACTGTAATTCTGAGGTAATACTACAACGAATGGTTTGGGTGATAAGATGAAATTATGTGTACACGTCAACTGTTGTTTTTATTTATTTATTTATTTATTGAGAGGTTTTTGACATAGAGCATGTGGACTCACCAGAAAGACAGAGAGAGACAGAAAGCGAGAAATCACCCCCTGGGGGGATAGCGATGCCACAATCCCTTCTCCTCCATTCTCCTCTCGGGATCTTGGGCATGCACGCATATGTTCCCGGCGTGAGTTTAAGCCACCGGGTCCAGGATGCGAACTGCGGTTGACTACGTGGGAACCCAGCGACACAGCCATTATACCAACTGCTGGTCCCAACTGTTGTTTTTATTTAGCTTCAATTACACCTTAAGGGGTGGCAGGGAGAGTGAGTGGATCAGGAAAATGATACAATTAGATGATGGAGGGTAGAGAGTGTGTGCATGAAAACTTTCCTGACCCATTTTCTATCTGGGATAATATCAAGGCTAAATATTTTGCAGTGGATCAGCACAATCAATCATATGGCTAGCATTAGACTATTTTCTAGTATAATATATGTGTGTGTACATACGTATATCATATAGGTGTGTGTCTACCTCTACATATATTTATCGTTCTTCTCTTCTAGTCCCTACATAAACTGTCACTAGGTAAGAAATTAATGTTATGACTCTTCATTTTTGACAATGGCATTCAAGTTGAGCGGGGGATTAGAAAAACTGCTTTAAAATGCTACAACTCTGTGTTGTGTTTTGCACAGCTGCAGAACCTTTAGTATGTAAAGCTCTGTGTTCTCTGAGAAAGACCAGCAGGGGGAGCCACTGGATTGAGAAAATGCAAAGCTTACAGAACTTCAGAAAGCTGCTTGAATATTTAATCATTTGCTCAGCGGAAGGTGCTGGATTGAAGGAGATGGTGTTTCCAAAATATTGTGCACAGTTTTCAACATAGCAAAGGTCTATTTAAGAAGGAACCCAAATAAACAAAGAACAGTTCTTAGAGTTTTGCATTAAGTTTCACCTGCTAGAAGGTAAAAGGTCTGGCTTAGCAATACTGAGCTACACACAGGAATTATCTGCAAAGCATAAAAAATACTGATTAAAAAAAAAGGTAAGAAAAAGTATTAATGACTTGGATCCACCCAAAGATTATGATTTAATTGGTCCAATGCCCACTTGAGATCCATGGATTTTTTTAAATTTTATTATTTTTTAAAGATTTGCTGTAGGACATAAGTGCTCGCCAGGAAGAGAGAGAAGAGGAAAGTGAGATAGTGCCCCACCATGGGGGATAGTCATGCTGCAATCGCTGCAGTCTCTTCTCCAGTCTCCTTTTATATGTGGAGCACACACATATATGCACACACTTCCAGTGGGCATGTGAAATACAGCCACCTTAACCACCATGCCATTGGCAGGTCCAAGATCTGAGCAATTTTCTAAACCTCCGTGGTGATTCCAATGCCAGTCAGGGTTGGGATCACTGATTGACCCAGTGTAGTTTGGCAAGTCCCCCAGAGACTGTTCAGTTCAGTTAAATAATATCAATTTTATAGTTTTCAGCCTTTCTCTAGAAAACCACAAATACTTGCAGCACATAAATAAACAAAACAAGCAGTTGACTTGGAGAAATTAGAGGACAGCTAAAAAATAAATTTAAAAATTACTCCAGAAAACGCTCTCAACTTATGTTAGATGGAAAATTATGCAGTGAAAGCAGCTGGTTTTGAAGTATGTTTCTCCCCAACTACATTTTCATTCCTTTCCCTCTTCCTTCTTTCTATTCCCTATCTCCCTAAATCTTGTCTCCCTCATCAATTTCGCTCTCATCTGGATGACTTTTTTTTCTCAGACTGGGAAATGTTATTGTGACAGGGTTCCAGGCTCTGTTCCCAACTGCGCACTGTGGGAGCCACAGCAGTGGAAATGCCTGTGCAGTTCAGCAGCCCCAGGGTGGAGGCTGCAGGCTGCAGGGGATGAAGGGAGGCAGTGTTGCCAAGCAAATGCAGCAGAACCAGCCTGACTATGATGCAGTGCCTCGAAACAAGGTAAAATGAGCCCAGGGACAGGGAATGGAGGCAGGAGCACAAAATGCCAGAGGCCTGCATCTCAAAGTGTGGTCCAGGAACTAGCAGCATCAGCTTCCTCTGCAGAAGCTCAAGCCCCATTCCAACCTGCAGAATTAAAATCCACAGTCCAGCAAGAACCCAGGTGATTCATAAGTATGTTAACGTTTGAGAAGCACGACTTAAAGGATTCGTTCCAACTGGACTTCCAACCTAGAAGGCACAAGCAGTGAAGAGGAAGTTATGGCCATAGGTCCACCTTCATCTACGGAAACTATTCGTTAAAATAGCATTTGAAAAGAATGAGAGCAGTCTCAGGTTCAGTGGTGTGGGTGTCTCATCTGAAGAACTAGCACAGATGGTGGTTGCATGGAGACCTGGCCCAGGAGTCTGCAAATCAGATGAACCCCCAGAACTTGCTCCTCTATCCCTGCAGAGACAGTCTGACAGCCTATGTGTTTCTCATAGCAAGAGGCTTTGCATCATTTCTGGAAACTAGCAGGACATAAATAATAAGATTGGGTAGTCAGAAAAGTCATGACACATTTTTGCATAGAAAAATATGTCGATTTTCCTGATGACTCAATGGTAATAATAGAAAAATGTAATTCATTCATTGATGCTCTTAACTTCAGTGACAAACTGGAGGACAATTAAAATTCTGACACATATGTATTATGTAAACATGGCCAAATCGATTACCACTTTTTTTTTCTTGAATAATTTTCCTATTCATCAATCTTTGTGCACCAATCATCAGGAGACACAAAAATGCCTAATTATAAATTTTGCCCTCAACATACGGTATTTTAAGTATGAAAATATTCATTTTGATTTTGTTAAAAGTAAATATTACAAAGCTATTGAACTTATTCATAACACTATGAAAGCTTGACATCCTCGAGTGTGATTTAGAAAATTATGTTATCATCAGAAAAACACATTGATGTGAATGTATTAGTTTCCTGTGACTGCTATAACAAAACAAACCTGGTGGCTTAAAGCAAGAGAAATTTTATTTTTCCATACACAGTTCTCAAGCCAGAAGTACAAATTTGGTTTCAATGAGTTGGACCAGAATATTGGCAGGGCCTTATTTCCTCTGGAGGCTCAAGGGGAGAAGCCATTTCTCACCTCTTCTAGCTTCTGATGGTTACCAGCATTCCTTGGCTTCTGACCTCACCTCTGATTTTTTTTTTTTTTTTTTTTGAGAGGTTTTTGCTATAGGGCGTGTGCGCTCGCCAGAAAGACAGAGAGAGACAAAGAGATAGAAAGCAAGAAATCACCCCTCAGGGGGCATGGCCATGCCACAATCCCTTCTCCTCCATTCTCCTCTCAGGATCTTGGGCATGCACACACACATGCCTGGCGTGAGTTCAAGCCACCGGGTCCAGGACTAGAACCGTGGTCGACTACATGGGAGTCCAGCAACATACCCATTACTCTAACTGCTGGTCCTTCTCACCTATAATTTCTGCGTCTGTCTTCATCCTGCCTTCTCTTCTCTGTCAAATCTCTCATCTTCCTTATAAGGACACTGATGAGAATTTACAGCCTAATCGTATACTCAGTGATAATAATCCTTACCGCTCACAATCCTTAACTTACTCCCATTTGCAATGACCCATTTTCCAAATAGGGTAAAATGATAGATTTCACATAGAAGGACCTAATATCTTTGGGAATCCATTATGTAGCCTCCTACTACTAAAATTACCCCATACAAGATATTACTTACAAGTGGTACTCAGAATGGGTACCTTATACATATAAAATAAGTCATGTAAACAGAAAAGGCTGTGGAAACATGTCTACTTGCAGCAATAATAACTTTGCATAAGCTGCTTTACATGGGCAGTGTTACACCTATTTTTTTTGAGGGGGAGGGAGTGGTTTTTGCTATAGGGCGTGTGCACTCGCAAGAAAGACAGAGACAGAGAGACAGAAAGTGAGAAATCACCCCCCAGAGGGGATGGCCACACCGCAATCCCTTCTCCTCCATTCTCCTCTCAGGATCTTGGACACGCATGCACACACACCCGGCATGATTTTAAGCCACTGGGTCTGGGACTTGAACCGCAGTCAGCTACATGGGAGTTCAGCGACATAGCCACTACGCTAACTGCTGGTCCCAGTGTTACATCTATTCATAAGTGTTTAAGCCAACCCAATGAAATAGAGCAATAATGGTGACTACCAAGAGGGGGCCCTGGTTAGGTGGCTTAGAACTGAAAAATAGAACCAGGATACCACCTGGATTTATGAGCCCTTATTTGAAACCCTTCCCACCTTGGCACTTAGCTGTATCCAGTGAAACATCAGTAGGATGGTTAATTTATCTCAGCTGACTCATAAAGCAGCTTATGCATGCAAGACCAGCAAAGCCCAGCAGACAAGCTGAGTGGTCAGGGCCAGGCGACCTCACCAGCTAAGTGACTGCTTTTCTCCCAGCAGGTGCTGCTGTGCTTCTGCTGACCTATGGGACATACTTAGTGTGATTTCAATGTCTGGAAGTGACATTCCCATATGGCTAGGTCTAATGAAAACCAAGCCTGTGATTCATTAGCATATGATCCTGGCAAATATAATAGAAGTGTTTATCCTCAAGTCACAAAGAAAAGAATACATTCATTTATTTATTTTCTTTGGACATACTACATAGAACTTTGTTTTAATGAACTTAATGAGCAGCCGTGAGCTCACCATCCCGGGCAAGAGCTGGGTCATTTAACAGCCTACATCTAATCCTGCAGTCCAGGTCCCATGCAATCTCCTGGCCTCTTCCACCTGAAGTGAGCTCCTTCCTGAATCATGTTCATTATTCTCTAACTTTCCTTTTAAGTTTATTGTCATTATGAAAAAATACAATATTTTATTCTAATTATTTTAAATTTTATGCACAGGATATAATGCTGTTGCTAATCTTTTAGTATTTTTTTTTTCATGTAACATTATAGCAAAAAGATTCATCCAAACGCTCATGTGAGTGGAATCTTACCCATCGCCTCTCCTACTGATGGGCATTTATGCTGGTTATAGGTTTCTATCCATTGCTACAGGAAGGAAAATCACATCACACAAAAAATGGCAAGCAGAAAGCTGAGCAGTGCTCTTGTTAGCTCTTGACCCTCGTAAAGTTCCACAGCAAAGATAAAATACTAGCACCTAAAGGGGAGTTGTGTTCCAACAGTTGGAGAGCTGTCTGGAACTCACAATGCATTTCCTCAAAGAAACAATTCTCCCTCTGTTGTTAGTTCCCTGGCTGATGTACAAAAGTACGTTTAATTGATAAAAACCCAAAAGGCACCACAGAGTCAAACCACCCTGGCACATCAGCCGTTCTGATAAAAATGCTCTCACCATGGATATCATAGCAGTTCTCCTAGGAGCAGCCCAGGGAACAGGGCAGGACTCTGCTAATCTTTCCTCCAAGTCTCATGAAGCTCTAGACTGGGGCAACAACGCCCCGCAAGAAGTGGAAGAGCAGGCTGGCCTGAGGCTTTCACACCCAGGGAGATGCTAAGATGGAGACCCTGCTGCCAAGAAGGAAAGGGACGTGTGCTTTAGGAGAAGAGACAGGAACTCTAGAGAAAGGGGAAGGGTTGGTCTAAAAGCAAATTGTTTCTTTTTCATTTCTGGCACTGGTCAATGGGGAGCAGCAGTAAAGTGGGGTCAGGAGGCTGCCCACAGGGTATCTTCATCAGGTAACAGGCTGGGATGATCCTTCTCCACAATTTCTACTTCTCTCACAGGAGACCTACTTGCATTTAAGATGGGGCACTGTAGAGATAGAATTTGAGGCTCTTGGAAAAAAGGAGGCCCACCCCCTCCTCTGCTATATGTCTGCAGTGGTGGGAGAAGGAGAGCAGAACAGAGTCCCCAGTGCTCTGCCAGGAGGTAACTATTACCAGGTCTGTAAGGGCTGTTTCTTTACTGTGAGTATGTAGGTCAGGGCCTGCCTACTGAAAGAAAATCCATACATTTACCTGTTCTAAAAAAAGATGCTGCTATATTTAGAGCTTTGAATAGGGGTATGCAGGGATGTGTGAGTTACAGCTAAGCCTCTGATAAGTTTACTGGTAGAAATTTCTCAGAGAAATTAGGTCAAAATAGTTCTATAAAAATGAACTACACTTTCAATATTTTGTTACAGTTTTTGTCATTGTATACATACCATTCAGATGTATATAATTACATTTTAGCATATGTGAATAGTGTTGCCTATTTATTCATAAAAAGCTCTAGAGAGCTTATTTTTGCCAAGGACTGTGAGAAAAGCTGGGGTGAAACTATGAAAAATAGGCAGTCCCCTAAAAAGGATGCTCCTTATCATAACATTCAGGCCCACAAGCCTGCTCCTGGTGAAAAACAAGTAGACTTACTAGCAATGCAACACTCTCTTGGCGATTGGTGTGCAATACCAATATTGTTCAATACACTATAGAATACAAATGGGCTACTTATTCTTAACAGTGTTTGTGGATCAAGAATTGCTATTCAGAATCCTAATACTGAAATTTAGTATTCATAATCTAAAGTGAGTAAATTACTTAGAATTGAAAATGAAACATTCTTCCAGGGAGTATAGCTGCCACTTAACTCCTGACAATGCTGGGAAGCTCCTTACAACCACTGGCACTTAAACAGATTGGATTTCTGCGGGTCTCTGGACAACACTGAAGTATGAGTTCATTGTAGGTATTACAGTGAGTCAGCTGTAACTTCCAGTTGCTTTATTCTTGGTTTTAAATTGTTAACTGGTGTTAATTTAGTCTCATAGGCACCAGCTAGATTATTGTCAGCTAACTGGTTAACATTTTATGTATGTGTATATGTGTGTGAGTGTGTGTGTGTTTGGGGGGTGAGGGGAGAGATTTTTGCTATAGGGCATGTGTGCCCGCCAGAGAGACAGAGAGAGAAACAGAAAGAGAGAATTCACCCCCCAAGGGTGATGGCCATGCCTCAATCCCTTCTCCTCCTTTCTCATCTTGGGCTTTTGGGCACACATGCACACTCACCCGGCATGAGTTTTAAGCTACCATGTCCAGGACTTGAACTGCGATAGACTACATGGGAGTCCAGTGGCATAACCATTACACCATCTGCTGGTCCCAACATTATATTTTAATGCATTTTTTTGCATTGATAATACAACTGGAATATTATTGGAATTGGACTATTATTTTCTAATAACTAGAAATGGTGATGTCATGTATTGTGGTTAATCAGCTAAGAGACTAATGCTAAAACAGATACACACGTAATTCTTCCTCATTCCTTAATCATTTTTTTTAAATGCAGATACTAATATCTTCACAGATAAATAAGAGAAAAAAGAAGTAGGCAAGCCATGAGATCTTTTGTTTACTGAAGAGTACCAAGAAACAAAGGTAGGGACCTGTTCCGGAGGAGCTCCAGGTGAGAAATGTGCAAAGTTTTAATTTATCCTGTATCATGAAGTTTGGACACAGAGTTTATAATAGTCAGAGGGAAGAGAGGGGAGAGTGTCATCCTGTATGACGATGAAATGTGACAGAATGAATGCTCAACTCTAAATAGGGTGCCCTGATCTAAGTGGAGAAATACAAAGGTGTGGGAAACAGGTTGAGTGACTTACCAAGGGTCACAGAGCTAAATGGTGACTGGAAAAGGAAGGAAGAGTAGATGGTCTCTGTACTCCAGTAATATCACCCATTACATTATATGATAAAAATAATTTTGACAGAACTTATCCTCATATGAGAGCCAAAATAGAGATAAAAAATGATCAGACAGGGATGGTGTAATGGGTTGACTCCCATGCAGTTGACCACAGTTTGAGTCCCGGACACATCAGCTTAAAACTCACCTGGGGCACGTGTGCATGCATGCTCAAAAGCTCGAGGGGAGAATGGAGGAGAAGGGATTGTGGTGTCACCATCTCCCCAGGGGTGACGGGTGACTCCTTGTTTTCTGTCTTTCAGTCTCTCTGGCGAGCACATGCACCCTATAGCAAAAATCTCTCTCATGTGTGTGTGTGTGTGTATACATACATATATATTTGTGTGTATATATATATACATATATATATATATATACACACACACACACACACACACACTCAGACAAATCAGAGTTGGACCAACAAGGGGTATCTCTTCCTGTTCTCTATAATATGTACTTCTGTAAGATCATTCTGTCTTACCGAACAAAAACTTCTCTAAGGAAGACATACAAACAGCCAAAAAGCATGAGGAAATGCTCAACATCCCTCATCATAAGGGAGATGCAGATTAAAACTACAATGAGATACCACCTAACTCCTGTCAGAATGGGGAAGATTAAAAATACAAAAAGTGATTAGTGTTGGCGGGGATGTGATGAAAGGAAAACTCTGCTACATTGTTGGTGGGAATGTAAACTGGTTCAGCCACATAAAACAATATGGAAGTTCCTCAAAGATCTACAAATGGAATTACCATTTGATCCAGCAATCCCACTTCTGGGTATCTACCCAAAGGACAGGAGAATGCTCGGTTGGAAAAGCGCTTGCACATCTATGTTTATGGCAGCATTATTTACAATCGCTAAGAAATGGAACCAACCCAAATGTCCACACACAGATTAATGGATGGAAAAAGAGTGACATATATACTCTATGGAATATTATTCAGTCATAAAAAAACAACAAGACCCTGGCATTTGACAGAAAGTGGTCGGATATAGAGGATCTATTGCTGAGAGAAGCAAGCCAGGATATGAAAGAAAAGGTATCGTATGTATCCACTTAATACATACTGACTATCCATACTTTATGGTAGAGATCGAAATATTGGAGGGCATAAAAGCAGTGAAAATAGTTAGGGATGCTGAAGACAGTGTGGAGTGGGGCAGGAGAAGGGCAGAGTATAGAGAAGGATAGCAAGAGAACAAATAGAGAGGCATGACATTAGTGGGACACAGAAATGGTTGATTACCTGTTGATGATAACATGTATAGTATTCTCAACTGGACTAGTCTGAGAAGTATTTCATGTTGGCTAAATTCTTTTTATAAGCCAAATGATATATAGTGATTGAATGGTTAAAAAAATGAGAATAATAATAATAATCTGAAAAAAATGATGAAAAGCCATTTGATGATGATGATGATGATGATGATGATGCAGATAGTAATGTCTTTGTCTTGACTGATATGCATGGTATTTTTTCTGGAAGAAGAAATGTATTAACAATGTAAAGATATGTGTGATTCAATGTAATATAAACAAGATTATGATAATAATAAATAAAATTTTTTTAAAAAGAAAAGTTATCTTCACTCAGGAATACCAATGCATCCCCAAACATTGCCAGGATGGCTTACTATTTTCAGTAAAGGATAAAGTTTCCCAAAAGTTAGGAATCCAGACAGTTGACATGGCGTGACCTCCTCACACAGCTGAAACTGTCAGCAGCTGCCCTTCCTCTGATCTCTCCAGAAGGCGGCATCTAATGATTCTCCCTCCACTGTGCCTCTGTGCTCCAGCTGACAGGTGACGGGGGAGAAAGGACAGCCTTACAAGACTGCCTGTCAACAAACAGGAGCAAAGGGCCAGTCCCACTGAGGTGCAAAGTCTAATGATCACATTCACTAAAAAGCCAAGTAGCTCATTCCGCTAAAAGAGCCCTTTAGATTTTTAATTTTCAACCAGTTTTGTCTTTCTGTTTATTTGGATTAAAATAGGCTCACAATGAAACAAGTTAAGGGACAGAAATCAATGATGGCTAGTAACTTTTGAAAGATCAATAATTGGGATTGCTAATTGCTGTATCAGAGCTCTGAGACTCATTCTTTTAGTATATAAAAATTTAAATTCAATAAAGAAGGAGACCTTTATTGCTGCTCTTAATTTCCCATACTGCTTTACTGCTTTAGAGACAGTGCATCGGCAGTTGGCCTAGATGCCAATTTTACAAGGTTGTCCTTAGCAGAAGCATTTTCAGACTACATTCCTTTTTTTTTTTTTTCTTTTTTGGAGAGGTTTTTTTTGCTATAAGGCGCGTGCACTCGCCAGACAGACAGAGAGAGACAGAGAGATAGAAAGCGAGAAATCACCCCCCAGGGGGGATGGCCACGCTGCAATCCCTTCTCCTCCATTCTCCTCTCGGGATCCTGGGCACGTGCACACACACGCGCCCGGCGTGAGTTTAAGCCACCGGGTCCGGGACGCGAACCGCGTTCGACTACGTGGGAGTCCAGCGACATAGCCATTACGCCAACTGCTGGTCCCCCAGACTACATTCTTATTCGCAGAGTCACTAATGTCTTTCTTTCTCCAACTAGACTTGTCAAAAGGAGGCACCAACCACGTGATCAAAGTAACCCACAATCCCGTAAAGTACCAGACTTGAGTCCAAGAACAATCATCACCATTTTCATTACTTTCTCATTCCATGTGCCATGCTTGCATGAGTATGATTTAATAAGACTTTAAGTCATAAAACTCACCGTCTTCTACTAAATTACTCACTAAATAGGCCTTAAAATATCACCTATGTGATCTGACAAGCTAGGTTTCCCCAAGATGCCTTTTAAAATTCATGTTTTGTCTTTGGACAATCCCCTGGTAGAAGCACATCTGTATCTTAACAGGCTCCTCTGTGGCTGGCTTCAGAATTAAGAAATCTGAAGGAAGTGGCAGGTACAGTCGTAATGAGGTACAAGCAATCTGGTTTTGCTGTGCTGGGTTTGTAACATAAAACAGAATTTGATTTTCTTACTAACATGTACTACTCTGTTACAAGATAAGAAACAGAAAATAAACGGACCCTCCCAGATCTGACCAAGAAGGTTTCACTTATTTTAGTCAATGCCAGTGATTCAAAGCAGGTGAGCAAACAAAACATCTAAAGACAAATGTTTATGATTTCTTTTTTTCTCTTTCATTTTTTTTAGAGGCTTTTATTTTAGGACATCTGTGCTCACCAGAGAGAGAGAGAGAAATAGTGAGGGAGAAAGAAATCACTCCCAAGGGGGGATTGGCCATGCCGTAACCCATTCTCCCCCATTTTCCTTTCAGGATCTCGGGCACACATGCACATGTGCCCACCATGAGTTTCAAGCCTACCACAGTTTGAGTCCCAGACCTGGTCGCTTGCTTTCTCACTTTCTCTCTCTCTCTGTCTGTTACTCTGTCACTCTCTGGTCAAATTAAAATAAATAAATAAACAAACAAAGTTAAATAAAAAATAATTCTTTAAAAATAAAAGAGAAAAAAAGAAAAAAAGAAAAAGAAAAGAGAGAGAGCTTTTGTTTGTTTGTTTGTTTTTGTTATAGGGCACAAGCACTCGCTGGAAAGGTAAAGACAGACAAAGAGAAAGTGAAAAATCACCCCCCCCCCCCCCGGGGGGGGCATCCCTTGCCACAGTCCTTCTTCTCCATTCTTCTCTCAGAATTTTGGGCATGCACACACATGTGCCCTGTGTGAGTTTCAAACCTCTGGGTCTGGGTCTGGGTGTGAGACTCGAACCATGGTCGACCCTGTGGGAGTCCAGTGCCTCAACCACTATGCTGGCTATGATTTCTAAATTACTTCAATACTACCCAACATCATTTGCATTTGAGACCAGGCTAGGCTATATTTGGAATGAGGAAAGGTAGAAAACTTTTAGTTTTGGGGCCAGCAGGTGATGGGATATTTAAAATGCTGGACTCCCACAGGAGTGACTGCAGTTCAAGACCTGGACCTGGCACCTTGGCAATCATGCTGGGTGTATGTGAATGCGTGTCCAAAATCCCAAGAAGAGAATGGAGGAGAAGGGACTGTGGCATGACCACTCCCCCAGGGTATGATTTCTCACCTTCTCTTTCACTCACAGTCTCTTCTGTGAGTGCATATGCCTTATGGCAAAAACTTAAGAAAAATAAGAAAAGAGAAAACTTTTAGTTTGTGGGGTACAAGAAATGTTCACCGTGTAGAGAATTCAAGGTATGTGTAAAACAGAGCATTAGGCACTCAGGGTTGCTTTTAAACTAGGAAAACTTGGAGACTGCCTGATGAGGGATAGGGAGAGGATCTGCAACCCTACCACAGGCTGCCTCTCTGCAGGATGTGCTGACTCAGCATTTCACTAAGCCTCCCTGCAGTGCTCCAGGTGGGTCACATTCTTCCACATCACAGATGAGGCGACTGGCTTGACTAAGCCATCACCAAGCAGGAAAGGGGCAGAATTTAAACAGGTATCTGCTGTTGGTGGGAATATAAATGACCACAAAAACTGTGTGGGGGTTCCTCAAAAAACCAAAAACAGAATCACCATATATTCCAGCAATCCAACTTCTGAATATATATACATAGCCTAAGGATTTGTAATCAGTACGTCAAAAGAAATAACTGCATACCCATGTTCACTGTAGCATTATTTGCAATATCCGCAACATAGAATCAATCCAAATAAATGAATGGATAAAGAAATGTGGTATGGATATATCTACCCCCCACATATATAAAATATATAATGTGGTATATATGTGGTAATATATAATGTGGTGTGTGTGTGTGTGTGTGTGTATATATATATATATATATATATATATATAATATACAATGCAGTATATATATGTGTATATGTATGTTTGTGTTTGTGCACATAAACATATATATATGTGTGTGTGTATATATATATGTATATTTGTATATGCACAATGGCATATGAGTCAGCTATTAAAAAGGATGAAATTCGGTCACTTGAGGCATTGTGGACAAATCTGAACATTATATTAAGCAAACTAATCCAGATGCAGAAAGAAAAGTACTGCATGTTATCACTGATTGCACGGGATCTAAAACAACTGAACTCATAGAAGCAGAGAGCAGCACGGTAGTAACCAAGGGCTGGAGGGTGGGGGAAAGTGGGGAAACGTTAGTCAATGGATACAAAGTTACAATTAGACAGGAGGAATAAATGACAAGTATTTAAGGTGAAGGATATATTAATTAGCTGATTCAATCTCTCAACACTGTATACCTATATCATAACATCACTGTATGTCCCATAATTATATATTATGATTTATGGAAAAAAATTAAAATTAAAGAAATAAAGAAGTGTCTGGCTCCAATGGCCCCATTGTTTAATATGACACAGTTTCTAGGTTCTAGGCTTAGTCTGCATCCTCCCTTCTAGGATGAAACTGTCTATACTAGTTAGTCACTTTTCTGGTTGAGAAAAGTCACCAAGACATCCTGGGGTGGCTGGGGGTAATTCTAACCCAATAAGTAAACCTTTTACATTTCTTCCTTATCCCTAATAACCTCTCTGTATTGCAGTTACTCCACGTAGCCCTGAAGAGGGTAAATAATCACATAACATACTAACTACAAAACAATCATCAAGTGGAATTAGCTGAACTGATTAACTGTACTGCTCAGTAATTAAGAGAAAGTCTACCTTCCTAGGTTTGGGTCCTGGTCTGCCACTTACCTTATCAGTCATGTAATTGTGGGAGGATCTGTGATAAGAATGTAGTCACTGACATCAATCTAATTGCATTTAAACCCAACTTAACTATTTTGAACTGTATAATTTCTTTTAGAAATAAAGAAATTCTTTTATTCTAGTTAATTAACTTCCCTATCTCAGTTTCATCTTTGGTAAAATGGAGATAACAAAGAGTACTAGCCTCACTGGGCTCTTGATAAGAAGATTAAGTAAGGCAGTACATGTGAAGTAACAAGAATACCGTATGATACACAATAGCACTCAGTAAACGTTACCTGCCATCCCTACCATCACCCCAGTCATCACAATGTTCATCGTCATCATCCTTCTGGATGGGTTGCTTAGTTTTTTTTTCCTTTTTTGTTTTTCGATGGGTTCTTACTATTATGATCTTCCCACCTCAGCCTTCCAGCTGGGACTGCGGACATGTGTCACCATACCCAGCTCTTTCAGACTTGTTCTCTCTGTTTTGCCCAGGTCAGCCTTGAACTTGCAATCCTCCTGCCTCAGTCTCCGTGTCACTGGAATTACAGGGGCTCTCCTTTAAGTTGGACCAGAACTGAACCAGGGCCTCCCATGCGTTCCCAGCCTGCAGAGTATGCCACTGCCAACTGGGTTCTGCCTAGCTTCAAGACAGACTTTTCTTTATGCAACATGGGTGAGTAACACCACATTGTGAGAGTTCGTAAGATAATTCATAACAATGCTCAGCATGGTACTTCATTAGCTAATAGCAATAGAAGCAGAGGAATAATAAAAATAAGTTGCCTGTTCTTTAGAGTTGGACTTGTCTATTCAGAAATCTTTGTCTTTATGACTATTTAGCAACTCTGAGAAGCCTAGTTTCTAAGTCAAATGGTATAGATATTTAAACATTTTTTCCTATCTGTTCTGCACATCAATTTATAATCCCATCAGGATTCATAAAGTACTTACTTCATTTGTCAAAAGTAGGCGTTATCATTTTGAAAAATCTTCCCTGAATGATTATATATCTTGCTGAAGTCATGCAAGTCAACTTTATGTGAAAAGGAATGCCACCACCCCATCACCAACAAAATCCAAACTTAAGTTATATGGAACTCTAATGCAGAAAACAGATTTATGGAGTAGCAGGAACATCAATGCATTTATTATGAATAACAATAAATCAAACATACTGATAAATGAACAAGCCTGATGTGAACACTATATTCCACCATGCAACAAGGTGTTGCAGTATGTGAAAAATACAACATCAAGATGGACAGTGTCTCAATGGCAAAATAAAATAAAATAAAGTTCACATACTCCCAACCAAAACATAGCTATTAATACTTTTGAAGAATTCAGTTGTCTCATTAGAGAAAAATGTATCCTTTAAGGGCTTAAAATAGAACTCCAAGGAGTTATTTCTTACAGCATCAGTCTTTTCATACAGCATCATTAAGAGACCATGATGCAGCCATCAGGCGGTGTGATGGTTAAGGTGCTGGATTTCCACATGGCCGACCATGGTATGAGTCCTGGACCTGGCAGCTTGCTTTCTCACTCTCTGTCTCTTTCTGGTGAACACACGTGCCCTATAACAAATTAAATAATAATAATAAATAAAATAAATTATTTTTAAAAAAGAGAAAGATCATGGTGAGAGGCTCCAAGGCCAAGGGAACAAATTAGGAGGATGTAGAGTCTCACTGTGCAGGAAATAATTCTCCTAAGATGCAATACCTCAGACCAGAAAGGGCTGATAAGCTTTTTTTAAAAAATATTAACAAATTAGATTCATTCTCAACACAGATTAAAAACAAAAAAGCCAATTTGCTAGTAAAAACATAAAACACATGCATGTGTGTAATATAATAAGTATACATCTATATATGCCTTTACATAAATTTCAGGCCAGTCTCTGGAAATTTGTCATAACCAAAATAATGGTAGCATGGTTGCCTCTGTAGGGAGAAATCTGTTGTGGGATTACTGGGATAAAAGACATATTTTTCACTGTTTACCCTTTTATCTGTTTGAATTTGTTAAAATCATGCATGTTTTATCTATCCAAAACTTAATGAGAAGTACATAAGTAAATAAATATATAAAGTGGACTGGAACTATTTGGCAGTGTCTGTAGACATTTGGGGTTGTCACGACTTGGGGGGAGGGTAGGGGTGCTACAGCATTTAGGGAATGCAGACCTGGGCTGCTGTTAAACATCCTACAACGCACAGGACGCAACCCCGACCTTCACCACTCACAACAAAGAATGACCTGGCTATAAAGGTCAACAGCGCTGCTATTGAGAATCCCTGCTGTAAATGATGGGCTTTTCCAGAGAGCGCATAAACACACAAAGTATGAATTATACAAACAGCTACTGAAGCTGCCTCTTGGCTCCTCGCTACTCCACACAGAGTACATCATTGAAAGAGACAGAGAATGGAAGTGATCCTGTAGACTGCCCACCCCCCCTAAGCAGCAGTTCCCTGCCAGGTCAGGGAGGAATGTCTTTCATCAGCAGCTTTCAGCAGTGGCAGCAGTAACAGCATGACCTGAACCCACTCTGTTGCCTCACACCATCACTGAGCAAGGACCATCAGTCCTCTCCTCACTGGCCCATGTGGGTGGGAGAGGGCATTAGGGGCTGCCCCAGTTATTCATGTTTAAAAATCTATTTACACCTTTACATCTCAAACAGCACTTGGCACCTCTCTTCAAACTGTTAAATATCAATCCAATGGCATCACCAAGGGATTATTCAAAACTCACAGGCCTGGGGGCCAGATATGGTGCAGAGAGAAAACACAATACTCTGTGAGGCTGACCCACATAGGAAAATTCTGGGTTCACATCTGAAGATACCCTGCTTACTGTATGAGAATACGCATGCCCACAATCTGGTGCTGGATGAAGCTGGGGGTTGACTGTGGCATCAAGACTTTGTTTGAGTGCTTTCTCTCCACCTCATCTCTTCATCTCTGTCTCTATCTCTCTCACCCATGAAAGAAATAACTAAAAAAAAAAAAAAAGAAAAAAAAGACTCAGTGACCTTAATTAATTTACAAAGAGAGTATTTCCAAAGGAGGAAATCTTCTTATAAAGCAATATTTACTTGGAAAGCTTCCGGTTCCCAAAGGGATCAGTTGACACGACACTTTACAAACTTCTAACCCAAGAAGAACTTAAAGAACCCGCTGATGGCAACACCAAAGAGGAATGGAATTTCCCCCTCGAAATATATAGTTTATTTAGGCTAATTTCAACATGCCCCTATATTGTACTTTCTCGCTCTCTCATCAGGTTTCCTATATTTGTTCATTTTTACATTACAGTGTACAGAAACAAAACTATAATGTTAGAACTAAGTAGTCAGGAAAGTCATGACTCATTTTTGCATAGAAAATATGTCATGGGGTCTGGCAGGTGGTGTGACGGTTGGGGGCGCTGGACTCCCACATGGTTGACTGTGGTTTGAGTCCCAGACTTGGTGGCTTGCTTTCTCTCTCTCTTTCTGTCCCTCTCTGGTCAAATTAAAATAAATAAATAAATAAATAAAGTTAAATAAAATTATTCTTAAAAAAAAAAAAGAAAAGCAAATATGTCATGATGTTCCCGATGACCTAATAGAAGGGATCTTACAAAGCATCTTACAAAATCCTCACATTTTACAGATAATATAAACACAGCTACCCCATATAGGGGGTAGTAGGCACTATTTTAAGTGCCTTATTTCTTTTAATTCTCAAAACCACCCTATGGGGTACATACTATTATCACCTCATTTTACTGAGGATGAAACTAGGACACAGAAAGGCTTAGCACCGTGTAATGGCAAGCAGGACTTAAGATGACCCATCACTGATTAGTCACGCTTTGTACATCAAATACAAGCAGAAATTGAGACTTGCTTCTGCTGGATGGTAATGTGGCAATGGTGACAGGGGAGTCACTCCCCTGACTACATTATGTTCTATGAGGCTCTGTTGTAGACTTAGCAGACTAGAGAGTTTACTGCTGGTCCTGATGCGGCAAGCTGCCATGCTGTGAAGGGGCTACTAGAGAACCACATGGCAAGGAGTGGCTGGGGCTACTAAGAGCAGACAGCAGCTCCTAAATGACAGTCAACAAGAACACGGAGGCATCCTTCTTCCATCCATAAAGAACCGAAACTGACCTACAGCCACATGAGACTGAAAGATCTCAAGACCCAGAGGGGAATAAAGTCCAGCCAACACCATGTTGGAGCCTTGGAAGACCCTGATGACAGGACCTAGCTAAGCTATGCAGGGCTCTTTACCCACAGAACTGTGACATAATAAATGTATGTTGCTTTAAGCCACTAAATTTGTGGTATTTTGCTACACAGCAGTAGAAAAAATAATAGGCATGTCCCAGATCACGAAGCAATCAAGAAAGAGAAAAAAATAAAAGAAGAAAGAAAAAGAACAGGGTCAAATCCTGGTGGTCAATCTCCACTACCCATACTCTCAACTACAAGCACTAAAGCTAACTAACTAAATAAAATTTTAACATTTGTTTATTTCTTCTGAGAGAGGGAGAGAGAGAAAGATTCCCAACAGAAGTTTCAGCCAGCCTGTAGCACAGGCATGTGGGCACATGCCCAGAGTACACAGAGAGTTCTGGGACAGATATAAGACCTCTAAAGTGTAACAATAGTGCCCCAAATAGACAAATGGGATAACATCAACCTCAAAAAGCTTCCTCACAGCCAAGGACACAATAATTATACTGAAAAGACAAC
The DNA here is from genome assembly GCA_026018925.1 of Tupaia tana. Lineage (NCBI taxonomy): Eukaryota > Metazoa > Chordata > Mammalia > Scandentia > Tupaiidae > Tupaia > Tupaia tana. The sequence goes on along the minus strand of JAKSZU010000003.1, from coordinate 65,353,937 downwards.
CTTTAGTATGTGGGAAAATATTTTAAAATTATTCCTCAGACAAGGGATTGTCGTTTAGAATATATAGGAAACTCAAGCAGCTCATTCATAAAAAAAAGTGAATAACACAATTTAAAAATGGGCAAATGAACTGAATAGACAATTCTCCAAGAAAGACTTACAAATGGTCAAGAAATATATGAAAAAAATGTTCAAAGTTTCTTGTTATAAAGGAAATACACATTAAAACCGCAATGAGCTACCATCTAACCTCAGTTAGAATGGCTAGGATCCAAAACATAAAGAACAGTAAGTGCTAGTGAGGCTATGGTGAAAAGGGAACCCTCTTACACTGCTGGTGAGAATGTAAATTTGTTCAACCTCTGTAGAAAACAATATGGAGGTTTCTCAAAAACCTACAAACAGAACTTCTACATGACCTAGTAATCCCACTCCTTGGTATTTACCCAAAGGATAGGGAAGCACTCAGTTGGAAAGACACTTGCACATCTGTGTTTACTGCAGCATTATTTACAATTGCTAAAACATGGAACCAAGGAAAGTGTCCAAAAACTGATGACAGAATGGAAAAACCATAGCGTATATATACTATGGTATAAGAAACAGTGCGATCCCATCGTTTGACTCAAAATTGATGAATATAGAAGAGTTAATGTTGAGTGAAGTGAGCCAGACTTTGAAAGTTACACATTATATACCCCTACTGAATTTGCATTGAGGATATGCATTCTATGGCAGAGGCTAAGAGATGCAATGGTGGGAGGATGGGTGTGGATGCTAGAGAGCTGGGGATAGAGGTGCAGGGGAGGAAATATTTGACAGATGGAAAAATGTAAAGTTCTCTGTTGAAGAAATATGCTAAAAAAAACCCCACCTTTAGATAAAGGAAGAGTTCTTTACATTTGCATAAGGCTTATTATTTCTAATTATAACAAATAAACAAAACAATAAAAGAGTAGGGTTAAATCCTGGTGGTCAAGCTCCACTATTCACACCCTCAACACACACAAAAATTAATATTTATTTCTTTTTTTAATGATTATTTAATTTTTATTTATTCATTCATTTATTTTAATTTGACCAGAGAGAGAGAGAGAGAGAGAGAGAGAGAGAAAGTGAGAAAGCTAGCCACCAGGTCCAGGATGTGAACTGTGGTCAGCCACGTGGGAGTGTCTGGTGTCTGTCACCTTAACCACCATGCCAGCTGCTGGTCCCTACTTATTTCTTTTAAGAGAGAAAGAGAGAGAGAGAAACTGACCTTCAAAAGTGGTCACAGCCGGCCTGTATTACAGGCACACAGAAACATGCCCAGGGTGCATAGAGAGGTTCTGGGATGTAAGTGCAGAATCTTCCTATGTGAGTTCAGGTGTGTTAGAGTTGTACTGCCACCTAGTCTCAGGCACTAAACTTTTCATAGTGGCAGTTTCTAGGGAAGGGAAAGTGAAATATTTTTGTTTTCATATTTAATTTTTCTTCATTGCACTTTATACTGACTGACACACTACACACTCATGAATGCTTTTATACACACTTTAAATATGTTGTCTCTCTGATTAGAATATGAGATCCATGTGACCAAGGATTTCTGAATATTTTGTTTACTGTTGCATTTTCATCACCTAGAACAATGTCTGGCATTGAAAAGGTAGTAAAAAAAATGTTTGTTGAATGTACAAATATATGCAATCATAGAGAAACTGAGGTTTGGAGACTTTGGAGTCTGATTTAAGTCTTTGACAGGTAGTGGCAAAGTCAGATGTGATCAATTGTAATATGGGTCTTGATTCCTTACCCTTCACATAACGCTCTGTTATATGACTTTGGAGTTCTTCCATGGCAGTTTGACTTGCTTGGCCAATGGAAGGGAACTAGAAGTGAAAAGGTCAGTTAGAAGCCTATGACTTAGGCAGCACATGGTTCCATTCATCCTTCTTGCCCTTCTGCTATTACCAGAGAAGAACATGCCCTGATTAGACCACTGGTAGAAGAGGGATGAAAAATAGGTGGAGCAAAGCTGGAGTCGATGAACTGATGAACTGAGCATGGACCAGCCAATCCCAACAAACCTATGTTCATTTGAACAAGAATAAATAATTGCATTAAGCCACTAAATTCTAAGATAATTTGTTATGCAGCATTATCACGAAATAGAAAGAGTTCTTTGGGGGACCAGTTGTTGGCGTAATGGCTATGTTGCTGGACTCCCATGTAGCTAACCACGGTTTGAGTCCCGGACCTGGTGGCTTAAACTCACGCTGGGCGCATGTACGTGCATGCCCAAGATACCGAGAGGAGAATGGAGGAAAAGGGATTGCAGTGTGGCCATCCCCCATGGTGGGTGATTCCTCGCATTCTGTCTCTCTGTCTTTCTGGCGAGTGCACATGCCCTATAGCAAAAAAAAAAAAAAAAAACAAAAAAAAAAAAAAAAAACAACAACAACAAAAACAAAACAAAACAAAAAAAAACCTCTCCAAATAAATAAATAAATAAAGAGTTGAGTTCTTTGGGATTCTAGTCCACCAGGAGTCTTATGAATAGGACATTTCATAGCCCTGATGTTCTGGGGAAGAAAATCCTAAGTAGTAAAGCAAGGTATAATTAATGTTTTAATAGTCCTTTTGTTGGTTACGGGATACTTTATAATCATTATGTTAAAAGCAGTTTTTAGGATAGAATATAACAAAGATCATAATTCTGATAAAAATAACAAAACCAATGCATAAATATGCACTTCTGAAATTAGGGCATCATTAAAAATTATATTATACAGGATTAAAGGTAGAATGAGAGTGTGAATTGAAGCTGGGAGTTCAATAGCCAAGAAAACCCAAGTCCACATAGAGCTGACAATGGTTAATCACCTGCCTTCAAGATCTGAAAGGACTGAAAAGGTTTTGAATTTTTTTTTACCCTGGAGTCTCTGTCTATACTTTAAAATAGTCTACTATTGTCCATAATTCAGTCAAAATCAAAAGTAGATCAAAGCAGATCTATTTGGTGCAATTTTCCCTAATAATAATGCAGTAGGAGCACTAACGCTTATCATTACAGACATGAAAGCAGTCCCATGACAAGCTGGATGAAACTGTCCATCCACAGAGGCAGGTTAGCCCACTGGGAGGAGTGAGGCAAGTGGAAGCCAGCTTAGCGCAGGGTTGCCACGTCTCTGCCAATCATAGCCAAGGTATCATTATATATTGGGGCTTGCTATATGCCAGTCTCCCACTGCTAAAAACTCTCTATATACATTATCTTCAATCATCACAATGATCCTAACAATTAGATACTTGCTCTGTTCTGAATATGTATGCCCTTCCAATATCCGTAGGTTGAAACTGTTGAAACCTAATCCCCAATAGAATGGTGATTATTGCACACTGTGTGTGTACTTTGAAAAACCATATTGTGTCCCACAAAGAGGTATGACAAATAAATTTAAATAAGCAATTACAAAATAACAAGTAAACCAATAAAAATTATTTAATTTTTTTAAAAAACGTAGGGGACAGCAGTAGGGGTGGTGGTGAAGGCACTGGAATCCCACATGGCTGACTACAGTTCAAGTTTTGGACCCAGCAACTTGAAAATCATGCCAGGCACTTATGTGTGCATGCCCAAAATCCCAGGAGGAAAATGGAGAAAGGACTGCAGTGTAGCCATTTCCTCTGATGGGTGATGGCTCACTTTCCCTCTCTCTGTCTCTCTCTGGTGAGTGCACGTGCCCTGTGGCAAAAAAATAAAAATTAAAAAAAAATTTTAAAAAAGGTGGGCATTTTGGAGGTGATTAAGTCATGAATGAGTTCTTATGAATAAGATTACTGCCCTTATAAGGGTCTGAAGATACCAACATTCTCTTCTTCCACTATGTGAGGACCCAGAGGGAAGACACCTTTCATGAGGAAGATACCAAATATGTTAGGACTTTCATCCTGGACTTCCTAGCACCCTGAGCTGTGGGAAATAAATTTCTGTTGTTTGAAAGCCTCTCCTTTTATGGCATTTTGTTCCAGCAGCCTGAACGGACTAAGACAATACTCTTATGTTCATAATACAGATAAGGCTCAGAAAGTGAAGTTCATTGTATGAGGACAAAGAGTAAGCTGAAGAGAAGTGAACAACAACAAAAAAAATACAAGGCTTTGACCCCAAGGCCTAGATTCTTTCTACAAGATCATACTGCTGCTCAGGTTTCTCAACAAAGATTGTTTCTTCTCTGTTTATTCTTGCTTCCTTTATACTAAACATTTCAAATTTATTCATTCTGTGTCTACTCACCATTAATGTAATTCATTACATAATAAATTCACTCAGAAATATCATTGTCCCCAGGCATCTTTTAGGAAACATGACTGTATTTATTTGTCTACTGTTTGCTAGCACAACCTCTGGCTAATGCAAAGCCAATTCAATTTGGTTTCACCCAACCCTATAAACTGAACAAAGCCTGTTAGCAGTACCATTCTTTAGTTATGGAAATAATCTGGCAGGCTGGCCAGTTTTTGTACCCTGGTGGCCCTGTAATTCAAAATGCCTTGTTATCTCTGTGCACAGATTCACTTACACACAGAACAAGAGCAATAATAGAACACACTGGCATTGGCTGGCCTAAGAGCTCTGTGAAAGAAGAGCCCTTCCTGAAGCTCTGCCACTCATCCTTCATGAAGCATTGCCCATTTGCCTCACTTCTGTCAAACACAAACACCTATTCAGGCGTCTGCAGTAATCAATAATAGCAAGATACAGACCAAAAGTTCAGCATTTAGGGAGCATCTTCAAGCACTCAGCTTACCAATGAGCTGAAAGTTCTTATGAAACTTACCCAGGTTTAAAAGGCTCTTCTCTGCTTTGCCCCTGCAAGATTCATGTTGAAACTTAACTGCCATTGCAACAATACTAAAAAAAAATTGCCCTTAAGAGATAGTTGGGTCATTAGGGTTCTACTTCATGAATGGGTTAAAGCTGTTATGGGGGAGAGGGTTAATTATCTCAGGAGTGGCTCCTGAAAAAAAGGGTCAGTCAGTCCCCTCCCCTTTGTCTCTTGCATCCTATCTCATGCATTCACTTCCTCCCACATGATGCCTTCCACCACGGGATGACCTTCATCAGATACGGTACCATGCTTAGACTCCAGCCTCCAGAACCATGAACCAAATAAATGTTATTCTTTATAAACTGCTCAGTTGTGGCTTTCTGTTATACTAGAAAATGAACTAAGGTGACCTCCAACTTAAAAATAAATTATGAAAATATGAGTACATAGAGCATGCAATAAAAAGTAAGTCTGTTCGTACAGGTCCAGTCCTGAGCACTGTAGGAAACCATCAGCTAGAAATCCTCCATATTCTCACAGGACATCATATCCCATCCATCTGTTCAGCCATTCTTTCTTCCTTCCACTAATGAGCACTCAGACCTAGTTTTTACTTAGCTTTCTTTTCTTTTACATATCTTGAAGATCTTTCCATATTGGAGAAAACAGTGGGGAATGAAGTCTTAGGTCAATCTCTTTTGAAAAGTGGAATGTAGCTTACTAAGAAGCATTAACTTCAAAGAAAAGAGACCTGTGTCCTTAAACCATTTTTGCTCATTACAAATGGATTCCAGCAGATAAAGTGAAGAAAAGGAACATCACTGGGGACTCAAGAACAGACAAACATGAGTCTCATAGGACTTCAGCTGCCTTCCTCCTTGATATAAGGATTTTGTTTCTTATTTCCTTTTCCTCTTTTTCTTAATAGACATAATAGGTATACTGAAGTTTGTAGGGGGCTTTAACAAAGGTTCCTTCTAGGTCACTGTCTGTGCCTCCATGGTATCGGGGCATGTGATGTGACTGTAGACAACAGTTCATTTAGTTTTGCTTCAAAGTTTACATATTAAGAAAAAATCACTCATACCTCCCCTATTGCTCCAATAGAATATGAATTCCAAAATCTTCAAATTTGTTGTAGATGATGAATATAAAAAGCCTTCAGCACGCACAGTAGCGATGGATTTGCCGCAGGGAGGCCCAAGATAGACTATGTTATTCAGGTTTTCAAATGCACCCTGAAATTCTGCTTCTGACCTAGATTACAAATCTCAGGAAGGATTTACCAAGCATCTGGTGGGATTAGAGAATGAGTTGGGTGGGCTGCAGAAAAGCAATCATAGTGCACAACTCTCTTTCAACAGAGGTTGATGACAGCTGTGGTGGGACCATAAAGCACACATTAAACAGTTAGAATGTAATCTATACATTAATAAAGGGAAATATCCATCTAGTTGATTGTACCTCCTAGGATAATGGCTTGATGGTTTTTCATTAATACTTAAGAGCATATTTGGAACAGACTGCCTTTAAATTGAGGGGCACACATAATTTACTTGTAAGGTTTGAGGGGCCATCAGAAATCATGGTTAAAAAAAGTGGTATGTGTAAATGAGTGGTTGGTGGAAAAGTGCTAGAGTGTTATGTTTTTTTTTTTGTTGTTTTTTTTTTTGTTTGTTTGTTTGTTTTTCCAGGAGAGAAATCACACTGGGTTTCAAATATTCTGAAATCAAAATTCATAAGGGATGCATGATTTGCTGATGGGGACTGGCTGCAGGTTGCTTTCTTGGGTGCAACTCTATAGGCCCACATGGCATCCTCTGTTGACCACCGCCGTTGGCCGCCGAGCCAAGATGGCGCCGCTGGCTGCATAGGGAGGTGTGTCTCCAGTACTACAAACAACTCCTTCTATGGACATGTTTTAGAGACAGCCAATCAGGACTTGCCTCGTACAGGCGAAGGAACTTGCGGGTGGGGCCGCCGGGAGGATTCTATATATACACGGGGGAAAAGGGAAGTAGGGGGAAGAAGAAAAGGGGAAAAGAAGAAAAAGGAAACCTGTGAATAAAGACTGTATGAGGAAGAACTGGGTGTCGTGTCATCTCTGCAGAAGTGACGCCGACAATCCTCCAGTTGACAGCAGAAAGGATCTGTTCTCTTAGACATAGCTCACTTTAGGTCAAGACTCTATTTCTGAAAAACCCATGCTCTGCATGAACATGCAAACAGGGTCTATTTCCCATTACTTTAAGTGGGAAGTATTTTATGTGCTACATATCAACCCCAAACTCCCAATCAATTTCCCAAATGTAATTAAAACATAGTAGTCTACTAACAATAAGTCTCCAACTACAGGTTTAAGATGCATCTTAAAAATCAAACAAATGGGACCAGCATATGGCATAATGGTTACATTGCTGGACTCCCCCATAGTCAACCGCAGTTCGAGTCCCAGATCCGGCAGCTTAAAATTCACACAGGGAGTGTGTATGTGCATGCCCAAAATCTCAAGAAGAGAATGGAGGAGAAAGGACTGTGGTGTGGCCATCCCCTGGGAGGAGGTGATTTCTTACTTTCTTACCTTCTGTCTCTGTCTCTCTAACAAGCACATGCACTCTATAGCAAAAAATCTGCCCCCCTCCAAGAAAAAAAAATCAAACAAATGTTTTGTGGGATGTTCACACTTTTTTTGGGGGGGATTAGGGGACTATATACATCAAATTGAATCTTATCTATGTTCCATGCAGTAGGGTATAAAAAGCCAAGATATGTTCTACTGAGAAAAAGCAAACCAAACAAAAACAGAAAAGTCTGCTCATTGGGAAGATGAATGCTGTAAGATATCTCTGCAATCGCTGTGGGCAATGTTGGGTGCAGATGGCACATAGGATAAAACAATCTGTGTGATCTGAACTGCCAGTGAAGAGTAGTTAGCAATGGCAGAGTTCCCTGAGGGTGTACCCCACGGCAGTGGAGAATGTATAGAACTTGGATAAAAGAGTGAAAACAGGGAGTTACTTGAAGATAAGGTGAAGGCTCAAGTAAAGAAAGAGAATAAAAGTGATTCAGGAGTGCCAGGTCCATGCTACAGTGGTAATGAGCTGCTCAAGAGAAGCTAGACACCGCACAGTGAATGTGGTGATGAATCCCCAGGCAGGTCAGCCTGAAACACACCAGGTACATGTGCTATTGCCCAAGATCTGAAAGGCTGGAGAACTGCAGGAAAGCGAGCATGGTATGACCAGACTCTGTGCCCTCACCCAACTCTCTCTCTCTCTCCCTCACGCTGTACTATATTGTATATGCACTCTATAAAGAATAACAACAAAAAGAATAAGCTTGATTACTAAAAGAGATGGATCAGACTTGACTAAAAAAAAACCACTAGACAAGGGAGGATGAGTCAGACAGGAATGGATTAAGGTGTCTGGACTTCATCTACAGCAGAAAGACGACACGCAAAAGCATAGACACATGACACAGACTATTCTCAGGTAGATAAAGACAGTTTCCTAGAAGGGAGACCTATTAAGTCTGCTGCTAAGACAAATTAGTGACAGTGGACAGAACTTTTCAAAACTTAGGGTTAAGGAATATGGGATTTTGTTGGCCGGCGCCGCTGGCTGCATAGGGAGGCGTGTCTCCAGTACTACAAACAACTCCTTCTATGGACATGTTTTAGAGACAGCTAATCAGGACTTGCCTCCTACAGGTGAAGGAACTTGCGGGTGGGGCCGCTGGGAGGATCCTATATATAGGGGGAAAAGGGAAGTAGGGGGAAGAAGAGAGAAAGAAGAAAAAGGAAACCTGTGAATAAAGACTGTGTGAGGAAGAACCGGGTGTCGTGTCGTGTCGTGTTGTCTCTGCAGAAGTGACGCCGACAGGATTTCACATGAAGAAGGAACTAATCATAGACTCTGACAACTGAAAGGAGCTTTCACAGTCACCTTGGGCCACTGTGCACCTTTACAAGTGCTTGGTCCCTTCAGCTAGCTACGTGCACACTCAGGCTCTGGCACCTGAGTCTTCTCACACACTCATGCTTCTTACCCATTCTGGGGCACACACCACAATTAATTTTTTTTTTTTTTTTTTTTTTTTTTTAGTCAGAGATTTTTGGTATAGGGTGCCTGTAGTCACTGGAGAGACAAAAAGCAAGAAATCACCCCCCGGGGGATGGACACACTGTGATCCCTTCTCCTCCAGTCTCTTCTCGGGATTTTGGGCATGCACGCACAAACATCTGGCTTGAATTTAAAGCCACCGGGTCTGGGTTGAACTGCAGATAACCATGTGGAACAGCAACATAATCATTACGCCATCTGCTGGTCCCCCATGATGGAATTAAATACTTAGACTTCAAATCAAATGAAGCTCTACTTGTAACAATACAGACAACTAGCCTTCACTAGCAGCTAATCTAATTGAATGATAATTAACCTACACAAGGCAATTTAAAATACTAGCTTGTTTAGTGCTCATGGAATTCCTATTGCTGGTTAGTACTATTGACACCTTGATCTCCTATTTAGCCTGGTGACAATATTTGGTCTTCTAATAAGGAGGAAGAAAAATTCATCATATACCTTATAGAGTTGGTGACATTTATAAAAATCTTGGAAAAAAAGAACATGGGCTAGAACATTATTCTAAATATGATCTCATGCTTTGACTCCAAGAAAGCAACGAGAAATTCATAAAGCAGTTTGTACTTCTGATCTGGATTACCTTTGTGGTTCAATTTTCCCATGTCTATAGCAAAGTATCAAACTGCAAAAGAGAAAAAAAATCTCTGAAATATAAACTAATTTGAGAAAGCACGGGGAATCAAATAATAGCTTAATATAAATAAAAAAAAAATAGTTTGAGGACCAGCATTTGGAATGGTTATGCTGTTGTACTTTCATGTAGTCAACCACAGTTCGAGTTCCAGACCTAGAGGCTTAAAACTCATTCTGGGCATGTGTATGTGCATGCCCAAAAGCCCAAGAGGAGGATGGAGGAGAAGAAATTGCCATGTGGCCAACCCACGTGGGGCGTGATTTCTCACTTTCTGTTTCTCTGTCTCTCCAGTGAGTGTATGCGCCCTATAGCAAAAATCTCTCCCCCTCTCTCTCTCTCTCTCAAAAAAAAGTTTGTTTTTGCAGTTATATTCTGTTCCATTATCTTCCTACCCCTAAGTCCTCTTTACCAGGAATATATACACAAAAGCTTTAGTCCTAATATATGACTTCAAACATCAGCATTGGATTATAATAAAATGAAGGCGAAGTCCAGAAATGGAACCAGCAGAGAGACTAAAGATGTCACTTGGTGTGATGTTTTAAGTTTACAATATCTTAATACCTAAAAAAAAAGTCACCAGATGAAACACCACAAGAGTTTATGTATGAGATACTCTTAGAACATCTATAACACACACACACACAATTTTTAATTAGGTAACCTATTTTTCAGTTCGATTTTCCAATTTTGAATAGTTATTTTGCCAGTTTCATGCAACACTGGAAACACTCTAGCATACTCTCCTGAGCAAAGCTAATAAACCTCTTTAGACTGAGTCTTAATTACATGTTACCTTAATTAATCCTGTTATATAAAGTTTGTGATGATGATAGACACTAAGATCCTACTAATTCAGAACCACTTTTTCTTACCTCAGGGTAAATTAAAGAGTAGAAGTAGGAGGAAAAAAACCACAAAGATAATGAGACTGCATGGTCTATAGAAAGATCTTTCCTTAAAAACATTGGTAGAGTGCAAGGACAGGAGCCTAGTCTTTGAATCAGATTGCTCAAATATTCTCAATGCTGAAATGACATCTTAAAAGAAAAAGGGAGAAAAAGTTTCATGAGAAAATAATCTAGTACTTTCCTTTGATGAATTCTAGGATGTCTTTCCTTAAATCTTGAATTGATTTCTGGGCTGATAAAATATTGAGAGGAGTCATAGGTAGTAGAGTAAAATACAAAGAAATTCAAATAAATTGGTACAAGCAGGTATTCATAAGCAAAGAACAATCCTGTGTGAAAGCAGAAGTCAATTAAGCAAAACGATAGCAAAAAATAGGTGATTTTAACATCAGTTGATGTGGGAGCATCAGTCTCTCAGACGAGAATAAATCAGAAACTCTGGTAAGACCTTCCTGAAGGAGGCAATGGCAGAAATCTGGGAGAGTGACAAGTGGATCAGTGGAAATAGGGAAGGAAAGAGTAAAGAGATGGAGGGATTATAAGATATGAAGAAATTGGGGGAGGGAGGTGATGGATAGATCACTATCTTGAATGAGGTAATGGTTTCATGGGTGTATATACATGACAAAACATACGTTATACTTTAAATGTGTACAATTTATAGTGGCCCAAGTATACCTCAATAAAGCAATACAAGTTCAATTATTTATTTATTTTTATTTATTTGTTTTTAGAGAGGTTTTTGTTATAGGGCGCATGTGCTTGCTGGAGAGAGACAGGAAGTGAGAAATCACTCCCCAGGAGGAATGACCACGACACAATCTCTTCTCCTCCATTCTCCTCTCAGGATTTGGGCATGCACACATACACACCTGGCATGAGTTTCAAGCTGTTGGGTCTGGACTTGAACCATGGTCAGCCATGTGGAGTCGAGCAACATAACCATTATGACATCTACTGGTCCCATAAGTTTATTTTTTTAACAATTTTTATGGCAATAATTTTTTAAAAAATAACAGAGCCTCAGTGAGGTGAAAATTTTGCATAAAATACAACTTTGCATTCTTGTTCTACGGTAATGTTTCTAAAACGTTAGTTAACTCAATGCCCTCCTTATGCATAAATCTCTCCAGCCTTCTCTGAATATTATTTACACTTGCAGAAGTACTTAAGTGTTCTGACAGGGAAAAAGAAATAACTGAACATGTTTTTCCAAATGGCATATTTTCCTCCCCTCACTTTAATATATTCCAGTTACTTTGAGATTCTGATTTTAAAAGTATTAAGAAAAAACAATACTGCCAAATAGGCATTTGGAAGATACAATGCAAATACAAGAAAGGAGGAAAGACAGAAAGAAGAAAGGAAGCAGGAAAGAAGGGATAAATCAACAAAAAACACACAAGAACTATTGAAGAAGGACCTCAAATAATGTCTGACTTTAAGAGTTGACATTTAGCCTTCATTCTAAACATGGATCAAATGCTGTAGTACTTGTTTAGGTAGTGGTCTGTTCATTTTCCCTCACCTGTCTGTGCTTCTCTCAGTCTCGGTTACTCTCATTATCCTGCCAGCCACCCTAACGTCACCATTTCTGATCGCTAGCTAGCTTCACCTTGAGTCAGAGCTTTGTGAAGTGTCAGACAACAAATTCCTCAGCAAAATTACTGCAACTGATGCCGCCCCCTCATCCAGTCTTTTCTGGCCTTCTCCCTACCTGGATCACACTCCCATATATTCTGTAAGGCTCTATTGTGTCCAGCCTCACCAAGTCTAACCCAGTAATAGGGTTTTTAAAGAGGCAAACGTCTCTGCTGGGGTGTCAACACCATCCTCACCTGTGTTAACACAAGCTGACCACAAAGTCTGCAACTATCCACAAAGACAGTAATTATCCTGTGGAATATCTAACAAAATGTCATATTTAAAATGAAAAAAATAATCAAAATGTAAAATCATATTCATAAGAAGATTTCAACCACAAAAAACACTGGCAGATGGATAAAAATTAGAAGGACATGTGTAGAAATGAAATAGTTTTTTTTTTTTTTTGGGGGGGGGAGGTTTTCTGAAACTATCTTTATTGATGTTATATTGTCTTTACGGGAAAAAAAATAGAGCTTATTGACAGCTGCTAGCTAGAAAGCTTTTTCATTCTATCCAGTTAAAATGAGTCTGAGCTTCTATTCATCTGGGGGAAAAAAGGGAAAAATAACATTTATTTTGCTCCTGTGGTGGGTGGCTGTAGCTGAGGCAGATTTGTTTGACTGCCAATTACTGGTAACAGCTATCTGATTGTTTTACATTTTATAAATGTGTCTAGCAGGGCTCTGTCTGGAAATGTATATAGCGTAGAAAATAACTATCATAACTTAATCCCTCACTCCCAGAGGGTGAAGAAAACTGACTCTGGTTAAGGTAGTGATATGCCCACACTTCACTATAAGCACAGGGTTTGCTGTTAAGTCCCAGAGGGTTTGGTCTGAATACTGTTACCAGGAAATAATGCTACTCTGACAGATCATTTAAGAATGAGGAAATAAGATTTAATAAATAATCCTTAAGAAAAAAGAATGGGAATAAGTTCTTGTTGAGCTCATCGCATCTTAGGAAAGCAAATCGTGAGTTGAACGTTGATTCAAGTGACAATCAGTCCCAGCAGAGGGTAGTTTCTAGTGAGGGGTCAATAATACTGGCACCCGGATGGGAGGGTGCAGGTATTGTTGCTGATGGGAGTGTAAACAGGTTCAACATTTTTAGAGGATGTTTTTTTCATATTTGAAGGCCACAGGGTAAACAACTTAAGTTATTAGTTGTACTGCACTTATACCCTTGTTATGTAATTATAACTTTGCTGTTTTATGCCACTGAATGTAATACACGCACACGTGTGTGTGTGTGTGTATGAGACAGTTTGGTTTTTGCAATGAATCACTATTGTCTGTAACCCTTTGAAGAGGAAGGGGGCACCTGGTCAGTTAAAGCTGCTCTGCACTGTTCTGTGCTGCTCTGCCCTGTGAGCTGCTCTGCCCTGCCCTGCTAGCTAGCCCTGCTCTGCTCAGCCTTGGTTCAGGATGGTGAGCCCTGATGGCCTTGGCTTGGCTTGGCTATGGCTCAGCTCAGTCAGCTCTGCACTCTGTGAGCTCTGAGTGCGAGGAAGCACTCTGTAAGTGTTCTCCATGTACGTCATGAGCTCCAAGAGGGAGAACGCACTTGGGAGCATTGCTATGGGCTTTGTGAGCCTACTAAGAGCTCTGTGAGCTCCCACTAAACTCAGCCAATAAACAACATGACATCAGTGCCTTGCGTCTTCTTCCAAATCCTTGTGTCTCTGTTCGACCCGCCTTTCAGAGGAAAAAAGAACCTCACAAAACAAGTGCATAAAGCTCTGGATAAGAACGAGGATATTGCAGCAGGTTTACCCTTCCATGACAATAAAAAACTGGGAACAACCTCAGTTTTTAGGAGTAGGTGGAACGGATAAATGTGCAACAGCTACAGAACGGATCATCATGCAGCTGTTAGAATAAAATGAAGACAGATGAAATACCTGGGAAATTTGTCTGTGACTTATTTTGGTAAAAAGCAAGTTGAAAACAACATTTGTAACATGTTTTGGTAAAACATATATCCCTTACATATATGTAGCACCTTCACAAAGTTCATGGAAAGCTTGTATGGATTTCAAATTTTTTACACCAAAATCAATCAACGTGTATTTTAATTGTTTTCCATGAACTTTCTAAAGTCCCTTCATGATATTTATGTGAATAATTACATAATCATAAAGGAAAAGATACTTTTCTTGATTTTTAATAAAAGTTACCAGAAAGGGCATTACAAGAATGTTGAAAAGAACTCTAAGTTCTTATCTCACATAACTCTAAAAATCTAGTAAAATTCTGAATGCTTTTTAATTTAAAAAAAAAAAGATGAGATAAAATAAATTTAAACAAAGTGGAATAGGAGATTGATATAGAGAACAAATGATAAAAATGGTACTTGATCAAATTAACAAAATCAATTTGGTAATGCAGGTGCTAGTAGTAAAGACTTTCTATCAGGGAGACCAGCAGATAGTGTAATGGTTACGTCACTGACTCGCACATAGAGGACCATAGTTTGAGTCCTGAACCTGGCGGCTTGAAACTCACACCGGGCACATCTGCGTGTGTGCTCAAGATCTTAAGAGGAGACTGGAGGAGAAGAGATTACAGTGTGGCCATCCCCCCTGGGGGGTGATTTCTAGCTTTCTGTCTCTTTGTCTCTCTCTCTCTGTCTCTCCAGCAAGCACAAGTGCCCTATAGCAAAAATCTCTCTCGGAAAAAAAAAATTATTATTTCTATCAGGGAGAATGTATAATGTTTTCCAGAAGGAAATAGCACATGTTAAATGACTTTCTCTTCCCTCCCGACCCTCTTTATGCAGAATCCAAGTTTCTGGATAAACGCAGCTTATTACACCAGACAGGATGAAACACTAGAAGAACAATTCGAAGAAAGAACCTTTGGGGAAGGGGCGTTACAACATTAAGTTAAATCTTTAAGAACTAAAGAGAGAGGGGCCAGAAGATGGCATAAGGAAAAAAAAAAGGGCCAGAAGATGGCATGATGGTTAAGGTGCTGGACTCTCACGTGTCAAACCGCAGTTTGAGTCCTGAACCTGGTAGCTTGCTTTCTTACGTTCCCGCTCTCTCTCACTCTTTCGCTCTCTGTGTCTCTCTCTGGTAAGCACACATGCCCTGTAGCAAACTTAAATAATCAATCAATAAAACAAAAAACAAACAAACAAAACACAACAACTAAAAAGAGGTATGGAGGAAAAAACTCCATGTTCTCTTTCAGATTAAAATAGGCATGGTTATGCTAATTGTGAACAGAGCCAGCAGACAGAAGCAGGCTGCATTCCCAGCTGCCCTGCAGTCCTGGTGCCGCCTGTTTGCAGGGTCCAGCCTTGTCCGCCCACAGAGTTGGTGGACACCATCCTGTTGCAGAGTGGCCTGGAGGAGACTACAGCCATCACTGCCTCTAGGGTAGGACAAGGACAAGTCCTTCTGAACTGCTTCAGATCTTAAACCACAGCCGCCCACATCACCATCTGTTAAGTGCCATGTGGACCCTAAATGAAAAATCCGGTTTGGTCCTAAAAATACTTATGTGCCTCACAAGGAACCATCTCCTAAGGCTCTGCCTCACAGGCCTCTGTTTTACATAACATTAATTAGAGATGCTAATTCTGTGTCAGAATGGCACAGTGGCCACGCCCTGGAATGTGAAATTGTAAACCTGAAAATTCCACCACAATGCATTATTTCATCCAAGTGCAGCAAACTCAGTTTAAATTGCTTATGATCCAAGGCTCTCTGACCACAAGTCAATTGGATTGGGATTGTAATTTCGCTTGGACTTGCAGTGGTAACCTTTGATTCACAAGTATACAATTGATTTTCTTCTCCCTTAGTTAATTACTAAAGATTAAAAAGAAAAAACTCTTTGAAATGTTCTTATTTTTTGAAAATTTTTAATTAAAAACATTCCCTTTATTTATGATAGAGCACACATGAAGGAAAAAAAAAAAGAAAGAAAGAAAGAAAGGAGCACCTTCCACAGGGTCTGGTCACATGGCAAGTTCCTTTCGTCAGTCCTCCAGCCCGTCAGATCTTGGGCACTTGCACATGTGCCTGGTGTGTTTCAGGCTGGCAGGGCAGGTCAGGAATTCGTTTGCAATCATCATGTGACTACCAGTACTGCAGTCTGGCATGGCTTCCACCAGTGCTGCCAAAACTGAGCCTTTAAAAATGTTTAAAGAATATTTATTTATTTTTGTTTATTCATTCATTTATCTTTTAATTTGACCAAAGAGAGACACAGAGATAGATGGAAAGTGAGGAAGCAAGCCACCAGGCCTGAGACTCGAACCATGGTCAGCCATGTGGGAGTGTGAACCTTTTAAAATTTTTAACAAGTACTCAGGATAGACTGTAAGGATGGTTTCTGCAAGGAACGGAATGCCATTCAGCTCCAAGTGTACCTTCCATTGCCTCTTTGCGATGTTGGGATATTTCTCCCTTGCGAGCTGACATGATGACAAGTTTTGTCAATGGTACTAGAGAGACCCTGGAGGAGGAGGATCTTGGCCTAACCTAGGGACACAGGAGCTCAAAAGTGCACCCACCACCCAGTGGTGCTCACCTTCCAGCCTTCCAGGCCTAACTAGCAGTTCCCTGCTTGCCCTTAGATTGCCAGAAACCAGAAGGTGCTTTCCTGCTCTCAATGCCCTGCCCTACAGCCTGCGCCCACTGGCAACTCAGAGGGAAGTTTCCTGCTAGCTTGTGTTGGCATGCGATTCTATGCTACAAGCCTCTGTCCTGTGCTGTGAACCATCTCTGGCCCAGGGCAACCTAGGGAGCTTCTCCACTATCCAGTGGGTTTTAGTTAGTTATATAGTTACCAATGAAGCCTGAACCCCAAACTTGGGTCAAGAGGGCCTTTTCAAGTTTGTTTCTTCCTTGGAACTTCCCTTGGCCTTAGGGTATCCTTCAGAGGTTCAGTTCATATTCTCTTACAGTAAATCCATTGTAAATAGTTTATAACTATACTAGATCATCCTTGTTCAAATCAGAGTGTGGTTTGTGACTCTAGGCTGGACCTGGATTGATACAAGAACCTTGTTTGATATACAGCAACTTTAAATTTCGCATTGAACCTCAACACTGTTCATTAATTTCATTATTCATGTCTTACTATCCAATCTGCACATTGCTTACCAAGTATTTCAATGTTTCTCTTCTGTCTTTTAGGTTCCAATTTATCCAACTTACCAACAATTTACTATCAGAAGATGACATTAACGGACATATATAAGGAAAAGTAGGAACTTTCTTCAAAATCCACAGATTTTAGTCCCTGTTCTGTCATTCTATTGACCTTGCTCACATCCTTCTAAGTTTAAAAGAAAAGACTGGAATTTTCCTTTACCAGTATCATTCCCATTCAATCAGTTATCTGTAACTTATCAGGTAAGCTTTAATAGGCTTGCATATTTGAAGGAACTTGTCTATTTTATTTAAGATATCAAATTCATTGGCAAACATTTATTCATAATAGTTTCTTATTATCCTTTTTCACCCTTTGACCATCCGTCGGTTTGCATTATTTACAATATTCCTTTATTAACCTTTTAATATCTCCCGAAGTGAAAGTCATGTCTCCTCTTTCTTTTTTGATGCAGTCAATTTGTGTCTCCTCTTTTTTCTTGATCAGAATGGCTAGATGTTTACCATTCTTACTGATCATTTCAAAAATCTGGCTTTTGAATGAATTTATACTCTCTGCTTTTCTGTTTTCAGTTTCGTGTATCACTTCTTTTATTTATTATTTTATTTTTTCTGCTCGCTTTCAATTTAAATTGCTTCTATTCTTTTACTTTGTAGTATGGGAATATATATCATTAATTTTAATTTTTTCATGTTTTCTGGAACAAGGCTTTAATGCTATACATTTCCCTCTGAGCACTGCTTTAGTTGTATGCCACATATTTTCATGTGGTACGTTTGAGGAAATCTGTTTTTTAAATAAAAGTACAGTGCAAAATCATTTAAAAGTGGAGATTAGCATAAACTGACATTTTAAAATAACTACTCTATGTGACACAGTTTACTTATAGCCCCCCACAATAATCATTCTATTTCTCCATGAACCAATCAAGCTCTTGAATTATTTTCCTCTTTTTTTTTTTTTTTTTTTTTAAATCCTCATGTCCCAGGCTCTCAATTAGCTGGGATTATGGGCATGCACAGCCACACCTGGGGTGTTTAGGTTAGTCCTGGAATTGAACCTGGGTCTCTCATGTAGCTTCCAGCTTTCTAAATGGTGGTACTATCTGTGAGCCACTGATGCTGGGAACCTTTTGAATTTTATCTGAACATATGGTGGCCAAGTTAGAGATTACATATTTCAGTCTCCTTATCATCTTGTTCTGATCCTGTTCCAGGATTCTGGACAAAATCATATGAACAAAAGTATGTACCTTCCAGGTGGTAACTTTAAAAGGAAGCCCTTAGATATATGGAATTTGGTGTTGTGCTGGTTAGCTAGCATCAACCATGTGCATGAGGACAATACCCATGGAAAGAGAAGGGCCGCAGATATAAGAAGCCCAGGACAATGGATAGCCTCATGGGGCACAACTCTGTTTTTTTTTTTTTTTTTTTTTTTTTGGAGAGGTTTTTGCTAAAGGGCGCGTGCACTATCCAGAAAGACAGAGAGAGACAGAGAGATAGAAAGCAAGAAATCACCCACCGGAGGGATGGCCATGCTGTAATCCCTTTTCCTCCATTCTCTCGGGATCTTGGGCACACATGCACACACACCTGGCATGAGTTTAAGCCACTGGGTCCAGGACTCAAACCATGGACGACTACATGGGAGTCCAGCGACATAGCCATTACACTAACTGCTGGTCCGATGGAGCACAACTCTTAACCACCTATGTGTAACCTTGCACGAAAAATGATAAAGAAATAAATCATTTATTTTTATCTTGTGAAATAGGCAAACCAATATGCTAATTAATACATTATGGCTGCTGTCTAAAAATGATGGGAGTATTGTCAGGGGGCAGGGGCAAGAGGAGACACTGCAGTGACCAAGTGAGATATAAGGGTGACTTGGACTAGCATGGTAGAGAATGGTGAGTCAAATCAGTATCTATTTGAGAACCGGAAGCGAGGGAATTAGCTGATCAGTTTGATGCATGGGATGAGGAAAGGATAAGAATTAAGCACAGGTCTCAAGTTGCTGGTGTGAGCCACTGAGTGAGGGATATTAGCATTTAGTAAAATAGGAAAACTAGGGGAGAAACACATTTGAATTATATTTTATAATATATCAAGAGCCACAATTAGATGGATTATATCTAGTATTCTTACTAGATAGACAGGAAGGTGGATTAACCAGGAGGTTGGACATGTAAGGCTAAGACTCAGCACTTACTCCATGGTATTGTAATTCCCTGCTTCCTTGTCTTTCTCTCTGACCAGATTATGCAGTTTTTGAAGGTAGGGAAAATGTCTTATTTATTTTGACATCCTGAGTTTTAATACAGTAACTGACATAAAGTAGACAGTGAATGACATTGTTGTATTAGATTATGGATCTTTAGTTTTAGCAAAAGGCAGTTCCTACTATTTTCTTTTTTTTAGAAAAAGAATTACTTATTTAATTTTTACTTATTCATTCATTTATTTAATTTGACCACACACACACACACACACACACACACAGAGAGAGAGAGAGAGAGAGAGAGAGAGAGAGAAAGCAAATCACCAGATCCGGGACTTGAACCATTGTCAGCCAGGTGGGAGTGTCCAGCACTTTAACCACCACACCACCTGCCGGCCCCTATCCTACTATTTTCTATGGGATTAAAATATTTACTTATACTACACAAATGATCAAAATAATTATCTAAAGAAAACCAGAAGGCACAGGTAAATATTTTAACAAGGGCAATACATTTAGAACTGTATTGATGCATAAAGGGATCTTTATAACATTAATTTTAACTACTGTGGAGAAAACAGAACAGTGTTTGAGATAACATAAAAACCTCTTCTAGTGGTCCTCAAACTATGTTCCTCTGAGTCCTATACTTTCAAGCAGGGAGCAGAGTGGAAGTCACTCATTTTGGAATCTCAGGATTATTAGAGACATTTCATTTAAAAAAGTGCACTTTTTTTTTTTTCACTGAAAGATATGGATACTCTGACCTTATTCACTAGGCAAAGAAATTGAATCTTACTTAAGCATATCATTACAAACAGGACAAGAAAGTAATAACCATGTTCAAACTCTGCCAGCTACTGTTATATAAAAGATTTCTGTGATCTTTCAATGGAAGGTGCACAAGGCCTTCGAGTTAACTAACTTTGTTCCTCCATCATTACTAAATATACAAATTACTAAAACATATTCTAATTTTTCCCCTAGGATTTTAGTGAAATTAATTAAATATTAGTTAGAAGAAAAAAACACAGTAATAAGAATAAAAAGAAAGTCTCTATTCACATTTTAAAAAAGCATTCCCTTTTTCATGAAAGAGAAAAATAGAAAGCAGAGTCACTGTTGAAGATACCTTCTTATTATATCTCCATTATCATTATATTATTTATCCAGCAGGTTAAGCTGCAACACACTGTGGATAAAAATCTCTTTGTTTGCTTTCTTCTTTCTCTTCTGAGTGAATTTTTATCTTATCATTTGAAACGACTGACTGGAATTATCAAAGCTATGTATCCTGTGAGTTGGTAGCAGGACTAAATTTCCTTTTTTCATTACTTTTGGTAGAACACACAGACCTTAAGGGGTAAGCTATCAGCATTAATATGTCTTCAAATTCTTAGCAGGTTCCCTAAAGGGGAAAAGAAGGTAATTAATCTGTTACCCTAGATAGCGCATGATTTCTCCACAATATTTAAAAATCTATTTCATTGGGATAAAATTTGATCATAAATAGAATAAAAGAAAAGGAACCATTTCTAACCAAAAGTTTCTAGAGAATGTAAAGGTAAACAGTAATTTTAAGAATTTTCAGATTGTAAGATTAAAAAAAAATCAGTAACAATAGCAAAATATAATATTTGTGCCTGCTGAGTTATAGCTGCTATTTCTGCACTTAGTCACGTATTTCTGAAAACTGATCTGTCATATGACTTTATACCAGTGTAAAGTTTAAAATATTGACAGAGAATTTAAAATGCACTGATGTTTACATGTATAATACTCTTAGTTAATATGTTGATTTCCTACTACAGTTTCCCAAGGCAGACAAGGCAGACAGAAGCCTCCTTGATTATTTCTTTATAAGTTGTTTTAAAGATATAACTAAAAGCAAAGACCTCCTAGAATATCTGCTTTTCTAAGGCTTTGGGAAAGAGCCAATTAGAATGAATCCTTATCTTTGTCCTGTTTTTTTTTGTTTTGTTTTGTTTTGTTTGTTTGTTTGTTTTTTGTTTTTAAACTTTCTAAAACTTGTTCTAAATACTGCCACAGGCAGCCCTGAAGAATAAATAGTTATCGAAGAGCATCATGAGGTATAGAGAACAATCAATCGACATACTCTCTGTCACTGTAGCATCACTTTAATGAACCACCTACACCAAAAAGGATCTCAGCATCTTTTTATGGACCTGCAGGAGTAGCCATGTCCTTCTAACACTTTCTACCCAAATGCTACTAACATACGGGTGGCTTGTCAGGACTGGCTGATATCAGGGGAAACAATTGGGAGTAGGTGTGCATGTCAAAGAGAAGGAAAGCACAGATGCACAGGTTTTTTGGGCGGGATCACATGAAAAGAGATGGTTAAATATGGAACAATAAATTGGACGTAGCCTTAGAGGACTTATTTGCAGTTCCTTTTACTTTAATGTAGGGTTTTTGAACACTAGAAACAAGTTATAGCTTAGCTTCCTGGCATTTATCAAACTGAGTTTTTGGGCTGCAGGCCTACAGGCGGATGGTAAGTCAAAAGGCAAGAGGAAGTGAGCATTCTGTTGTGTTTCATTCAGCTCCCTGAGCAAAGAATAACAAGCTTATTAGAAAACAAAACAAAAAAGAAAAATGAAAAACAAAACAACAACAACCCAGGTTGCTTCTCATAGCATTTTAATAATTAAAATCATTACTTTAAAAACTGAAGGACAGGAACCAGCAGATGGCATAATGGTTACATTACTGTACTTCCACGTAGTCGACTACAGTTCGAGTCCCAGACCCAGCAGCTTAAAACTCACACTGGACACATGTGCATGTGTACCCAAAATCCCGAGAGGAGAATGAGAGGAGGATGGAGGAGAAAGGACTGTGGCCTGGCCATTCCCCCTGGAGAGTGATTTCTTGCTTTCTGTCTCTCTGTCTCTCTGGAGAATATATATGCCATATTGCAAAAATCTCTGTTAAAAAAAAAAATAAATAAAATAACTAAAAGACAAAGAAATATCTATCTGGGAACCAGCAGTTAGCTGCACTCCCACATAGTCGACCGCGGTTCGCGTCCCGGACCCGGTGGCTTAAAACTCATGCCGGGTGCGTGTGCATGCGTGCCCAAGATCCCGAGAGGAGAATGAGGAGAAGGGATTGCGGCATGACCATCCCCCCTGGGGGGTGATTTCTCGCTTTCTGTCTCTATGTCTCTGTCTGTCTGGCGAGCGCACGTGCCCTATAGCGAAAACCTCTCCAATAAAAAAAAATCTATCTATCTATCTATCTATCTATCTATGTATGTATGTATCAGAAGAGAAAATGAAACTATTTCCTCATATGGCTTAGTCACTATTGTTTTCAAATTGGTATTTAAAAAAATACTGAAGTGGTAGTTGACACAGAATAGTCTGCTAATAATAATAATAATAATGTGCAAGTCACAAGATATGTTTAAACTCAAAAGTAAAAGGTACTTTCTATTAAAGTTGCTTAGTTTGTGTGAGGGACACTACGGCTTAGCAACTCAATTTTTTTGAGCTATGCTGATACAGGTCTGCTCAAATTGGTGGATGCTCCCATTTCATCAGCTTATCCCAACCTAAATGCACAGGAAGAAGAATAATATCAGCGATGGTCCCCAACAGTGCCCCTTGCCCCTAGAGTCTGGATTATAGATATTTAATATCTCAACTTGATAAAATTACTGTACTGGTAGTTCCTTTTGCTTCAGAAACTGGTATTTACTTCCTTTTGCATATCCTCACCCTGCCAATCACAGCTTCTATTAAATTTCTAGGCAGTAAATATTTTTATTTCTTAAGTGTCTATTCCACACTATCTCATAGACAGAAAACAGATAAAATTCCTGAAAGGGAAATCTTACTATTAAATTTTAAAAAGAGAATGAATTTTGGGGACAATATTCTGCTTCAATTTACCTTCAGAATCCTTTTTTTTTTTTTCTTTTTTTTTTTTTTTGGAGAGGTTTTTGCTATAGGGCGTGTGCGCTCGCCAGACAGACAGAGAGAGACAGAGAGACAGAAAGCAGGAAATCACCCCCCAGGGGGGATGGCCACGCTGCAATCCCTTCTCCTCCATTCTCCTCTCGGGATCTTGGGCACGCACGCACATGCGCCCGGCGTGAGTTTAAGCCGCCGGGTCCGGGACTCGAACCGCGGTCGACTACGTGGGAGTCCAGCGACATAGCCATTACGCTAACTGCTGGTCCCAGAATCCTTTTTTTTTTAAAGAATTACTTAGTTTAACTTAATTCATTTATTCATTCTAATTTGAACAGAGAAGGAGGGAGGGAGGGAGGGACAGAGAGAGAGAGAGAAAGTGAGTGAGAAAGCAAGCTGCCTGATCCAGGACTTGATCACTGCTGGCCATGTGGGAGTCCAGCAACTTTAATCACCCTGCCACCTACCGGCTCCATAGAATCTTTTTTTCTTTTTAAACAGACTATTTTTTAGACCAATTCACAGCAAAATTGAAGTGAAAGATATCCAAATTTTCCAAATAACATTTTTTATTGGTTGCAAAAACTGAGCTTGACATTTGGAAATTTGACCAAAAACTTTATTATGATCATTTAAGAACTTTTTTTTTCTGCTAGGAAAGGATTACAATTCACTAAAGGTAATGTCTTTACCATTTCACATCTAACTTGATGCTGTGGTGTACCAGGAAGAACAAAATTATGAGAAGAACTATCTGGTTATTTATGTCTAAAAAGGATCTTCACTCTAAGAAAGAAATTAATGAAAAATATGCTAATCAGATTTAGTTCCCTTATGATTTTAGCTTCCTAATTCCCTCAGAGTGGCACTCCCAGCACTAAGCACTAAAAAGAAAATTTAATGAAAAACTTGCCAAACTTCAAAATAGAAACTCACTGAAGCCTTCTCACTATTAAAGACACTCACTGCTGAATAATCAAATTAAATCCCAAAAGTCAATAATCAGATTAAGTGTGCATATATCACTATTTCATATGAAAGATAAGCTACAATTCAGTTTATCATGAACAAGATGATTCTGAGAAAGGAACCACTACCATTCTCCAAAAAATACCTCCTACTTACTTTCCACTTGGCAAACACGAAACATTTCAATACTGAATTTTACTTAGAGCAAATTGATAGTAACGTGTTCTACTGCGCATCAATAAAATGAACTCTACATCTGAATGTTAAATGTTATCTGCCTTAAGTGATTTTCACATTATTAGAACAAGGAACTGCAAAAGGAGAAATGAAAGGAAAACATGAACGCACGTTTATTTTTAAACAAATGAAAGAAAGAAAAGCCCATTTTCTAATTTTTAAAGTGGTTCATAAAGGCATTCCAACATAATTCTCCAAAATATGCATTTGAAATGAAAACACAAGGGCCAGCCTGTGGCATCGTAGATAAGGCAGCTGGATCCCACATGCCAACTGCGCAGTCTAAATCCTAACCTGGAGGCTTGAGAAATTCTGGGCGTGTGTTCATTCATGCCCAAAATTCTGAAAAGAGGAAGAGAAGGGATTGGAGCATGACCATTCCCATGGAGAGTGCTTTCTCTCTCTTTCTCTCTCTCTCTCTCTCTCTGTCGTAAGTGCAAGAGCACTCTGGCAAATTAAAAAAAAAAAAAAAAAAAAAAAAAAAAAAAAAGAACACAGAGACAGTTAGGAAAAGTCCTTGGCCTCTCTAATAATTCTGTCATCACAAGTCAATTATCTAAGCAGTGTCAGGGTGCACACTAATGCTTGTTCCACAAAAAGTAGTCCTCTCCTTCCCACTTCCCAATCCTAAATTGTACTAGGAAAATGCATGCAAAAACAAGGGCAATGCAAAATAGAAAATGGGATGGAGGTTTGGTAAAAGAAACCAGTGCTCCAGAAGGAGAAATTATTTCCAATCAAGAAATCAGAGAAAAATTTACTGGGGGAGGGAGGACATTTCCAATCTTCAGATATTAGGAACAGGGAAAGAAAAACACTTGCAAGTATTAAGGCACAGAGGTCTGATAGTCCATGAGGTGTCTCCAAACCAATTCTCTCATCTTCACCAAGGACTGGCCACCATGGAAGTACTAACATGGACGTCGGATGAAACTGACATTTGCTCTTGTCCTGGAGGAGAATGTCCTCTGAAGTACACACACACTCACATTCATTGACAATTTTAATATTTAGAATTATTTAAAATTAACAGAAGTCTGAATTTATATTAGGCACTGTACTAAGAAAAACATTTCATCAAATGGTACATTTAAATACACGGTTATCAACATTTTCCCAGCATAACTAAACTTACATATAAAGAGATTTTAGGTAGAGTACAAAACACATAGCATACACATTACCTGGAGAATATATGCCTGCCATTGACAAGAAAAGAGTGAGATAGAGGACAAATTCAGCCACAAGGTCACATAATCTGTTAACTTGACTTAGAATGAAACTATTCTCTAAGGGACATGCTTCAATGACTTGGGTAGATTATCTTAGATGATAAATTTTAATCAAACAGCTGTAATTTTTTATCAAGTTATGTAATAATGAGACATGAGAGATCAATTTAGGATAGAATGTTTGGAGGAGGCTTTTGTTTTTCCTTGAAAGGGATTGCATGGGAGATGATAGAAGGTCAAATGTTAAATGAGCTCATGCCTCAACAAAGATTAACAGCTTCACAGATTTACCCTTGAGGGTAAAGTCTCCTGAGGTGTAAGAAAAGGTAGGTTTCAAAGTGAGCATGGGAAACAGAATGTTAATCTAGTGATCAGGTAAAACAAGAATTTACAGTGTTGAGAGAAATGATCACACACCTTAATTCGCTTGTGTACGTAATTCTAATAACAGTCACCTAATATTACTAGTCCATGTGAAAGATTCCATGAACATACTCATTAGGAGGGCAGGTCCCTGGGATCATATCAAAAGTATCTCTGTCAGTAATACAACACTCTGTCTGACTGAATAATGACTTCTACATTCTAGAGAGTGCGTCCATACAACCTAAGTTTTTAGGTTGTCGCATCACAATAGAAATTTTGAAACATTTCACAGAACTGCTTCTTTTACAGTGAAAGTTCATAGACAGGACTTACCAACCAGACCCTTCTTCATTTGATTAGACAGATATATCCCACACCTGACACTGATTCAAAAGGCCTCAAGTGGGGCCTAAGAATATGTATTAGAAACTGATTTATAAGTCTAATATATGCCCCTACTTAAGAATCAGCACACAAGGGACCAACAGTGGTATAATGGCTATGTCATTGGACTCCCACGTAGTCAACCGGGGTTCGAGTCCCTGACACGGTGTCTTAAACTCACACTAGACGCGCATGCATGCGTGCCCAAGATCCTGAAAGGAGAATGGAGGAGAAGGGATTGTGGCGTGGCCATCCCCCCCCCCACCCCCCCCCAGGGAGATAATTTCTTGCTTTCTGTCTCTCTGGTGTGTGCATGCAACCTATAGCAAAAACTGCTCCAAAAAAGAAAAAAAAAAAAAAGAATCAGCACACAAACAAACAAATCAAATGACAAAGACAAAACAAGAGCATTCTGGTGGAAAAGTCAGCAGATACAGAACTTAGTTCTGGCACATATTAAACTTGTTTCCTTAGGCAAGTTTGTTGATCTCTGAAGATAATTCCCTCAGCTCTAGACAAGCTATTATAAATAGTACCTAATCTCTCAGTCATGGTACCAAAAGGCCTGTGTTGGTTATCTATTGCTGTGGAACAAGTTACTCCAAAAACTGGTGACTTTTAAGTAACAATGCTTATTATCTCACAGTTTCTATAGGAATTCAGGTGCAACTTAGCTATGCACCTCTGGCTCATAAGGTGCTCACTATGGCTGTGCTCTCACAGGAAAGCTCGGCTAGAGGAGGACCAGCTTCCGAGCTCACTCCCATGGCTGTTGCCAAGCTTCAGGCTTTGGTGGCCATTGGCTAAAAACATCAGCTCTTTGGTACAAGGGTTCATCCAGGGAGCAACGTGCATTATGGCATTTGCCATCCCTCGGAGCAAGCCAGTGGAACAGCAAGAAAGGTGAGCAAGAAGAAAGCAACCCTCAACCTAGGATCAGAAGTCTAATCTCCTATCCCTTAACCTCTGCCATATTCTACTCACTAGAAGCAAGTCTCAAGGCCCAGCCCACACTGAAAGGGAGGGCACTACATAGTTCATCACCAGCAGGAGGTGAGATCATTAGGTGCCACCTTAGATGTCACGTCCCACAGAGATAGCAGATGTGATGTTCTGGGGAATAGAAGACACATGGAAGCAAGCAGCAAATGAAAGTTTCCAAAATGTGAGTTAAGAAAAACCACTTCATGGATAACATTCAGGGAATTTGCTAAGAAGTGTCACCACCTCTTCTCTTGCCTCAGATGTGTCACAGTAAGGCCGTATTTCACCATCTTTTTCTGTCTGACACATCTGTGAACTTCTTAGTTAAAAAGGGAAACAAGGAGGGTGAGCAAATGAAGAAACTCATGACCTATCAAGTAACACTCTGTGACAATTCACACTTCCATGTTTATCATGAAAAACAGGAGAGTTTTTAATGGCTATAAGGAGCATGGGGAAAAAAATTAGATTGATAAAACTATTTCCTGGATTTTTATCTTACAAAGCTATTTATCAACTTGGTGATATACAAATGAAAATTTATGGCCAGTGTGGCAGTTTTAAAACATTATTAACACTCCTTCCTTCTATAATAGTGGGCTGCCCTGACTTCTTGGACTAATAGTTACTGTTTGATTTCCAAGGTGAAGTTCAGAGAAACCACAAGGTTTCCATCTGTCCTCTTGGGACACCCACTCTTGGAACCCAACTACCATGTCATGGCATAATGAAGCTCAAACTAGCCTGCATGGAGAGAACTCAGAGGGGGCCCAAGTCTCTAGGAAGAGAGAGACAAAGATGTTTGGCCAGTCTCAGCTGCTCTAGCCACTGAATGTTTCAGATACAGCTACCATCTGTCTGTAACCCAAGCCTAGAATTATCCAGCCAAGCCAGTACTGAATTCCTGACTCTGAAGCCATGAAATAAAACATTTTAATATGACTTGTTGGTTTAAATCATGGAGTTCTGAGATGGCTACATGACAACGGACAACTGAACCAGTGAGGAAGAAGGCATAGCCATAAAAATTAAGTTGTTTATAAACAAAATATAAAACAAGGACACATTGGCTTAAACATTTTTCAAAACATTTAAGACAGTTGGGACACAGAGGTGAACCTCAGCCTCCAGAAAAAAGTCCTTGGTACATATTGCAACTGAAATAAATGTATTTATAGGATGGATATGCTTAAAAACAATACTAAGTTAATATTAAAGTAAATAACTACTACAAGTCACAGAAATTGGAATTATAGAAATAACATTTCTATTTGTATAAGGTGGAGAATCTTCAAAAAGTTCATGGGAAGTACATATTATGAAAAAAACTATAAGTGGATTTTAAAACTTTTTGCACCAAAATAAACTCATACTTCAATTATATCTTTTCATAAATGTTTTCAAGTCACAGATCAATGTTTTCAGATCAACCACTGATTTTAAAACGTGGTCAGCAACTCCTTCCTTGTCACATCTGTTACAAATCACTTTTTATTTCACCAAGATTGTCACTATTATCCATTCCCTTCGACATCCACTTTCACATATGCACATTACTATGCTAGCCATATGCACATTACTATGCTAGCCATATTCCCTCCCTTTCATTTAAGAATCATGCAGATCATAATATCTCCACATTTCTTTATTCTCCTCTACAATACTTATTCAAATCATCTGTCTCTTCCTTCCCCTCCTTCTTTCTTATCTCTCAGGAAAACTTAACCATCTGTATTTTAAGGCATCATCTCCTCCAAGCATGCTCTCTTGCCTGCTCCAATATCTTGATTCATCAACTATGTCTTCTTATATCCTTGCTGTCTGTAACCTTACAAACATCCTAGCCTTCATCATTTAAAAATATTAGAGCATATTACAAAAATATTAGGATGTATTAAAAATATGTAAGTATTTATTAGAAGATACTCATAAGATGACATCAGTCCCCTACATTGATCCATTTCTTTAAGTTGTCTGTTTTTCAATTATTCACGACCCACTTACTCAGGTTACAAACCCACTGTAATCTGGCTTTACATGGCCAGCACCCCTAGAACTATTCCATCAGAAGTTAGCAATCAGTTGGCTTTTCTTAGCACCAACTTCCTCTGACCTGGGTGCAGTATTTGATGTAATTAATATTTATAAAATTCTTCTACTTTTTTGTTCATTTTTTTAAGTTTATCTCTTTTTTTTTCCCTAAGAATTATTTATTTATTTTTAAGTTTATTCATTCATTTATTTTAATTTGACCAGAAAAAGGCAGACACACAAAAAGAAGGAAAGTGAGAAATCAAGCCACCAGGTCTGGGACTTGAACTGTGGTCAGCCATGTAGGAGTATCCAGCATCTTAACCAATGGAATTCTTCTACTTTTGGCTTCCATAAAAAAGTGTTCTCTGGGGGCCAGCAGGAGGCATGGTAGTTAAGGCATTGGACTCCCATATGGCTGACCACAGTCTGAATCCTGGACCTGGCGGGTTGCTTTCTCACTTTCCCATTCTCTCTCTCTAGTCAAATTAAAATAATAATAATAAATTAAATTAAATTAATTTTTTTTAAAGTGCTCTCTGGTTGTCTTTATACTCTGCATATTCTTTTTCTGTTCTGTCTTTTGAACTATCATCTATTCCCCAAAAGAGAAATACTTTCCACTGTCTTCTATCTACACCAGCTCTACGGTAAACTAACTCAGAAAGCCCAGATCTCTTAACTCCAGCATAATTACAATTTGAAACACACATTCAGGTGAACTTCAAACTCTCTCTGTTGATTTACTCAATCTAATAGTAATGTAATAATGTAATAGTAATGTAATTTTAGTACAATGTAATCTAATTTTAGTAATGTAATTACTAATAGTAATGGTAATCTAACAGTCTAAATAGTAACAGCTATAGGAAATTAATGCTTCACACTAAGCAAGTTCTTCCCAAATAAGAAAATGCTTTATATACAGAACATAATCCTTAATTTAGCAAATTCAGGCTGGAGAACTCTGATTTTTAAAACTATTGTTATTGGGGCCAGCAAGTGGCATAGTGGTTAAGGCACTGGATTTCCCTGCAGTTGACCATGGTTCGAGTCTCACACCCAGGGGCTTGAAATTCACGCCAGGCATGTGTGAGTCCATGCCCAAAATACTGAGGGGAAAACGGAGAAGGGATTATGGCACAGGCATCACCCAGGGGGGTGATTTCTCACTTTCCCTCTCTCTTTCTCTCTGGTGAGAGCACACACCTATAACAAAAAACCTTAAAAAAAATAAAAAAGACAGTTACTAAGCACATGGGGTGTGCCATACACTAGACAGGCATTGCAGATCATGGCAGGGAGACAGGAAAAGGAAAGGCTTTGAGCTCATAACCCTCCACCCCACCCACTAGACAGACCTGGCCTGAGGGAGTCGTTTTTCCACTCCTTTCTTATCCTTCGCTTCTCTGCTGCTTTTCCTTTCTTTGACTTGTGTCACTGTACTGATTCTAGTAGCTCCCACCCTCCAACCCCCACATGAGCATCCCCTAAGGTTTAGAGCAGTGTGCCACTTCATCCCCCGACCTTCTCCTGACTCAAGAACTATTACAGATTCCTAGTTTTCTCCTAATTCTGGTGTATATGAGTTGTATGCTACACAATTCCACCTGGGGTTGCCTGCTCTCCAGTAAGGCCCAGTCCCTTGGTTCTCTCCTTCCTCTCCTCTGCACTGGCACTCCTTTCCAATCCCCCCATTATTTTCAATGATCTCACTAATCACATTGGTCCCCAAACTTGAAACTTTTAAGTTATCCTTTTTTTTTTTTTTTTTTTTTTGGAGAGGTTTTTGCTATAGGGCGCGTGCGCTCACCAGACAGACAGAGAGAGACAGAGAGATAGAAAGCAGGAAATCACCCCCCAGGGGGGATGGCCACGCCGCAATCCCTTCTCCTCCATTCTCCTCTCGGGATCTTGGGCACGCACGCACACGCGCCCGGCGTGAGTTTAAGCCGCCGGGTCCGGGACTCGAACCGCGGTCGACTACGTGGGAGTCCAGCGACATAGCCATTACACTAACTGCTGGTCCCATGTTATCCTTTTTTTTTTTAAAGACTTACTTTTTATTTAATTTTATTTGTTCATTCGTTTATTTTAATTTGACCAGAGAGAGACAGAGAGAGAGAGAGAGAGAGAGAGAGAGAGAGAGAGAGAGAGAGAGAGAAAGGCAAAGTGAGAAAGCAAGCCACCAGGTCCGGGACGCAAACCATGGTCAGCCATGTGGGAGTGTCCAGTGCCTTAATCACCATGCCACCTGCTGGTCCCCAACTTTTAAGTTATCTTTAATTCCTTTCTCTTCCCCATCATTTATATCCAAGATGTGTAAAAACAGTTTTTGTAACATCCTTCTGTTCTGATTTTCTGGAAGCTATTCAAATGTATCTCAGTTGGCTGTACTTGTGGGGTGAGCAGGGACTGTTGGTTTACCAAGGCCTTCAGATCGTGTCTAGCGCAGAACAGATGCCTAAGGATCTTGTTGAATGAATGAATAACTGAGGGGGTTAAAATATGCAATGCTTGCAGTAGCATAAAAACCTCAGGCTCATTTTCTAGCAATAGGGGAATGCATTGGTACATTTGGACACATTTATAAAATATTCTGGTATAATTAAAATAATATTTTCAAGTGCATATAGTGGCTTAGATATTGCTCCCTATGTAATGTTAAAAAGAAGGTGAAACAAAATCATAAATTTATTATAAACCCAATTATTAAAAACAAAAACAGAAAAGGAAACACAGAAACGTTTAACATTGGTTATCTCTGAGAGGTGAGTCTCAATTATTCTTATATTACTTATAGTTTTTATTTTTTTTTTCTGGTGTTACTTGTATAAACTTCATGCTCTGAAAAAGACTTGCTATCCTGTAAATGAACATGTTTATTTATGAGGCTTAAAGGAAGCATGTATAAATTAAGAGGTATTTGTTCCAGGATGAGTGGTATTATATCCCTGCCTGCATTTTGTCTTTCTAACTGATTTTAAAAGTACCGCTTAAGATTTTCAATATTCAATATTCTTCACACTAATATCTATTGCTAAGTTCTGTATTTCTCTCAGCCTTTATATAGTTGAGTT
The DNA here is from genome assembly GCA_026018925.1 of Tupaia tana. Taxonomy (NCBI): domain Eukaryota; kingdom Metazoa; phylum Chordata; class Mammalia; order Scandentia; family Tupaiidae; genus Tupaia; species Tupaia tana. The sequence goes on along the minus strand of JAKSZU010000003.1, from coordinate 65,321,207 downwards.
TATCATTTTATCCTACCTTTATTGATATTGCTAAAATACCATTTTAACATTATTACTCTCTTATTAAGAAAATTATACACTGTCCTTATTACCTACACAGTAAAATCAGAATAAAAGTATTCCATTTATGAAAGTTCAATCTTGGACATCCAACTTCACTTTTCACCCATCAGGAAAGACTCCTCCCGCCCTGCTCCACTCCTATTCTACTGCCTGACACACCCATTTCCTCTTAATTTTCACTTTGAATCTTATATTTCAATGCCTAACAAGAATGTTCTTAGTAGTTTTCTCTTTAAACACCCACAGCCCTTATGCATAATCCTGTAATACCATGCATTTTTAGAATTAAAAAAGGTTAGAGTTACAAGATGAAATTGAAACCATTTAGTTCAACTCCTCCCTTAACAGATGCAGAAACTATTATCCCATTAGAAAAGAGGACTTGTGGGACCAGCAGGTGGCATGGTGGTTGGTTAAGGGCACTGGACTCCCACATGGCCAACTACGGTTCGAGTCCCAGATGTGGTGGCTTGCTTTCTCATGCGCTCTCTCTCTCTCTCTCTCTCTCTTTCTTTCTCTCTCACACTATCACTCTCTGGTCAAGTTAAAATAAATAAATGGATAAATAAAGTTAAATAAAATAATTCTTTTAAAAAAAGAAAGAAAAGGGGACTTGTTCTTTGGTGAAACAAAGCACCTTGGACTAGAACCTACTAACAGTATTTAACTCTTAAGAGTTCTGTATTTTAACTAATATAGGATGCACTGTTACTGCTGGGACTTCTGCTAACTGATGAGTTACTCTGCAATTATTCATGACTTTCCTAAAGGAAAGCTGTGCCTGCCCTCCTTGATTGTCGTGCTCATTTTGTTCAGGGCTGACACGAGGGCACACAATTCTTTTACACCTTTATAGTGTACTTAGTGTTGCAGAGTAAGTGGTGAAGTAGTATGATGGAAGTGACCTAAAGCAAACCCAGCAATGGTAGTACTGACAGAAATCCATGATATCGATATTCCCTTCTGACAATGTGGCAGCTACACTGACTTGGGTGGTAATAGCCACCAAAGGAGGTAGTGTCAGCTTCCCCTTACATTCTGTAAGGCTGTCTTAGCCAATTATGAAACCTCAAGATTATTGTTCCAGTTCTAAGAGCCTAGAAAAAGAACCTCAACGAGAAAGAGAGGAATGGGGTCTGCAGATTATATCTCTGAAGTCAATTCAGTGCAAAGCAGAGACCCAAAGAAGAATCTGACTTAAAAGCCAGACATAACTAATAGCTTTCAAAGTTGAATGTGACTCACTCTCTCCCCCACCTTCTCTCTCTCTTTCTTATATACACTTTTAAATTCTGAACAGCAATATTGATAAAGAGGAATATTTGAACAACCTTACCAATCAAATAATGTACAACCAGTTAAATTGGTGGATGATACTCCCTTGTAAGCCAGAAGAACCAGGAGAGAGGGAAAAAGGAGTCTGTCAGGGTTATCAACATTAAGAGTCAGGAAGAATAGTCCCCCCAAAACAGGATCGTGCCAGTCTCTTTCATGATGGCTATACATTTGGGCCACCAGCCATGCAAACCCAGAAGTATCCTGCAAAGGTTTCAGACAGCTGTGCAAGCATTCTCTGCCATTTGTTTGGTTGTTTTGGAAGGACAGAGACACATATTCCCAGAGTTCCACTAAGTAGACTTCTTTTCAGTTCAGAAAAAAATGTGATTAGAAAACACATTTTTTATTAGTTGTGATTTTGTCACTTTGGATATATATTCACCTGGATAAATGTGGCTGCTGCTTATTCTGCAAGTAATGGAGGTGAGTAAAATATATCATGTCATATTACAAAATGGATAATGCTAGAAAGAAATGAAAATAAATCACTCTTTCCACCCAAGAGTAGAGTTGCTGCTTAGAGAAGGAGGTGCCTAGTCACCCAGCACCTGTCCTAAATGTAATTTATCAAAATTCTATCATTTCCTTCCTTTCTTGCATATAAGCATCACAGTGTTAAGGGATATGATTTAATACTGAAATCTCAGAGTGTAGCATAGCCAGCCCACCTTACATACATGAACACAGTTCTTATGTTCTGGAAATGAACTCACTGGTCTTGCTAAAAATATGAACTGTGGGACCAGCAGATGGCATAATGGTTACGTCACTGGACTCCCACGTAATTGACCTTGGTTCATGTCCTGGACCTGACAACTTAAAATTCACACTAGATGCACATGCGTGCCCAAAATCCTGAAAGAAGAATGAAGGAGAAGGGACTGCAGCATGGCCATCCCTCTGGGGAGTCATTTCTCACCTTTTGTCTCTCTAGCAAGGGCACAGGCTATATAACAAAAATCTCTCTCTTAAAAAAAAAAAAAAAAGTGAACTGCTCCCTTCCACCAAAGGAGGAAAAAGAAAAGAAAAAATAAATAACCTTCAAAAGAGAAACATATGAAGGATTTCCCTGATTGATCTTTGAGGCCTTTTAACACTTTCTATAAAAGTGGTGAGAGCTAATTATGTTAGTTATCTTGGTTAAAAAGCTATTCATTTTGTGCTTCAGAGTTATTAACCACCTTTCTATACAGCGTCCACAGGCAAATAAATAGATTTAATCCCTGTGTTAAAATACAAAACAAACCAAATAATCTCAAGTTTCATGACTTTCCCAAGTTGATTATCTCCTTGACAAGGCTTTACCAGAGGCCAGATGTATAACTGCCACGTTATAGTCTTTGGCAGTTTATATCAGAAGCCTGCGAAAGTGGATTTAATCACAATTTAACAGTAATTTCTCTTCAGGCCAGATATAAAAGGTCACTGAGGAAAAGGATTTTTTCCCAGGGATTCAACTATAGTGGGTTCATAAAATTTTCTCCTCCAATGATCACACCAGCCCTGAGAGAGTTTGCTTGTTTAATTTGATGTATAGCTAAGCATTTGCAAATTTAAACAATTCAGTAGAGAAAATAAAATATTAAAGATGATAATATTTAATGTTAAAAGAAGTTTGCAGATTTCTCTTTTTTTGGTTTTGTCTAATTCTTCAGGGCAAAACATAGCATCTTTAATTCTAAAGCAGCAGTTTTATATAGATGAAGATTTTTATCTCTTAATTATCAAAGGACATTTTACTTGAAAAGAGCATTACACATGTAAAATAACTCGGAAAATGAAAGACTTATTGCCATCAATCATGACACTCATCAGCATTTAAGGATCTCTGCTCTAACCAGAGCAAATAATAGTTTAGCGTATCAATAATCCCTTGAGAAATTTACAATGATTTATTTCTCTGACTTATTAAAAGCCTAGTCATAACTCAAAGGTCTCTGAATACCCATAAAATTAGGAAGCTATTGGCATACAATTAGGGAATAATACTAAGATCTCCATATAGGAAGCTATCCAACAAGCTATTATCCATTGGAAATTACTCACGTTATGCAAATATTTCAAATAAAAACGTTGACTAAGTTATGTCAATAAATTATGCTTTCGTGAAACTAATTTTTGGTTTATCATAAAACATATCATTTATATAACCATTTCCTTTCCTTTCAAATGCATTCTGAAGTAATTGTATAAGTAGAAATATTTCTTTCTATATGATTCTCTTTTAAAGTTTTCTGATTTGAAATACAGTAATTAATGCCTTCAGCAAAAAAAAAAGTCAGTAATTGAAAAGGTTACATAATTATTTTTAGTAGCTATCAGAGAGTGAAAAGCTAAGTGGAATCTAAAGTTTAGAAAATTATTTTTAGAATATAATTTAGTGATATTTTATTTATAGTCAAGTTTTAAATAAATTAAAAAGTTAAAATATTTGGAGATACATTTTAACATAAAAATCTATGTGATACAAACTACAGCCCATTAAAATTCCCTCCCCTGCTGTTTTGTTAATGATAAAATACTTGAAGTGTTTTTTTTGTGTGTGTGTGTTTGTTTGTTTGTTTTGTTTGTTTTTTTTTTGAGAGATTCTTCTATAGAGCATGTGTGCTCACCAGAAAGACAGAGAGACAGAAAGTGGGAAATCACCCCCAGGGAGGATGGCCATGCCGCAATCCCTTCTCCTCCGTTCTCTCGGGATCTTGGGCACTCATGCACATGTGCCCGGCGTGAGTTTAAGCCACTGGGTCAGGGACTCAAACTGTGGTTGACTACATGGGAGTCCAGCGACACAGTCATTACACCAAGTGCTGGTCCCGGTTTTTGTTTTTTAGTTCTTACTATAGGTCGTGTGCACTTGCCAGAAAGAGAGAGAGATGGAAAGTGAGAAATAACGCCCCAGGGGGGATTGCTATGATGCAATCTCCTCCATTTTCCTTTCAGGATTTTGGACATGCATACACATGCACCAAGTGTGATTTTTAAGCCGTGGTGTCCAGGACTCATCCATGCTGTCTGTCATGTGCCTTAACCACCATGCCACCTGCTGGCCCTTGGAAAATTTTTCCCCCTGTAGGTTTTTGCCATGAGGTTTGTATACTCACCAGAGAGAAACAGAAAGAAGGAAAGTGAGAAATCACCCCCCTCCCCATGGGGGATGACCATGTCACAATCCCTTCTCCATTTTCTTTTGCTAGGATTGTGGGCATGCACGAATACATAGCCTGTATGATTTTCAAGCTGCCTGATTTGGGACTTGAACCATGGTTGGCCATGTAGGAGTCCAGTACCTTAATCTCCACACTACCTTCTGGCCCCAGAAAGTTTATATTTTTAAGAAAATAATTGTAGGAAGGTTATTCAAAATGATTACGTGAGAATAAAGTTTCAAGCAGAGAAAAGGAATAGAAAATATGTTTATAAAAACTGTATATTAGTGCTAAGGGACATAAAATGTGAATAATTTATTCATGGATAGGAAATGTCAATTTCCTATTATTTTTATAGACTCAATATAATCCCAGTGAATTCAATATGAAATTTTCTTGGGAACAGGGAAAAATAAAGGTCTCATGAATTTAGAAGAAGGGACAAACATGTAAAAATAGTGAATAAAATAGTAAAAATTAATTCTTATCGAATTAAGGACTTTCAGTACTAACAATCATTCTTAATTAATAGGAAACCCATAACAGGTATTTCTGTCAGTTTTTAGCTATCATGGAACAAGCTACCAATATTGGGCTGGTTAAATAACCTGTATGATAATATCTTTAACTGGATAAATACAGAGTGGATTTGTGGGAAAATTATTTTGCATGCTGTAATGATATACAGTGATTGAATTTATAAAAGATAATAAAATATATAGGGAACCGGCAGTTAGCGTAATGGCTATGTCGCTGGACTCCCACGTAGTCGACCGCGGTTCGCGTCCTGGACCCGGTGGCTTACAACTCACGCCGGGCGCGTGTGCGTGCGTGCCCAAGATCCCGAGAGGAGAATGGAGGAGAAGGGATTGCGGCGTGACCATCCCCCCTGGGGGGTGATTTCTCGCTTTCTGCCTCTATGTCTCTCTCTGTCTGTCTGGCGAGCGCACGCGCCCTATAGCGAAAAACCTCTCCAAAAAAAAAAAAAAAATATATATATATATAAAGTAAATAAAAATAATAAAACATGATAAAAACAAATGTGTCAGTCATGCAATATTATCATTCTTCCATTAAGAATTATGACAGGCTTCTGAATTTATTTTCAATGAAAGGTGTTAATTACATATTGTGAAATGGAAAACTTATGGAATGGTGTATAGAAAATGAAGAAATATTTTTAGACATGTATAGGAGAAAATTATGAAGGATATACAAGGAGTCTTTAAAAAGTTAATGAAAATGTATATTATAAAAAATTATTCATGGATTAAAAAAATTTTGCACCAAAATAAACTTGTAAAATCATTCTTTTTTTCCATTAACTTCTGAAGTCTCCTTGGATATCAAATACTAAATCTTCTGGGTCGCAGGACCGAGAATGACTTTTCAGCCTTCATAGTTTTTGACATTGTGGAAATGTTCTATTATAAATATGCATTGTTTTTATAATCTTAAGAAATCATTTTGGTACCAGCAGATGGTGTAATGATTATGTCGCTGGACTCCCATATAGTTAACCAGGGTTCAAGTCTGAGATCCGGCAACTTAAAACTCATGCCAGGAGCATTTGTGTGCATGCTCAAAATCCCAAGAGGAGACTGGAGGAGAAGGAATTGCGGTGTGACCATTCTACCTGGAGAGTGATTTCCCACTTTCTCTCTCTCTCTGTCTCTCTGGTGAGTGCAGGTGCCCAATATAAAAAAATCTCTCTTAAAAAAATCATTTTAACATTCGTGTGTGTGAATTTATAGACATCAAATCAAATCAAATGAAAAGGGATTATAGACAGACTGTTTTTTGGGGAGGGGAAACAATAAGCAAACAATAAGATAACACTTGGAAGAGGGTCTCTGTTAGGGGTTCTTGTTATTTGTCTATTTGCTACTAGTATACAGGAATTCACTAAGACAGAAGACAATAATAGGAGGAATTGTGTGCTCTTTAATTTCCTGGTTTCCTATCTCCTCTTAAAAATTATTTTATTGCTGACATCAAGTTGAACACAATAGTGAAGTTTCAATTCATATCACTACCTCCTGCTACGGTTCTTACACTTATTATGATAGCCATTGTTTAATGCTGTACTTGCTTAACAAAAATGAGTGGTCATCTAGTAAATACAACTCTTGATATGGGTCATACTAAAATCAACCTCAGTGATTTCATACAGGAGTTTTATCAAAGAAGGGAAAGGAGGGTAATGTTACCGACTATTATGTATATAGCTTGAATCTATCAATATTTAACATAAAACTTAATTTGTCTATAAGCTCTAAATTCCCCTTTTAAATCATAGGTTTATAAGACTATCAGCCACTGTGGAAATTCTACTGAATAAAAATATTTGGCATAAAAACAATATAATGAGAATAACAACTTATGTTTATGGGGTATATCACTATGTGCCAAGCAAAGTTCTAAGAGTACTTTATCTGTATCAAGTCAATTATCCCTCAAAGCATCCTATGAGGTAGGTAATATTATTAAACTCTCATCTTGCCCATGGAAATATCAATCTCAAAGAGCTCATAAGTCTTTTGCCCAAAGTGACATAGCTAAAAAATGCCAGAGGAAGATTCAAATCCAGATACTCTAGTTCCAGAATACTTTTGAATAGTATTAGATTTATACAAGAGTTAAAAAAAAAAAAAGAGTAGAGACAGTTCATGTATATTGTTCACCCAGTTTTGTTTCTCATTAAAATTTCATTTGTGGAGTACACCTGTCATAACTAGAGAACGCACATTGGTACTCTGATATTAACTAATTTAATCTAAACTTATTTAGATTTAACTAGTTTCTCACTAATGTGCGTATTTCTATTCCAGGACTATGTCCAGGAGACCACATTATATTGCATTGTTATGCCTTCCCTGCCTTCTCTGGGCTGTGACAGTTCCTCAAACTTTTCTGGTTTTCGATGAACATGACAGTTTTGAAGAGTACTAGTCAGGTATTTTGTTGGATGTCCATTAGTCTGTTTTTGTAAGTGTTTTTCCAGAATAGACTTGGGTTATGGTTTTGAACAAGAACCACAGAAGTGAAGGTCCATTTTCAATATATCATATCAAGGGCACAAGCTCCCAACATGACTTATTTTTGAAGATACTACCATAAAGACCCCTCGCCAGGTGTCTCCATTGTAAAATCACTGTCCTCCTCTATACCCACTATTTTTCAGGTTCTGCTTTATGGAACACAGTTACCAAAGGAAATCAGTGATGAGAAGTGGCAATCTGTATATTTTATTTGGAGTACCGTCTGGTCTCAATTTTAACTCATTGCTCCATACTATCTCTCACATCCTATTCTCCCTCTTTTTTTTTTTTTTTTTTTTTTTTTTTTTACATTTTAGCATATTGTTCATGTATACTGGTTCATGAGATTTTCTACTTTTTCAAAGGTCAAAAACCATATTAGAAACCAAACATGACAATAGATACATTTGTTTTCAGTTATTCTTTACTAACCACTGTAAAATTTGTCACTAAGTGACTAATTAGAAATCAATTTGTTTTCAGAAGCACTCTGCAAATAACTTACCAGAAATATTCGTTCAAGTTGATCTTGAATGTCTTTCATTCCTGGAAAAGCAGCAACTCCTTGGATCATTTCAACAAAGATGCATCCAACTCCCCTAAAGAGGAAAGAAAGAATCATTACACAACTTCAATAATTCTACTTAGAAAACTAAATCTGGAATTAGAACATCCACTATCGAAGAGAAGTGATGGACACATGACATTACTAATGAGCACCATGGGTCACATAGACTAAGTCCCCTAACTTTCCTTTCCCTCCTCTACTGTCCTGAACAGACTCTAAATAGATACAAATACGTTAGGCTCAGAAAACAACAGAAACCAATGGGACAGTGAATCTTGGTGCCTTCGCTTACCCATGGGATATACTGGGTCATTGGAAAAGTCTGTTTTTCTATGCAAAAATGTGTCACGACTTTTCCAACGACCCAATAGCTGAGAAGGTCCTGAGCCTGTACAGAGAAGCCTCCGCTCTTGTTTGCACATCCTTTTCCAACTATATTTTGCAAAATCACAATGTATTGTAGTGTCTACCTAACCAGTGGTTCTCAGTCTTCTATGCATCACAGTTGTCTGGGGAACTTTTAAACCTTCAATTGCTCTGACCACAAACCCTGAGATTCTGTTTCAGTCTAAGTAGGAACCCAGTAACTAGCATAGGCTGGTAAGGTGATTCTTGGCAGCTACACTGAGGATTGCTAAGCCAGACTGATCCATCCAAATGCAAAGCATAACTATACAACCTAGCTCATATTGCTTCAGTACTGAGAGCATCTTTTTCACGTATGCACTCTAGTTATCTAAATCCAACTCAACTTCTATAATCTTGTTTAATTACCATCTTCTCCATGAAGCCTCCCATAAACCTTCCAGTGGGCAAGATACCTCACCTGATGAACTTAGTGATTAAGCCCTTATTTAATGTATTAACCATACCATTTGCCACTATGCTCGACCTCCTCTTAAAGCTGAACCTGCTTCATTCACAGTTCCCACCTTTGAGGTGAGCAGTATAGTAGAGGACCTCTTCAGCCATACCACAGCTGCCTGTACCCAACCTAGCAGAACAACCAATCCATAATCTAAGCAGATGGCCAATTAGACTTTTCGCTTTTTTTTTTTTTTTTTTTTTTTTTTTTTTTTTGCTATAGGGCACGTGCGCTCGACAGACAGACAGAGAGAGACAGAGAGACAGAAAGCGAGAAATCACCCCCCAGGGGGGATGGCCACACCGCAATCCCTTCTCCTCCATTCTCCTCTTGGGATCTTGGGCACGCACGCACACGCTCTCGGCGTGAGTTTAAGCCACTGGGTCCGGGACTCAAACAGCGGTCGACTATGTGGGAGTCCAGCGACATAGCTATTACACCAACTGCTGGCCCTGCCAATTAGACTTTTCTGCAGAGACCTGGAGAAAAAAAACAAAATCATCTGGGAGCAGGATGGTAAGAAATTAGTATATCTTGGGGCCAGCAGATGGTGTAGCGGTTACATTGCTGGACTCCCACAGAGCCGACCACAGTTTGAGTCCCAAACCAGGTGACTTGAAAAAACACACCAGACACATGTGCTTGCCCAAAATCCCAAGAGGAGAAGGAATTGTGGCATGGTCAGCCCCCCGCCCCAGGGAGTGATTTCTCACTTTCCCTTTCACTGTTTCTGTCTGTCTTTCTCTCTGGCAAGCACATGTGCCACATTCTATGGCAAAAACATCAAACAAACAAAAAACTAGCATATCTAGATAGGATAAGTCACATAACCTCAGAGAAGTAGAGTAAATGCTCACACATTCTGCAGATGAAGTCCCCTGGACTAACTTGGCTCCTGCCTTCAGATCATTCATGGTTTTTTTGTTAGTTTTTGTTTATTTGTTTTTTAAAGAAGTCTTTAATTGATTCTCTATTTTTTGTTGATTCTCTATTTTTTTTTTAAGGTTTTTGCCATAAGACATCTGCACTTGCTGGAGAGTAGAGAGACAGAGAGAGACAATGAGGGAAAGTAAGAAATAATCTCCCAGTGGGGATGGCCATGCTGCAATCCCCTCTCCTCCATTCTCTTTCTAAGATTTTAAGCATGCGCACACACATGCCCAGAGTGATTTTCAGCCACCAGGTCTGGGGCTCAAACTGTGGTCAGCCATGTGGGAGTCCAACACCTAAACTACTACGCCACCTGCTGGGCCCCGTCCAGATTTTATTTTAAATGACTACCATAAATGGATTTATGCTTCCTATAAATATCCTAATAAAACTATGAACATATGAGACAATTCTTCACTTACTGCAGTCATACTTAATTTAGGATCACCCCTTTGTTTTTAATTTATTTCAGAATCCTAGGTGTTAAGGACAGCTGACCTACTTCTCCACAACAACTGCTCCAGTTGTAACCAAAATTGTATATACATAATTTTTTGAATTGAAGAAGCAATATATTACAGAAATTTCTTTGTTGTTATACCAAATAATTACTATTTGAGTTAAATAACAGTGTATTTAGTTAAAATGATTAAAAACAAATACTACTGTATATCTTAAAAATATCTCATTTAAATACTAAAGAATTAATTTCAAATCAGTGTTCTAGGCAGATGGGTTTTAACACAACTTGTTTTCAATTTAGATTTGAGAGCCAGCATAAGTATTAAGAAATTAGTATACTAAAATTGTTAGCAAATAAAATATTATAAGTTATGCTTATAAATACTTAAGCATCAGATGTCTGGTTAAGTCTATTTAAAATTCCAGTACAGGGCTAGCCCCAGAATGCTGTGATTTAGCACTGTGCAGAGAAAGCTGGATTCCATATGGCCAACCAGGGTTAGAGTTCTAGCCCTGGCAGTTTACACATCAGGTGTGTGCTTGAGTGGCCAGGATCCTGATGGGATGGAATATTGGAAGAAAAAGGACTGTGGCATGATCAAGACCCTTAGGGAGTGCTTTGCCCATCACCCTCTCTCCCTCTCCCTTTTTATTAACCACTTTTGTGTCAGTGTATACCATCTGACATAATAAGAGAAAATGTAAAATAAAGTTCGAGTATGGTGGTTTTCCAAATTTTTTCTGCCAAGAATTCTTTTCTAAGGCTACTGACCTACATTTCTCTTATCTTATTCAAGTCCACACAAAATAACTTGGATCTTGAATAGCTACACATGCACCTTCCTTTTCTTTCTTTTTTTTTTTACATTTAGCATATAATCTTTTAAATTCTCCAACCTTCAGCCTTTGTCTTTCTCAACAAAAGCGGTAAAACTCTGTGCAAAGATTCTCTGTGGAAACCACAGCTACCCCCACTGTGAATACAGATAATCTGGCTGGGAAGGTAACTATTACATTGTCAGAACTACTTTTAGAATTTTTCTTTTTTTTTTTTTCTTTTTTTTGGAGAGGTTTTTGCTATAGGGTGCATGCGCTCACCAGAAAGAGAGAGACAGAGAAATAGAAAGCGAGAAATCACCCCCAGGGGGGATGGCCACGCTGCAATCCCTTCTCCTCCATTCTCTTCTCGGGATCTTGGGCATGCACGCACACGTGCCTGGTATGAGTTTAAGCCACTGGGTCTGGGACGCGAACCGCGGTTGGCTACATAGGAGTCCAGCGACATAGCCATTACGCTAACTGCTGGTCCCTTTAGAATTTCTTTTACCACTACTTGTGTTTAGCTTATAGCATCTCTGTAAGATGATATTTAGAATCATTAAAAGATAAATCTATGCTAAAATTGCATTTGATTGGAGTGAAATGATACAGCATTTCTACAGGCTTCTAATTTGCCTAGCTGGCAAAAGGGACTTAGACTTTCATTTCTAAGGGATGTTTCCTATGACACCATCTTTTTTGAAGATGCTCTAGGATGTATTAATGAAGGAGGGAGAATTATACTTAAAGGAATTACAAAAAGAGAGATACAAGCCACAAGAAAATTAAAAAGTAGAAATATAAAACATATCAAGATATTAATATAGTAGAATTCTTTATTATTGCAGCTGCCAAACAGCAATAAAAGCCCTTCAACTTAACATGAAGGAGCAACTGCCTGCTTTCTCTTTCCTCCCATTCACTCCTTCATTAGCACCCACTCTCGTGACGGATTAAGTTGACGGCATAAATACGTTACTAAAAAGAATTCATCCACTTAAGTACTATATTTATGATATATAATTTTATATCAAGAAATGTCTCCTTTGTTACTTCTTTTTGGAATTTGAATAATTATGTCATTATCGGCCATTTATTCTAAATTTTTCAATAATAACTGGTCACAAAAGCTTACAATAAAAAGTGTCACAGGGTGTAGTACCTATGTTCAAGCTCTTGTTTTAGGATTAGTCACTTGGTGAGGCAATACATAAAACAAACCACCCACATTCAATTTTGAACTCAGAATTTCCAAATTTAATTTATGTCAAGTATATGAATGATTTTCCAAAAATGATTCAAAACAAGATTTTAAACATAATTGATCATTTTGTTAGTCTATACAGAAAGAGCTGATTTTTTAGGCTTGAAGGTCATATAATTTGAGAGCTTCTGTTTTATATATATATGTGTGTGTGTGTGTGTGTGTGTATACATTATATGTGTGTGTATATATGTATATATATATATAATTATGAATTAAAAATTACAAGTTAATTTAGAATGAGAAAAATCAGAGAAACTATAAATTATTAAAAGCTAACAACTATCACAGCTAATCTAAAATTCAGAAAAATAATGTAACATATTTATTATTAATTGTCTTTCAAGCCTCTCTAATACTTTTTTTTTTTTTCTTTTTTTTTTTTGGAGAGGTTTTTGCTATAGGGCGCGTGCGCTCGCCAGACAGACAGAGAGAGACAGAGAGATAGAAAGCAGGAAATCACCCCCCAGGGGGGATGGCCACGCCGCAATCCCTTCTCCTCCATTCTCCTCTCGGGATCTTGGGCACGCATGCACACGCGCCCAGCATGAGTTTAAGCCGCCGGGTCCGGGACTCGAACCGCGGTCGACTACGTGGGAGTCCAGCGACATAGCCATTACGCTAACTGCTGGTCCCAAGCCTCTCTAATACTTTTCTTTCTATAATTTTGGCAGTATAATCTTCAATTAACTCTTCTTATGACAATTCTAAAATATCATTTTCTACAAAGAGAATATAGAGATAATTTACACTTCCCTCTAATGTGATGATGACACTGGGTCATGGTGGAGGTTCTAATTTTTAAAAAATGTTCTTGTCGATTTTATTTCTCATTATTGGTAACATCATGTAAACTTTTAGGACTGTCAGTTGTCAATTCTAAGAAAACCTCTCTCAAGTTTCTTTCAGGTAGCTTTTATGCTCTGAACATAGTAATTCTAATTTATTCTATTTAATACAGTTCAATTAAAAGATACCAAAAAACACGACAGGGCATGTCTAGCTCAGTGTGGAGGGTTAGAAAGGATTTATACATTTGAGGTCTGAAAGGGCAAGAATGGTTAAATGTGGTGGATTATAGGGTTATGGTACCAGGAATGAGGCTAGATCACTCAGGTAGAGAAAACAGGATCCAGTAAGTGAGGAATTTTAAAAGTGCCAAGTGGTATTATAGTTCGGTGTGGAAAATGGAAGAAAGTTAAATAGAGAGAAGTTTATATTCGATTCCAAGAATTTCATATTTTACCCCAAACTAAAAGATCTTGACATTTTTCTGCATCCCAATACCCAAGGAGGATAAGTTCATGAGGTGGACACACCAGAGGAGAACCCACTAGGCTAACTCGGAGATAAAATTGCTTTCAAGAAGGAAGCAATTAGAATCATTAGTTGTAAAGCCACCTCGTTTCTGCCCAATCATGGGAACAAATGAATGACATCAACAGTAGCAAAATCTCTCCTCCCTCTACTGGTAGGGGCTTTAACACATAATAATGCGTATGGCCCACAAACTAGTCACAGGCCAAATCCTATAAAAAGACCTTTTTTAAAATTTTTATTATCGTCATAATCTTCTTTATATTACATTGGATTACATATAACTTTACAGTGTATTACATTACTTTTTCAAAAGGGAATGCCATGCATGTCAGTAAGATAAAAAGAGCTTTTACATTTTTTTTTTTTTTTTTTGGAGAGGTTTTCGCTATAGGGCGCGTGCGCTTGCCAGACAGACAGAGACAGAGAGACAGAAAGCGAGAAATCACCCCCCGGGGGGAATGGCCACGCCGCAATCCCTTCTTCTCCATTCTCCTCTCAGGATCTTGGGCACGCATGCACACATGCCTGGCGTGAGTTTTAAGCCACTGGGTCTGGGACACGAACCGCAGTTGACTACATGGGAGTCCAGCGACATAGCCATTACACTAACTGCTGGTCCCAAGAGCTTTTACATTTTTAACTAGTTGAAAAATCAAAAGAATAATATTTAGTGCCACATACATATTATATGAAATACAGATTTCAGTGTCTGTAAGTAAAGTTTAAAGGAATATAGCCATAACCATTCATTTATGTACAGTCTATGGCTGCTTCCTCATCATAATAACAAAGACAGAGACCACACGCCCTGCAAAACTTAAAATATTTATTATATAGCTCTTTACAAGTTTGTGAAGCCCAAATCTACATTTTGCTCCACTTGCACACAAACACATAAATAGAAGAAATCTTATCCTAATGAGTTATAGGGGAAGAAAATTAAAGAAACTATACGTCATAATTATTTGTGAATAATTATTGACAGAAGTGACCTTTCAAATATCTGGGTTTCCACTATTTTCCTTGGTAGATTTTTTATTAATAAAATACGCTTAATAAGCTTCCATGTATTTTGCCAAAAATTAGTAGATACTTAAACTTGACTGAAGATGGATATTTTAAACTCTAATATATTTTCACCTGAGAAACAAATTCAGAGGAAATTTGTAGTGATTTCTCTTTCTTTTTTTGGAGAGGTTTTTGCTATAGGGCATGTGCGCTCGCCAGACAGACAGAGGGAGACAGAGAGACAGAAAGTGAGAAATCCCCCCCAGGGGGGATGGCCACGCCGCAATCCTCCTACACTCTCCTCTTGAGATCTTGGGCACGCACACACAAGCGCCCGGCGTGAGTTTTAAGCCACCGAGTCTGGGATGCGAACCACAGTCAACTACGTGGGAGTCCAGCGACATAGCCATTACGCTAATTGTAGTGATTTTTGATAAGGGTTTTTCTATAAGTTTTATGAAGATTTCTTCTCAAAATAGAGTATTTGTATTTGGTGAATTGATGTGCATAATGAGGGATAGAAAAAAGCTTATTTTAATGAACTTGCTTTTTTTCTTTTTTTTGAGAGTTTCTTTTTTTTTTTTTTTTTTAAGAGGTTTTTGCTATAGGGTGCATGCGCTCACCAGAGAGAAAGAGAGAGACAGAGAGACAGAAAGCGAGAAATCACCCCCCAGGGGGGATGACCGCACCACAATCCCTTCTCCTCCGTTCTCCTCTCGGGATCTTGAGCACGCACGCACACACGCCTAGAGTGAGTTTAAGCCACCGGGTCCGGGATGTGAACCATGGTTGACTACGTGGGAGTCCAGCGACATAGCCATTACGCTAACTGCTGGTCCCAGAGAGGTTTTTACTATAGGGTGCATTCACTCACCAGAAAGACAGAGAGAGAAAGAGAGGCGGAAAGAAAGGACTCATCCTCCCCACCCCCAGGGGGGATGGCCATGTCGCATTCCCTTCTCCTCCATTCTCCTCTTAGGATCTTCTTGGGCATGCATGCACATGTGCCCAGCATGAGTTTAAGCCACTGGATCTAGGACTTGAACCGCGGTCGACCACATGGGAGTCCAGCGACATAGCCATTACGCCAACTGCTAGTCCCAAATGAATTTTGTTTTTAAAAAGTTATGTTTTGGGACCAGCAGGTGGGATTGTAGTTAAGGTGGCTGGATTCTCATAGGGCCAACCACAGTTTGAGGCTCAGACTTGAAAATCATGCTGGGTACATGTGCATGCATGCCTAAAATCTTGAGAGGAGAATGGAGGAAAAAGTATTGCTGAATGGCCATTCATCCTGGGGGATAATTTCTCTGTCTCTTCTCTAGCAAGTGCACGTGCTGTCTATTCCTATATAGCAAAAATGTAAAGAAAAAAAAATTTGTTCTGGGGCCAGCAGGTGATGTAGTGGTAACAGTGCTGGACTTACACATGGTTGACCATGGTTAGAACTGGTGGCTTGAAAATCATGCTGGGCATGTGTGCTTGTGTGTGTAGAATCTAGAGAGGCCGGCAGGTGGCGTGGTGGTTAAAGGTGCTGGAATTCCCACATAGCCAACTGTGGTTCGAGTCCCAGACCTGGTGGTGGCTTGCTTTCTCACTTTCTCTCTCTCTTTCTAACTCTGTCCCTCTCTGGTCAAATTAAAGTAAATAAATAAAGTTAAGTAAAGTAATTATTAAACTGAATTTTATACACGTAAGACTGTTAGGTGCTATACTGGCTTCAGGAGATTTTCTTTCCATTTGTCCTCTCTCTACCCAGACCGTGCACATCAGTGTCCCTATGTTGAACAAAAGAGAAGAATGAGATTTTAAGAATAATAGCTTAAGATTTTTAGTCCCTTTAAATAAAAAAATGGAGTGGGAAGTAGTGAAGGCCCTTTACATTGCATGGATTTCATTTGACTAATCTGCATTTCACTACTAGCCATGAGACTTCCTCAGCTCCATTCATGCTGCTCTGCTATTTATTCCTAAAAGAGGTAATATTCATTTCCATCCCCAGATCTTTGCACAAGTTTTTTCTTTTGCTCATTCTGTGTGTGGGTAATTGCTTCCTGTTATTCGATGGTCAGTTCAAATGGGTCCACTTAGAAAAGCCTTTGGCAGTTGCCGTATGTCAGGCAAGGTCTCCGTGTTGCAGAGAACCCATGTCTCACCCCGTTTTCCCTAGTTTGTTTGCTTTATAATACTTTAAACAGGTTAAATTGCTTTTGTTTTGGGGAAGAGTATGTGTCCCCTAGATGGAAGATGTACCAAATTGAAGACAAGGTTGTGGTCATTATTTTGTCAGAGCATAGCAGAGTGCAAGGTACATAGTGAGGGTTCAAACACACTTGCTGAATAAATGAATGAATCAAAAGCAATGCAACTCTCCCTTCTCTGACTACCCGACATGAACGTAGCTTAGAGTTGTATTTTGGAAGTGTACAGTGTGAAGGGAGGAATTGGGGGTGGGTAGGGAGATGTTGACTTATAATGGAGAAAACTGGCAAAGACCACCTCAGCCATGCAGCATTAGTATCATCAGTGACAGGCTATGCTGATAGCATGTACCCTTGATTCAATGTGATGAAATGGTCACTTCACTTCTGTTGTCCTCCTCTCTAAAATATTAGACAAGTACAAATTGAGTGACATTTTACAGAACACCCAAACAGTACTTCTTCCTCAAAATTGTCAGGGTCATCAAAACCAAGGGAAGTCTGAGAAACTACCATAACTCAGAGGAGGCAAAGGACACATGACAATGGAATGCAATTTTATTAAATGAGACCATAAAACAGAAAAAGGAAATTAGGGGGAAATGAATGCTATGGTTTTAGTGTCCCCCTAAAATTCATGTACTGGAACTTGCCTTGTACTGTGAAGATATTAAGACAAAACTTAATACTTCATGGCATTGAAAGATGGGGCTTTTTGGGGTGATTAGGTGAACAGTATGGAGTCCCTATGATTGACTTCTGGTAGATTTATAAGGAAAGAGAGACAGACACACTTGCATACACATGCAAAGACATGTACTGTGGTTCTCTCACAACGTGACACTCTGCATGGCCTTGGAAGCCCACCAACAGGAAAACTCTCACCAGATGTGGCCCCTGGACCTCTTGCTTCTGACAGGAGGCAAGCAGATGAATAGAATCTTAACTTACTGCAAGTGGGCCCTTTTTCCTTTCTCCCTTTTAACTCTTATTTGGTGTGGCCCCTGGACCTTGAACCTTCAATTTGTGACCTAAATAAACCTCTAGTTTCATAAATTTCCCAGATTCAGGCATTTTCTGTTATTAGTAAGAATGATCAACTACTAAAATCTCAGTAAGCTGTTTAGTTAATAGTACTGTAGGATGTTAACAGCAGAGGGACCTGAGTGAAAAGTATATAGGAAAGTCATTATTATCTTTTAGTTCCTATCTATCTGAAGGTATTCTAAAAGCAAAGATTATTTTAAACTAAAAAGACCAACTGAAAAGAGACAGCATTTCCTTGGGATCGTATATAGAATTAGTCGTTGTAAGTAGAAGAGCTACATCATTTCAAGTTTCTCCTATTTGAGAGAGAGAAAAAAACCTCTTGGACATTTTGATGAACTTTTTCTTAGCAGCAACATGAGTCACTTAAAACTAGAGGCTCAGGATATGAAATGTCAGTGAAGGCTCAAAGAACATGGGCAGCAAACCAATGAAAGATTAATTAAACTAGATATGAAGGTATTTAAAAACTGATATACCCACTCTATCGCAAAGAGACTCAAAAATCTATCTGAGATATTTTATTTGGGGCAAAGGGTGCTGGTGTGCTAAATAAAAAATGGAATTCACAAGGGAGGAGTAGGAATTGTCTCCCTCAGAGTAGGGGACAGATCAGTTCAATGTTGTGCACTTGGTAACATCGAAAGAATCTGATCTAATTGGGTGAGGACCCCTAGTCTATACTCCTCATACTATGGCCTACGACTGTAATTTAACTACTTATTTGTAAGCATATTTAAGAATCATTATCTTTCTCAGAAGGAAGATTTGGTCTTTGACTTTTAAAGGCATACTCCAACTGTGAAAGGGGTTAGAGCAATGTGGGAACACGATCAGACCTGAAAGAAAGAGTTGGGCCATTCATGTCACATCTACTATGTCTTGTAATGTATCTGTTTATTAAAGGTCTGCTGGGATTTTATGCTGCAGGATAACTTTACGTTTTTCAACTAAAACAGAAATTAATTACATCCATCAGCATGCATACTCAAAAAAATCTGCATTTGAAACTTGATATTTTACAAGGAATGCACTCATCAATTTTTCCAGAAAGATATTATTGTTACAAGATGGTAATCAGCCCCAGAAGCAACTACCTTACACGACAAAGTATAAAATAGGATGCAGAGGTTATTAGTTCTTTAATTGACAAATCTAATTTTGGTTTTAGCTAAACCATATTAAAAAAAAAGTTTCCTTCTTCTCTAGTCTCAGGGCAGAAGTTTGTAATCTCAGTAGACAATACAGAAAAGACTTAAATATTTTAAAATATGATGCAATTAAAGCCTCCAAAATAAATCCCCTAGGATTACAAGTTCATGACTGGCATAGCCGCAGCAAGATCCTTTCTAAAAGCACTAGGCTTGGAGGTGTGCACCTGTGGTCCAGCCACTTGGGAGACTGGAGGCAGGAGGACTGCAACATCCTGAGAATGTCAAAAAGCAAAACAAAACCCACCATGCACACACACACACACACACACACACAAACACACACACACACACACACACTCCTCCTAACTTTAGGTTTTAATTTCATCCATTTATTTGTAAAGTTTGGAGATTTCTTAGGACAGAGAGCCATAAGTTAACAGTGACAGATTCATTCTTGAGTGGCAGCATTTACTTGCAAAGCCTGGGAGGGATCATGTCACAGCACAGACTGTGCACACCAGAATATGCAAAAGGCACAGCCATTCACCTAACTTACACTGTCATGGGATGGGGAGACCTGCCCTTTCTCATGCAGACTTCCTTACTAAAAGTTGTAAGGTTTCTACTTAAATTCAGAAAATTACTTAGAGCCATTCAGAACCGTCTGCATTGTCAAAACATTTGGAAAGCGGGTTGTAGAGGAAGGCAGTGTCAAGCTGCTTCTGACAGGAGGCAAGCAGATGAACAGAGCCGTAGCACTGCAAGGAGTGCTTATGCCCTTCTCCCCTTCAACGTGATGCCGACAGCGGCATTTTCTGAAAGCCCACATGTCCATCCAAGAAAAAGCACTTGAAGTCATACTTCTCACCCTTTAATGTGCATGCAATCACGTGACGATCATGTTCAAATCCGATTCTGATTTACTAGGTATGGGTCGAGACCTGAGATCCTGCATTTCTAAAAGCTCCCAAGCAATGCTGATGCCGCTGTTCTCACAACCAGACACTGAGGAGCAGGAATCTAAAGGATTCTATAATAGTTCATTCTGTGTGGAGAGGAGTTTTATAACTTAGATTAACTCTCTGAACATGGATTCAGGCTCCAGCCAAAAGAACAACATGGAAACAGACCAGTGAAACAGATTAAAGCGAAACACAATCTGAATTTAACACACAGGGATGCAATGCTAACTCAGAAAGGATCCACCTTAATTAGCCCATTAAATGAATTTATTTAGTCACTGAGGTACACCATTATTTACTGAAAGCTATGGCTACTTGATGCACCAAGGTAGCCATTTATTTATCTCATAATTCTTTGAAAAAGTGTATATATTTGTAAAATAGGCCAAAGAGTTTTGTTCCCTAGGAGATTGGCTTCTAAAGATCAAAATTTTTAAAATCAACCCCTTTTCTATAATCTGTAGGAAAATTTATTACATATAACAGATGTGATCTTGTCATTTTGGCATTTGCAGTATTTGAAAAGTGAAAGATTAAAAAATTACATTCCCCATGCCCTTGGTGACTACTGAAGGAACTGAATTGATTAAACTGCCACTCATCATTTACTGTGGTTAGTGCTTCATTAGGCACAGATAGGCACAATATATCTTAGTCAAATACTTGTGCGGAGTACTTAGCTCCCAAGGAATGAAAATAAGCCCTAGATGGTGGCTAAAAGACCATCTTAGAAAATATTCAATTAAAAACAATAAACTTTTATATAAGGGGAGACTTCAAGCATTCTTTTTTTAAAACTATAGAACAAAATTATATCTCTAAGAAGTTGTACTTACAAATTGAGCATATCAGAATAAAAATTAATGTACAAAATGAAGCAGAAGATGCTAGTATAGTTCAGTAAAGTCAAGTTCTGAGTGTCCTGCGGCTGACACGGGAGTTGGCGCCAGGCAGGTGAGTTAGAGTCCCCTTACCAGTGTGTTCATATCTGCAGTAAGACTTACAAAAAGACCAAGAAGTCCAACCGTCTTTTTTTTTTTTTTTTCTTGAGAGGTTTTTGCTATAGAGCATATGCGCTCGCCAGAAAGACAGAGAGAGACAGCAAGCGAGAAATCACCCCCCAGGAGGAATGGCCATGCTGCAATCCCTTCTCCTCCATTCTCCTCTCGGAATCTTAGACACGCACGCACACGCACCCGGCGTGAGATTAAGACACCAGGTCCGGGACTCGAACCACGGTTGGCTACATGGGAGTTCAGCGACATAGCCATTACGCTAACTGCTGGTTCCAAGTCCAACTGCCTTAAAGTACCAATTAGCCATCCCATTTCCTTTGCTATATCCTATTAATTATAAGCAGTTTACATGTTTTACCTCTACTCTGGGAGAAGGGATCACACACACACACACACACACACACACACAAAAAGTACCAATTGGCATTAATGTATCTAACGTTCCAATGATAATTTTTGCTTATGCACTAAGTAGTGTGTGTGTGTGTGTGTGTGTGTGTGTGTTTATTTAAATTTTGCAAGAGAGTAAGTGTGCTTGCCAGAGAGAGACGGGGTGAAGAGTGGGGAGTGACAAATCACCCCTCCATTAGGAATGGCCATGCTGCAATCTCCTCTCCTCCATTTCTCTCTCTTCTCTTGGTATCCTGAGTACACACATGCACCCAGTATGTTTCTCAAGCTGAGGGTCTAGAGCAGTAGGTCATGTGGGATCCAGCTGCCTTAATCATCAAGCCATGGGCTGACCTATGTGTGTTTAACTTTAATCAAATGACAAAGCTGTATTTTGGCTTTCTGGTTCAGTTACCTGAGCCAGAAATCAACTGGAATCTCTGGTTTTCCGTTACTTGCCTTTACATTTAGTTGTCAAGTTGTCACATCATAAGTATTCCTAGAAATTCCTCCCTTCTGATCACTTCCCCTTCTGTCCCTTCATTACTTTTTTCTACTTGTTTCCCAAACACTACACACCATCATGATCCATATATATCAGTTGTCTTTCCTGTTGATGACAACTTTGTCCACAACTAGTTTTGCTTACTTAGAAAAGTGGCTTTGACAAGTCAAATCAAGTGATACTGACTATTGGGTGAAGCTTCCCTTTGCCCCTCATCTTTCCTTAACCATTGACCAAAGATAAACTTATCACCTGCACTACTGACCTGTCAGTGTACTAATTCTATACTTGCTCATTAAACTCTGTTTCCCATGAAAGATCGTTTTCACCTTTGCAGACCCACGATCTGACATAGCGTCTGGCACAAAGTATTCAGTAAACACCCTTAAAACAAATAAATGGAGCCAGCCAGTGGCATAGTGGTTGGGTCACAGGTTCCACATGGCCAACTGCATGATTCATCCTGGACCTGTCAGCTTCAGAAAGACACTGGGCTTATGTGCGTGTGTGCCCAAAGTTGCAAAAAAAGGGAGAAATGGAGAAGGGATTGTGACATGACCATCCCCCTAGAGGATTCTTTCTCACTTTCTCTCTCTCTGTCCCTCTCTTTCTGGCATGCACATGTGCTCTTCTGGCAAAATTAAAAACAAAATAACAATGACAAAATGAATGAGTGAATGAATGAATTATAGATAGTAGTAGGAGGAGTGCACATTAGAAATGGCAGTAAAGGGAACCAGCAGTTAGCGTAATGGCTATGTCGCTGGACTCCCATGTAGTCGACCGCGGTTTGCGTCCCAGACCCGGTGGCTTAAAACTCACGCCGGGCGCGTGTGCGTGCGTGCCTAAGATCCCGAGAGGAGAATGGAGGAGAAGGGACTGCGGCATGACCATCCCCTCTGGGGGGTGATTTCTCACTTTCTGTCTCTACGTCTCTGTCTGTCTGGCGAGCGCACGCGCCCTATAGCCAAAACCTCTCAAAAAAAAAAAAAAAAAAAAAAAAAAAGAAATGGCAGTAGAGACAGGCATTTGATTTAGAATTAGTATTATATGAAATTAAACACACAAAAATCAATTCAGCAATTTCACTAAAATATCTAAACCTTAACTTCATTTCTAAGACAGTCTGAAGGAACTCCAACAGTCTCCATAGAAACCTCTGGTTCAACTGTACAAGTTATTCCACTACTAAAATTTAGAGATAGAGGGTCCTTAGAGAACGTCTAAGACAATGTTTAGAATGTTTACATGTAAGAAATCTTAACTGTGTTATATGCTTAAATGTCTTAGTTTCAGTCCCAGAACCAGAAACTGCATCTCCTGAATCCTGGGCCAGTCATCCCTTTATCACGCTGCGGTGCTTCCCATTGAGAACAACCTGTGTTTACTTGGTCAGCCTGGTCACGTTTAAGAAAGAGGAAATAGAAATGCAACTTTATTTGCAAGAATAAAAATGAAACTGAAATCAAGTCTTCAATAGTAGAAGTTTGGTGGGGAGGATGGGGGTGTGGGGAAAAAGGGAAGAGTATAGAGAAGGATAGCATGAGAACAGAGAGAGAGGCATGACATTAGTGGGACACAGATATGGTTTATCACCTATTGATGACAACATGTATAGTATTCTCAACCGGACTGGTCTGAGAAGTATTTCATGTTAGGTAAATTCTCATTATAAGCCAAATGATGTATAGTGATTGAATGTTTAAAAAATAATGATAATAATAACAGTAATCTGAAAAATATGAAAAGCCATTTGATGATGGTGTATAGAGTAATGTCTTTGTCTTAACTGATATGCATGGTAATCATGCTGGAAAAAGAAATGTTATACACTGTAAAGATATATGTGATTAAATGGAATATTTTTTAAAAAAGTAGAAGTTTGGGCAGAGAACACAATAAAGTTATCCTAGAAAACGAACATCAGCCACCACTGCTAGCACACTGAAAATAAAGTAAGATGACTGCCAATGTTTCAAAAACGTTAAAAAATTCAGAACCAACTCATGAATAATGAAGAATCTAAAAACAGAGGAAACTAGTCATAATTATTATAAAACCATAAAAATATGAAATGCACTTACTGAGGACTACCATAATGAAAAAAATACAAAATATGTTATTGAATTGCAGACAGCCAGTTTTTTGTATTATGGAACAGTGAAGGAAGAGCCAAGTCTTTAGTCATTTAAATACTTCCAGTGACAGCACTTCTCTAAGGAATAAGCACGAAATGGGAAGAACAAGAAAAAAATAAATTAATATGCCTTGCACATCTTTAATTTCTGTTTATATGACAGCCGACACAGAACAAGGAAGTCATGTTTTAAGGCTTCTCTCTCCTCATGCAATAAGGTGGGGAATTGGGAAAATAATTGTTCATGGGTAATTATCTTTCACATCCAAGCAAACTACACATTTAAGCAAACTTTTTTTTATGAAACCATATCTGGCATATCATGAAGAGAAATCCCTGCTAAAATCTTCATATACATTATTGTCCTATAAGAAGAACTCTAAACTTCAATTTTAAAGTATATTGATATATTTAGTTCCAGTCATCAAATGGCATAGTTGGGCTTTGATGGAAAATGGCTCCAGATGCTGAAATGAACACTACTAAGATATATGACAAAGTGGTTCATATTTGATAATAAAATATTTGACAACCATCTGCTATCTTAGATAACATATGGACTACCTCAAGGCAAAAACTTTTCCATTGTAAATCCTCAGGGTCCCTTTTTTTTGGTTACATCTGTGGACTTTCTGGAATATTCTAAAAGATGTGTCCTGGATGCTGACTGTACAGACAAGACAGTGCACATAGACAACAGTGTGAACAGTGCCCCTGGGTGTTATGCAATGCGTTAGCATCAATGGGTGCTGATGGAGGGCAGAGACCAGGTCTTTTTCACTCTTGAGCATGTGAACATGGAGAAGGTTTGCTGAATGAATGAAGACTAATTGTATAAGGCAGATCTCTGTGAGAAGAGGACTATATTGGGATTCCAGAAATATCTGTCGATTTTGTTTTTGTTTTTGTTTTCCTGTGGCACCATCAACCAGCTAGCTAATAATAATCCAGTATCTTCAGATTTTGTGGGGTATAAAATGACTGTAACAACAATAAAAGAAAATTCTAAATTGATTTCTGAAGGTTTCTAAAATTCTGAAACAGTTTCTAAATTAAAAATATTAGGATTAAATATGACAAATAGATGAAAGTTTATATAGCTGCTATAATAAAGTTTTTAATCTGCTGCGTTTCCATTAGCCTACAAATATATTCAGTTTTCAAAACCAAACGCAGTAAAAGCTAGCAATAAAGGGAGACCCATTTGAATTATCAATCAGAGAAAATGAGAAAATCCTTGCCAAGCTCTACAGAAAATGCAATTACATAACATCTCACTGCTGGAATCTGTTGTCTCACATGGAAATAGAGAGAAATATAAATGCCATAGCAAAAGATAAATTACCCACATGTGTACAGGAAAACAGGAAGCTACTAAGATTCAGCCAGTAGTCATTACAAAGTACCTGTCACACACAGTGAATAAATTTGGTGATATTTTTAAATGAAACCTAGCATACTGTTTCTTTGCCACTGATAGGTTATTTCAGTTAAATTTGACTTTAATTCTTTTTCAATTATACTTTGGGAAGATTTTTTTGCCATAAGGTACATGCACTTGCCAGAGACACAGAAAGAGAGAAGTGAGAAATCACCCCTGGTGGGGATGACCACATCACAATCTCTTCTCCTCCATTCTCCTCTTGGGATTCTGGGCATACATGCACATGCATCTGGCATGATTTTTAAGCCACTAAAATTGGACAGTCTAGGACTCGAACTGTAGTCAACCATGTGGGACTCCAATGTTCTAACCACCATGCCAACTGATGGCCCTCTTTTCTTCTTTTCTAATGACATATTCTACCAACAGAAGTGTAAGAACTCTACATTTAAGGAGCAAAATTGAAAAAAAGTATGTATCTAAGCTTATCAATTGCACAACATATCATCTAAAACTTAAGAAAGCTACTAGTACAATTTAAGTTATAGTAAATCATATACAGAATACCAGTAGATAAAAATGTGATTATTAATAAAAATATACCTCAGATACTGTAGTAGCCTAAATAATTCATTCAAAATTGTCAAAATAGCATAGTAATTCCTATTCCCATCCTTCATTAAGCAGTATAGACACAATAGTGTCTTTACTATTTGTTGTCACACAGTGATGTTTATGGAGGCTTCTAGTTTCTCTCCAATCACATTTCCATTCCATCATGTCTTGTCTGTCCTTGTAAGTTAACAGTTCACCTTTTTACCGTCACCGGATTAGAAATTTTCTAATGACTGGAACACTTGTTGGAAGAGTTTCACTAGTTATCCGCATTTGTTTTAGTAACAAGTTCATATTGGATTTATGAAGGCAAAGGCTCCAAAGGACTACTTTCTACAATTCATTATTTAAATTCATTTACAATGTTCATCTTTTTTTAAGAACTGTGACTTCACATTTTATTCCCTTTCATCACTAGCGCATCAACCAGCATACAGCTTTCTTTTCAAGTTGGTATTCATAAATGAAGCTGTCTCTGGCTCACTAACAATGAGATGATAAGGATCACACGTGTTCACCACCACACTATGACGCTGGCGGTCCTGACCTTCCTGCTGACTTGCTCCCACCCATCAGCACTTGCAGTTCAAATTTGCACCCCGGAAAATCACAAATTTCTACATGGCAAGCATTTTAGCAGTCAATTGCTCATAGTTAAAGCCACAAAAAATGAATTAACAACACGAGGAGGACATGTGGTCAAGTGTGCACAGACTGCCCCTTTCCCCTTTTCTCTCCAAAGCGGCCAAAATGTAAGGTAAGAAATAGGGAAAAAAAAAATGTTGTTGTTTAAGTTTACTTACTTCCAGAGAGAGAAAGGGAGTAGGGGAGGCAGGGACAGCAGTAGCGGAGGCAGCCTCAACAGGCTTCATGCCACCATCCTCCACACATGCCCTGCAGCCAGCCAGGATCATGAGCATGCCCATGGTGCATCCGGAGTGTTTAGAGAAACCCAGGACACAAACCCCGCATCTTCCCATATGGCCGCCAGCATCACAAAGCAGAGCCCCTACTGCCTGTGCTGCTGAGGCTGAACTGGGAATAACATTTTAAATAAAGACAGAAGAAATATATGAGAAGGCATAAGTGGATAAGAGATAACCTATTTTTAAAATATGTAGATGAATGTGTAGTAATCTAGGCAGACCATAGGTAGTTCAAACTTCAAGGTATATTTATCTAGGGCAAATAAGAAAAGGTCCAGGACTTGGAGGCACAGGTTCTAAAAAGCACGAAGGTGAGTCTGACAGCTAAAAACAGTATGGAAGATTGAAAGTTTATACCAAGAGCAACTGACACATAGGTCTTCTCTGACCATCCCTAACCCCGTCCCAAACACATCAGTAGGGCACATGATATTAAATACAAAAGGCCTAAAACTGAGAATAAAAGTTGAAGCAGAGGCCAAGATGTAGACCCTTTTCTCAGCTTAAAATTATGTTTAATTATGTGAAATTATGTTTATTGGTCTTCTTCCCTGCTTCGGTGATGTCCATTGTCACAAATCAGCATCTGAGAAAGAACAAAGAATAGGCTTCCAGATACTGACATGTAAGGATCTCCAATGGAAAGTCCAACAACACTCTGTATGAACAATGTACAAGGAAGTGACCAGTAGGTCCCTCCTAAGTATAAAGATTTGTAGTACCTCATATTTATAAAAGTAAACAGACAACCAAAGATTCCCCCACCCCCATCTCTGAAGAAAGCTTCCAATTGGGAGCAGAGGGAAAGGAAGCAGGAACAATTACATATGTATGGCTGGGAAAATTAAAAAGTAGTAAAATATAGAAATGATTACTTTTAAAATAGAGGAATAAGAAATTTCTGTTCAAACTAATACAATTTTTTTCTAGAGAGTGAAAACAAAGATGGAAGGAAAGAAATTATTTTACGAGGGGATTCAAGAAGCTTTCTGAGAAATGAAACATGTAAGTCTTTATATGAAAGAGAACCCACCCAGCTACAATACAAAAAGACACTACCAAGGCATATTGACATGCAATTTCAGAATACCAAGCATGGACAGAAGAACCTAACACTCTCCAATATTCAAGTATACTATACATTATTATGAATTATAACCTTGGCCACATGTTATCAATTATGTGTGGGAGTAGAATGAAGATTTTTTTAACTAAGAATTTGAAAATTATGTCTCTAATGTAACTAAGAAAGGAAGACATGGGATCCAGGATATAGAGAATCTGCAATCAATACAGTGCAGAAGGAAAAATGAATCGAACCCAGAAACGACTACTAACAGGAGTGTAAGGAAACCAAAGGACATACTGAAGTACCCAGAGGCTGGCAAGAGTAGGAAGTCATTACTTCCCTAGAACTGAAAGGTTCAGTTTTCTTAGAGTCTAGTGACAGCTAGGACCATGGAAGAGGGGCTTCCTCACAGAAGTTGTAGCCAGTCATTTCCAGAAACATGGCCTAAAGAAGGAAGAAATATCTGGTCTACTTCTCCCACTTGTCTTTTGCCTAAGCCAATTGGAAACCAGTAGACAAAGCAGCATGGAGGATGCATTTCTATAGGGTCAGCCATCCTGAACATATGGCAGAGCAAAAGAGGATAGTGAATAGATTTGGAGAGAAACAAATAATAACCACATAAGACCTACAAAAATGAAAGTAGGGTGGGGAGCAAGGACAAATGGAAGTCCAGATGTTTTAAGGCATGATATCAAAGAGCTGAGAGAGGGAAGTTTCAAGGAAAAAGTAGAAGGAGGGAGATGTCAAGAAAGTTAAAGGAGACTGATAAGAGTTGCTGAAGTATTTAAGCATTTGGAAATTCTTTGTTATAGGTAATTGACAAATACTTTACAAATAATTAACAATAAAAGAAAAGGCACACTAATGAACATCACAGTTATTAAGTCCAGGAAAAGCAAAAGGTTACTTGAGAAAGGATACATAATCATGACTACTATTTGAATTAAACATAAATAATATTTACATATCAATACTAGATTGTCAGGAAAGTCATAAAGTATTTTTCTATGTTTTCCTCTGCAAAAATGCATCATGACTTACCTGACAACACAATATTTTAAAATGTGATATAGATTCTACATTGGAAGAATGAGGTGAAGGTAGAGTTGGGAAAGTTGATGAAAAAACGTTAAATCCTCATCTACCATAATACCTGCTTAGTAGATATCTAAAATACTAAACCAGTAAACAGCAATATAAACAATTCATTAGGACATATCATAGTAGACACACCTTTTAAAAAGAATTATTTATTTTATTTTATTATTATTATTTTAATTTTTTTTAATAGGGCACATGCACTCAAAAGAAAGAGACACATACACAGAGAAAGTAAGTCACCAGGTACAGGACTCGAACTTCAGTAAGCCACCTGGGAATCCAGTGCCTTAACCACCACACCACTTAATAAAAGAACTGACAAAATAAATAAATAAAAAATAAAAGATTAGAAAGAAGTTGCTTCTGGGAAGTAGAATTAAGTGATGGGTAGAGATGAAGCAAGAACTCACTGTGTTTGCTATTACTGTTGGGGCAGCTATAGGCTCTTGCTTATAACTGGAACGGTTTCTATTGTTGCAGTGTTCTGACTTGAAAACTGAAGAGTATATTATAATTGAATAAGGTCAAAATCTGGGAAGTAGAGAGGGAACCGGTTTAGATTTTACTAAGTTTTCCTGCTACAACACTGCCTCTCCTTTACACAACAAAGCACTGCTAGCTACACGTTCAGAGCAATGACTCGTACATTCACAACTTAAGCATAAAAAGCACACTACTGTACATCAATGTTCTCTAAATTTTGAGCACTCATTTACTTTATTTCTGCACTGAAGTACATACACACATACTACATACATACAAGAGAGTAAGATAAGAAAGTCCTGGGCAAAAATTTTCTCTAACTCTCAAGAAATAGATGGTACGGTGATTTCCCTAAAATCAAATACAGCAGCCTCCAGTTCTTTCATACATTCCATGTGCCACTGGATGTTACATGCACACAGAAATGCACTATGTTTAGCTTAGCTAATTGACATACTAAGAGCTAACTAGAGCACTAGTCTCAACATGTGTCAAGTTTTATATTTAAGAATGTCAATATATCCATCTCTTAGTCTCACAAACCAGTGAACCAGCCGAGTACACCGCCAGCTTGAGTAATGTCAAGAAACATTGTCACTATGACTGGCAACTTGACAAAATGGATAAAGATAGGAAAATTTTATTTTAAAAATATTTAGTAATGAAGAGTACATACAAAGTGTCTCATTTTATGTATATATTATAGTTCAGCTAATTTACCACTAGTAAGTAATTGTATTTATTGAAAACACACATACACTCTTTCTGTCTAAGCCACACATGGATAAACAATATGAGGTAAAAATCATACCACGCTAGACTTTTTTTTTTTTTTTAATTCATAATAGAGTGCATGAATGTGAGAGTGGGAGAGAGGAAGAGAGGGATGAGCATCCTAGGGTCTAGTCAAGCCACGATCCCCTTACTCTACTCCTCCAGCCCGTCGGATCATGGGCACTCGCGTACATGCCTGACTTGCTTCAAGCTGACCTTGCTGGGAGTCTGGACCACAGCTTTCATTTGAGATCTGGCTTCTCTCGAAAGCGACTGCACCACAGAACCAGCCCTTTACTACACTTTTGATAGAAAAATAGAACTGCTTCTTTTCAGCATTCCAAAGTTATCATTAAATTTTTAATCATCTTGGTAGCCCTTCTATACTATCCTTAGTTTGTTTTATAACATGTCTTATTTATAAACATGTTTTCTACAAGGAATTTGAGTTTTTAGCCGGAAGTGGTTATGTGTGAACTAAACTCTCAAATGCATGAAATCTCTTCTGACCAGGTATTTGGCAAATTATTGCTTTAATGCACAATGAAAAAGGTGACGGCATGTCACAGTTAAATTGCTTTGTTACATCTACTGTCCTGGCAGAATTAATTGAACTCTCAAAGGTATCCTGGTATGATGATAAGCTGCCCTATTTTTAAGGAATTTCATAGTAGGAAAAGGCTTTAAGCCCATGGCTGCCCCCGTGACCTCAGCTTTCAACAACCTGGACTGCCTTCTGACTATCACTGTTTTTTTGTTGTTTCATTGCTTGTCAGAGGCTACATAAGTCACTCAGAATTTGCATTACTGGAGCAGCTCTCAAAGCTCTTACAGAGCTACTAAGGTTGACAGTGACTAATTCATATTCTCCATTCTCCTTGGCCTTATGACCTGATTAATTAGAAAATGTGCAAACAGTGTTGACCGACAGATGACTTTATGTAGCTCATAACTCAAATATGAATTCTTGGTACCATTCTTTTTAAAAATGGATTCATTCCTTTGAGCAGAGGTAGTAAATGAGTAATGGTTAGGGGCTGAGAAAATATATGCCTGCATAGATAGTGGTCCCATGAAAATGTATTTGATCCAATGATTCATGTCTTAGTTAATTTCAAAAATTTCTGCATGAAGAAAAATAAACAGTAGGATCCTCTAAAACACTGATGTCAAGAGAGAAAGGCAGGCCACAGGCTGTTAGTTGAGAGTGAAAACCGCCCATGGATTTGAACTGTGCAAGGACCTAACTGGACTGAGAGTATAGCCTAATTTATAAAATAGAAATTTATTTGTATTTGCATTTTGGAATCACTTTAGTGGTAAAATAAGGACCAATTTCTTATAAATCATCTCAAGAGACTACTTAGTATGTTGCAAAGAGAAAGAGCTATGAGTGGGTTAGCCTTGAGTTTAAATGTTGGCTCTATTTGCTGACTGTATGACCTATTTAAATATATGATTTAGACTGCCTGGGTTTCATTTTCTTTACTGTATTATGGTACAAAAACTATGGGGTTGTCAGGAAAGTCATGACACATTTTTTTCCATAGAAAAAACATAGAAAAATATGTCATGACTTTCCCGACAACCTAATAGTAATTAAAATGCATACCAGTGCTTAGAATGCAGTTTGTTTTCAATAAAAGTACCTGTTATTATAACCATTATTATTACTCAAGTCTCAAACTATAAGCCCTCTTATAAAACAAATTTATTTTCAGGGTGGGAACTGTAATAGTATAATTCCCTTAAAACACTGGTAAATAAACCTGAGCTCTAGGAGACCTTGTTTTATTACATACATTTCCTTATTCCAAGGGAGAGCATTAAAGAGGATGGCACAACGATGTCTTTTGTCAATATGTATGCTGATTAGGCCTATTTAATAAAAAACTGCTAAATGGCCTTATGATATTTAATAAATAGGTAATTTCTTTTCTGATACATTCAAAATGAATTTTAATGCACACAAGTTCTATATATCAAGATTACTATGGACATTTTTTTTCTAATCACCCAGCTGCTACAATGCTAAAAAAATTTAATTTTAATCTTAAATCAGAGATGTAATAGAGAAACGGGTGCTTTAATATGCAATCTCATTACATTTGACAGGCTTATTTATAAATGATTTGCCCCACAGTTTGACAAGCATAGTTAATATGTTAATTAGTGTTTTAAAAAGATGATGAAAGAAAGAGACTGACACGCTATCATTCTTCACATACTGTGTTGGGGAGGACTGTAGTTGATACCAAGGGTAATACTACTACATATTTTGCCCTCTCCAAAGCACTATGATCTTAATGAGATAATCCTCTATTAGTTACAGATAACTTAGTCACCTTATATTAAAAATGAATCCCTTAAAATAATCCCATGTGACCTTCTGCTTTTGAAATGCAGCTCTAAACATACTGATGAGCTTCTATAAAGATACATAAACTTACTTGGGCCAAGGACCTCAACAGTCAGAGCAGAGCCCCCTGGCGATGGAAAACTACACAGATAAGCTGCATTTCATATTTACACTTCTCTTGAAGTGGTTTTTCAGAACTTGGTAAGTAAGCCTTTTTGGTATAGAAGCTTAGCAATCATTTCCTTTGCTTTGACTTTTCAAAGAGTTATAAAAGCCAAGAATTAAGAGAAGTTACAAGAGGCAATGTTTGGTGTGATGCCTTTGCTAAATCCTCCTTCACAGAGGAAGACAAAAGTGTCGAAAGCTATCTCTCTGGATGACTTCTCCAATAGCACCGTGTGTCGCCACGGTGTGGTGATATAGAGGAGTAAATCATAACTAGGGCTAGCTTTGATTTCCATCACTATCTGGCAATGTCAATGCATATGCATCTTCATTAATATTTTTATTGCCCTGGGTTATTTAAACAGAGAACTGGAAAATGTAACAATGGGTAGGGATCGTTAGTTTTTACTTACCACCCTACTGCCCCACAATAGTAAATGAACTGGAAGGAATAGCCTGAAACCACTGCCACCTGCCTCCCTGCTATTGTCCACGGGTTAATATTTGCACTACTCTGGTGCAGCTGAGCCATGACTCAATTATAGTCCCATTTCTAGGTCTCTGAATAACCAGCATCCATCTCATTGATTATATAAAAAGCAGAGCCCTGTGAACATCTAACTGGAAAAACATATACACTTTACCTGACTTATAGGA
This sequence comes from Tupaia tana, assembly GCA_026018925.1. Taxonomy (NCBI): domain Eukaryota; kingdom Metazoa; phylum Chordata; class Mammalia; order Scandentia; family Tupaiidae; genus Tupaia; species Tupaia tana. Next base: position 65,287,435 of record JAKSZU010000003.1, on the reverse strand, counting down.
TAATAACAAAATAGATGTTAGAAAATGACTTAGGATGAAATCGAATTCAGAATGACAGGCACAGCCTACACATAACTGAGATTTTGGGGTTTGGAAGTAAGGAGCCAATCAGGATGGAAACTGCTCAAACATAACACATTTGCTATTTGTTTTTGGCAATGAATAATCTTGGCATGTAGACAAACGGGCATTTGGGGGCTATTATTTTCTATCAGTGTTTCCTCCCTTCCACTTAAATAACAGTCTTCTTGTGCTTCCATTATGTCTCTGTTCAAAGCAAATTGGTAGAAAGTGCCCAAGCTGGTTTCCTTCACACACACACAGACACACAGACACACAGACACACACACACACACACACACACACGGAGCAAAGAGTCAGAGACTAGAAATCAAATACTATACATCAGAAATAGGCATATTAGCAAGCCACAGTTCGTGTGACTCTGTCCTCAAAGAGCACATTTAGAAGTTTGAGAAAAATTAGCCACTACTGTATAAAAAACAGCTTCTCCTGATTAGGAGGGCACAGTCTTGACTGTATTGCCAAGCAATGAAGACAACACTGGCTCCAAGCCACAAATGGTTCCAAACTATGTTTTATTAGCGGAGTCCTTAACTGACCTCATGGAAAAACGATTTGGAATTTCCATACTCAGAAAGCAGAGAAAAAACACCCCATAATTCAAGAACATTAAGTAATGATTATTTGCATAGCCAACTTTCAACTGTAAGGCAGGAAGTAGGAAGGGAATGAGAAAGTTAGTAACTAGAATAATATCCTGATTCATTCATTGCCTATATTTCCAACCCTTTCTTTCAGTATAACTAATGATCTAACTATCTACTTTGCCCAAGCCCCTGCCCAGCTAAGGGTAAGAAAGGGGGGGGGGGTATGTAAATTGTGCAAACAACCGTCCAAAAAAGAGAGAGAGAGAGAGAGAGAGAGAGAGAGAGAGAGAGAGAGAGAGAAATAACATAAAGTGTGATGAAAAAATGAATTAGATAAACCCTTCAATGATAAATGGTTGTCTTTAGTCTCAGATTCTAAAACATCATTAAAATGGTATTAGATTTATTATAAGGCACTACAAACTTTATGACAACAGATCTTAGGCTGTTTGAAGGCTTAGATACTTTTATAGTTCTATTGAAGGCTACAGATCTATACCCCATAAAAATATATTCATGTGCATGCAAAATGTCACATATATTTTCAGTGGCTTTACAGATTCCAAATTCCCTTTCTCAGGCTGCTGAAACCTAAATTAAGAAAATCTGCACTGTGCCCTATATTGCAAGGAACTTGATTGTTTTTTCACCATGAGCTTTTTGGATCAAAAACATCAGGAAAGAAGCCAGGCCTCATCACAGCCTAATTTACTTAAAGCCAAGATCACTGAGGGCAGAACAGTGAAGTAAATACCCAGCAGTAAGATAAACAACACGTGCTGAAGTTTAACTTTTACTGAATTGATAACTATTATACTATCTGGGAATATTATACAGAAGAGCAATATAATTTGGAGAAGATGATACCCATAATAAAATAGCCACATGCTATGTTAATTGTTTCACTTTGAATATAACTGTTATCTAGGAAAGAGGGCTTTCTATCAATAAAATATATACTTAATAGCCATTAGGAAGCCTGCTCTGAGTGCTAAAAATAATATTTTAATTTTATTTATTTGATTTAGATCACACCATAGTTTATCTTCAATTAGGATTATACATTAAAGTTTGCCACAGGAACTCATAAAGTAGGTTTTTACCCTGTGCTAGATAGACCATGGTGTAAAACCAAGACTCTACTGAGGTTAAGTTTAAGATATTTTGATAAAGTAATTATTTTATTTCATTCTGAATAATTAGTATCAACTATTTTCAGTGGTATACTGTGAGCCAGTTTGTTTGTGAGCCTAACTGTTAAACCAAAATTTTCAGATGACTTCTCTGAACTTTGTTGTGAATGCAAACATGTTCCCTGATACTTCCAACCCTGTTGCTGTTAAGTAGATATACTACACTTTCTTATAAAACAAAGGGACAAATTAAGACCTTGAAGGAGAAAAACCATAGTACTGACAGTTAGAAAAATGTCTCTTCCCCTGTCCATCAAGAACCATTACCAGGCACCATCTGCAAGACAGATTCTGATTAGGGAACATCCCAATCATGTTTTTAAAAATCCAAGGTATTGCCTCCTACAGGCAAACACTCCAGCGCTATTAATCTTCATTTGAACTGTTAGAATGTTTGTTTAGGCTTGACCCAGACCATCTACCAGCGACAAATTAGCTAAAGTAAAGCTTCCATTGCTCACCACATGTCAAGGCAGGTGGAATATTCTGTTGATCCCAGGAGGACATCTGGAGGTCTGTACCACAACGTAACTACTTCATTGGAGTATGTATGGCTAGGGACAGATTTTGCTCTTGCAAGACCTGTGGGTTACATAAAACATAAAAAAGGTTAATAGGTATTACCAGAACAAGGGAATTTAAATTTGAATGTTCAGGATTTTAAAAGGGCAAACATGATATTGTAATACAATATTATAAATGCAATGTCAAGGTTCATAGAAAGGTTGGAGAAAGTATATTGGTCTCTCTGTTTTAAATGCATGCTAATCACCATTAAAATCATTCATATTTCTAATAAAGCTTTGGTGCCAGGAATGTAAAAAAATTAGCAGAGTAAACAAATAATTCATCAACTATTAGATATAACAGAAGCTTAGATAGCTAGATGTTTACAAAGTGTGTTTCATGGAGCTCTAGTTTTGAGTTATAAACTTCTAAGTTATGAGAAAAGGCTCCACAATAACTTTAAGAAACATGGGACCAGCAGTTAGCATAATGACTATGTTGCTGGACTCCCATGTAGTCCACCGCGGTTCGCGACCCAGACCTGGTGGCTTAAAACTCACGCCAGGCACGTGTGCGTGCGTGCCCAAGATCCCGAGAGGAGCATGAAGGAGAAGGGATTGCGGCATGGCCATCCCTCCTGGGGGGTGATTTCTCACTTTCTGTTTCTCTGTCTCTCTCTGTCTGTCTAGCAAGCGCACGTGCCCTATAACAAAAACCTCTCCAAAAAAAAGAAAGAAAAAGAAAAAGAGAAAACATCATTTAGAAAGTTATGCAGTCTCCAAATTGCAAGACTTCTTAGTGTTCTTAACTTTTCTAAAATGTATTGTGAATATGCAAGAAGAGAGCATGACACTTTTCTCAAAGGGTTGCCTTAAAGCTTCATGTGGTATCACTGTTCTGTCAAACACTCAACTAGGAAGTGCTTATTGAGGAAGTTCATTTGAAAACCACCCAAAGGAATTATTAGTAAAAAAAAAATAGTCAAACGAATGTGCTATGTTTAGATGATGAGAGATCCAATGATAAAATGTCTTTTGAGACTGTTTCAGAAGCTGGGAAAATGGTAATAATGATGTGTTAGGAAAAGAAGTACATGTAGTTTGACCTTATAACCATGAATACTAATGCATAAAAAGGACTCACAGAATATATTTAAATATCTTCAGTAGTTTCCTCTAGAATAATTGATTATCCAGTTTTTAAAAATCTAGTAAGGTTTTCTGAGTGTTTTCTAAGTTTTGTGCAATGAAAATGTTATACTTTAAAAAATCACAAATGCAGGGAACTAGCAGTTAGTGTAATGGCTATGTCGCTGGACTCCCACGTAGTCGACCGCGGTTCGCGTCCCGGACCCGGTGGCTTAAAACTCACGCCGGGCGCGTGTGCGTGCGTGCCCAAGATCCTGAGAGGAGAATGGAGGAGAAGGGATTGCGGCGTGACCATCCCCCCTGGGGGGTGATTTCTCGCTTTCTGTCTCTATGTCACTTTCTATCTGTCTGGCGAGCACACGCGCCCTATAGCAAAAAAAAAAAAAAAAAAAAAAAAAAAAAAAAAAAAAACCTCTCAAAAAAAAATCACAAATGCATAGATATTATTTTTAAAAATTAAAAAATACCCTGTGTGAAAATTTTCTCTATGGCTATGTTCATTAATGACAAATGTAAAGCATTATTTATCATTAGGATATTTGAAACACATGAAATGTTTACAGTGAACTTATTGTAACATAGTCATTTTAATGTTCTGATTCAAATTTTTATGTAGTATTTAGAAACATAACATTTTAACGTTTATTAAACATGGCATTCCATTTTCTGTATTACATGTGAATTTAAAAATTGATAGGACAGCTGGTAAGACAAAGAATTTCTAATTAATTCAATTATACAGCCACTCAATTTCTTTCTAAGATACAACTTAAAAAAAATGCAATGGCATATAATAAATCGATTAACATGTATAAGTATTCCATATTAAGAGCTACAGATAGACACACACAAACATACTTCCACATTCATAGTCCCCAATTTTTCTGCACATGAATGGAATAACTATTCTCAATAACAGGTTTTTATAATAACCTTTTACTTCCTTTATCCACAAGGTTTTATCCTACATCAAATTCAGGCAAAATCGAACAACAGATTGTACAATCAGGATGGTTAAAATTGTCTCAAGAATTTGGTAATCCCATCAAAAGGTTTCGTTCCTCAAATGACTATGCTTCCATACAGAAACCAAAGAACTAAGCACAAGTCCTAAAATAAGTTCTGACTCATTCCATATGTTGTTGTCAAATCAAATAGGATGCAAAAAACATTCTGGCTGAATTTCTTTGGTTTTCACAAGGTCCTGTTGTCAAAAAACTAGGGTAAAAGAATGAAAAAAATTTTGATATTCTTTGACAGCTCAGATGACCAAACCAGTGATAAAAAATTATGATATTTCCCATTGTAAAGGGATGATAAGACCTTAAAGTAACCTATAAACAGTATACATCAATATAATTATACATAATTTCAGATCAATTATGTTTATTCTGAATATGAGTTTTTTTTGTTTTTTTTTTTCTTTTTTTTGGAGAGGTTTTTGCTATAGGGCGCGTGTGCTCGCCAGACAGACAGAGAGAGACAGAGAGATAGAAAGCAGGAAATCACCCCCCAGGGGGGATGGCCACGCCGCAATCCCTTCTCCTCCATTCTCCTCTCGGGATCTTCGGCACGCACGCACACGCGCCCGGCGTGAGTTTAAGCCACCGGGTCCGGGACTCGAACCGCGGTCGACTACGTGGGAGTCCAGCGACATAGCTATTACGTTAACTGCTGGTCCCCTGAATATGAGTTTTTAAAACTAGTTAAGTATTTATGGAAAATATAAATAGAAGAAGTTTTTTGTCTACATTAGTCTCTTCTGGGGCCAGCAGGTGGCATGGTGGTTAAGGATGTTGGGCCCCCCACACGGCCGACCACAGTTAGAGTCCCGAACCTAATAGCTTGCTTTCTCACTTTCTCTCTCTCTCTCCTACTCTGTCTCTTTCTGGTTAAATTAAAATAAATAATTAATAAATTATAAAATAAGTCTAAAAAAAGAATTTAGTATACATTAGTCTCTTCCTTCCCATATATTTAGGTCAAAGATTGTCCCAAATTTATTCAGATGGGCCACATAACATCCCAAAATATGGTGATAATGAGTTTTCAATATCTCACTTGTCAGAGCATTAAGCTGAGTTTCTTAAAATCATCTGCATGCAAAAGTATCATACAGGATCAAGAATATTTTTATATACTTGAGATACATTCTTTTGCATTGTTTGAGAAAAACTCATCATCTCAATTTAATATAGTCAGTCAATTAAAACAGTTTCTTGTGGGAAGTATCTTGCATATTGATGAACAAAAGGTTTCACCCTAAAAATGTTTGGTTTGGTTAATAAGAGAAATAAATCCCAGAAATTTTCAGGGAAGGAACAAATTATTAAAACAATGACTCAAAAAATGTGCACCTTGAAGTATGTATAGAAACTACATTTTCCAAATACTTTTGGTAAAGATAAAGCTATGTATTTATACAGTTCATGCATCAAAACACGCTTACTCATGCAAAATTTATTAAACTGCATCCTCCAGCTGAAGGAAAACTGTAGGACAGGATTAATTAGCACAGCATGTGTGAAAGCTTTCTTTCTCTGTTCCTTGTCAGTTGCTATGGTTACACTACAGGAAGAGAGCTACACTACCTTTTAAAAGAGATGAAGTTCATGAGTTATTATCAAAACTTCTTAGATTAATGTTTAGTTTGAATTAAAAGTCAAAAACCAAAGCGAAATACTAAATAGTTGAGTACAGGTTATTTGCACATTACTGCTTGGGCTGAGTGTGTGCACATGAAAGGCTGTAAGTTTCTATGGGCGTTTAAAATGGCTTGTGTGACAATCCAATATATTCAACTTTAAAGTGTTGCCATTTCTTACTAATGAAAGTCCCTAGAGTAGATCCTGCTATTCAAATCTTACTGCCAATGATTCAAAGTTGAGCTGATTTGATACTGTAATAGCATAGTGGAATCTTAGATTTCCAGAGGAGCTAAGAATTATAGCTAACCTCTTACCAATGAAAGCTTGTGTGGAGGTTCTAGCAGGGGAATGCACCAGCTCTTACAACCTTGACCAAAGAAGGGTCTTCATCTATTGAAGAACGTCATCTTCTTTGACCAAAGATCACAGCTTTAGGAGAGATGGCTTAACGGGCCAGATCGGCCAACTCAGCACGGGCAATCAATGAGGTAACAGATGTCACAGCCACATCTCCTTCACATCCCCTCTTATCAATGAAAGCATTCCTTTTCATATCATTACTAGATGGTTATCTAGAGACAACATCTATTGCAGTCTTGAGTTTGGTTTTACCCCTGGAATGGACATAGCCTAGATCACCAGACAGTGTTTCCAACCTGTGCAGAAGGTTAATTAAGACTTTCCATGCATTTTAGTAGCTCTAGACTGCTCCATTAGAATCTGCTGGCCACCCACCTTCTTTTATATTGTCTCCCTTGGACTCTCAGATATAAAATACTTTAACTAGGGATGACTGCTCTCCTTCTGGAGCCTTCCTGTATTTGCCATTTAAATGCAGGTTTTGTTTAGGGCTATAAGCTCAAAACAGTGTTTTCTTAAAGATGTGTATACTTTGTTGGTCACTGTAGCTAATGTCATGCTTCTATCATCCACAGGAGATTTCTCCCCAGATTTTATTCCCAGCTCATCCTTGTCTTTGTTCTTGAGACTCATTTCTATTCAATTCCTTACCAGATATGGGTAGTAGGATATCTACATGCACTCAATACAAGTCCAATCAAAATTAATATGTGGAATACACTATTACACTCCAGGAACAAACATTTTATTGGCAAACTATGGTGTCATTGAAAAGTCATGACATATTTTTCTATGCAAAAATGTATCATGACTTTTCTGAGGACCCATTATTTCGGGTTTCAAAAACAACCAAAGTTCTTTTAGCTGAACACAGATACAAATTAAGATTTTCTGTCCTATATATACCTAACTATTCTATCAAATTTCAACATATAATTTCCTGTAGGTAGTAAAAACTGGTTCAGGACTTGAACTAGCTCTTTGGAAAAAAATTGCAGAACCTAAGATAAGGATTCAGAAATGATAACTCCCATTTCTCGGCTTTGACTAAGGAATTGAGAAAGACCTAGTAACATTGACTTACTCCTTACAATTATGTGGAATTAATAACAGCAAAGCCTAGATGAATAGGTACGAGTCTACTAAAATGTATAAATGTGGAAAACATAAAGACAAAGAGTTCTTTGTGTACATTAGTCTCTTCCTTCCCTGAAAGACAAAGGAGTATCTTTTATTCCGTTAGAGTTTTTCTAGAGAACATGCCACTGCTTTGCACTTGTCAGTGGTTTCATTTTTATATTAGAAAAACTCCCAAACCTTTTTCAACACAATTTCTCAAACAATCAGAAAAAAGAGTGTCTTGCTTTTAAGTTAATCACAAAATCAATATTTCTAGGAGAAGGGCTCCTTTCTTCCAGACCTTACCACAAACAGACATAAAATACTTGGGTAATGTTTATCATTAATTAGGCAGTTAGTCCAGGAAAAGAAAGATTAGACATCTTCTCAATTCTGTGAGCCATCCATGGAATAAGAGCAGAGGGAGGTTTTTATATTTATTTCGCATACCATAATCTTTGGTAACGGCCAAGAATTTTCTTTGTTGATACTATTTTTTAATCCCTCCTCCCTAGGATTTATAGTGAGTGCTGTGTGCCAAAGCTAAGTTTGAGGACTCGCTATGGCTGCCCTTACAGTATATCAATAAACAACCAACAAAACAAAACAAGCTGTTTCCCTGTGGTGCACTCCACAGTTCTAGCCTTTAACTTGTTCCCTCTGCACTTGACAAGTTTTCCTGGATAATCTTATTTACTCAATGGCATCAGTTACTATCTGTATGCTGGTGATTCCAAATACATATTTCTAGCATCAACTATCCCCCCAAATTTCAAACTGCTATAGTAAAAAATGTATACTTAGGGGCCAGTGGCGCAGTGGCACGGTGGTAACACAACTGACCCCACATAGGAAGGTCCCTGGTTTGTGCCCTGAGGAATGTTTTCCCCCATACATGCTGGGCATGCATGCATGTACACATGGTCTGCGCTGGCTAAGGCTAGGGATGGATTATAGTATGGAGACCCTGTTTACTGTGCCCATCCGCTGTGTGTGTGTGTGTGTGTGTGTGTGTGAGTGTGTCTGTGTGTGTGTTTCTCTCTCACTGGGAAAATAGACAAACTTACAAAATATCCACTTAGATTTTCCAATATCTTCCATAGGTATCAATCTTAAATGCATCTCGTCTCCCATTCTCCAACCAGGACCACCTCCTCCCGGGTCTATATCTCACCACGATACATCACTATCCACCCATTCACTAAAGTTATATATATATATATTTTTCCATTTAAGCTAACTCCATTTATGAAAATCACAAAATCCAGTGAATTTTACTTGATAATTTCCCTCTTTTTTTCTTCTTCCTTAGGTCCTCCTCATCATCTCTTGCTGGATTATTACTTTAGCTTCAAGTCTGTCCATAGCTCAACATGATCAATTTCAAAACACTTTCTAGACAATAAATGATCTATAGTTATTGAAATCTGTGGAAAATTAAAGTTTAATTAGAATAGTCCTTGATGCGAAAAACAACAACAATAAAACATGCAAATCCCCAATCTTCCCATGTAATCACTGTGAAAGTTGGACACCTTCCAATGTCTTCTTCCTTTGGCCATGATGGAAACATATATCCTTTCCAGGAAACTAGGGCATCATGAAAAAGGTCTACTTTTTTATACATTTAATATATCGTATTTTTTTTTTAATTAGAAAACCAATTTCAAGATTACAATTAGAAGATGCTTTTCTTTCCTTTGAATGAAACATCTTTGTTTCGGTTTCTGTTCAGACATCTACTTTAACAGACGCTACTCTTTACAGGATATAGGAACCTCTTAAAAATGTTTTGATTAGCATTTGCCAGCCTTTCTACTGAAAATGAGTAATCTTTAAACAATGTCTAATCAAATGAAAATGAGTCCAAAAGGTAACTATACAGGCTAAAATAAAATTTTATTTTACTCTGATTTACTTAATTATCCTTGATTTTTTTTTTTTTTTTTTTTTTGAGAGGTTTTTGCTATAGGGCGTGTGCACTTGTCAGAAAGAGAGAGACAGAGAGACAGAAGCAAGAAATCACCCCCCAGGGGGATGGTCACACCACAATCCTTTCTCCTCCATTCTCCTCTTGGGATCTTGGGCACACATGCACATGCGCCCGGTGTGAGTTTAAGTCATTCGGTCCGAAGACTTGAACCACGGTCGACTACGTGGGAGTCCAGTGACATAGCCATTACGCCAACTGCTGGTCCCATTATCCTTGAAATTTTAAGGGCGAAAAATTATGCCTCATTTTTGTCTATCCTGAATGGTACAGATTTTTTTTGATAGCTTTCCATTTTAAATAACAGAAATGATTTTAAAATTTTAATATAAAGGTCCCAAAGAAGAAAGAAAATGTTCAAATAATTTTTCTTTCATATATAGGAATTTTTATCATTTTTTTCTACTTTCATAAAGAAGATTAAAACAATATACTTCTTTGGGAAATACTGCTTCAAATGAAATTAAACATGTGGTAAAACCATTTAGAGTTCCTTGGCTGAATATCATATGAGAAACATGCCTTTGTTGTCCCAGCATTTGCCTGCATATTAGAAGACTTGTGATATGGCAAACCAAATGCCTGAAAGTGGTTCTGGAAGCACCTAGTTAGTGCTGCTTTGGTGAAGTTGCTTAAACTCTCTAGCTTTGGTTTTGTTATGTGTACAATGAGGGGGATACGAAATAGGGTCAGCAAACCATGTGGGGAAAACAGTTACAGTCATTCATTTATGTATTGCCTGTGGCTGATTTTGCAGTAAAAAGCAGAGTGAGTAGTTGACTGAGATCACATGTCCCATAAAGGCTACAATATATATATTTTTTTTTGAGAGGTTTTTCGCTATAGGGGGCGTGCGCTCGCCAGACAGACAGAGAGAGACATAGAGACAGAAAGCGAGAAATCACCCCCCGGGGGGATGGTCACGCCGCAATCCCTTCTCCATTCTCCTCTCGGGATCTTGGGCACGCACGCACACGCTCCCGGCGTGAGTTGTAAGCCACCGGGTCCGAGACACGAACTGCGGTCGACTACGTGGGAGTCCAGCGACATAGCCATTACGCTAACTGCTGGTTCCCAAGGCTACAATATTTAATATATAGCCTTTTAAGAAAAAGTTTGCTGATTCCTGGGTCAGACTAAATTAACTTTAAGGTTCATCCAAGTACCAAAACTCAGTGATCCTAAGAAAATATTACTAAAAATCTTTATTAAATGTATGAAGATCATATATGCCTAAGTTCTTTAAAAGCCCTTTAAATAAGTAATTCCACCTCAATGATCCCATCACATCACATCTGCATTAGCAGAGAATGCAAAATCATTTTCAATAAAATATATGTGAATATATCATCATTTTCACAGTTCACTGATTTACATTTCGTTTTCTAGTTTCTGCTTCCCAGTTAATGAAACTCGGAGTTATTATTCTAATGCTAGGTGACAGCACTACATAGAAAATTAATATTAAAACCTGACTAAATTGGCAATTTCAATGAATTTCCATACCTGTGCTGATTTATTTTTAATTTTTAAATAATTAAAGATAAAATATACTAAATTGATCATAAGAACCTACATTATAAATCAAGACACAATACTTTTAAGATATTTGCTTATAAATATGTTATCAATATACAATCAAAACATTATGAGTATGCATCTATATGTATAAAAACTAAAATATTTATTAAAATTATCACAACCATAATTAAGTCAAATAAGGTAACAATTATAATTTTATGTTGGAGGAACTGCCATGCTTTGTACTTAATAGAAAAGAAACGTCATGATAAATGTGAAACTGGGAGCCAGCAGATGGCGTAGCAGTTATGTCACTGGACTCCCATATGGCCACGTACCATTCGAATCCCAGGCCTCTTGAACTGAAACTCATGCCAAGGCATATTTGCATATATGCTCAAGATCCTGGGAGGAGAATGGAGGAGAAAGGATTGTGGTGTGGTCCTCCCCTGGGAGATGATTTCTCACTTTCCCTCTCACTGTCTCTGTCTCTAGAAAGACCAGAAACTTGGGCACCTGTGCCTTGGCCCATGGTGGCTGGTGGGCTCCATTTAGCAAGTCCAAAGTCCAAAGTAGCAACTAGTTAGTCTGATGAGAGCCAGAGAATCACACGATTGGGGAAAAGGAAGCAGGAAAAGCAAGGAGAACACAGAACTTGGTTGTTCTGGAAGGAGATTCCAAAAGCATGAACAAACTAGAGAATGACTGATGCTGTTTGGAGAGGCTCAGAACAATCAGACAAAAAACACTTGAGGAAAAGAGAAAGTCCTTAAGAAAGTATTTCATAGAAAAGCTCAGGAACCTTCAAGTTAGGATCTGGTTGCTGACTTGTGAATAGTTCTTACATGCTTTGTTTGCTTGTTTTGAAGTGGAAATGGCAGAAGGTGCTAGCTCCAGAAATGCAGGGGTTAGCTACAGGGCTGTGATGATTTGGAGAGAATTAGCAGGAAAGGGAAATTGTTGGAGGAGAAAAGAAAGGCCTATTTGTCTTACAAGACTCTAATGGCCTATTTTTTTCAGAAACCTCAAACCAGGGTGTGGTCAAAGCCAGTATGAAAGGCATGTAATAAATAACGCTGAAAGAAGCAGCCCTTCGGAAATGCTTTGACTAAACTGAATTTTTAAGATGTTCCATGAGATGCAAATAGGCAATTACTTTCAAACTTGAACTAAGATGTCTTATGTTTTTAGAACAGTAAATGCCCATATGAACCAGTACAAATTAATGAGGCAATTACTGAGCCAATTCAAGGGGAAAAAAAAAGCTTGGATCATTTTGAATTATTGTAATACTTTTTAACTTTATGGTTTCTGCCCAAATTTTCTAAATTATTTTAAACCATGCTTTCAGTTTTTATCTTTTCTCTCATACTATTGGAGGATAGCTCATCAAGTTCTATTTTGGGGTCTCAATATTATACAGTCATGTTTAAAATGTCAGGGATATGGCCTAAAAAGATGTGTCATTAAGTAATTTTGTCATCATGTGAACATTACAGAGTGCGGTTACAAAAACCTAGATGGTATAGCCGACTACATGCCTAGCCTATATGGTATAGCCTATATGTTCCTGTTGGGCTCACCATTAAATATGCAGTCTTTCATTGACCCAAATGTCTTTTTTTAAGAATTATTTATTCAATTTTATTATTATTATTATTATTATTAATTTGCTCTAAGGCATATGTGCTTACCAGAGAGAGAAGAAGAAAGAAAAAGTGAGAAACTAAGTTGTCAGGTTTAGGACTCGAACCATGGCTGGCTATGTAGGAGTCCAGCAACCTAACCACCACACCACCTGCTGGCTCAACCCAAATGTCATTATGTAGTACACGACTGCATTCAATACAGGATTTCTTACATAATAATTAGAGAAAAATATCTGCTTAAAGACAGGATTATTTATTTTGATTATTTTGTTTGTGACACCTTGTTTTTCTGAAATTGGAGATGGGTGGACATTTTTAATTGTATTAAATATCACAACTTCAAAACTCTGACAGAGGGTATACTGAGCCTAACATTACATAAATTCCATGAAATAAATGAATTTCACAATCTCTGCAGAGAAAAATTATCACAGAGTTTTTGTGTTAGAAAAGATCTAAAGCCATCTTATCTTCTACAACATTATCATTTCTCTCTGACCCAGCTTCCTAGTTCCCTAGGATTAGAGGAGAATGCGACCATGCTCTACATGTTCAGTTTGACCCACGAACCAAGCCTGGGCTTCCTATGTGGCTTCCAGCCTCCCAAGCAGTGTGACATATATCACCACAGCTGGACCTGTTATTTCTTAATAAAGAAGAAGGAAATCGAAATGCAAAGTTCTGTCCATTCTGCCTCCACTATCTTTAATCCATTCTCTTCTTTCAATCACACTGCTACTGCCACTTTGGGTCATTGGATTTACTCTTTTGGGTGAAAGGGCTCTGAACTGGTCTTGTAGCTGCAAAGTTTGTCCATCTGATTTCTTTCTCATAGCCTGATGAAGAGACAGTTTCATGTAGTATGTAGCTAGTAGGACTTTGGGACCAGTAGGACCATCTCTTACAAGTTGTGTGATTCGGGGCAATAACTTAACCTAGCTGAGTACCATCTGCTTTATCTGTAAAATCCATTTAGTAACTCTCTTGGATATTCTCTACTTGTTTCTCATGATGCATTCTTGACTCCTCCTCACTCTACTTTATGCTCCCCAGAGGCCGACCTTAATGGGCCTGTAATTAGTTCTTGTCCTCTGGCCTCATGTTGGGTTTGGGCAATGTGAGGCACACTGACCAAAGAACAGAGGGAAGAAGAAAAGTGATGTTTGTGTACTTGTTCTCTTGGCTCCTTCTCAGCTGGTTAGGGAAGTGGCAGTAACTAAGTTCTACCCTTGGAAGGCAATACCTCTTGTTCAGGCAGTTCCAGAACCGGTTTCTCTCTTAACCCTACAGAGGGAGGACTGGTGAAGGTCCCACACTACTGCTAACCTGAAGGGGCTTCACATCTCTTACCATGTCCACAGTTTCATAAATAGCCTTTCCACAAACACTCCTTGGTCATTCTATTCTAATTGTCATGTGTCTCCTTCTGGGATTCCTGATAAAATAACCACATCTGACTCACAGGGCATTTGTGCTGACTAGAATTCGACTGTGTGTGTGTGTGTGTGTGTGTGTGTGTGTGTGTGTGTGTATTACATTTCCTTTATCTATTGATGGACTCTTAGCTTGATTCCACACCTTGGCTATAGTATGTTTATATCTCTAGCTATATTATAAGTTTCCAAAGAGCAAGGATAATTTAGGAGTGCCTCATTTCTTACTGCCATTCCTTCTGTGTCCTTGAATTTTCTGTTAAATATAGAACTTAGACAAGACTAACTATGTCTAAAGTCCATTCAGAAAGGGGGTCAAATCTGCTATACCTACTAAGATCCCAGACTGTAAAATGCCATTCTCAGATGTATTAAAGCAGCTTAGATCTCAATTTTAGCAATATGAGGCTTCTCTGATTCTGTCTGACACCATGGCTACCTCTCCAACAGTTAACCTAGGCATAGAATGAGATGTACCTTGATGGGCAGAAGCACAAAAACATTCATTTCAAAGCGTCCAGCTGTTCAGTTTTACTGAAGGAAGAGACCTAAATGTACCTTTGAGGCTGTTTCTTTGTTCTAGAAAAACCAAGTTAATGGCAATTTCTGTTACATAAATATAAAGCAAATCCCTACCTACTGTTCTGGGCTTGCTGTGAAATTAACCTGCATCTTAAGGTTTCAAGCAGAGAAAAGGGTTTAATGTAGACTGGGTGCATGTTTTGGCGGCGGTATGTTTCTTATGCTCTGTGGCCTCTATGAGGAAGAGGTTTGCTGCCTCAGGGAATACAGACTCTGCAAGGAAGCTTTCCCCAGCCCGGTCTTGATCAGAGACCTTCAGGAACTGGGAGACTACAAAAAAGGTGTGTGGTGTGAGTCTTCGTCACTATCCAAAGGATAGGGCCAACACTTAAATTTAAATCCTTACACTTTAGGCCTTCTAAAGCCTAATCCTTGTAAAGCTCAACTCGGCTGTATAATAGCCAGTTTAGCTACTTAAACCTGGGATAAACTTACATGAACAATCTGAATCATCAAGCAATGTTGAAAGTGAAGAAAACAAAACAAAACAAAACAGAAAACTTCCTTGAAAGAAAACTTGCTTGTAGTATAAAACTTATACTTCTCAAATTACCATTAAGTTGGCTTTCCTAGAACAAAGAAGCAGCCTCAAATGTGAATTTAGGTCTCTTCCTTCAATGAAACTGAACAGCCAGAAGCTCTCAAGTGTTTTTGTACTTCTGCCCATCAAAGTACATCTCATTTGATACCTAACCAAGTAGCCTCGCTGAGGTACAGTCACTTGAATAGGTATCAAATAAGAAATAAACATATTTCCTACTTATTGAATGAGAAAAGTAGGAAATAACCATAAAAGACGCTTTTCCCCCCACACTGAGGATACAGTTTTAAGTTCTGAACAGAGCATGTCCAAGAAAAGTGTGTAAAGAAAACCCCTGTACTGCCCTGCCCTGCCCTCCCCTGTCCGCTCCCACATGTCCAAATCTCAAAAAGTCCTGCTGGAAGCGACAGCCTAACATCTGCATCACTGCAGCCTAAGACACGGCCTGTTTTGCCCTTGGGCAAACGGTAAAGGAAACCAGAATGACTGTGCCAGTGGAAGACACCAGGGAGGAGCCAGCTGTACCACAGGGTCATCATTAGAAGCACTTTTACAGCAGTAACAAGAGGACCAGCAGAGGGCAAGGGCAGGAGGCACCTGTTTCTGATACAAGACAGGACCTGGAGCACTTGTGCAACATCCACCATCCACGCTAAGGAGTCTTGGTGTCCTATAGGTGTCACTGAAAAGGGAGCAAACTATAAGGAAATCTAGGGGAAGTGTTCCAGGCAGAGGATACAGCACCTGCCCACGTACCGAGACAGAAGCAAGCCTGGCATGTCCCAGGTGTGGTGAAGGGGGACCACGTGATCAAGTGCCGTGTGCCCTGCTTCTACTTGGTGCACCCACGCTTCTGGGCCTCATTCCCACATGCCCTTCTCTGCCACTTCCCAAGCTTATTCTAATTCCAATGTATCCTCAAGTTCTTTCCTTATCCTCAAAGTCATAAGTCATTTCTTCCAGTCACTGACTTTCTCAAGATTCAGCTTCACCTCTGATTTGTCACTCAGCACTTTAGTAAACCTGAAGCACCACCGTCCCTGAGAAGGGGTCCTAACCTACTGAGGCAGAAGCCACATCTGATTCACGAGAGCTGCAGGACCCGCACATGAGTTCTGTAGTCATTCGGCTGACTGGCTGAATTAAACCTGAAGACAGCTGGTTACGACTCAGGAAGCTGAACTGAATTTGGAAGTCACTGTTTATGTTTCAGGGAGTTTCAGAGGATGATCAATGGCAACGTTATTCTAGGTGTTTACCCTATATTTATACATGCGAAGACTTATGTGTATGGAGATTCACTGTGACATTGTTTATAGCAAAAGACTAAAAATAACCTCAAGTTCTGGGAGAGAAGTCACTAAATATAATACATTATGGTACAGATAAAAAAGGCAGGCAATAAGGCCAATTAATCTACATGTATGAATATGGAGCCAACCGTGATACATTATGGGGAAAGGCAAAATAAATATTAATAACAGATAGCATATTACAGACTCTTTGTGTAAAAAATATGTGCTCATGCATGCATATTACATCTCCAGAAAGATGTATAAGAAACTGGTAGAAGCAACTGCTTCTGGAAAAAAAGAACAAAACAGGAGGGAGAAGACAATTTAATTTTCACTACCCTCTCATTTTGTACTTTCTGAAATGTCTATTTCGTGTGCATGTGTTACCTACTGAAAAAAATTGTAAAAGAGAGAAGGGAAAATGTCAAATAAGTCCTTACGTAGCCCTGGGCACTCTCCACACACCACCTTCTCCAAGATTCGGCCTTATTTCCTATACAGCATGGTACTAAAATAGTCTATCATTGGTCATAAATGACAGGCTTGCCTGATGTGGCAGAGAAACTGGTGGCTGGCAGCAGTGAGTTAATGACTGGGTGGAACATGTCGAAGTAAAGTATTATTTAAATATTCTCACAACCAAGTTGCCTTCTAAAGCTCAGCTCGTCTGTATAATAACCAGTTTAGCTACTTAAACCTAGGGTAAGCTTGTACGAGCAATCTGAATCATCAAGCAATGCTGAAGTTGAAAGAAAAGAAACAAACCAAAAAAAACCAGAAAATTTCCTTGAAGGAAAATTCACTTGAAGTATGAGACTTATAATAGATTTCTCAAAGATGATGAAAGTATCAAAACTGGTCAAGCAGCTAGGACTTAAAGATTTTTTATTTTTACATTTACACAATGAATTCAATGAAAGTTTCATTTCTGAATATAGGAATTCTACCCTAAGTCACTAAGGACTAATGGATACAAGAATAAGTTGGATAGATTTTGAGAAGGTCACACTCAGAATCAGCAACCTGACAATCTATGTATCCGCACTTGTCAGCCAACATCACACAGACTGAGTTTTAGAGGACCAAAAGAGTTCCCAGAAGATTGCTATGGTTTTAAAAGAGCTGTCAGCAATAAAAAGGAAACTCGTCTTGTGTTGCGCTAGACAACTGTCTTATCCTTTAAGAATTACATGCAGAAACCTAACATCTGAAGCACATGTCCTAGTTCTTCAGAGCCTGTTACATATACTTTAATATTCTTATCTTGTCAGTCCAAATAACATGTCTTTTGTCTTTGTCCACTACTGTGCTGCTTACAGAAGTACACGAGACTGAGTGTTATAAAAATAGAGGTTTATTCAGCTTATGGTTTGAGGGTCCAAGGTCCAGGGCCCATATCTGGTGGGCATCTTGTAAGAGTCCTGATTACTTCCTGAGGGCGATAGCAGAGCAGAATGGCTAACCATGAATCTCTCTGTTCTGGTCTCATTCCCACTCCTTATAAACCCAATAGAATTCAGTCATGGGGACCCTTCCCTAAGGGCCTGAATACTAATCTCTTCCTAAAGGCCTTACCCGGTGAAACCATAATTGGATCAAGTTTTTATCCTCTTATCCTATTACAATAGCTCCACACATGATTTTTGTTGGGACACAAGTCATAGCATCCTTCAAGGCATCTACTTTCCCCAGAAAGCTTTATTTGAAACCTTACAATGTAGCTGAAGACATTTTAAATTTAGAAACCTTCTTCAAATCAAACTTGAGCTCCAGAATTATACAGTGCTCTCTATTTTGCTTTCCATTCTTTTACTTACCCCACTGTTTCCATCATTAAATATTTAAACATTAAATATGTCCCCTATGGCAAACTGGGGAAAAAAAAAAAGTAGTATTACCATTCCTTGGCAATGTGCGAATTTGGGCTGAAGTTTTACTAGATTACTAGGTTTTAACCACCAAATGATTTGCTGAAAACAATGTAGCATTGGCAAGTTGGACTTTGAAAAAAACAAGTAATGTCTATAATAAAGGTCAGATGTTCAGAAGGTAAAAGTCCAAAAGGAAAAAGTGTTCCAATCATAGCCTAGTTTATAGGTGCGTTCCCTTAGCCTAAGCACAGGCATTCTTCCCTAACAAGCTCTGGAACTCTCATGATTTAGCTTGGCTGTTCATGTGATAGGAAACACACAAAAAAAGAAACACTTTTGACTTAAAAACAAAAGGACTACATCACTAAATGCAAGGAATATAGCAAAAAGAAAATACAGCATGACAGAAGTCAACCGTCTATAAAAACTTTACAGGTTAGTGCTACAATTTTAGGATCTACCATATCCATGTTAGTTTTCAATATAGAAACAAATTTCAAACTCTTCTTTCATTTCATTAAATCTTTGCTAATACACTAAAAAGTGAGTAAACATTAGCTTATTTTAACTATACTTTGCAGGTTTTTGGAATATCACATATGTCAAATACTTTCAGACATCATACCTTTCAAAAGACAAATACACTTAATTAAAATGCTACAAATTGTTTCATTATCTATGTATTCCTTTGAAGAGTTCAATGAACTAAATATTTTAGTATCAGCTCATTGACTATTAGTAAGAACAATACAAGTACAAATGTCTAGAATAGAGATTTGCAAATTATGTACTATGGACCGAATCCACTTAATTGACACACACTGTCTGTGGCTGATTTTTCATTAAAATAACAGATTTGTGTAGATGCAACAGATAATTCATGGCCCCAAATACTTATTATCTGGCTCTTAATAGACAAAGTTTGCCAATCTCTGGTCTACACTATTTAATATGATAGAAATTTAATTTTCTAAGCAGAAAATTGAGATTACACTCTTCCAGATTGACTAAGATGTAAAAAAAGATAAAAATAATAGTAAGAAACAAAATATTTACTTGACCGTTACAGAGACTAAAGGTACTTCTTTTTTTTTTTTTTTTTCTTTCTTTTTTTTTGGAGAGGTTTTTTTTCTGGTATAGGGCGCGTGCGCTCGCCAGACAGAGACAGAAAGCGAGAAATCACCCCCCAGGGGGGATGGCCACGCCGCAATCCCTTCTCCCCCATTCTCCTCCCGGGATCTTGGGCACACACGCACACGCGCCCGGCGTGAGTTTAAGCCACCGGGTCCGGGACTTGAACCGCGGTCAACTACGTGGGAGTCCAGCAACATAGCCATTACACTAACTGCTGGTCCCCCAGACTAAAGGTACTTCTTGAGGCCATGAGAGTGTTCTAAAACTTAACACTACATATTTATTAAACTTATCCTATTCTAACTGGTCTCGCTCTCTCTCTCTTTTCTCTTAATGTTTTTGCCATAGGGTATGTGTGCTCACTGGAGCAAGACAAAGACAAAGAGAGGGAAAGTGAGAACTCACCCCCCTGAGGGGATGGCCACACTGCAATCCCTTCTTCCTTCTCCTGGGATTTTTGGCAAGCATTCACATGTACTCGGTGTGAGTTTCAAGCCTCCAGGTCCAGGATTCGAACCACGGTCAGCCATGTGGGAGTCCAGAGCCTTAACCACCAAGCCACCTGCTAGCCCAGTAATTTTCTTTTTAATTTGTTAGAGCATGTGTACACTCTCCAGAGAGAAACAGAGAGAGGGAGAGGGAAAGTGAGAAAGCACTTCTCATGGGGGATGATTGGGCATGCGCGCGCGCACACACACACACACACACCTTGTGCATTTTCAAGCTAGCAGGTCTGGAATGACACAGTTGGCCATGTGGGATCCAGCCACCTTACTTACCACTCTAGGTATAGCCCAGTACATTGTTTCATGGAAAATAAAATGTAATAAAGCACTAAGATATAACATTTGAAGATAAGTTCACCTCGTATTTATCATGGGATAATAAAAGTATCAAAAGTGAAAAGTATTAGAAAACTATAATAAGGAATATCAGCTAATGAGTTGATCTATATGATTTCTGATAAAAATGTTTCTGCAATTTACAATATGAATTATAATACACATAACAATTAATTCTTAACTGCTTTTTAGACTTCGAATTATTCAAAATAATTTAGATGCCAGACTCAACATGAGTCTTCATCCACGTGCCAGGAGATGGCAGATCAAGGCGTGGCTCATTACTCTGTGATGAAGACTATTCTCTTCCTGACAGCACCCAAGATGAAATTTCAGAATTGGAAGGTTTAAGGAATTATTCCGTTATACATATTATTATTATTATTATTATTATTATTATCAGAGGGCATGTGTTTTCAGCAGAAAGAAAGAGAGCCATTATACTTATTATTATTATTATTATTATTATTGTTATTATTATCAGAGGGCATGTGTTTTCAGCAGAAAGAGAGAGAGAACCCCCAAATGGGAAGTGGTCATACTGCAATTCTTCCTCCTCCATTTCTCCAGCCCATCAGGATGTGAGACGCGCGCGCGCGCGCACACACACACACACACACACGATGAGTGAGCTTCTCCAGCCACCAGGGCTGCAATCTGAACCGTGTTTGCCCATGTGAGATCCAGCTGTCAGTGCACAGCACTGAACCACTATACCGTGATGCTGTTCACAGTTCCCAATACATATTAAAAATTAAAATGATGACCGCTTCACATGGTTGAGCAAATCCATTATTTACTAAGAATCTAGTAACTACCGTAAGTTCAAAGGGAAAAAGAGAAAATAACAACATAGAAGACCTCCAGGTTTTCTGAACAGAAGTTTTATATACTAAAAGCCTGAGTAGTAGTAAACGTTGACATAAAAAGAGGCAAAGGACTTATTCATATTGGAATATGTTACTGGATTTCAATATAAATTTTGTGACCACTTCATGAAAAAAACCAATCTGTCCATCTCCTACTGCATCTCTAATAGCTTATATAAAGCTCTACTTTACTCTGAATTTCATTTGAGATAAACTAATAAACTGGTAATTGCCTGGTGAGAAATTTTACCAAATTAATACAATCCTATGACCTTAAAAAGCAATGTACAAAATATAAAGTAACTTAGGTTTTTATTTTTTTTTAAGAAAAATGCATCATTATGTAAGTACACCAAAAGGGCTGAGAGATGTGTTAATAAGGACTCTGATGGAGATGGAGGATGGACAATAGTTTATTTTCTTCTTCTTGACTATCTACAACCACTTTAAGAACAAAACATACATTACTTATGAATAAAAATTAATATCTGAAAAATCCTAACTATTATATTATCATTGACTGTCAATGGTGTAAAGGCCATTAAGTGAGATACACCTGCATATAATCAAAGAATTGAGAGTATTTAGAAAACAGTAAAATAGCCACTGTGATTAGGTTCACAAGAAAATGAGCAAATATTTGTTAACTGTTTTCTTCTCAATGTTTAGACTAATGACTATATGTCGAGAAAAAGGGAAAGGATTATGAGTTCTCTTTTGTTGTAATATAAAGATACTTTTTAAGTTTTGCCTTCAATTTACTTTTTAAGATAGCACTTACTAAAGGCACCTAGTTACAGCCATTGGAATGATGACACTAAGGCAGATTATGAAAATCCCCTTTCCAGATAAGGCTACAGTTATAATAATTGTGTATCTGTTGGGTTTCTTTAATATTTCATGGGCCATGCAGAAATTTACTCTGAAATTGGCAAAAATATTTTTAGGAAATGAACACAAACTGTACAAATAAAAGATAGGAAATGAAACAAACATACGTAAAAGAATGATTCTTAAGGAATATTTTAAAAGTAATATGAGAGAAAGACAGAGACAGAGAGATATGGGGTGGGAGGGAGGGAGAGAGAGAGGTATTTTTGTCTGGTTCTCACATATAATCCATCCTGTGGCCTCAAATGTCATGCAGTGGCACCCTCCCACTTATGCCACCATGGCTGGGTCTAAAATAATGAAGCCTTAATATTTAAAGGTTAATTAAAGCTTAAAAATCACTAAATCCAGTCTTTTTTCTTTTTCTTTCTTTCCTTTTTCTTTAACAGAAAGTAAAATTGCCTTTTAAGATGTTTGTCCATAGTCAAATTAATTAGTGACAGAGTTAGAATAGGAGCTTGACTTTCTAGGCTTCTATGTTTTTCTTTTTCTTTTTCTACATATCACTGCTAAGTCAGCCTGCCTGTTTGCTGCTATCTCTGCTCAATGGAAGGGCTTCCAGAGAAGACACAGGGTTTCTAGGGCTTGAGCCCCAGCCTTTGTTTTGCGCCTTGGCCATCATTCTCCCTGTAGCCCAGAGGGTTAGCAAAATGGACAAGGACTTACTCTCTCAGCCTTGGTCTCCCTAGATCTGTCAACTGGCCCTGTGTGTGAGCAACCATACACTGCAGGGCTCAGGGCTCTTTGGCCCAGGGCTCTACCATAGTCTCAGGGGCCTATCTGGGCCAGGACTGGATCAGGCTCAGGTCCAGCCTGACTGGCAGCAGGTTCTAGCTGATAGGAGGCCAGAGAAACACGTGCTGGAACCTTCTGTGCTGCAGCCCACCAGCCCTCAAAACATCCCAGCACTGACTGCCTTTCCAGATGCACATGACCAAAGGCAGAACTTGGGGGCCACAACTGGAGGGAAGGGGCAGCTGGTACATAGAAACAGAACACAGAACAGCCTCCAGGCTAAGTTGAAATAAAGCAAGTGCACCCTTAGGTTAGCAGCTGCTTCAGAGCCATTTTGGAAAGAGGCCAGGAACAAATAAATAATTAAAACCAGGTAGTTGCCATTTGTAGCTGTTGCCACCACATAATTGACATTTAATTGACTCTCTGGCTTTGCTGCCCACATGTTCACCAACATCTCTGCTTGGGGTTAAGCAGTTCTACCCTTTGGCATGTCGCTAGCAGAGAAATTACAAAGTATTATCCTTACATAACCTTACCTACCTTTACTTACACTGGGCATTGTCCCTGTTTTTGTCTCCAAAACCTGGTAAAATCCTACTCCTCCTTTTAAAAGATCTAAAGAATGAGGTCTTTGCTCTAAAACTCCCAAGTGAAATGCATGGTGCCCTTTTATCACCTCCCATTCTGCATAAAGAAGTTCCTTATCATAAAATATTACACATTACATAATATATATTATTTTATTATAAATTATAACATTAAAAATACCATACATTTCCTCAGCGTGCTGCTTGAAAACGACTTACTGTCCTCTACTTATGTTTTACTTCTCAACCTTTTTTTTGTTAACTGGAAAAGAAGCTTTATGCAAGGATTCAGTAAGATACTGCAGGCTCACTCCAACATCTCACATAAGCGACAGCCAATAGTTGTTTTTATCATCATCATTTATCATCAACATTACGATCAAGGCCCTCTATAAATCTTTACACCCTTGTATAGGGCTTGGCATGCAGTCAATGCTCAGTTAACTGTCACTCTTTGTGACAAAGCGTTATTACACATTATGACTGTGATCGTGATGACTGGACAGTAGTTCTTAGGCCCACAGTGGTTGGTAGACCCTATGGTGGTTCCAGCGACTCCCCTGCCTCTAGGTTGTCACACTTCTATGGCATCTCCTCCTCTCAAGTGTGGCTGAAGCCTATTATTTGCTTTCAAAAAACAGCATATGGAAGAGATGATGGGATATCATTTTTATGAAGACATTTACGTCAGACTAACTTCTTTCTCATTGTAGACTCTCTTTACTATCTTCTTGACTTGGTGCTACAGTGAAGCAAGCAGCCATAAGGGAGAGGTCCACTGGCAAGGAACTGAAGGTGTCCTCTGACCAACAAGCCAGCTTAGAACATACCAAGTTCAACACACCAAGGAACTCTGCCAACAGTAACATGAGCCTGGAGGCAGAGCCTTTCCTAGTGGAGTCGGCAGACAAAATGTAAGGAAAAGCCCTGAATGGCTGATGGCAGCTTTGCCAAGACCTTGAAGCTGAGACACCCCTCTAAGCCATGCCCAGATTTCTAACCAACAGAAAAATAAGACGATAAATGTGTGCTGTTTTAAGCCACCACATAATTTGTTACATGGCAATAGACAGGTATTTATACCCCAACATTTCCTCAATTTATGTTTCATAGCTTCAAAAATTTGCCCTCAATCAAATAAATCTTGACAATGCAATGGCAGATTTTCCTTTTTTTTTTTTTTTTTTGAGAGAGATTTTTGCTATAGGGCACACGAGCTCTCTGGAGAGACAGAGAGAGATAGAAAGACAGAAAGTGAGAAATCCACCACCCAGGGGGCAGGGGATGGCCACACCACAATCCTTTCTCCTCCATTCTCCTCTTGGGATCTTGGGCGCACACACACACACACCCGGCATGAGTTTGAAGCCACTGGGTCCAGGACTCAAACTGCAGTCGGCCATGTGGGAATCCAGTGACATAACCACTATGTCATTTGCTGGTCCCGGCAGATTTTACTTTAACTGCAGAAAGACCAAATACCTTTCATTGCTAGCTAATGTGCAATGTGGTTCCCCAGGGAGGTGGGAAAGATACAGTGCAGCTCACCCAAACATATTCAATCAAAGAAATTTTTTTTAATGATTTTTCATTAATGTAGGTTCTACTGATCACAGTTCTAGAAAGAACTTCTCAGGTTTGCAGAAGCAGGACCGGTGAGGGGAAGAGAAAAGGGGAAGCAATCAAAGCTAACTCTGAGTGTCTCAGAAAGAAGGCAGGATAAGGATATAGAGGAGACAACAGCCATCCAACTAATTGGGAAGAAGCTTCCAACTCCTAAAACAAAAACCAAACCAAACCAAAACAAAACAAAAAACAAGGGTGAAAAAGTTACACTTCAAATATTTCAATAGTGGGACCAGCAGGTGGCATGGTGGTTAAGGCGCTGGACATTCCCACGTGGCTGACCCACATGGTTCAAGTCCTGGACCTGGTGGCTTGCTTTCTCACATTCTCTCTCTCTCTGTGTCTCTCTCTGGTCAAAATGAAATAAGTAAATGAATAAATAAAATTAAAAATAAATAATTCTTTAAAAAAAACCCAAATATTTCTATAGTAATTTCTAGCCTTTCATCTTTCAAAATCTACCAAGCTTAATATTATTATGAAAATCAAGACAAATTATGTATGTGTTTCTCAACAAAACAATCTACAGTTAGAGGAAAACAAAGCTAGTAGTTTTCATTCTTTCTTGCCCCTCTCTTTCCCCATCTCATCAGCGCTACACACCCCCTCTCACTAGCATCAGCAGTGACTGTCATTAGGCTGGGGTTGGGGGACAGGACAGCATAGATAGAAGAAGCAAAGCCAGAAGTAATGGAGTATCCTTTTTGATGTCGCATTTGTCACTTTCATAAAAAGTTTTGAATTTGCTTTTTAAAAATGACTTTCTGATTTCTATGAAGGTGCTGAAAAGGCAAATTTTACTGACCAAAAGGAATATTTTACTGTCTTCAATATTGGTGCTTTTGGACCAGCAGTTAGCGTAATGGCTATGTCGCTGGACTCCCATGTAGCTGACCGCGGTTAGAGTCCCAGACCCGGTGGTTTAAACTCACACCAGGCGCGTGTGTGTGTGTGTGCCCAAGATCCCAAGAGGAGAATGGAGGAGAGGGGATTGTGGTGTGGCCATCCCCGCTGGGGGGTGATTTCTCGCTTTCTGTCTCTCTGTCTCTCTCTGCCTGTCTGGCGAGCGCACACACCCTATTAAAAAAAAAAAAAAAAAAAACACCTCTCCAAAAACAGAAAAAAAAAATATATTGGCTCTGTCAATTTACAGACAATCTTTAAAAGCTGGTGTATAAAATAGCTGTTTATGCTGGCATTCATTTAGTGATTCAAAGATAATTTTTAATTTGCATCAAAATTTACCTACTTGCCAGGTGCATTTCAAAATATATCGATGTTAATAGTATGTCAGAATTTTAATGTCACAGATTCCAATTATAAGCCTACATCTTATTGAGAGATCAAAAAGCACATTAATAGTTATTCTGTTGATAAAGTGCTAGGTAGCAAATCTTATTTATCTATATTTAAAAGATCACTGGTAATATTAAACCCAGAACTACTTGAAGACTTTTTGTGTTGTTATTTTTAAAATATTTCAAAAAATCATATAATCTTATGAGATGATGTCAAGCCTACAGACTTAGCAAAAATGCTCATGTTAAAATATCAGTCATTCTGCTACCCAAGCTGAACTAATATATGCACAAATCAATGCTCTCATAGTAAAAGGGAGGTAATAAGATCTGTACTGTGCACTTCACAAGGTTATAAGGATAAAGTAAAATAGGAGGTATGAAAGCACTACATAAAGTGAAAGGACTATTATTATTAGAAATAACTGAAGTTTGTATCTATTTCATCTCCTAAAAGCAATTGAATGTCAAGTGCTGCTGATTGAACCATGAGAATATTTCCAAAGGTTGAATTCAATATTCAAAAATAAGAAGGCTCACAGTCACTGTGGCTTGTAATGACTTCTACATCTTGCAATAAGAAAAATGTGCTTTCTTTGAACACTGCACAGCAGAGATGCCCAAATCCAAAGTGGTCACTGACATGTCATTCACATATGAGTCAAATAAACAAGTCAGAAAATTTAAGAAGTGACTCCGTTTGTTGTCCACACAGTCAAGGCTGATAAAATGTAGGGTACTCATGTTTTTATTGAAATGAAGGATGCAGACTACAAAGCAGTTGGCATATGAATCTGCCAAGGAATCTACAATCTACCATTATTTCAAATCATTTATTTTGACGATCTGTGTCTTTTTAAATGGAAAAGTACAAGAAGTTCTTTTATTTATGCCTATTTCCAGTTCTACATATTTTCTCTTGAAATTTACAGACTGGCCAAATGAACTTTGACATTGATCTAATTAAGAAAAAAGAAAGTGTCACTAAGTCCTAGAAAACAATTTATAAGGTTCTGTAGCATTGTCTTCTCAAAAGCTAATTTCACTGTTTTACAAGTATCAAATCTCTAAAGACTCCTAGAAATCAATATGCCATTGCACATTTAGATTTCTGCATTAGTTGACAATGTAAAAGTAACACTTGCAACAAGATCTACTCCTGAGAACACAAACACTGATACTAGATTGCAGTAGTACTCATTCCAGTTGACGCTGACATGCTTTTATTATTATTATTATTACTATTATTTAAGTATACACTAAGATGTAATTATATTTTTCTCTAGGACTGATTTTTCTTGTGCTCTGGGACACAGCTTTATCTCACAGGTTTCTCCTAAAGTAAACATTTGACAGAAGCATTCAGTGGTGTTAGAGAAACAAATATATGAGACCAGTGGATTCTTGGTTATCTCATAACAAGTTATATCCTGCTAATTCCTGTATCTTAAAGAAAAAAATATATATATATATAAATATACACACATACACACACATAAATATATATATTCTACATATATATATTCTTTATATATATATATTCATTATACATATATATATTTAAAGTATAATTTTACACTCAAAGAATGACATTAGTGATTCAAATTTATCATGAAAATTTTTTATCTTAAGGAGTCCCTCTCATGATTCTTGGTGCTGTTGCTAGAAAAGCTAAACTGCATAGCACTGCAATAGATAATTTAAAATTTGAACCACACACAGCAGAATTGTTAATATTTATGTGTGGATAATTGTTTTTTAAATCTTCCCTTGTCCAAAGATTATGCTTTAAAATAGTCAAACAACAATTTCTATTAAATATGGAAGAAAATGACTTAAAAGTCAGACTATTTCTTAAAATTTTGTTAGTCCCAGATATATCTCTATAAAGACAATAACTGATACTCAAAATGGTGATCCCCAAACTTTATGGAGCACTTAGAGCAGAAGTGTAAGGAACAATGTCTCCGGATTTACCACTATATACTCAGCCACTAGCACAGTGCTGGGCATACGGTATGCACTAATTCAAAATATAAAATAAGTTATGTCCCTCATCATATTCTTGTTCAAGAGTGTACGAAGGTATGTTATGTATTTTAGAAATAAAATAATATTAAAAATAAATAACTTAATCGTTGAAAAGCTAATAATAAACATAAAATTTATGTGACTTGACAATCTATGCATAAATCAATCTATAAATCACTTCCAAAATTATTAGTTTATAAATTCTTCTAACAATTGTATGGAGTACACGATATTACAATCATCTTATTAAAAATGAGCAAATTAAGGAAGAGAATTTTAATAACCCAAGAGCACACAATTTACAAACAGCAGAGATAGGATTGAGACTCAGTCATTTGGCTCAAGAATCTACACCTTACTCATTCTAGGATGTTTTACTTTATCTGGTCTTTTCACATGTGCATATATGCTACCATGTAAAAACTTTTCTTATTCATATATATATATATATATATATATACACATTTTTTTCTTTTGAAAAATTTTTGCTATAGGGTGCGGGCAGTTGCTGGAAAGACAGAGGCAGAGAGGCAGAAAGCGAAAAATCACTCCCCCCCACCCAGAGGGATGGCCATGCTGCAATCTCTTCTCCTTCATTCTCCTTTCAAGATCATGGGCATGCACACGCACACTCAAGGCAGGAATTTTAAGCTGCCAGGTCTGAGACTTGAACCATGGTCGTCTACCTGGGAGCCCAGTGATGTAACCATTATGCCATCTACTTACTGGTCCTCAGATATATAAGTTTTAACTGATTACTTTTGTTCTACCTGACCTAGAGTTACGTACTGTTTATTTCCAATTCCTGTGTAACACTGAGATACATGGTTGGCCCTACCTATCTACAGGTTCTGCATTCAGAAACAAATTCAACTAACCACAGATAAAACTTTTTGTAAACATAGTTTCAGAAAGTTCCAAAAAGCAAAATTTGAATTTGACACATACCAAGTATTACAGTGAATCCATGTAGATGAAGTGATATGTAGGCCCTGTGTTCGGTATTATAAGTAATCTGGAGATGATTTAAGGTACACAGGAAGATGTGTACGTGCAACTACTATGCACTGTTACGTAAGGACTGGAGCATCTGTGGATTTCAGTATCTGACGGTGGTCCTGGAACCAATTCTCCATGGATACCAAGAAACAAGTGTAATTAAAAAAAAAATACAAACAAAAACCCCCATATATTTGGTATTTAGCCCTGTCTTGACAAGTAGTTCCTAAGGCCCTTGTTATTTCCTGAGTGATAGGGTGATGAGAGCATCTTTTCTTATACTTGGTCTTAGTTCTCAGTTACTACAACAAGAACTCAGAAGACGCTTGGAATCTCCAGAGTGGTAACAGTGTCCTTTCTTTTTTTAAAAATTATTTTCTTCATTTTCTTTACCATTATACTTATTTTTAATTTGATCAGAGCAACACACACACACATACACACACACACACACACACACACACAGAGAGAGAGAGAGAGAGAGAGAGAGAGAGAACCTGAGAAAGCAAGCCACCAGGTCTAGGACTCGAACCATGGTCAGCCATGTAGGAATCCAGCACCCCCAACCACCACACCATCTGCTAGTCCCAAGAGTGTCCTTTCTTAATGCTAACAAAACAACTGCTGGGAAGGAGTCCCAAGAAAGCTATGTGCTGGTCACCAGAAATTCCAAGGCATAATCAGTTGGTTGGAAGATTCCATCTCATCCCCTGGCCTCTAGGGAGATAAGAGAGGTTGTAGATTGTGTTAATAGCCACCGGTCAATGATTGAATCATCATGTCAGTGCAACGGAACCTCCATAAAAGTCCAGGATGATGAGCTGCAGAGAGCTTCCAGGTTGGAAAAACACATGGAGGTTCTAGGAAGGTGGTGTACTTGGAGAGCATGAATGCTCTGCACACCCTCCCCACCCTGTGCCTGTATCATTTCTATTTGGATGTTCCTGCGTTATACCCTTTCTAATAAACCAGTAAACAAAGAGTGTTCCTCACAGAGTTTTGTGAGCCATTCTACTAAATTATCAACCCAAGGAAGGGGTTGTAGGAAGCCACAACTTATAGACCGTAAGAAGTTCAGGAGGTCCAGGACATGAGACTGGTATCTGAAGTGGGGTAGTCTTGTGAAAATGAGCCCTCAACCTATGGGATCTCTTGCTAACCCTGGGTAGCTGGTATGAAAATTGAGTTGAATGTTTAGTAACCTAGTAAATATCAAGTATTCATGAGTTGGTTGCTGATGTGGGGAAAACCCATAAAGTTAGAGTTGGAAGCATTATGCCTAATGAACAGTACAGAGCCATGAAAAAAAGGGAGACCTGGACAGAAAATTACTCTCAGAAGGAGGCATCAAGGTATTTTTTCAGCTATTGCCCAGCACAGCTGAATTTTAACAGAGAGTGTTATCAATTCAGCCTTCAGTTGCTTAAAGGGCTTCTCGGTGCTTTAATTTCTTCCAGGAATATAATTAAAGAGGGTGGTTCCTTAATTCACAAATCACAGAGGCTCCATTCCAACTCTTATTTCCAACAAGGTCTCCTACAGGTCTACCATGAGAAATGATTTTATATATTTTTTTGCAGTTTCCTCAAAATTTATACAATAGTTCGAGTCTAGTAGTATAAAAAGTATATCTAGCATTCTGAATCCTATCTTCCTGATGGAGTTCTCAATATCCAGCTGACACAGGTCATTAGACCAGCACAGGTTACTTTGACCTGGACATCTGTTTAATCATTCCTATCTTATCACATGTTGGAGGAACTAGCCATGTATGTACTAAGTTAGTATTTTTTTTTTTGGAGAGGTTTTTGCTATAGGGCGCGTGCGCTCGCCAGACAGACAGAGAGAGAAACAGAGAGATAGAAAGCGAGAAATCACCCCCCAGGGGGGATGGCCACGCTGCAATCCCTTCTCCTCCATTCTCCTCTCGG
The DNA here is from genome assembly GCA_026018925.1 of Tupaia tana. Classification (NCBI taxonomy): domain Eukaryota; kingdom Metazoa; phylum Chordata; class Mammalia; order Scandentia; family Tupaiidae; genus Tupaia; species Tupaia tana. Next base: position 65,255,961 of record JAKSZU010000003.1, on the reverse strand, counting down.
GATTTTGGGCACGCACGCACACGCGCCCGGCGTGAGTTCCAAGCCACCGGGTCCGGGACTCGAACCGCGGTCGACTACGTTGGAGTCCAGCGACATAGCCATTACGCTAACTGCTGGCCCACGTTAGTAATTTTTTTTAAGAGAGATGTTTTTTCTATAGAGTGCATAAGCTTGCTGGAAAGACAGAGAGACAGAAAGCCAGAAATCACTTCTTAAGGGAGATGACCATGCCACAATCCCTTCTCCATTCTCCTTTCGGGATTTTGGGCATACATGAACACATGCCTGGCATGAGTTTCAAGCCGCTGGGTACAGGATTCAAACCATGGTCAACTACACCGGAGTCCAGTGACACAAGCATTATGCCATCTGCTGGTCTCAGTAGGTTAGTATTAATACCCTACTGAGTACTGCACTGGGGCTCCAGGACACTGGTAATAATCACATTATAATGTAATACATCACTTACTAAATAGCAGGCACAATACTAACTTATTTTCTGCTTCTGAGTCAAAGTATCTACATTTTGGAGAAGAGGTACATGTGCTAGATAATGTTGTATGTTCCTTCAAAATCCAGGAACAAATGAAAATTTCTAAATTCTGAGAATGTGAATGTAAAAGGTTTTTCCTTTTCTTTGGTAACATGATAACTGACTTATTTCAATTTTCTCTTATAGACTTGGTGCCCTTTTTCTGAAAAACAACTCAAAACAAAAAAACATTTTTCAATGATAGGATTCTACTAATAAATAACTGGATGATGATTTCAACAGAACCACCATATTCTGCTGTCAACTCTTTGTGCAAATGCTTGTATATTTATTTCCTTTTGTTCTTGTAGCTCTAACATCAATCAGTTTTATAAAGAGATGCTCCCAAAATGATGATGTGGGCAATTTAACCACTCATCAACCCCCGTTCTTGGCTACTCTGCATTCTGTGACTTCCAGGCTGATGATAAGCAGAGTTTCAATATCCAACAGTAGCTGATCATTGTTTCACAGGATAGATTTCCTTACCTGAAAACCTTACTGCAGGGAACCAGCAGTTAGCGTAATGGCTATGTCACTGGACTCCCACGTAGTCGACCACGGTTCAGGTCCTGGACCCAGTGACTTATAACTCATGCCGGGCGCATGTGCGTGCATGCCCAAGATCCCGAGAGGAGAATGGAGGAGAAGAGATTGTGGCGTGACCATCCCCCCTGGGGATGGTCTTTCTGTCTCTATGTCTCTGTCTGTCTGGTGAGCGCACACGCCCTATAGCAAAAATCTCTCCAAAAAAAAAACCCTACTTCATAGCAAGAATAAAACTTCAACTTGCATTTTTATATCACTATCCTGATTAAAAATTAGAATGGCAAATAACTTGACAGATATTTGATAGATTCCACTTTTAAAGTTTTCATTTTTGCAAAAAGTTAAATTACTTTAGGTCTATAAACTTGATTATGCATACCAAGTTTATTTTATAGTGTTGATAAAATAAACATAGGACGTTGTCAGACATGTATTAAAATTTTGTGAGCAGCACAGATCATTAGTTCTTAATTGTCTTTTTATGTTGAATTTCCCAGTACTTACCTCTTCCGTTAAAATGAAAAGTCCTAACTTACTAGGATGATCTATTACCACAGAAGAAATCATTCAAAATAAGAAGGAAATTTTTAATGTTAGTATAAAAATGCACTATTTTAAAAGTAAGTAAACCCATACATACAGATTTTCGAAAAATCTAGAAAACAAGGAGCCAGCTTGTGGCGTAATGGCTACGTTGCTGGACTCCACGTAGTTGACCGTGGTTGGAGTCCCAGATCGTGACTTAAAACTCATACTAGGTGCATATGTGTGTGTGCCAAATCCCGAGAGGAGAATGGAGGAGAAGGGATTGTGGCGTGGCCATCCTCTCTGGGAGGTGATTTCTTGCTTTCTCTATCTCTTTCTCCAGCAAATGTACATGCCCTGTAGCAAGAATCTCTCAAAAAAAAAAAAAAAAAAAAATTCTAGCAAGCAAAAGAAAAAAGAGCACTAATATCAAGCTGGTAGTATTAAAGTGAGAAAAAAAAGTTCAAATCACATATTTTAAAAGGATGTCTAACTTTCAGAATTCACCGCATGCCTCAGATTTCCCATAGTAGCTGGTTGGTTTTCTCCCCGTAAAGATGGAAGAACCACGTGATTCAGACTGTAAGGATTCACTTGCTGTCATCCAAGATTCTAGTATAAATCAGCCATATTGACGTATGTATGTAATTGAGTCTGGTTGGGGCTGAATTTTAAAATGTAGCTTAGAAGGAAAAAACAGGAGATGGGAGGAGCCATAAAGAAGGGACGATAGTGAATTGCTAAACCCTGAGTAGTATTTTACACTTACCTATATGTTAATAAAACTTACGTTCTAGTGTAGTCCCTGAGGGCTACATAATTCTAGGGCTGATTTCTATGTCTCTGCTGCTCCTTTCATTTATTGTCTCTCACTCTAGTCATCAGGGCTGGCGCACAGGCCCTGGTCTTTCCTGTGCAGACGTTTTCTAAGGAGACATGGTTATATTACAACTCACATCTTGCATCACTTATCTGATGAACTGCCAACAATTCTGCTCTCATAGTGTATGTGGAGAAAATATGCTGCTTTGCATACTAAATCTCTCTGCCTGGGGCATGGTGGTTAAAGAGCTGGACACTCACTCCCACATGGCTGACCACAGTTTGAGTCTAGCCGGACCTGGCTTGCTTTCTCACTTTTCCTCTCTCTCTCTCTTTCTCTCTCTGTCTCTCTCTGTCTCTCTCTCTCTCTCTGTGTGTGTGTGTGTCCCTTTCTGGCCAAATGAAAATAAATGGATGAATAAATAAAACTGCAAAAAAAAAAAAAAAAAAAAAAGTTCCTCTGTCCGGAAAGTTTCCATTGACAGTGGAGAATAAGATGATCAGGTCTGTTTGCAGCAGTCTGTTCTGCATTTAAAGATGTCTTGTTACTTCACATGCATGATTTAGCTGAAACTGAAATAACACTCTTTCAAATTTACTCATTTCCATGAAGTTTGAAGCTGCCATTCTTAGCAATCAACCCCTATCTACATTGCTTCAATCTGGTATATGGTGACTAAACAGAGACATTTCTTATAGACAGAATCATACGTGCATAGTAATTGTAGGTGATATGCCTCCTGTTCTCATGCATAGCTCAAAAAGTAAACCTCGGGCCAGCAGGTGGCATGGGGGTTAAGGTGCTGGAATTCCCACATGGCTTGTCATAGTTTGAGTCCCGGACCTGGCAGCTTGCTTTCTCACTCTCCCTCTCTCTGTCTTTCTCTGGCAAAACTAATGTGAAAAATAATATTAACAATAATAATAAATAAATAATTCTCAAAAAAAAGTAAACCTCATCTATGTAAGTTTTAAAAAATATTTTAAGGGCAGTGAAACTACATGAATGACATCGTAATGGAGGACAGATCTCACTGTAGTGTAAACGATAAACTTCAAGTGATTCTGACAGCTCACATCTCGGTGTAGTTTCATCACTTGTAATAAATCTGCTCAGTTTTGCTCTGAACCTAAAACTGCTCTATAAAATAAAGTTTATTTAAAAGGAAAACAAGACCTCATATATTTATCACTGTAATATGCCTGGGAAACATTACATTGGGATAACACAAAACAGAAAAGGATGTCATCAAATGTCTTCCTCCTCATCATTTTTCTTGAGGAGAAATTGTTTTTGATGGGATAAAAAGGATATTAAACAAGAGGTAAATGATGAAGCTAAGTTGATGATTCAAGATCACAAAGAAGATGATTTTAAGTATCCACACTTCATTTCAAAAGGGTTACTATGTCTTTAAAACAACAGGTCAGGAAGAAATAACTTTAACTAGTTAATAAGTCAAATCAAAACTATTGCCCTTTTTTTTCTTTTTCTTTCTTTTTTGGAGAGGTTTTTGCTATAGGGCGCGTGCGCTTGCCAGACAGAGAGAGACAGGGAGATAGAAAGCGAGAAATCACTCCCCAGGGGGGATGGCCACACCACAATCCCTTCTCCTCCATTCTCCTCTCGGGATCTTGGGCATGCATGCACACGCTCCCGGCGTGAGTTTAAGCCACCAGGTCTGGGACGCGAACCACGGTCGACTACGTGGGAGTCCAGTGACATAGCCATGACGCTAACTGCTGGTCCCAAAACTATTTCTAACATGTAATTTCGATGATCTACTTGATAGATTTTATGTACACGTTTTCATATGGAGTTTTAATGAACTTCCTAGAGAAATTAGGATAAAAAATAGCCCTTTTTATGGTTCACATGGTAGAATCAATTATTCTAAATATATTCTCCTATTTCATACCTTCATAAATGATACTAGCTAAATTTTTCACTTAAACTGTGTGTTAAAGGCTCTTTCAAAGAGCCTTCTCAAAGTAGAGTGATATATCATTGGATAATAAAGTTATTTTTGCTATTAGGAAATATACTCTGAGACCAGCAGTTGGCGTAATGGCTATGTCACTGGACTCCCATGCAGTCGACTGTGATTGAAGACCTGGACCCAGTGGCTTAAATTCATGCTGGGCATGTGTGCGTGTGTGCCCAAGATCCCGAGAGGAGAATGGAGGAGAAGGGACTGCGGTGTGGCCATCCCCCCGGGGGAGTGATTTCTTGCTTTCTGTCTCTCTGTCCTTCTCTGTCTTTCTGGTGGGTGCACACTCCCTATAGCAAAAACCTCTCCAAGAAAAAAAAAATGTGTAGTCTAAAATAAAGATACCCCCCTCCAAAAAAAAAAAAAAAAAAAAAAAACCTACAAGCTTAACAAATAGGCTGAGCTATAACTAACCTTAAACTTAAAACTACAGCTTCAATGGTGGATTTTATATGTAAAGCTAAGTAAAAAATAGTCAAGGGTCTGTTCCTTTGGAACTAACAGGCTTTTATCCAGAGACTTTATATTTATCAAACTGACAGACTCTACTCTGCATCTGAAAGAAGTTTCCTTTCTGTTTCCTATTATCCTTTATGTTAATTCTGAGAAACATATCATAAACAAACCCATGCACTAACCATGTCCTCTACAGTCACATTTCTGGTATATTCTTTTAATTAATCTAAAAGGTACTTACAATAATTTTCTTTTTCAAATCTAGACAAGAAACAACCTTGAGGAGGAAACTATCAATATTTAAAGGCAATTTTTTTTTTTTTTTGGAGAGGTTTTTGCTATAGGGCGTGTGCGCTCGCCAGACAGAGAGAGACAGAGAGATAGAAAGCGAGAAATCACCCCCCCCCAGGGGGGATGGTCAAGCCGCAATCCCTTCTCCTCCATTCTCCTCTCGGGATCTTGGGCACGCACGCACACGCGCCCGGCGTGAGTTTTAAGCCACTGAGTCCGGGACGCGAACCACGCACGGTCCACTACGTGAGAGTCCAGTGACATAGCCATTACACTAACTGCTGGTTCCCTAAAGGCAATATTTTAAACCTCTGGTGGGAAAGAGACCTGTGTAAGTTTACTTGATTAAGACAACAGAGCTGCTGGACGTAACTCTTCCATTAGGAAAGTCAATAAAATAAGCCAAGGCTTTAAATGCTTCTATTACAGAATTATAGAATGCTCTCTTTTTCATGGAGCAAATTTAACCCAGCTGTCTTTCAATATAGCAAAGCCATGATCCTTAAAAATAGCAGAAGAATGGTTTGGAAATATGTATGACACCAACATCATCTTAAAGAAATTGCTAGAAGCTGCAATTCTATAGACTCATCCGTTTTGTTGTAATCTCATTTATATGGAAAAATACCTTTCAGTTTTCATACTGCAAATGAACTTTCATTTCTCGGTGAATTTATTTATGCATTTACTTGTTGCGCTTCAATAATTTTCTTTTAATGTGCTTTCAATGCATTTCATAAAAGCATGGCTCTCATCTATTTGAATTTCCAAAAGGTAGAATCAAAAGTTAAGATTCTAGGGAAGGAGAGTATAGCATTAATTCCAGATTCAATGGACAGATTTTACCCACCAATGAGGATTTAGTACTTAATTAGGTTTATAATTTCAGAAATGTACAACATAAAAAGCTAGTATTGAAAAGGACCTTGGAAAGTATCTGTTCAATGTTCTTCTTCTTCAGATGTGTGTAAGGCTTGGATGGGATAAATCACTTCTTGAAAGTTACAAGCTAGTGACAGACAGAGACAAGTCTCCTAATTCAATGTTCAACACACTCTGTTCTCAACAACAGCATATCTATAGACTATTACATTTAGGGTCTATGTGTAAAAATGTCAAATCTTATGCATACTTTGTGCATGTTAACATTTACTCAGTGTTGTGTACTTCTGCAGGCTGAGGTAACAAGCACAGTAAAGATCAGGTAGATGAGGAGGCCATGTGTATAAAAGCCTCAGAGCAACCCTGAGACTCTAACACTCTCTACAGTCACCTGATTCCATGTGCAATCTTGACTGTGCAGAGCCAGGATAGCACTGATGAAGAGGAGTTTGTAAACTTCTAGCACACCAAAGTTAATCAAATGCAAATTAGTACGCTCAGGAGGCCTAAGTTTTTAGGCTAATAATTCAGTTTAGTCACACGTATTTTTATTCATTTAGCCAATATTTACTGAGCATCTACTATATGCTAAATGTGGTCCTAGACATAGCAGCATAGACACGTGAGCAAGACAGGTCACGTTTTTGCCCTCATGTAGCTTATAATCAAGTAGCTAACACAATAAATGAAGATAACCAAATGAACAAAATAATTTCAGTGAACTAGAAGTGCTATTGAAGAGGCACTGGAACCTAATAATGGGAAAGGCTGTACTTTTGGCAAGGGAGCTTCTCTGAGCTGGTGACATGAACTATGGCGTCTATCAGGAGAAGAAGGAAGCCACACGAGAAGCAGGAGGGTGAGCATCCAGGGCAAAGGAAAGGCCAACTAGAAGAATCCAATGTGGCACCAAGTTTAGCTGCACTACAACACACAGAGCAGCAGTGGCCAGGACATGGGCTGGATAAGGGATTTGAAATGTTTTCCCTATAATGTAAATTCAAACATGTTTCAGGAAATGAATCTGAATATCCCTGCCCCCAACACACATGGTTTTATTATTTATTATTTTATTATTTATTATTTTATTATTTATTATTTTTATTATATAGAGGCAGAGCAGACCTCTGCATTAGGAAAGCCATAGTGATTCTAAATCATGTGTAATTTAATTAATCAGAATGCACATAGATGCATCTGCTATAGAAATTAAAGCTCAGATAAGTGCTTAAATATAACTTTGCTTATAAGGAAAAAAAATGTTAAAGCTTTCTGACCACCTGGAATTCAGAATTGCATTCTATTTAAAACGGAATAGGTCTATAAATACACTATAATCTGGTTTACTTTGGCAGGTAAAATCTGCAAAGTACTAAGGCAATTTATTGTTATTGAGTTAGTCAAATGACAAAATGTTCTTTAATTACATGATACATTTTTTAACTATTTTTTTGTGTAATTTATTTACATAGAATGAGTGTCATATAAGAGGACTTCAAAAAGTTGGTGGAAAATGGAATTAAAGTCCAAGCTTATCTGGGTGTAAAACAAATTGAAATCCATGCATAATTATTTCATAATAGGCATTTTCAATGAACCTTTTGAAGATCTCTCCCCTTGCATTTGTTATATGCAGAAAACAGCATATATATATATACATATATATATATATATATATATATATATAAATGATCAATAATTTACTAGAAGATTAGGCAGCTCTGTAAGCTTACATATATATAATACATATAGTGTATATATAATATATACACACATATATATATATATATATATACTTGTGTGATGAGGCCTGGGCAAATTTCTAACACTCTCTGAGTCTCATGTCTGTCTCAAAAATATGGGTTACTGTACTTTATTTGGCTGAAGAGACAATGAATCAAGAATATTTAAGTGTCTACCACACAAAATAAACTCAATGCATTCTAGTGTTTCTCCCACCCCAGTGTATATTTTTCCAATAAAAATAACAGAGTTTTCAACATGGGATCTATTATCATACAAATTGCATTCGTCTCTTTTAATCAAAATTTTATGGTATTGTTCAAGAAAGAGAAAAAGGTAAGACAATAGAACTGTTTCTAAAGCCCTTCACATGTCAAATTCTGAATTAAGGCCTTGTGTTCCTAATTGTTCTGCTGCCTGAAACCATCCCGTTTTGACAATCTGCAGCTTCTCTGCAGTTTCAAGTGTGGTTCCTTCGTCTCTCTCACCACACACGTGCCCCAACACAGTAAATCACAGTTAATTGCATGTCTTAAATTAAAAGACAAAAATAATGCACAATTAATTGGGGGAAATTGTCATTTGTTGAATGAGTCTCGCTCATTACACTCCATGCGCAGGACGCATGCCAAGTGCACATTCCAAGCTAGACAATTCAGTCTGTGACACTGAGGGGAGAGGCACAGGTGACATCCTTCTGCAGAGCAGTCTGGTCGGAAGAATCAAATGCTTTAAATATTCAACAATGTAACAGCAGCATAGACAGTTTCTCTACAAAGATGTTCAAGAGAGAACTGCACAGAATAACGAACAATCGGAAAGAACTAAAATGTTCACTGACAAGGAACTGAATAGAGACTAGATTTGGGCCATTAATACAAAAACCTAAGCTATTGCAAATAATTGTGTCACCTTTAATAACACAAGAAAATGTTCATGACACATTCTTATATGAAAATGCTTACAAAAATGTGATTCTTTGAAGCTATATAATATGTAGTTGAAGTGAGAAAAGAGAGAAACAAAAAGAAGAAAGGTATTGGTTAACATTTGTCATCTGAGTTGTTAATGTTTCCTAAATTTTCTCTAGTTTTTAAAAATCTCTTAAGTTTCCCCAAATTATATTTTAATTTGTTCTGTGTCTGATATTATAAAATGCTAACTTTAAAGATCTATAACAATCTTCTAGGTAAATTATCATAAAATTAAAACATTTCCCAGTAAACACATAGATATTGGACTGTCGCAAAAGTAATGATGCAGTTTTGCATAGAAAAACCGAAAAATACATCATGAGTTTTCAAACGACCTAATACGATCCTATTATATTCTTGGTTACATAGACAAATCAACTTTATAAAAATGTATTTTGTAAATATACAAAAAATTCATGTTCAATATAACTGTTTAATACATTAATTTATTATAACAAATGCCTTATTAACATATCATAAAGAAATCACTGTAAATCCTTCTTACTTTGTGGATACTGACAAACTACAAATGAGTTTACAGCAAAATCAATAACCTTTTTTTTTTGAGGAACCCCTCCTCACATCAAGTTTCCTGTTATTTTCTACCCTATAATAGGACGACTTCACATCTAGCCACCTGGTGCAATTCTGTTGCTAAAAACTGGCAATAAACAGCAATATCACCACACATACCACACACACACACACACACACACACACACACACGAGTTATATCATTTTTATCAATGCAGATGAGGAAAACAATAAAATCTTGCAATGTATCACTATTCAAGCTAACTTTGGTTTTATTTCTTTTTTAGAAGACTATATAAAACCTAACAGAGTAGATTCATTCCAAAGGTCTGTAATAGTCTACTGACCTTGAAGTAAGAAATAAACATTTCCTACCCTCTTTTTCTTATTGGGGGGGTGGAGTGGGAAAAGATAATCATATTTCAGCAATAGCTCAAATCTCAACCTCAGGTATCCATATGTCCCAAGGGTAATATTTTCATTTTACTCATAATGGAACAAATTTATAATCAGAATATGTATTCAAAAAATAATTGAGGCAATACAGTGTGAAAACATCATGTCTCCATCTGGCACCTCCAGTGCTGGGAATCTACTGAACACTATCTCTGGCTCGACAGAGAGCCTGGGCAATGCAGAAATGTCAGACATGACCAAGGGAAGGGGAGCTAGTAATGCAGATACAACAGTTTTGCTCCACTTAGGATGCTCCAAGACAACGTTTAGAGGAAAGCTTGTAAGCTAGAAGGGGCCAATCTTAAAACTTATAAAGAAGGACTAACTTACCATGGGGCCGCTACAGGAGATCAAATTTTAAATGACAGTATCTTCTTTTACAATATTACTGAAGATACTGGAAAGATAATCACTTCTAGAAAGGTAGACATTGCCCCTAGATCTCAAAGTTATTAAAATTTTACAGCAATACACTATTGAATACATCTTGGTCATCTAGTTTCTTCAGGTTTGGCAAAATATTGATAATTGTTGAAGCTGGGTAATAGGTAATGGAGGTTCATTATTCTAGTTTACTTTTTTTTTCTTTTTCTTTTTTTTTTTTTTTTTTTTTTTTTTTTTTTTTTTCCAGCAGGTGCATGCAACTCACCAGAGATGGAAAGGGAAGGAGGAAGGGAAAACATCCCCCTCAATGGGGTGTGGTCAAACTGAATTTCTTCTCCTCCATTTCTCGATCATAACGGAATTTGGGGCACTCATATACACATATATGAGATGTTTTCAAAGCCACTGGGTCCAGACTTGAACCTCATGGTTGGCTATGTGAGCTCTGACTGCCTCAACTAACAGGCCATGGACTAGCCCTAAGTTTGACATTTCCATAACAAAAACTTTCTAAAAATAGACTTCCTTAAGTATATTTTATGCTTAAAATTTTACTGACTTTTTCTTTGGAAATACATATTAAATGAGATCTGATGTATGCTTATGCTTATTTAAGACTCTAAAAAGCAGTCTGAATTTTATAAAAATATACCAAGCATTATGTTTTACGTTATCATAAAAAAATTTTAAAAATCCTCCTTTCCAGAAAAAAAATTTACCATGATCTATGATATGACAGAAGAAGTGCACCTAAACAAATGCAGTGCCACCATCTGCCTGGCATTCTCACAGTGTGACAAAATAGACTGGTAATTAACTGCTCTCCTACCGAAATCTGCCAGCTTTAACTCCCCCGTGTCACTGATCAGAAGGTTCTGCGGTTTCAGGTCTCTGTGCAAAATATAACGCTGGTGGATGTAAGACAGCCCTCGCAGCAACTGAAATAAAAACAACTGAAAAAATAGGGAGACAAAAGTTAAAAATCTGAACACAGATAAATGCCAGTTTCTACATACAGTCTGCCAAGTAAATTGGATACCCAATATAAAATTTCCTACCAAACTATTTAAACTGAATATGCTATATTAGTGTGTAAATCTCTGATTCATTAAAAAGTAAATCTTAGATTTTCTAACAACCTATTATATCAACCCCATGGTGATATCTCCTCAGTCAAAGAGATCTGGACCTAACCTTTGTTCTATACATTAAGCAAAATGTAAAGAATCAATTCTTTGTAATATTTTGTTTCTTCAGGTCTAAAATGATACTGAGAGAAAGAAAGAAAATCTAGTCATAACATTCTAAAGACAAAAGAAACAGAACTGTTTACCAAGTTTATGTAAATGTGCATATATTTAATTCCATGGAAATGACATAAACACAGTAGCCATGGATTCACCCATTAACATGCTTTAAGGAATGGAAAGATAAGATGATTTGAATTAATTAAAACAAAAATAGTCACATAGTCCAATTAATACTAAATTGTAATTATACTGCTTTTGCACATATGGCCATAGAGATTAGGTTGTTGCCTAAAGACAGATATGTACCATCACTAATTTGAGAGCAAACCCATCCTAAAGGGAAAGGAAACAGAAAACTGACAAGTCAAGAATTCAAGGAGCATACTTTTACAAGAAATAATTTAAGAAGTGACTGATGGTTTTCTCTGTGAAGTTTCATACTGGATCACACCAAATGTTTCTATTTTAATAACAAGAAAAAAACTGGATTTGCTGGATTTCCCCATAGTCTGCTTATGAAAAAGAGAATGTTTTAAAACAATTTACATGCCAAAATAATCCTAATTGGTGTCATTTAAAAAAAAAAGTTCCTAAAACAAAAATAAAAACAAATGTTCTTATTTTTCAGTGCCACACTATTCTAGTCTATACAATCAGCTAGCAACAAAAAGCAGTTTCAGGATAATTTTAAAAGAGTTGTAAAAGGTTGATGACATAGGGATTCCAGAATATATTCAAATGGAAAATAATTACAACCCAAGAGCCTTGGAAGATGACATTTCTTCAATTAAGAAATGGCTATGGAGAAGTCAAGTAAAATTTTTATAGGGAGGATGCCTTAAAATAATGGTAAAATTAATTCATCTCAAAATCTGTGTAATAACATGTGTCGGGGCACTGAAGGCCACCAGTCACTAAAAAAAAGTAATAGAAGTCTGCTCTGTGCTAGTCTGGAATACTGAACCAAAGCAGCAAACATCTCATTAGATTTCTCCTCCTCTCAACTCTTCCTATACAGAACATAGAAAGAACTGAGTTAACACCAATGAGCTTCCAGATTCATTCCTCATATCTAATACTCCATGTGGCCTAAAGCCTAAATTTAATAATATCTAAGAAAATCCATGTTCTTTTACTTTGGAATGAACAGGTGAGCAAATAAAGCCACTTTGCATTTTGAAAGGTTTAGTAAAAATCAAAAAGCTTACTAAGACATGAAACCAACTCAAATGTTGGTTTCATCATGAACAGATGAATGGATTGAAAAAGTGTGGCACATATACTCTATGGAATACTACTCAGCCATAAAAAATGACAAGATAGAAAGTGGGTGAATATGGAAGATTTAATGCTGAATGAAGCAAGCCAGGCTATGAAACAGAGACATTGTATGTCTCCATTTAATATATACCAGCTGTCCCCATTCTATGGCAGAAACTGAAAGATTAAAGAATACAGAAGCATGGAAAATGGTTATGGATATTAGAGACAATGTAGGAAGAGGGTAGGAGAGAGGGAAAAGTGTGAGGAAAGAAATCAAGGAGAAAAATAAATAAGATATTTATGGGATACAGAAATGTATTATTATCTGTTGATGATAACATGTATAGTATACTCAACTGGACTTGTGTGAAGTTTATTCATGTTGGGTAAAGTCACTTTATAAGCTAAGTGATGTATAGTGATTTAATGTATAAAATAAACAAATACAAAACAATATGCAATACTGAAACAAAACAAAAACCTTCAAAGGCAGACCGCCTAACACACTCAGTGTTAAAAAGAAACTGTTTTCAGAAAAAAAAAAAAAAAAAAAAAAAGTTTGGCATTCTATGAGACATTAACTGAACTTTGGGACCTAGCAGAGACTTTTCAGAACATGATTATGTACTTAATGCATTTTGATCTAAAAGCATATCACACCCACTGTATGCTAGCTGTTGGGTCTATGCATTTAAAAATATCTCTGTAACCTTTCTTTCTTCCTTTTTCCTTCTTTCTTTCTTTCTTCCTTACTCTTCCTCCTTCTTCCTTCCTTCCTTCCTTCCTTCCTTCCTTCCTTCTTTCTTTCTTTCTTTCTTTCTTTCTTTCTTTCTTTCTTTCTTTCTTTCTTTTTTTAATTTGCTTTAGGATAAGTGCACTAGCTGGAGAGAGATGGGGAGAAAGAGAGGGAAAGTGAGAAGCAGACCCCAGAGTGGATGGCCACACTGTAATCCCCTCTCCATTCTCTTCTCATGATGTTTGGCATGCATGCAAAACACTCCCAGAATGTTTTACAAGTCACGAGGTCAAGGACTCTTAACTGTGCAGTCAGCCACATGGGATCCAGTCGCCTTAGCCACCATGCCACCTGCTGGCCCTCACCTGGTTTAACCTTTGTGACAATTTCAATGAAGTAGATTATCCATTATCTCCGTATTAGTGATGAGGAAACTGAGCACAGTTTCCTTAGATGATACAACAATGAAGTGGCAGAGCCAGGACTCAAATTCAGACAATTTGACTCCAAAGTCTAGACTCTTAACAACCCAACTCCAGTCATCTTGGCCAGAAATCAACACAAGTAAGCAAAGTGTTGATAATGATGCTGTTTCCTCCAATCTATGGGATAAAATCTGGAATCTAATAACATGGCCTCCAGGGCCACTGAGGTGAGCAGTGATTCCAGTAGTTAAGGTATTATTATTCTACACTTGCTAGCTCCAAGCAACATGCCCAACCCCACACTCAAAGTACGCTACTCTTCAACTCTGTATCTCTGTCCTTGCCTCTTCTCTGTCAGAAAAGCCCCCTTTCTCCTTGCTACTAAACTTCATGTATTCCCTAGTTCTCTACTTAGGAATTGCTCCTCCCTGAAACATTCCCTGACCACCTCCTAAGGCCCTTTCTCCCCTTCACTCACAGGTATGTGTGATGTGTGCCTCCCTATGCTCCCAGTGCAGCCTCTGCATGTTTTTATATATATATACATATATATGTGTATGTGTGTGTGTGTGTGTGTGTGTGTATGTATGTGTGTATACACACATACACACACATATATATATATTTCACCATAGTATTTACCCTACCTCTCATGAACTATGAGTTTAATCAGCTTCATAACCTGGGTAGATATTTGGCACTAGTATACAAGTAATTACTCATAATGTAATTATAGAACTGAATTTAGAGACATCTGGATGGTGGCAGATAAAAAAACAACAGACAGGAAACCCTAGAATCGGATTCTCTAGAAGCTAAGGGCACAAGTGGGTAGATCAAGCAGTCCCAAAGGGATCCTCTTTTAATACCTTTACTAATTAGTGAAAATATATAATCCTCCTGCTAATCCAAAAGCTATTCAAACAGGATATCATATTAAAGGAGATTAAGAAAATCAGTGTGAGAAAAAGATACAACTACACACTTTAATTATAAGTGTGTACATGACAAATTAAGCCCCAAACACGAGAAATACAGCCCCAAACAAATTTTTAGCTCTTTGAGCAATACAGAAAGTTAAGTCAGAACAAATTTCCACAGAATAAATTCTTTCAGGGATTATAAAATACCAACTATTGTGCCAGTTGCTGTCACGCAAGATGGATGCAAAAATGAATAAGAAATAAGATGCGGTCCCTGGACTGGAAGAACTCAGAGCCTACTGGGTATGACAGACACACAGATAACTTCCACTGAAAGAGGTCTGCATTGTAACAGCAATGCAAACTGAGGGTACCAAAGGCACTGAGGAGGATCGGATCTAACAAGAATGAAAAAGCACCAGAACTGATCTGCCATTATAAGGAGAATAGCCTAACTGCAGGAAACCTACTACTCTGAACACAGAATTCATTACACATAAAATTTTCAAGGCAACTGAGTTGAGCATTCACTCAACACAGAAGGTGAAATGATGCTATGACAAACTGTGTGATTCTGAGGGAAAAATTGAGAGGACCGAGTGAGCAGGTATTACAGATTCAGATGAAAGATTTAGATAAAAGGAGACAACATATGAGAGTGTAAACCTATAAACTCATCATCCTAAAGGGAATGGTGGCAAGTGAATAATTGCAGACCTCACTGCGGTCCATAGAAAACTTGGTATTTTACAAGTAACATTTTTTTTTTTTTTGGAGAGGTTTTTGCTATAGGACGCATGCGCTCGCCAGACAGTCAGAGAGAGACAGAGAGATAGAAAGCGAGAAATCACCCCCCAGGGGGGGATAGCCACGCCACAATCCCTTCTCCTCCATTCTCCTCTCGGGACCTTGGGCACACACGCACACGCGCCCGGCGTGAGTTTAAGCCACCGGTCCGGGACGTGAACCGCGGTCGACTACATGGGAATCCAGCAACATAGCCATTATGCTAACTGCTGGTCCCTACGAATAACATTTTAATGTGCTTAACGGCATATGCACTGGTAGCTCAAGGTAGAGTGGCTCTAAAGAAGCAGCACCTGGCTGAATTTCATAGCATGTCCTATGGACTACTCTTTGGAAATGTTTTTCACAGTTGATGTATGTGTTCTGAGAAAGAGAGACAGAGAAAGAGAAATATTCCCAACAGGGTCTTCACACATTGATTTACCCCCAGCATCAGACAGTCCAAATCAAGGACCTGTGAGTTTGCACCAGCACATGTGGAAACACTTGGGACGTGAATCCAGGACCTCATGTGGCTTCAGCATCAGAGTCTTGTGTTACCACTGTGCATTGGTTGGCTCCTGTGAATGTCTTGAGAACTAAGTCTTGGAAATTTCTTCCTTTGGACCAACAGGCAAGTACCTAAATTTCGTATTTAAATTTTCAAGAAAGTCATTTCACTTGGTTATTATAAGAACCACCTCACAAGTCATACTTCATTGTGAAACACCAGAGGACACTATGAAAATAAGGACTACCAAAGAAGGGACAATACATATAAAAAGAATAAGAATGAGCTTTGTTAATAAAACCTGAGGGACCAGCAGAGGGCATAGTGGTTACCTCACGGGACTCCCATATGGCCAACTGAGGTTCGAGTCCTGGACCTGGTGGCTTGAAAATCAGGCTGGATGTGTATGTACATGTGTCCATGATCCCAGCCAATGAATGGAGTAGAAGGGATTGTGGCATGGGGTGATTTCTCACTTTCCCTCTCAAAGTGTCTGTCTCTCTCTCTCCCTGGTGAGAACACGTGCCCTAAGGCAAAAACCTCTTAAAAATAAATAAATAAATAAGTAAATCTTGATAAACATCAATAAAATCTTAGGAACTGAAGAGGGAATAAAAGGGGAAAGATTAAGACTAACTGAAGGTTTAATTTAGACTATTCCAAGTAGTTTTACAACTACTACTTAATCCTTTCCATCAGTAATCCTGTGCTTTTCCTTTTCTCTTAAACAAATGAAAAAAATTAAAGCTCTAAAGGAATAAGAAACTTAAAGTTTTCCAAGCATACACAACACTTGTGAACTTTCCACTATACCTCATTATTTTAAATGAGGTTGTTCAATAAATGCAAGGATGAATACAGTTATATGCCCAGTATAATCAAAGTGCTTTATTATTAAGTGAACCCGAGTTTGCAAAAGTCTCAATTAGCATACAGTATAATGAGTACATTATTCTTGAATTTCTGCTTTTGCTATTTAAAATCTTCTTAGAAATAAATATCATGGCAGAAGACAGCTTCAGGAACTAAAGGTGATAAACTAACATATTTGAAATTTTCTTCCTATCTTTATACAGTAGAGGCCATTAGGTCTTCCTGCGAATACTTTGTCACCTTAGGATATTCTATTTGATCTTTATAAAAGGGGATTCCACCAATCTGTCTGTATGATCACTAAACATTCATATTCTAGTTCGAATATGTTCACTTTCTGCAATAAAACACTGATGAAAAATGCCTTAAACAGCAATGATATGAGGACCATGGACATGTTTGTCAGCAGCACATTTGTCTTCAACCCAGTTGTCTTGCTCTCCCCAGCAGGAAGTAGTTCATATCCTGTGTCAAAACATCTACTTCCTGGAACCAGCAGTTAGCGTAATGGCTATGTTGCTGGACTCCCACGTAGTCGACCTTAGTTCAAGTCCTGAACCTAGTGGCTTAAACTCATGCCGGGCGCGTGTGCGTGTATGCCCAAGATCCCAAGAGGATGATGGAGGAGAAGGGATTGTGGCATGGCCATTCCTCCTGTGGGGTGATTTCTCACTATCTGTCTCTCTGTCTTTCTGGTGAGCTCATATGCCCTATAGCAAAAACCTCTCCAAAAAAAAAAAAAAAGAAAGAAAAAGAAAAAAAAAAACTACTTCCTCAGAGTATCCCTTAATACTTCATTTATTCTCATGTGAAACTGTTTAGACTTATGGAGGTTAATATATACACAGGTGTATAAGGATAAGGTCCTTTATCACAACTTTCAAAATGGGTTGATTAAAAAAAAACACTATTAGATTCAATGTGTTGTATTTGTTGCTCAGAAGAATTACTAGAACTTGCAGTGAGCAACAAATTTTATAGCTAACCACTCCCATCAATGTCAGATGCTTTTTCTCAAAGTCTAACGTCATGAGAGTGTCCATGAAAGGTTAGAAACACATGGATTATTTAATATATGTGATTCCACTTAATATGAGACAAAGGACAGACAGAAACATCTTCCAAATTTTCAAGGCATGAGTCAACTTCCTCTACAGGTTCTCTTAGGGCTCATAAAGATTAATTAGCCCACCTATAAGAGCTATTAGCAATGAATCGTACTCCTTTCTAGCACACCAGAAATTTCTCACAAAGCCAGATAAGCACTTTCTACCACCTGGGGACCCTTTTAACATCTCTTTATCCTAGGTTTCTCATTTTGAAAATGACTAAGTCTAAGAGACCTTTAATAGTCATTCACACTGTAAAACTGTATCATGCCATAATTTTGTGAATAATAAAAAAGGGAGGGACTCCATAATCAAATAACTATAATAGTATTTTCAAAAAGTTCACAAAAAATATATATTAAGAAAATACTAAGCATGGATTTCAAAAACTTTTGGCATGAAAATTAACTCATACTTTAGTTCCAATGTTCATTAAAGTTCCCTCATAACCACTACATAATTTATTGAGTGCTTACCATGACAGAAATTGTGCTAAGGGTTTGATATTCATTAGATAGTTAATCTTCACAATGCCTCTATCAAGTGGCTATTATTATCCCTGTTGAACATACAAAGAAATAAGGGCTCAGTGAAATTAAGTAAACTGGCCAAAGGGACACATAGCAAGGAAGAGGTGGTACTGTATTTGAACCCATGTTTGTTTTACTCTAACAGCACAATTAAGAGTATTGCTAACCCCAAAAAGTATGCATGCTTCCTAACTAAGCAACTACACTTGTGTTCATGAATCTGAGGTTACAAAAATGTGACACTGGCATATAAAACCAAAGATGTACATTGGTAATACATACTCCAAATAATATGTTTTACATTTTGCACTGTACCACTTAAAAACTTATAGGCTACATAAACATTAAATTACCCATAGATCCAACTTTCTGAATGAAAATAATAGAACTTTGAGTCCCAAATATATTTAGTGAATGTCGAAAAAGTTTATACTATGCATCAGATAATGGATTTACACCAATAGTAGGTCTTATTCAATTTTAAAAATGCCACAAAATGATTAATCAGGATACATGCCATGTATTTGAGTTTCAAAATACCTAAGGCAGGGGGCAGGCAAGTGGCATGGTGGTTAAAGGCGCTGGACTCCCACATGGCAGACCACGGTTCAAGTCTCAGACCTGGTGGCTTGCTTTCTCACTTCCTCTCTCTCTCTCTGTCTCTCTCTGATCAAACTGAAAAATAATAATGATAATACTAATAAATAAAGTTAAATAAAATAATTCTTAAAAAAAATACCTAAGGCAAATATTAAATCCTAGCTTGTAATACAGTGACTCTAATACACACACAGTTTCTATTTCACAAAGTATCATTGCAATTTCAGGTACTAGATTTTTGGAGAATACCTAGAACGTTATACTTAGAAGATATGTAAAGGAGACAGATAAAGAATACTAGTTGGGGCCAGCAGGTGGCGTGATGATTAAGGGCACTGGACTCCCACATGGCCGGTTCAAGTCCCTGGACTAGGCGGCGTGCTTTCTAGTTTCTCTCTCTCTCTCTGTCCCTCTCTGGTCAAATTCAAAACAAAACAAAACAAAACACAAAAATAAATAAATAAAGTTAAATAAAATAATTCTTTTAAAAAAAGAACACTAGCTATTCGGTATGGTGTAATTTATGTGTCACTCTGGGCATACTTGACAATATTAAGTGTGCTACCAGGATAGGGTAAAACACAAATGTTTGTTCCAGGTATCAGGTCATAACATATGCACATACATATGCAATATACTTCATATAGGTCCAGCTCCTGAAAAATCTGAGTAGCATGGGGAGTTTATCTTGTCACTTTTCTGACTTTTTGAGTTCTTCATTCTACTTTCTGCTTCTTCACTCTACTCCTGAAAGACCTTGAGATATGTAAGCTGTTTCATCATTTCTAGTTAATATAATAACAATTTAACATACATGGTCTAAGGTCTTTGAAACAACCACCTGCAGTTTCTGTGATCCTAGAGCTTACTAAGGATGGTGCCCGCCCATTCAATCCTCTCCTTTTCCCTGACTGTAATGGTGGATACCAAGAAAGATATTGTCCCAAGCATGTAGCTGCCTACAGTGGCCAGGCAGTTAGAAGCCAGGGCATCTACAGCTGGGACACTTGCTAGGAGTTCAGTGGGACTGGTATGATGGATCTTTGTTGTACCAAGTTCTGTGAAAGATCTAGCATATTAAGTAGGTTTCCAAGTCATTAGGTTTGTCTACATGAGAAAAAATGTGGAGAGGGCTGAGATAGCCCTGACCACCAGCCTAAAGCTAGTTAGAAATATTCCCTAGCTGAGTAGAAACTTTAAAAGATAAGATGATCAAACTTAAGCTGTCAGATTTAATAGTTACCAACAAAATTTTCTAAGAGAAAAGTGAAACAGTTGTTCTAAGAAATTCAAATAACATAGTCTTCTGTCATTGTTAAGTTTCTGTCTTTCAGAATTAGATGACTGGCTTAATAAATGCTTTTTAGAACAAGAAAGAAATAGCATGAAATACAAATTGGTAAATAGAGAGTGAGCAATTCTTCCTACTCAACTTCATTTGGGAATGTATGCAACTCTTCTCCAAATACAGGGGCATTCTTTTTTAAACACAATTTTTTAAAAAAATACTCAAAGTTTAAATGATTTTTTTCTGTCTAGAGTAACATCTTAGACACTAAATCAACATAAATTGTCTCTAGCAACTTTATTTTTGAGAAGGCTTTATTATAACTTTTTTATAAAGGAGGGGGGACCAGCAGATGGCATAATGGTTGCATCACTGGACTCTGATGTAGTTGACTGTGGTTTGAGTCACAGACCTGGCAGTTTGGAATTCATGCTGGGCACATGTGTGTGTGTGTGTACTGAAAATCCCAAGAGGAGACTGGGGGAGAAGGGATTGTGGCATGGCCATCCTTCTTGTGGGTGATTTCTCACTTTCCATCTCTCTCTCCAGTGAGTCCATGTGCCCTATAGGAAAAATCTCTAAAAAAATTTTAAAAATTAAAAAGGGCAGAGGGTGGGGAGGGACCAGCAGTTGGAGTAATGGCTATGTTGCTGGACTCCCATGTAGTAGACCGCGGTTAGAGTCCTGGACCGGTGACTTAAACATGCCAGGCGCATGTGTATTCATGCCCAAGATCCCGAGAGGAGAATGGAGGAGAAGGGATTGAGGTGTGGCCATCCCCCCTGGGGGGGTGATCTCTCACTTTCTGTCTCTCTGTCTCTCTTTTGTCTTTCTAGCAAGCACATGCACCCTATAGCAAAAACCTCTCCAAAAAAGAAAAAAAAAAAAGGGAGGGGGAAGAATGGAGACTGAAAAATTGACAAAGGTAATGAATCTTGAGTCTGAAGGTCTTAAGAAGTTCACCAAATTAGCTACCCTAACGAGATAAGTTAATTCTAAGTGGAATGTAATATTTAAGGACTCATGAATTTGAATATAGATGATCCATGAACTCCTCTCTATAATCTCTCATATAGGTCTGAAATAATAGGAATTTATACGTTAATGAGAAAATACATATGAATCATACTGGCTAGTGATGCAAAAGCCGTGCCTATCAAGACAATCAAAAAAAATACTTGGTCATGTATGGATTCTCTATTACCAAGGTTGATTTCCCTGCAGAGGCTTTGTCTGTCTTGGAAAACATGCAAACAAAGGTGTTGTGTGAAGCATCTTTCTCAAACAGCAAAATGAATGCGTGAAGCTTAACCACCCCAAAGGGTGTTTCTCCTATTCCTAGTAGGTACTCCCCAAGCTGGGTATTTCAATCTTACTATTAAAGCATCATAATAACCTACTTCCAACGATTGTCTTGCATTTCATCATTCTTCAGGATGATTTCTTTTTCAATCTGGGTTTTACAGCACTTCTAGTAAACAGAGTGCCATTTAATTAGCTGGCCTTGATTCCTTTGTCAGATCCAAATTGTTACAAGCAGATAAGCCGATAATGCTAAGGATGCAAAAGACATACTCTTAAAAGTAAATCCTAGCCACATTTTAACCAGAAAATTCACTGCTCAGATCTCCTCTGAAAGTCCAACACAATATGGAGTGTCATACAGAATTTCATTTTCTTTTATTGTTAATTCTCCACTTTCTACATAGGGAAAATTATTTTTGTTATAACAAAAACGGTATGAGAACATTCAAGAGTAACCTGAGCAGACACTAAGACTGGATGTCAAATTTTAAAAACAGTTAATAGCCTCAAAAAATAATCACATGTCCTAAAATACAGAATGAGAAAAGGCTCTATAATATTCACAGTAATACATCATAGGAAATCATTGCATGCTAAGTGAGAGCTCTAACAAAGAACGTGGAGAAAATCAGGTGCCATTTGATTTTCTATCTGAACGTTAGAAAGTCTCATTTAGCCATCAATCCTCAGTGCCATCTGTATAAGACGATCTTAATTTGGCATAACATTACTCTATCTGTTACACCACCTGCCTGTTCTCTGGACTATGAAAGAATAATAGCAAGTTTTCAACCACAGTAAACCTCATCTCTTTTTAATTAGTCTATCAAAAAATGAAGAATAAAAATCAGCTTCATGCCAATAGGATTTCAGAGACTATAAGACAGGGAGTTCAATATCAACTTTGGTTATTTTCAATTATTCAAAAGAATAGCAAATGTGGTTTGGTAGGAAACTAAAAAAGCCATTATGATAATAACATGGAAAAGGAAGTACATTACACACACACACACACACAACAGAACAAAACAAAACCAAAAACCAGGAAGATTCAACCTAATCATGGAATAAGATTCTAATACCTACAGTTCTGGATATTAGCTGAAGACGGTCTCAATTCATCTTTCTTTATTTTTTATGACTCTTAATTTTCAGTCTCTCATGCTTATCAATTTTTAAAGAACACATGAAAAACTGAATAAAGGATGGAATTCAAAGTGTACGGTCATTTTTTAAAAAATTCAGTAGTATATATATATGTTCTGTATTTTACTATAATAGCCAAAATCCAATAAAATTCACAGTGAAAGGTCTATAACAGAGAGAAAAATTAACTATCCTTCCCAAATAATTCTAACCAGTTTCCTACATACCAATTATCATGTTCTCAGAATCGGTTGCTATGCCTTTAATCATCATAAATATTTATAATAAGGCCAATGTCCTCAGGCTTTTGATTCAGGTTTTAAATTGCCCTCTCAGTAATTAATTGCTAAAATCGCTCATTTGTCAAAAAATGATATTATGCTTAGAAATAAGCCATTAGTTAATAGTGCGTATTTATTTCTGAATCCCATATTGATAATAGACACATTCTATAGGCAATTAATGTAACAAAGTGATTCTAGAAATGTAGTCCACATTGACATTTTTTTCTTATGAATCTATTCTGGTGCTTAAGAGAAATATATATCAAGACAGATTAAAACTTTCATACATGTTTTGCTGGGAAAAAGTACAAAATTAGAACACTCTGTGTTTACTGTGAAATAAGGAACTACATGTTGGTCCAATTGTTCTCTTTTTCTCCCTTCATTCCTTCATGATACACTACCTCCATAATTAAAATTCTAATAAAAGCACACTAAGAAACAATATCCTCAATTCTTAAGTGCATAACATTCGTGTATTTACAATAAATAAGATATATGAAATATAACAAAGAAAAATGTCCATTTATGAATCTAATATAAATGTTTAAAATGTTTCTACATAGCGTCATGCTGGAAACTTGAAACAAAGTCAAAACGGCAAATTTACAAGCAAAATAGTTTAATTACTGTGTTTTCTTTTTGTTCACCATCATGAATATTCAGAATTTATTACATTCTGATCATTTAATGATCTGTGCGGTTGTTAGCCAAACACAGAGCTTCAGAGTTATTAACGGGCATGCTCTTTTGAAGATAATAGGTTATCTCGCTTGGGTTTCACTTCTTAAATTTCTAAAAAGTTACTAAAGGATCTTATTTTAGCTCTTAATTAATAGCTAGCACAGCATTCTGAACAGCTGTTAACTTAGTAAATATTATTCTTACATTCTTCATTTTGTATTCATAGATTTAAGTGACAGTAAATATCATCACATGAAAAATATGTTAATATATCAAACCAAAATACCCATGGGACATCTGTCACCATGTCATAGTCAGACTTCTTTGAGAATAATTTCACCTGCAGTGCAGATCCTTAATACAACCCTGAAGAGTGCCTTGTCTCTAGGCAGACAAACAGTTAGGGAAAGCCAATGAATAATTAGGTGAATGGCCTCCCATGGAAACCAACATGGTAATAAGGGCTGTCCTGCTTCCATGCAAGTCGGATGCCAGAACACAAAGCATTAACAAGCTGCATCTATTTTTTAACTTTCTGTCCCCTCAGAGAGTATCACTATTATCTTCAATATGAAAATGATAATAAGTTTATGTGATTGAGTGCTTATAGAGTCACATGCACACAAAAACAAACTAATTACAGCAGTTTAACATATTAATCATGTGGTATAGGGAAAAAGAACATTGGACAAAGAGAAGAAGAGCCCTTTAACATGTTATTTAATCTCAGTGATCCTGATGTTTGTTTGCTATAAAATGTGGGATAAAATGAACCATTGCTCTGGGCTGCTGGTTCTGGAATGAGCTTGGCTATTGCAGAATCACTTGCAGAAGTATGTCTTGTTTTTTTTTTTTTCTTTAAATTATATTACATTCAACATTCAACTTATTATGATTTGGTAAATGTTAGTTACAGCTGAGTCATGAAGTTTACTATCAAGACCTTTTCCCTCCTGCACAAAAATGAGCTTTTCCTGGTATTAATAATGACTTAGTTCTTCTGTTTGTTCTTTGTTTTCCTTTTCCTTTGTGGTTCTCAACACATGCACTTTTAAGTTTTTTACAGAATTTTGAGTACTTTTATTGATCTCTTCTGTAGACTTCTGGCCTGTCTGGACTGATGGCTTACCTTCCCAGCTTGAATCATAATTGTCACCCTAGGATCCTCTCCATCACTGTTATGAGTATTTTCTTCCCTCTTTCCTGTGGTGGACTCTGTTACCTGGTTTCTTCATCTTCTCTTGATTTATTCCCCTGAGTTTTAGTAGAGTATATTTTCAAGCATCTTCCTGAGAAAGGATGTACAAAAATGTTGTACACCCTGCACACTGGAAAACAATTCTTTTACCCTCATTCTTCACTGTTAGTTTGTATAGAACTCTAGGTAGAAAACATTTCTACATCTGAATTTTCACTATATTGCCCCACTGCTCTCTTTCACATTGCTGTTTAAAACACATATCTGTCATTATAATTTTTGATCTCCTGTAGTAAAACTGCTTCATTTTTTGTAGGACTTTCTTTTACTCAGTTTCTGAAATTTTACAAGAAAATGCATTATTTTCAATCTATTTTCATTTAATATTCAGGGTATTCAATGGACACTGTGATCTAAAAATTCAGGGCTGACTCTGTGGCACAGCAACTAAGCACTGTTCAGGGGAAGCTTGATCCAACATGTCTGGCCAGGGTCCACCAGCCCTGGCCCTGGTGGCTCACATGTTGGATGTGGGTGTATATGGCCGGGATCCTGACGGGATAGAAAATTAGAGAAAATAAAATTGTGATGTGAACAGGCCTCAGTCTCCCTTTCCCTCTCCCTCTGTCTCTCTCTGGTGAGAACACATGCCCTCTGGCAAATAAAAAGAAAAAAAAGGAAGAGGAGGAGGAGAAGAAAATTACAAAAAAAAAAAAAAAAAAAATTACATTCTTACTATTTTTTTAAGTACAGTTTAATGAATATTACTTTAATAATTCCCTCTCTTTCCCCTCCAATTTTTTGCATGTTGGATCTTCTGGACTGGACTGCTAATTTTTTCATACCTGTTTTTCATTTTTCATCTTTGTATATTTTTGCTCTATTTTCTGGTAAATCTCTTCAATTTTAACTTCCATTTTCTAATGTTGTTTTTAATTTCTTACATTTTCAATTTCTGAGAGCTCCTTTTTGTTCACCAAATTCTGCTTTTAAAAAATAATACAAGATTCTTGTTTGGTGGATGCATTATTCTTTACCTAAGAATATTCATGATAATTTTTTCGAAGTTTTTCCTCTATCTTTTCCTTTTTATTCAATGCAAGCTATGTTGCTTTCTGCAAGTTACTTATTTACTGAATGGAGTCTTCACTGTAGAGTTGCTTGGATTCTTTAGGCCTGGTTTCTTGGACCAAGAAGATCATCTGCAGAAGACTATTACAATCTTCTTACTTGAAGCATGACACCTGTTTTCTTTTTTTTCTTTTTTTAAAGTTTATTTCTTTCAGAGAGAGATAGAGAAATGTACAGCAAAAATAGGACAAAATTCTCCAACGATATTGGCTTGAGGATAGAAAACATACTGATATTTTGTGGAAGAACTTTTCTCTCTCTGTTTCACCAACAAAATTTTCCATTCAACAGGTTCCCATGTCGTGTTCCTTCCTTCAGTCTTCTCAGCCAGTCAGGAACATGAGCACACAGGTGTGGACCTGTATAAGTTGCCTTGTGCACCAAACCCTTATTTTCCACATGGTTTCCAACACTGCAGAGTGTTGTATTACCATGGTGGTTGGGCCAACACACCTGTTCTCCTAAGCAACCCAGGCCACAACGAGTCCCTTATGTTTCTCCCGTTCCCAATTTTCCCACTTCCCATTTCATTCGGGAACATGCCCATGCCCACTGAAAGAGCCTTCAGGTCTGTGAAAAAAAGAGAGGCCAGGATTGCTGGCAAGTATAAATGACCTGCAGCCCGGGGGTGGGGGGAAGAGTGGTGGCCTTTAAAGCTATACAGGGTCACAGGGAGAGTGAACGTATGCTGTGGGTCATGGGATACAACCTGGGTTCTCATTCCTAAGTCTAAATAAATGCCCACATTTACTACTCAAGGAGATTTTTAAACTCGATTCTGACTCTGAGAAATAAAACAAGAGATATCTATCTATCCAGAAGGGAATGCAAAAGATTTTTTTTTTGGGGGGGGAACAGAATTAAAAGTTTATTCTGGTGCAAAAAAGTTTCAAAGTGCACACATAGATTTTTATCCCCCAAAATGTGTATTCCCTGAACTTTCTAAACCCTTAATTTATATTTAAGAAACTTTCTAGGTAACTCTACTGTGGAATTAAGTTTGAAGAGCTTTAAGGTGAATACTGACGTTTCTTACATCATTAATATGTCAAGAGTTGAGACAGTCTAGGAAATTCTAGGAAATCCTCAAGGAACCAAAGATGTCACTAGCTATATGGAAATGGTTGTCAATATATTTTGCTGCCTTTTAGATATTAAAAAAAAAAAATAACTAATACCTGGACACTGTGGTTGCCATGTCTAATTTCTGTGACATTATTTTTATGCAGACTACCCATTTAATTCACCATTAGGTTTCTTACTACATCCTAGGAAACATCAATTCTTGCAATATTAACCTTGTTTATGGCCACAGTGCAACTGGACTTGGAACAGGTAGCAAACACTAAGGATTTGAACTATGATCAATGGCCATGGGATAAAAAAAAAAAAAAGCGTGTGAAACTTGAATAAAAGCTGCTGGAACACAGTTTCAAAAAGTACAACCTAATGGGAACCAGCAGTTAGCGTAATGGCTATGTCGCTGGACTCCCACGTAGTCGACCGCGGTTCATGTCCTGGACCCGGTGGCTTAAAAAAAAAAAAAAAAAATGCTGGGCGCGTGTGCGTACGTACCCAAGATCCCGAGAGGAGAATGGAGGAGAAGGGACTGAGGCGTGACCATCCCCCCTGGGGGGGTGATTTCTAGCTTTCTGTCTCTCTGTCTTTCTCTGTCTGTCTGGCGAGCGCACGTGCCCTATAGCGAAAATCTCTCCCCCACCAAAAAAAAAGTACAACTAATCACTGAGAAACAGTAACTTAAAGAACCATCTCCCTCTAACTATTAGGAGATAAGAAAAAATAAAATGTAATGAAAGAAGCAGAATGTACAGCAAAAATAAAACAAAATTCACCAATGATATTGGCTTGAGGATAGAAAACATACTGATAATTTGTGGAAGAACTTTCTTTCTGTGTTTCACCAACAAAATTTTCCACCATCACTTGCCCTTAACTAATGACACATAGAGAGTCTAGAGAATCAAAGAAAATTAGAATATAAGACTTAATTCTATTATTCATTCCAGAATCACTTATATAGCAACATTCTCACAAGTACTTAAAGAGCCATAAATGAAGAACAGTTGAAAATTATTTAGTAGAAACACAGAGGTAAGGGGCCAGCAGGTGGTGTGATGGTTAAGGCGCTGGACTCTCACATCGTTCAAGTCCAGACATAGCAGCCTGCTTTCTCCCTTTTCCTTTCTCTCTCTCTCTCTCTGTCTCTCTCTGGACAAATTAAAAAATAAAAAACGACAAAGTTAAAGAAATAACTCTAAAAATTTTTAAAAAGAAACAGAGCTATATAGTCACGTATTGATTTGAAAAGATATCTGCAATATCTTTTAAGTGAACAAAATAACACACGATAACATATACATACTATTTTTATAAATAAATAAATACAATACAATGAATGTGAATATATACCTCTATAAGAAAAGGAAAAGATTACAAAAGAAAACATATGTCACACTGCAAAGAGTGGAAACAGATAATGAATGTAAAGAAATGAGATGAATAATTTTACTTCAGATATATCCATAATACTCAATTGGTTCTGAAGATGATGAAATACAGTCATCTAAATGACAAATATAAAAACATCATTGTTTTCATAAATTTAATGTTGTATCTTCTAATTCTCTTAATATACTAAGAAAGAGTTTCTAGTTTTAAACTTGAAAGTTGGGAACAATTTCCCAAGATTGTTGCTAGTTTAAATCTTAGAAAAACTTAGCTGTTTTGATATAATAATCTAGTAAAAGTTGCAAGAAAGAGCAGTAAAAGGTAGAATGTGTTTATACAAACAAAGCAAAAGAACACACTGTGAACTTACCATGGCACTGTTTTTGGGTCATAATGATGCTTTCATTGAAACCAACTGGTATTCAGTATGCAGTTCCAAATTAGAACTACCTGAGTTTCCCCTTACCACCGATCACACTCAAATGTTCTTCATTAAAAAAGAAAGGAGGGAACCAGCAGTTAGCGTAATGGCTATGTCGCTGGACTCCCACGTAGTCGACCGTGGTTCGTGTCTCGGACCCGGTGGCTTACAACTCACGCCGGGCGTGTGTGCATGCGTGCGTGCCCAAGATCCCGAGAGGAGAATGGAGGAGAAGGGATTGCGGCGTGACCATCCCCCCTGGGGGGGTGATTTCCCGCTTTCTCTCTGTCTGTCTGGCGAGCGCACGCGCCCTATAGCGGAAAAAACCTCTCCAAAAAAAAAAAAAAGAAAGGGACGGGGGGGGGGGGGGGGGGGGGGGGGGGGGGGGGGGGGGGACAGCAGGTGGGCTTGGTGTTTAAGGGTGCTGGACTTTCACATGACTGACTGTGGTTTGAGTCCTGGACCTGGTGGCTTGCTTTCTCACTTTCTCTCTCACTCTCACTCTTGTTCTCTGTCCCTCTCTGATAAAATTTAAACAAAGTAAAATGAAATAATTCTCTAAAAAAAAGATAAGAGTGCAGCAATAATACTCCAGTGAAAATATTTTATGATAAAAACATGATTTCTAATAACTAAACTGATGCAAAGATTATGCTTCACTTTAGTATTACTTCTATTTCCACAAAATTTTAAAAACAAATTTAAGAGGCTATGGTGGAGATGTTAAATACTGGTTCAAAAAAAATGCATATCAAGAATGCTAGCTCTTGGCTTAAAAAGGATCTTTTCCTACCTTCACATTTTCTGGATGGAGTCCCCCAGGATGCTTGTCCATGTATTGACATAAATCAGTGTGCTAAAAGAAAAAAAGGGAAAATGTATTAATATCCTTCTGGGAATAACATGATAAATCAGTATCTTTCTGTGTCAAAGTCACCATTACCTTTCGATTAAATCAAATGCAAAACAAGGGGGGTGAATTTTTCAGTATATACAGTTGCATGCTTCCTCACCCTCTGTTTTTAACCAAAATAGAATCATTATCTTTTTTTTTTTTTTTTTGAGAGATTTTCGCTATAGGGCGTGTGCGCTCACCAGACAGAGACATAGAGACAGAAAGCAAGAAATCAACCCCCAGGGGGGATGGTCACGCCACAATCCCTTCTCCTCCGTTCTCCTCTCGAGATCTTGGGCACGCATGTACACAGCGCCCAGCATGAGTTTTAAGCCACCGGGTCCAGGACACGAACCACGGTCGACTACGTGGGAGTCCAGCAACATAGCCATTACACTAACTGCTGGTTCCCTTGAATCATTATCTTTACCTCTAGGCTCTGTTTTATGTTAAACGTGTTCGTGTATTAAAAAGAATACACGTCCCGGGACCTGCAGTTAAGTATAATGGCTATGTCGCTGGACTCACACGTAGTAGACCACGGTTTCACATCCTGGACCTGGTGGCTTAAAACTCATGCCGGCGCATGTGCCGTGCGTGTCCAAGATCCCAAAAGGAGAAGGGATTGCGGCGTGGCCATCCCCCCAGGGGGTGATTTCTCACTTTCTGTCTCTCTGTCTCTCTCTGTCTGGCGAGCACACACATGCCCTATAGCAAAAGCCTCTCCCCCCCACCCCAAAATAAATAAATAAATAAATAAAAATAAAAGAATACATGTCCCTAATTTGTTGAGTGTCTAATTTCCTTTTCAATAAATATGTATGTATTCCCATACATACACATATATACACACATATATACATAGGTGTGCGCACACACACACACACACACACATAAAATTACTATAGAGTGTATGCACTGTTCAGAGACACAGAGAGAGAGAGAAAGAGAGAGAGAGGGGAGAGAAAGAGAGAGAGAGACAGAAAGCAATAAAGCATCCCCCGGGGGGCATGGCCAAACCACAATCCCCTTTTCTACACTCTTCTCTTGGTATTTTGTGTACACACACACACACCTGCATTGTCTTTCAAACCACCAGGCCTAAGACTCAAACTGCTACATGATCCAGCTTCCTTAACCACCATACCACCAGCTAGCCCTATTCCCATACATTTAAAAAACACATGTACCATTAACCAATGCAATCACAATTTCAATTATCTCATATTTTTTAGTACAAATGCAAATTTTTATCATTAAAGTTACATCAAAATACTACAAATATAGTATGCTACTAAACGTAATCATAGGACTTACTTAAATTTTTCACATCTTATACTCACAAAAAATAACTTCGGGTTTCCAGAACTCCTGACTGTGTTTGAACAGATACACTTTATAAATTAATGGAAATACTCTCAAAATTACAAACTATGACAAATATATTCAAATATACTTTTTAAAATTCCTAGATACAGCTTATGCTATTATTATTCTGAATATGCCAAGTTTAACTTGCACACAATTGTACATTTTCTTCTTAATACTTTTTGTTTATATTATGAACTACATAAAATTTTCAACAAAGTATACGGAGGTACATTCAAATTTTTCATCTCTTATTAGAACATACTAAAATATTTGTAGAGACAAGTCCTGTGACTTAGTAATTAAGGGAGCCAGGTTAAACATAGCTGACTGGGGTTCAAATTTCTGCCCTGTTGGCTTGAAAAATGTACATATGTTCCCCCAAATCCAGAAAGGGTGGAGAAATGGCGTTGCCGTGTGACCATATCCCATTGGGGGGTGTTTTCTCCCTCTCTCTATTCCTCACTGGGAGTGCACACACCCATTAGCAGTTAAAAAAAAGCAGGGGGGGGGGATAAAAGATTTTTAACTTAGAAACATTTAATCATTCTATAAAAGCCAATGAACATGGGGCCAGCAGGTGGTGTGGTGGTTTAGGACACTGGACTCCCACATGGCCGACCGCGGTTTGAGTACTGGACCTCGCTGCTTGCTTTCTCATTGTCTCTGTCTCTCTGTCCCTCTCTCTCTCTCTCTGTCACTCTGCCCCTCTCTGATCAAAATAAAATAAGATAAATAAATACATAAAAATTTTTAAAAAGCCAGTGAACATGAGCACTTGTGCTCTTTTATCAGACTTGAATTACTGAGGAATTACCACTTTTATAATACATTCAAGAACCTCGCCGTAGCCATTGTGAAGGCAGTTCAAATCCTGTTACTGAGATTTTATTGCATGCCAGGTGGTGACTACTGAGGAATGAGTAGAATTTAGCTTTTCTTCATTCATCATGCACTTTTTGAGCCCTTATTATGTTCCAGGCATCACACTAGTCACTAAAGACACAGAACTGAATGAAACAAATGCAAACAGAAAAAAAAATATGCCAGTAATTACAATAGAGGATGTTGTGAATTATTTTTAAAACACTAACAAATAATATTCACGGGCATAAGAAGGGGAAGCAAAGGTGCTTCAGAAAGGTGCTGCAGAAAGGTCTCTGTAGGAAGTTACTTCTAAGTAAGACATAAATGAAGGTGAACAAAGCCATTTGAGGGGCAAAAGGAAAGAAAATAAGACAGGAGAAATGCTCTTGGGTATGTCCTGAGACAAAACTGCCTTTATCTTGGACAACACTCAGTGTTTAGCTTCTAAATCCAAGTCAAACCCCCACGAGGGCAGAAACTATGTTTGACTTGGAAAGTATTGTCTCTGATCTAGACAAAACAGAAAACACAGGGAAACGGAAATAATATGAGTGGAAATAGTTTTTCATATACTATAGTTCATTAAATACAACCCTAAAATATGCTTACACTGTATTCCATGGCATCCTTCCTGAATAACCAAACAAAAGTTTTATTTCATGCATTTAACAGAGGAATGAATTTTGGATCCCAGACTCTACACTGTAACTTCATAATACTAACTTTCTGATTTTTTAAAACAGGAATAACATCACCCTTAAAGAAGAACAAATAAAGAACATGAGAACATTTGCTTTTGAAGAACAGATAAAATAGTACATGAGAAACTTTTTTATCTATGTTACACATAAAAATAAGGGATTATTTTAAATACTGCCCGTTATACAATAAAATACATGAGGGAAAGAACTGTATATAATAAATTCAATGCTTCTTGCAAAACAAAATGATAAAAAGAAAGCACATTTAATCACATCAATGACCACATATCCTGCCTAGTCACAGCGGCAATAGCATCACTCCTTGAAAGGCTGGAGGCCACATGGAAGGCATTAATAGGTCCATATTACACATTTTATCGTATTTTGTCTTTCTTTATAACTTCTCTCCTTAGATCTAACCCACTAGATGATGTGATTTATACTGATCCAGAAATACAAAACTAGGCTTAGTCATTACACCAGAAGGTACTTCTTAGTCATTCCATTTTCCAAGTCATTCTGGGTATAAAAATTCTAAACACAATGAGGCCAGCAGGTGGCATGGTGGTTGGGACACTGGACTCCCACGTGGTCAAATGCAGTTTGAGTTCCAGACCTGGCGACTTGCTTCCTCACTTTCCCTCTTTCTTGCTCTCTTTCTATCTCTCTCTGGTAAGTATGCATGCCCTATAGCAATTAATAATAATCGTAATGATAAATTCAAAAATTAAATACATAATTCTTTCCAAAATAAAATTCTGAACGCTTAAGTCAACTCCAAGGCACAGCAGTAACATGCTGCTCCAGAGTTGATCCCACATGGGAACTATGGTCCAGTCAGCCTAAAACATGCCAAGCACACCAGTTTGTAACCAAGAGCCAATGGGCAGGAGCAGGAGGATTGCAGCATGATGAAACCCTGTGAAGAGTGTTCATCATCATCTTTCTCTCTCTCTCTCACCTGTACATGCACATTCTCTATCATGAATAAAGGGGGAAGTTCTTTTAGATCCATCTGGTTTGACTTCTAGCTATTTCTTGCTGTAAAACCAAATGGAGCACCTACAGACTAGATCCTTGATAACAAGCAGAAAGCTGTTTCCCTCCAGGCTTTAGCATGGCTCTGGGCTAACATCCCTTCTTTTTACTACACTGTATCTCACCTCATCCTCCTACACCTTCCAAGACATTCACCTTTTCATATATTCCACTCTCCACTCCTTACCCAGTTATGAAACTGACCTCGTGTCAGGGGAAAGGAGCAGCATCTCTCCACCGAAAGTCACTGATAAAAAGGCTATTTAAAACTGAAACTCAGAGGGACCAGCAGTTAGCGTAATGGCTATGTCGCTGGACTCCCACGTAGTCGACCGCGGTTCGAGTCCCGGACCCGGTGGCTTAAACTCACGCCGGGCGCATGTGTGTGCGTGCCCAAGATCCCGAGAGGAGAACGGAGGAGAAGGGATTGCGGCGTGGCCATACCCCCTGAGGGGTGATTTCCTGCTTGCTGTCTCTATGTCTCTCTCTGTCTGTCTGGCGAGCGCACGCGCCCTATAGCAAAAACCTCTCCTAAAAAAAAAAAAAAAAAACTGAAACTCAGACAACCTCTTGCACATGAAATTTTGCCCGTTTTCTTGGGCAAAAAACAAGTATAAGTCAATTGTTAAGTAGACTTTACCATTCAGTATGTGTTTATCTTTCTGTATTTTATCTAATTTATTTATCCATGAAATGAGGGTTTTCAATTGCTGACTCTTCAAATGATGAAACCTCCTATTCACAAGGTATTTCATTCCTCAGAATAATTCTGCTTGTGCATTTACATTGGCTTGTAGATGGAACTTTTGTCATCAGGAAGGAATCTAATAAAGCCCCTTCCCGACACATGCACTTTTTCTATTCTCTTATAATATTAAGCACGGTGTCCATGATATTTCTTAGCTAATTTTGATGTTTTTCAGAAGCATGGCCCAAATCTGACATTGAAAATAGCATACCCCTATTTTTAGCACCTAGGCTAAAAATGAAGATGCCATTCAAAGGAGATGAACAACAAAAATCTTCATTTTGAAGTTATGTTAAACATAGCTTCCACGTTCTTTACTCTGTTTCATTAATTTTCCATTTGACAGTGAGAGGAGAGGCAGTAATAGCTTGGTGAATAATAGGTTTTGTACTATGTTTAAACACCAAAGTTCAGTTATATTTTTAGTTTCAAATTGCTAAAAATCTAGATTTACAAATAAAAAATGTAAGTGAAAATATATGATTTAAAAAAATTGGGATATGGGGTCCAGCAGATGGTATAATGGTTACATTGCTGGACTCCGTGTAGTCAACCGTGGTTTGAGTCCTGGACCAGGTGGCTTAAAACTCATGCTGAGCATGTGTGCATGCATGTCCAAAATCCAAAGAGGAGAATGAAAGAGAAGGGACTGCAGCATGGCCATCACCCCTGGGTATGATTTCCTGCTTTCTGTCTCTCTGTCTCTGTCTCTCTGATGAGCACACATGCCCTATAGAACAAATCTCTCTCTTAAAATAAAAATTGGGATATGTTAAGAACTAGTTGGAAAAATGTGAAAATGGAAAGCATAAAAATATATGGACTCTCTTTCTCTGACTGATTTTTCAACTGTTTAAAGAATCCCGGGACCAGCAGTTAGCGTAATGGCTATGTCGCTGGACTCCCACGTAGTCGACCGCGGTTCGAGTCCCGGACCCGGTGGCTTAAACTCATGCTGGGCACGTGTGCGTGCGTGCCCAAAATCCCGAGAGGAGAATGGAGGAGAAGAGATTGCGGTGTGGCCATCCCCCCTGGGGGGTGATTTCTCACTTTCTATCTCTCTGTCTCTCTCTGTCCGTCTGGCGAGCGCATGCGCCCTATAGCAAAAAAAAAAAAAAAAAAAAAAAAAAGAATCCCTAGTCCACATACCAGTCTGATTCCAGACATCCAAGCCAGACATCCAAGCCCCTCCATGGAAATGACTCATTAAAAAAAATAAAAAAAAAATAAAAAAATTTAAGTAGTATTCTCCATAGGAAGAGATCATATCAAGAAATTGGTCTGCGCAATAATTTTTTAGGATTTGACCTCAAAAGCACAGTCAAAATAGACAAATGCAATTACATCAACCTAAAAGGGTTCTAGACAGTAAGGGAAATAATTAACAAAGTGAATAGACAACTTACAAAATAGAAGAAAATATTTGCAAACTATAAAGTTAGCAAGAGTTATTATCCAAAATGTGTAAAGATCTCAAACAACTCATTAGGAAAAAATCAAATAGCAAAACAAGAAGACTGGACCAGCTCCATGGCCTGGTAGTTAAGGAAGTAGGATCCCACATGGCCAATCATGCAGTTAAAGTCCTGAACCTGGTGGCTCAGCTTGAGAAACACACTGGGCACATGTGCTTCCATGCCCCAAATCCTTGAAAGGATGTAGATATAGTAGAGAAGGGATTGTTGGTGTCACTATACCGTGTTGGGGTGTCTTTCTCTCTACAGTGAGTATATATGCCCTCTGGCAAATTAAAATAAATTAATAAATAAGACAAGAGACCTCAATAGAGGGGCCAGCAGATGGAGTAGTGGTTAAGGTGGTTGGATTACCACATGGCCAATGGGGGTTCAAGCCCCAGACCCAACAACTTCAAAGTCATGCCAAGCACATGTGCTTGCATGCCCAAAGAACTAGTTGAAAAAATATGCCAATGGAAAGAAGAATGAAGGATAAGGGACTGTGGCATAGCCATCATCCCTGGGGGAGGGGGGGTGACTTCTCACTTTCCCTCTCTCTGTCTCTCTCCAGTGAGCATACACACCCTATGGTAAAAAGCCTAAAGAGAGAGAGACCTCAAAAGACATCTCTCAAAAGGAGACATACAAATAGCAAACATGTGTATGAAAAATGCTCAATATCACAAATCATCAGGGAAATACAATTCAAAACCACAATGCAAGTCAACCTACTCTTGTTAGAACTGCTGATCTCTTTTCTCTTCTTTTTACTTTTTAAATGCCACAGGGCACATGCACTCACCAGAAAGAGAGAGAGAGCACTCCCTAAATGAGATGTGGTAACGCCATAATCCCATCTCCTTCATTTCTCCATTCTGTCAGGATTGGAGGCAGAAATGCACATGTGCCCATCATATAACTGTGGTATAAGACCAGGACTTATTTTAATACCACAGTCTGCCATGTGGAATCCAGCTTCCTTAACCATTAGGTTCTGGGGCTGGCCAGAATAGCCATTATTAAAAAGACAAAAGACACCAAAACTGGTGAGGATATTGAAAAAGGAAACCCTTCACACTGGTAGTAGGACTGTAAATTACTACAACCATTATGGAAAACAGTAAGATGTTTCTACAAAAAAACTAAAAATTGAAGTAGTGTGTGTCCAAACAATCCCATTTCTAGATATATATCCCAAAGAAATAAACTTAGCATATCAAAGAGATATCTGCACTCCTGTATTTGTTGAGGCACTAGTCACAATAGCTAAGATATAAAATCAAGCTAAGGGTCCAACAGTGGATGAATGGATTAAAAAAAAAACATGGTATAATATATAATGGAAAACTATTCAGCCATAAAAAAAAAAAGAAACTTCTGTCATTTGGAACAACGCAGATGAACCTGGAGGGCTCAATATGTTAAGTGAAATAGGCCTGGCACAGAAAGACAAATACTGAATGATTTGATTCATATGAGGAATCTAAAAACATTGGTTTTATAAAAGTAAATAGTGGAATAGCAGTTACCAGATGCAGACACGGTTAGAGGAGAAATGTGGATTAGGGAGATGATGGTCAAAGAGTACATAATCATAGTTAAATAGGAGAAACAACTAAAGAGATCTATTGCATAGCATGGTGACTATAGTTAATGAGGATATATTGTATTCTTGAAAAACATAAAGGGTGAAATATTTTCAAAACACAAAAATAACTTTGTGAGGTAATGTATTGGTTAATTAGCTAGATATAATCATTCCATGATGTACATACACTTCGAAACATTATGTATTACATGATACATATATACAATTTTATCTGTCCATTTAAAAATTTAAATTAAGTTTTTAAAATGAGAAATGCTGAATATCACTAAGCATCAGGGAAGTGCAATTCAAAATCACAATGGAAACCATCCTACTCTTGTTAGAACTGCTCTCTCTTTTCTTTCCTTTTCTTCTCTTTACTTTTAAGTGCCAGAGGACACATGCACTCACCAGAAAGACAGACAGAGAGAGAGAGAGAGAGAGAGAGAGAGGGAGAGAGAGAGAAACATTCCCTAAATGGGGTGTGGTCATACCACATTTTGCTGAAGGAAAGGAGTATTCATTTCCACTCTTCTGTGGTGCCAAAATCTATGGCAATGACAGTACCTATCAGTGTGATCAAAGAAGGAACTATGGCTGGCTTGATGCTTACTCTACCACTGTCCAATTTCGTCTTTGTTACCGCTGTCTCATATCTGTGACACAACACACACTACACATGCTAACTAAAATCACACTTGAAGGATGGTTATGAACTTTCAAGGAACTCACTAGCGTCTGAAGTTTTTAATCTATTTCACCTGTAGCTCATTAGCGTCATGTGATTCACTTGGGAATTGTCACCGCCAGAGGCAACTGAAGACCACTCATTTGAAGTTGAGCCCTCCTTTCTTCTGCAGCAATCAATGCTATTTTCCTCTAGGTATAATCTATGTTTTAATCAGCCTACTTTACTGAAAGAATTAAAACATCAAATTACTGAGCAGTTAGATTCAGACTGCTCTTATATACAGTCCACAGGTTTAAATTGACTTTAAAATTGCACTTTTCCCCATTAAGCTTTACAGTATTAATCTATTTCACTCCCAAATCATAATTAATTAAATTATAATGTTGTGAGTTCAAAAAAAGAATCTCATCAATGAGAAAGAAATGAAAAGCTTTAACCAATTTATCCTTTAAAACAAAAAACACAAGCATTTATTATGTCTAATAGAGGAAGTCTGTACTCACTACATATCAGAGGGGCCCATTTTTAAAATGGAGGTTAAAAATGAAAACTGCAAATAGTCTACCAAATATTATTTAGGCTTTACGCTAATGCATCAAAATTCCCTAAAATCTTTAATAGCATAAACAAGGCATCCATGAACCAGTAGAAAAGTGCTATC
The DNA here is from genome assembly GCA_026018925.1 of Tupaia tana. NCBI lineage: Eukaryota > Metazoa > Chordata > Mammalia > Scandentia > Tupaiidae > Tupaia > Tupaia tana. Next base: position 65,216,876 of record JAKSZU010000003.1, on the reverse strand, counting down.
TCTTTCCTCTGAAGTGGAGATTCCTATTACGAGATTATTGTGCCTCAGGTTGCACTATAAGCAATGGTATGATAATAGAGACACTATGAACTCCCAATCTATTCAATTATCACTCATTCAAAGATATGTTATTCTCAAATATTCCATTGTTGCTCTGTTCTCACACAGATTTAGTTTACATATTATGAAAAGCCTGTTTTGTGGGATTGGTTTTGTTTTTGTTTGTTTGTTTGTTTTTTCACTTGGTTTAAGCCACTTAGGAAGTGTTCAAAATTCTACCAGTAAAACACAAATATATCCCTAGGGAGGATAAAGGTGGTTAACACACACTATACATAAAAATCCTTTTATAACAATCACAATGCTACAGTTTATTTCCAATTAGCTTATTCATTTCTATATTATTCTTCTTCTTTCGGTCATAATAAACCTGTATATGTTGTCGCTGTTCTTGAATTTTATCTGAATGATTTCAGTTGTCAGTTCTGCATTCAAAATGCATGGGTAACCTGGGGCTGGTGACACACTTCCATCATGCAAAACCAACAAACTGAAACATCTCTCCCATTAAACCAGAAAACGTATGACTTGGCTTCTGGTAAGACGCCAAATGGACAATAAGACTGCTGTAAACCATTCTTCTCTGATAAAAAGAATGCAGACATTCATGCTCCAAGAGTTTAAGTGTTTGAAGTATTTTCAATACTAGGGGAGCTCATTTTTAAACCCAAATATGCAATTGTATCCACATCTATATCTGTAGATAAAATGGAGTCAGGATGTTTTAATACAGCTCCCTCACTTCCTTATCCTATTTGAAGGCCACAGGATAAACAACTTATATTATTAGCTGCACTATGCTAGTGCGCTTGTTAGGTATCAATAATTACGACTATACTATCTGACGTCCTTGAATGTAGTATGTATGCACATGTGCAACAGTCTGGTTTTGACAATGAGCCACCATTGCCTACAACCCTTTTAGGACAAAGGAAGTGCCTGGCCAGCTGGTTATTCAATCCTGCTCAGCTCAGCCTTGGTTCAGTTATCCCTGCTCAGACCTGATGGCTGTGGCTTGAGATGGTCTTGGTTTGGCCCAGCTCGACTCTGCACATTGTGAGCTCCAAGAAGGAGGAAGCACTCTGTGAGCGCTGTTGCTGCAACTCTATGAACTCACTAAACTCAACCAATAAACAACATCACATCAGTGCCTCATGTCTTTTTCCAGCTTCCTGTGTCTCCATTTAACCCATCTTTCAGAGAAGGAAAGAACGTTGTAAAAACAATATTAATGTACTTTACTTACTTCAAAAAACTTCAAGGAGATATACACAATTTTGCTTTATAAAATTAAATAATTTTTGGAAATTTCAAAAATATTGGAGAAATCTAGAAGTAGAACATTCTACAGAACTATATGCTCTTCCAGCATTAGAAGAATATGTAAAATATGTTCTCTTGAAACAGTGGAGGAAAGTACTACCCACTATGATTTATATACGCTCTGGAAAGTCACAAGTCTAAGTCATATACCAAACTTTAACAGAGTCAAATAGCCACTTTAAAAAGATTCTCATGCTATTTTGAGGCCAAGCTAATCTTTTAAAGGGAAAATAAAAAGTCAGTGAGTGAAAAGAATGTAATGCTCTGATCAGCCAATCTTTTTTTTTTAAGGTTAATGAAGTAGGCCACACAAAAAGTTTTGGACTCAAAGCTTGATATGAAAGGGGGAAAAAAAAGAACGGGAAGAATTCTCAGGAATATCTTAACTCCAAAAATATTTTCTGGAGCTTCCCTGTTAAAAATATGGAAATTTTCTGAAACTACAGGGTAAAAGCAACATAAACAAAAAGGATTAGAATCAGAGAACTAAAGAAGAGAAGAGAGATAAAGAGCAAAAAAGAAGGCCCAGCTGCAGTGGTGCAGGCAGTGGGGTCTCTGTTGCACAATGCTGGAGACCAAGTGGGAAGACATCTCTGGTCTATCTGAATGTGGGGATTCTGGCTGACTGTATGCCTGGCTGCAGGGCGAGGAAGAGGATCATGGCATGAAGACACTGTCAAGAGTCTCACTCTTTCTCTTTCTCTCAAAAGTAAATTAGTGAACTTTAGTGGGAAAAGATATACAGAGAGAAGGAAGACAGAGAAATCAAATATGGCTATCCTGGACTAATTTTTGCTTGCTATAAAGTTGGATCATAATCTTGTTTCTAAGGCATAAGAGTAACAACCACATAGGGACTGATTATATTAGATGGGTGGGCCAGAAAATTCTATGAACCATACTGTAATGAGTTTCAGGCACATGTTATTTTTAATTTTAAAGACAGTAATTCTTAAATTTATCGTCAAAAAGAAAATATTGAACAATTATTAATGTGTTAATTTTGTCACTCCATCTTCTTTTTGGCATAGCAACTGAAACTCTATTTTCAAACTTAAAATGGATGAAGTACTGTACAAATGTATAAAGATGAATAAAAAATAACCCACATTTAGAAGCTTACTTTTCACTACGGGGGAAATAAGAATGACAATCAAATAAATATATATACTCACTCTTCTGACCTAAAATGGTATATTTATAATATCGTTCATATAATTTTACCCAGTCATGATAATTTTATAAATTTTTTTCTAAGAAATATAAGCAAGGATTTTTTAAAGCAACGTTATTAAGATTTTACAATGGAAAGTATTGTGGAGTTCTCAAACATGATAATGAATGTCTGATTATTTATGGGGCAAAGGTTGTAGGCCACAGACTGCAAGATAGAGGTAAAAAAAAGGAGAAAAAAAAACCTTTTAAATTAAAGAAATAGTTTGAAAATAAATTTCTAGTACAGGGAGCCAGCAGGTGGCGAATTGGTTAAGGCTCTGGATTCCCATGTGGCCAACCACGGTCTGAGTCCCAGACAAGTAGCTTAAAACTCATACAGGGCATTGCATGTGAGTGCCTAAAATCCTGGAAGAATGGAGGAGTAGGAATTGCAGTATGTACATCACCACCCCTGGGGGGTTGGGGGGCTTTTTGCTTTTTGTCTCTCTTTCTGGTGAGCACATATGCCCTATTAAAAAAATCTCTCCCACCCTCCCCCCCCCAAATTTTGATTACGGAGGTAGAGTTCATCTAAATCTTCCTGGCTGGTGATAATAGAGAATATAAGATGATAAAGCTTTCAGAGAAATTGTTGGCAAACAGTGAAGTATATAAAAGAAGTATATAAAATATCTGTTTGTTGGATAAGATGAAAGAGGTCATTTAAATTAATATTGTTGTGGCACACAAAAAGCATAAGTATGTTTAGGTAATCTTTCTCTTTTTTAGATAAAATCTTATTTTTAAACATTTCAATATATTGTACGTAAAGGGGAAAAATTAATTTAGTTTTCTCAAACTCAAGGAGTAAAAGAATTGCACCACCAGTGTTTTTTTTTTAATTATTTATTTAATTTTATTTATTATTATTATTTTTATTTTTTAATTTGACCAGAGAGAGACACAGAGAGCAAGAGAGAGGGAAAATGAGGACACGAGCCACCAGGTCTGGGACTCAAACCATGCTCAGCCATGTGAGAGTCCAGCATCTTAAACACCACACCACCTCTTGGCCCCCAACATTTTTTTTAATTCAGATTTTCGGTAGGAGGAGCTGGTGATAGCAAAACAGTAACACCAGGACACACACAGAAAGATCCAAAAGTCCTGGGCACATGCATGCATGTACCCATTTTATGGGCCAGTGAGACTGGGGAAGACGAAGGCCTTCAGGGTGTCTCTCTCTCGCTTTCTCTCTCTCGGAAGAAATGAATAAACTTTTGTAAAAATTTAAGATTTTACCTACACAGCATGATGCTCTAGAGTAACTGAGGAATGGTGATTAAGAATCCACAAAGTTAGATAAATTTTGTTTCTATTCAACTCTTTTTTTTTTTTTTTGGAGAGATTTTTGCTATAGGGCGCGTGCGCTCGCCAGACAGACAGAGAGAGACATAGAGACAGAAAGCGAGAAATCACCCTCCAGGGGGGATGGTCACGCCGCAATCCCTTCTCCTCCATTCTCCTCTCGGGATCTTGGGCACGTACGCACACGTGCCCGGCGTGAGTTTTAAGCCACCGGGTTCGGGACGCGAACCGTGGTCGACTACGTGGGAGTCCAGCCACATAGCCATTACGCTAACTGCTGGTTCCCTCTATTCAACTCTTTTAATAGTGAACATTAAAAAGACCTCAGATCATAGAGAAATCTCATGAATTCTTGTATTCTGAATATTGCTGAACATTAAAACAGAGTAGAAATCCGAGACTCTCTCTTTGTCAGCATCTACAGCCAGAAGTCAAATTGCTCACTTGCCTGTCATAACAAAAAAATTTTTTTAAAAAGCCAAAGATCAACTCATTATTTTTCTTAGCTACTAGCATCCCACCATTTGTAGATAAAGAAAATGTTCTTAATCCCTTACTATGCATGGGTATGAAACTAAAGATACCCTGAAAAAAGAACTGTTTTATTTTTTTCTCAATCATCAGACAGTTGTAAACTTTCAAAGTTAACTTTCCCAGGAGTTTGACATATTTGGCAGACGTTGTTGATATTTTGACTATGAATCCTGAAACTTCAAGAAGCAAAGATCAACATTATTGCTTCTTATAATATGCTTTAAGCTTTTATGCCAAAATCTAATTATATAGTTCAGTGAATCAGATCTAAAAATATCTCTTCATTCTCAACTTGGTATAACTTGCCATAAAAAGGTTACTGAAAAAAAAATACTTCAGGAGAAAAAATAAAAATCTCACCTAATCTGTCTGGGATGAATTGAGGTAACACTTTCCTGATGCTCAGGCTGAAAATACTGTTTGAAAGTCAGTATTAGCAAAATTTTAAAATAAGTTATTGGTCTTCAAATTTGAATCAATTATCAAACTAGCTTCAGAAAATCATACTGGAAAAATGTGGGTAAAATATCTCTCAATATTTATATCAAAACAAAATAGTAGGCTTGGCATGTAATTATCATAATCAGCATGTGAAGCTGGTTGCAATAATTTCTTTTAAGAAAAATGTAGCAAAAAGCATATTTGGCAATATTTGGCAAGGAAGGTGGCCACACTTGTTCTTGACCCCTGACACAATGATACCAAAGTTTATGGTACGCAAATTGAGTGCCTTCATTGAAAAACACATGGTTTTTAAATGTTAAAAAAAAAAAAAAAAAAACAGAATTACCAGCAAGGTGGTGTGGAGGTTACGGCGCTGGATCCCATATGGTCGACTGTGTGGTTCAAGTCCTAGACCCAGCAGCATGGTCATCACCCCTGGTGCGTGTGCATGCATGCCCAAAATTCCAAGAGGAAAATGGAGGTAAAAAGATCACAGTGTAGCCTTCCCGCTAATGAGTAGGAGTGTTTTCCTCCTCCCCTCCTTTGTTGAGTACATGCGCTGTATATCAAAAACTTAAAAAAAAAAAAGACCAGAATCAAGTGCTTCATAAAAACCTTTAAAAACCATTACTTATATTTAAACAAGTTTAAATTCAACCAAAGTTTAAAATGACATAAAGATAAGTATAAATTTTTTATGTTAATACAAAGCAAGTATGGATTTTTAAATGTGGATAAAAATTGAAGTAAAATTATATTTATTGATTTGGAATGATGGTTTCTTTAACTTCTATGACTATGAAAGGTTAAAAAAAGGCAACACTATAGTGTATGAAGATAGTATACACATAAATATACATTAAACATATATCACACATATGCTCATATATCATACATGTGATTGTTAATCATAGAAGAAGTGTTTGAAGATAACAGATGGTAGTGCTGGCCCTCTCATGGGTGGTTGGAGTAACTAATTCACATGTATCAGTTAGGATATCCCAGTTTAGGCCACATAGCAAATAACTTTTGCTCGCAAAGCATAGGCCAAAGCAAGTCACATGATCACACCTAAATTCAACCCAGAAAGGAGATAGACTCTTCCTGCAATGAGTGAGATCCAAATATTTGAGAAGAGTAATATACTCTTCTATATTATGCAAATCCTGCTCAATTTTTTCTTCGCTTATTAAGTTCATATATACATATATATTTGTATTGAATTTTTAAATTATTTATTTAATTTTATTTATTATTCTTAGTTTTTAATTTGACCAGAGATAGAAAGTGGAAGTGGGGGGGGGGGGAGGAGTAAGAAAGCAAGCCTCTAGATCCAGGACTTGAACCATGGTTGGCCATGTGGGAGTCAAGTGCCTCAACCACCATGCTACCTGCCAGCCCCATATATTTGTATTGAATTTTAAAAGAAATCTTTGTTGAGGAGATAAAAACTTTTTTAAAAGCTAGGGTATTACTAATTCATTCAATTATTTCTCATCCAAAGTTAGATTTTTTTTCTAGAAATTAATTTTTTAAGTTCATTCATTTCTTCCCATGAAAGCAAGATAGGCACCCCCAATAGAGTCTTTTTGCTGCAACCTCCCCTGTCTCCACCAGCCTGGATCATAGGCACATGGGCTAGTAGAGGTGCCAGGATGCAAACCCAGGACATGTCCATGTGGACTTGCTATATCATGTTTTTTTTGTTTTGTTTTGTTTTGTTTTCTCGTGAACTCCTACAAGTCTTATGATTTCTGGTGTAATGTCTTATTTTCTTGAATTCTTAAGTCAGAACCTCATATTCTGACACTGACTTCCCTTAAAGATAGCAATTCCATGTTAAACTGACAGAATAAACAATTTACAAATTAATTTTTGGACTCATTGACACAGGTTGGGTTCTTCAGATGGAGACTGAGGTAGAGAATGCCTCTTACTTAAGAGGAATTAAATATGTTCATAGCTGACATGAAGGAGAAGGAAGGAAAACTGGTCAAAGGAAGTCAAAGTGCAATGCTGGCCAATAAATCTTTGGCCAAGCTAGTACCAGAACTGCACTGCATGGAGAAGAAATGGCTGGGCCTTTACACACTCGCCTTTGAAAATCACCAGATACAGCATGCCCGGGGAAGGAAGTAATCACATTCAGGATTGGTCTTGGCAACCGAGACAGATGCTGGAGGAGCTGACAGCTGGAAACATTCTGCTGATATTATTTCCTGTAGCTGGGCAGCAACCCTTCCTTAAAGGAGGATATGGCCACCATATCTCTGAGTCTATCACAGTCTACAAGAGAATTTTAGTGAAAACCTGGAAGCAAAGACTCTATTTTCTCTTTCTCTCTCTCTCTCTCTCTGACACACACACACACGCACACACACAAACACTGCGTCCAAGGCATCTATTCTATAGAAATAACCATATGAAGTTGGCAAAGATTTATAGATGGCCCACTGCAATTGGTAGTATAAGGTGAACAAAATGAGAAATCAGTCCCTGCCCTCAAGGAAACTAGCTGCCCATTCATCTTATACAGGTGTCATGATGACAAATAAGCACAATCATGTTGCTCTTTGAACCCTTTACAAGACACCACTCAGTTCGTTGTATTTTCAGTCAGTGAAAATATGATTTCTTTACAGTGCTAATTCTTTCTTTTCTCCCAATAAATATTCTATTACTAATCATATTCTCCCCATAGTGTTTTCCCTCAGCATTGTTGACTTTCTATCTTCTTGCCAGATTTGGAAAGCTTTCCTCAGTCCATTTCTTAAAATTCTAGCCAGAGTACTCAACAATTTTCTGCTGCTAACTTCCTCATCCAAATAAAGAGGGTAACGTAATAGAAGGGATAGAAAAAAAGAAAGAAATCAGTCTTCCAAATGTCCCTGACAATGGCTGGATGAAAGCTAGTAACAGATCCAAAGCTTTTAAACAACGATTGCATATTCAAGAAAAAAGGAACAACTCAAAAGATGAAAAATTCTTACTTAGCAAAGAGCTGCCATGACAAATTAGTTTTTCAGTTCCTGAATTATGAAACAGAAATGAGGCATGAGCATCTGTTGGGGATTTATAACTGGGTTTGTATGTGCCAGTGAGAAAGGAGTAAATTACTCACTTGATGTTGGATGTTAACTCAGAACACTGAAGTTCATTTTCTAAAAATGAGGTCTTTAATAATACACAGTAATAAAAAACATAATAAAACTGCAAAGTGAAAAGTCTATATATTCTTAATTACTAGGTTTTAAAGTCAGAACCCTTCACCATTGTATATTTCTTTATATACATATTGTAAAAATGTCTTTACTGGTTTTAAGAACATTAATATCAAGTGTATAAAAGTGTATCGGTATGTGCAAAAACACCCCACAAACATCATAACAAATCATAACAACAGCAAAAAATGCAATGACTAACTAACCAATTAACAAGCATATTTTCTATCAGGGTGGCATATCCTAATAAAGGCACACGCTCATGTGTCTAAAATTTTATTGATTGGACAATAATCTAATAACAGTTAATTCAAATATCTTCACTCCCACCAGTCTTGTCTCATTTGATAAATTCTTACAATTAATAAATAGCAAAGACTTAAATGGTTCACTACCATTAATGTGAAAAAAATTATCTAATTACACAGTGGTTTGCACTACAACAAGCTTAAGAATTTGTTCATTTTTAAATTTATTAAGAATGGCTGAAGTTCCAAGGTAAAGATGGCAAATTGAACGTCTACTTCTACTTTGTACTCTGCTGAATCCCCACTCACCATATTTAAGAAGCTCCAAAAATGATGATGGAAAGTTTAACATAGCAAAACACAACCAACCAACCAAGCAGAATAATAACACGGCAGTACAGAAAGCCTAGAAGTAGCATTGTTTATACACAGAATAACCAAAAGACTCAGGAAATTGGCAGCACCAGGAAGCAGGGATGAACAGAAATTGTGCAGATGTGAGTTTAAAACGTGAAAGACTGGCTGAATATCTTTTAAGTAGTTATTTAGAGCCCCCTTTCCCACTCAGCTATACAAATAATTGCCCCTTCCAAACCTGGACGAGATAAAATAGAGGGTGTCTGAACTAGAAAAACTAAACAGTTAGAGGAATAACATTCTGAAACAAGAGGATTAAGTGGTATTCTATCCCTCACTCTGCTTACAGAAGACTGGTATTTAGGGCGCTATACTCCAGGAAGGATTTTATAAGAATCTTCACTAGAAATCTTGCAGCACTACAGAAAAAATGGATCCTAACATCAAGGATTTCTCAACAAATGGCTTAGTCCAATAAAATTGTTTCCATACCAGCTATCTGACCAAAGCCTCTAATATTAAAGACCAAGACTTAAACTGAAAGAAAAAATAGTAACTTGGTGAAAACAGAGTTTTACTGTTAGAAAAACTTCAAAAAGACTATTATTAATATTTTTCAGTCAGATAAAAAAAGACATTGCAACCTTGAAACAAAAAAATTACGGAGTATTTTGATAAAAGGCATCTTACAAATTAATTTAGTAAAATTAAATATTTTAAATTTTAGTAGAATACAGTTTGAGTATCCCTACTCCAAAATGCTTGTTAGAAATGTTTCCGATTTCAGATTGTTTTCATATTTTGGGGTATCTATATATGCATAATAAATTATCTTGGGAATGTGACCCAACTCTATATCCAAAATTCATTTATGTTTAGATATACCATTACACATAGCCTGGAGGTACTTTCATACAATATTTTTCCACTGCAGCATTTTTACTGTGATCCATCACATGATATCAGATGCAGAATTTTCCACTCATGGCATCATGATGGCACTCAAAAAGTTTTAGATGTGGAGCCTTTTGGACTTGAGCTTTTTTTTTTTTTTTTTTAGGGTTTTTGCTATAGGGCGAGTGCACTCGCCAGAAAGACAGAGAGAGATAGACAAAGCAAGAAATCACCCCTTGGGTGATGGCCACGCTGCAATCCCTTCTCCTCCATTCTCCTCTCGGGATCTTGGGCATGTACGCATACGTGCCCAGCGTGAGTTTAAGCCACTGGGTCTGGGACTCGAACCACAGTCGACCACATGGAAGTCCAGTGACATAGCCATTATGTCAACTGCTGGCCCCAGGATTTGAGCTTTTAAATAAGGAAAATTCATTCAGCCTATAGGTAAAAGAAAAGTTGAGAAAATGTCCTTCAATGTTGAGCTAAAGAAAAAATGAATTAAAAAATCAGAGAGAAAAGACAATGAGATGAGCAATCCATGATGTTCCATATTTGAATAGTAAGAGATACAAAAGTAGAAAATAAAAAAACAAAGGGAAAAAATCATAACAAAATAATTCAAGACAATTTTTTAAGTAGAAGGACAATATGCACTTTAAGAGATGCTCGATTTCATTAGTCATGAGGAAAATGCAAATCAAAATGACAGTTGGATACCATTAAACACCCACTATAATGAAAAAGACAGACAATAACAAACACTGGTGAGGGTATGAAAAAATTGAAAACCCTTCCCCACATACACAAGCACACACATATTGTTGGTTAGAATGAAAAAGGTGCATTTATTCTAAAAAAATAGTTTTGTAATCTCTCTAAAAACTAAAAAGAGTTATGAAATGGATCCACCATTCCACCTATAGGTATATACTCCAAATAATTCACCAAAAGTACTCAAAACAGATGCCTGTACACAACTGCTCATAACAACACTGTTCATAATAGTCTGAAGGTGAAAACCCCAGATGGACATTCACTGATGAATGGATAACAAAATACGGAATTCTATATCATGAAAAAAGGGACTGTGGTGTGGCCATTTCTCACTTTCTCGCTCTTAGTTACTCTGTCTCTTTTTGGTAAACATATGTGCCCTAAGGTGGGGGTGGAGAGGAGACTAAAAAAATAAGTAGAAAGTTGAAAGTAAAAATTGCTGTTTATCCTAACAAACTAGAACTAATTCTTTAACTTGCATAACTTTTATGCATAACTTGCATAAAAACAATTATATCAATAAAAATAAATGACTTTACCTAGAGTTAATGTTCCTTTATCAAAACACAGAATGCACATTAAACTAAAATATTGCATGATGTTAACTAAGTATTCATGAAATGCAAGAAATAAGTATAATAAATTAAGAAGAAAAAGAAAATAAAATGATCAATATATAATAAGGATTTATTTTAAATTACTAGTCTGAAAATTAGTGAAAAGTTATAGCTAATGCATTTTGTATGATACATAACAATATATACTTTCTTACTTCCAGTTGAATTTGCTAACAATTCTTTCAAATTACTTAACGGTCTATTCAAACTTAATGTGAAGGTAATTGGAATTATTGATCATCTTCCTCCTGACCTTAGGTACTTTCATCACATGGCAAATTTTGTTCCTCAACTGGAGCTTTTCTTTCATCTAACCCAGCTGATCATTATTATTTTTTTTAATTTTTAAATTTTTAAAAATTTTTTTCACTTCATTTTCTTTTATACATTCAATCACATTATTTGTCTTACAAAGTGGATATTTCAACAGGTGAACATTTCTCCCTAGTACAGTTGATAAAACTACTAAATATCTTCAACGGATAATACCACACCTCAATCTTGTTACATTTAGTAAATCACTCTCTTGCCTCTGCCCATCCCCTGAAACAAGCACAGTTTTTCAAAGTTATTGTTCTCTTATCTTTAAAAAAGGCAATAATTCTGTATAAAAAAGTTAACATGAGAAGTATGTTATTTTCTCTCCAAAGGAATTCTCTTTTTATTGTTGTTCTTATCTTCCTTATGATTTCTCTACCATTAAGTGTCTATAGTTTAAATGGTCAAATTCTAAAATAAAGTGAAAGAAAATAATTAAAATTTTAAAAACACATAGTGCTTACTTTTATAGCACATTTACTAAAATTAGAATGATACAGAGATTTGCATGACCCCTAAACAAGAATGACATATAAATTCACAAAGCTTCCATGTTTAAAAAAGAAAACAACAACACAGAGGCATAGTGTATTCTAGTTGAAACTGTCTCGTCGAGGGCCAGCTGATGGTGTGGTGGTTAAGGCAGTGGGATCCCACATGGTTAACTGTGCCTTTTGAGTACTGGACTGGCAGCTTGAAAAACATGCCAGCTGTGTGTACATGCATGTCCAATCCTGAAAGGAGAATGGAGAAGGGACGACACTATACCCCTGCAAGGTGCTTTCTCACTTTCTCTCTCTCTCTTTGGTGAGCATACATGCCTTATAGCAAATTAAACAAAACAAAACTGATCTATATAGAAATGTACTCAAAACTGAGTGTTTTGTGAATAATCAGGCATTTCTCATAGCAACAGCTAGAGATAAGACACACTTCCATCTTAGAATGTGTGAATTAAAATACTGAATTGTGATTAGGAATACTTAGTAAGGATGGCAACTTCATGAAATAAAAGTAGAATATAAAGAGGATAGCTAATGATGTAAACAGGAAGGAAAGGATAAAAAACCTTAACTTTGAGCATCCAATAGGAAAGTGAACAAAGTGTTGAAAATGAATAAAATAAATCATGGTTTCTTTTCAGATTAAAAAAAAAAAGCCAGTGGGACCAGCAGTGCGCGTAATGGCTATGTCGCTGGACTCCCACGTAGTCGACCGCAGTTCGCGTCCCGGACCTGGTGGCTTAAACTCATGCCAGGCGCATGTGCGTGCGTGCCCAAGATCCCAGGAGGAGAATGGAGGAGAAGGGATTGTAGCGTGGCCATCCCCCCTGGGGGGTGATTTCTCGCTTTCTGTCTCTCTGTCTGTCTCTGTCTGTCTGGCGAGCGCACGCGCCCTATAGCAAAAACCTCTCCAAAAAAAAAAAAAAGCCATTATAGCAAAGAACAGAAAATAAATTAATTGACTTGTTCTACCAATTAGGGGAAATGAGGAGTTCATAAGAAAGCACTATTGAAAGATAACTTGTTTCCATTTCATTTCTTATGATTCAGAATTTTTTCTAGCTTACATTGCCTGCACATTTTGTCATCCACAACATTTGCATCTGTTCACATTTGGTACTTGGTTTAGAAGGTCATTTCCTCTTCAGAATACGGAATCATAACCAATACACTCCTCTTCATATATTAAACAACATCCTTAAAACTCTAAAGAAAAGTCTGAGTCAAATCTAGGTTTCCTATATTTTTACTATACACAAATATGCTCTGTCCCATTGCACATGAAAATCTATGACAGCAACTTGCAATGTAAATGACTTGTAGAGGTTAACTAGTTTAAGATCATAGTTGTCTATAGGACTTCAATCTCTTGACATTCACGCCTCTAGAATCTAAAAATACTCTCTGATACAGAGAAAGCAGTCCATGTATATTGGAGGGGGAAAAAAAACGAATGCATGAATGAACAATTAAGCAATGACTATAAAGTGTGTTTCTGTTTACAAAAATTAGGCCAAACAGGACAAGTTTATGTAACAGTTTCAAAACCTGGGCACTCTTTCATTATGTAAAGTTGGAGTTAGTGGATTCACCCTTGACACAGGAGAAATTACGCTGTCACTGGAAAGGGCATGAATGGAATTTGCTGGTCTGCAAAATGGACAGATCTCCCACCTTCTACATGGTTTCCACTGGGGACTATATAAAATAACAAATCTCAACTACATATTTCAATGCCACATATGTACAACACGGTAAGAATCCTACCCAGGATATTTCCAGAGTGGATCCCTGCATCCTCTACTTGAATACTTTTAACAATAAGTGTTCATTACACATCAAGAAACTGAGTTTAATTTATAGAGAACACAAAACACTTGAACATTTTTCTCAGGATTACACCCAAATCAGCCTCCCTTAAGTTCTCTACACATGGTTTTCTTATCCTGCCTGGAATATGTGGCTACCTTTTTCTCTACCCTCCTGTATGTCTTTAAATCTCTTTATGTTTCTGCATTGTCATTGGTACCATCTCACCAACTTATTGGCTCTCCTCTGTGTGTGCCCCTATCGGCTTCCGTTTCTGACAAAACACATGCAACATCACACTGGCCGCTGTGCTTGTCAATGAAACATAACAGGTGCACACACTGGCTTTGAACTTGCATTAGCCTTTCCTGTAGCACATTCTCAGTGCTGGCTTTCATTGAACCAATGAAATTACTAGTCTTTTTAATACAGCTCTTAAGTTAACTTTCCTCCATCATGGTTTTCTGTATGATAATAGGTTGGAATGCTTTTTTTTTTTTTTTTTAAAGCCAAATTCACTGTTTTATTTGTCCCTATATCAATTCACCTTACACATTAGGTTCATCGTCTCATCAGATTTTTTTTTTTACTTTTAATTTTATCACTCCAAATGTTAATTGTGGCTCCCAGCTCTGACACACATACAATAGGTCAAGCATACCAATACATGTCTTCACCCAAGTCATTACTAAAGATATCAAATAGAACAGGTCAAGAACAATGAACTCTAGCATACCTGCATAGACTTCTCTGTGCTGATGTCAATTCATTAATCAATTAGGCTTTGAGAAGAGTTGTTCAACCAGAGATAAACTGAAATATATATATATATATATATATATATATATATATACACACACACACACATTTATATATATATATATATATGTATATATGTATATATATACATATATATATATAGATATATATATATATATATGTGACTTGTGGAGGTTTCTAGTTTAAGATTACAGTCATCTACAGGACTTCAGTCTCTTGACAATAAATTCATATTTCTAGAATCTAAAAATACTCTCTGATACAGAGAAAGCAGTCCATGTATGTTGGAGAGAAAAAAATGAATTCATGAATGAACAATTATGCGATGACTATAAAATGTGTTTCTGTTTCCAAAAATTAGGCCAAACAGGACAAGTTTATGTAACAGTTTCAAAACCTGGGCACTCTTTTGCTATGTAAAGTTGGAGTTAGTGGATTCACCCTTGACACAGGAGAAATTACACAGTCACTGGAAAAGGGCATGAATGGAATTTACTGGTCTGCAAAATGGACAGATCTCCTACCTTCTTCATGGTTTCCACTGGGACTATATAAAATAACAAATCTAAACCACATATTTCAATGCATATATGTGTATGTGTGTGTGTACACATACGTATACACACACACACACACACATACACATGTCTCTGTCTCTCTGGTGAGCATATGTACCCTGAAGGAAAATAACTCAAATACACACACACACACACACAGAAAGAGACAAAGAGAAGAAGAGCGAAAAATCACCCCCGCAATCCCTTTTTCCCTATTCTCCTCTTGGGATCTTGGGCATGCATGCACATGTGTCCTGTGTGAGTTTCAAGCCACCAGGTCCAGGACTTGAACCTTTGTTGGCCATATGGGAGTCTAGCACCTTATCTACTATACCACCTGCTGGCCTCCTCCAAAATAGGATTTTAACATGTAAATTTTATTTCTGCTCTGTTTTTAAAGATCTCCAAAGAGTCCCTGCCAGGCTAGCCACTGTGGCACCGTTGTAATGTGCTGCTCCACAAGGCTAGAGCCAAGTGAAGACTGAGATTCAGTTCCTGGGTTAACTTGTACATGGTGTGAAATGCTGTTGAGGGTACCCGTCTTTTTCTTTTCCTCTTACTCACTTTCTCTCTTTCTCTCATGTAAACAATAAATAAGTAAACTTTTAAAAAGAGACTCTACCATAAGTTCACTGAATCAAGAAATTACATTGTTTTACATAAAAAATTAAAAATTATTAGTACTGGAGACCAGCAGATAGCGTAATGACTATGTCGCTGGACTCCCAAATAGTCGACCGCTGTTCAAGTCCCGAATCCGGTGGCTTAAACTCATGCCGGGCGCGTGTGCATGTGTGCCCAAGATCCCGAGATGAGAATGGAGGAGAAGGGATTGCAGCGTGGCCATCCCCCCCGGGGGGTGATTTCTCACTTTCTGTCTCTCTGTCTCTCTCTGTCTGTCTGTCTGGCAAGTGCACGCGCCTTATAGCAAAAGCCTCTCCAAAAAAAAAAAAAATTATTAGTACTTAATGTCTAGAAATCTAGTCTTAAATTTCACTAATGTTATATTTTAAGCTTATATGTCTACAGAGTCACAGAGTTGTTGCCACCCCTTTTTAAAAACCCACATTAATTTTGCCCATCTGCAGTCCTTTTTTAAAAAAGAATTGCTTTATTTAATGTTATTCATTGTCATTATTTTTATTTATTTATTTATTTTTGAAGTTGCCCAGAGAGACAAAGAGAGAGAAGGAAAGTGAGAGGGCAAGATGCCAGATCCAGGACTCAAACCGCAGTCAGCCATGTTGTAGTCCAGCCCCCTTAACCACCGTGCCATCTGTCACCCCCCCACATCTGCATTCTTGATGTTTTCTCTAAGATTATACACAATGTTTCCATAAAGATTTCATCTGCAATTCTTTCCACATTCTACAGGTAGTATATCTGGGACTAGATAATGAACTTATTTTGGTGATGTTTATGAGGTGGCTTGAGGGTGGGGAGATGGGGAAGTATAGGAAAGGAAGCATGCTCTAGATCTGAATGTATTCCCTATGTTAGGAAAATTCCCTGCTTTATCATCTTGATGAGAAACAGGACCCACATTCTTCTGTCATTACAACATTCAAAATGCTAGACATCACTTTCTTTGGGTCCTGTGTAGTCAATACATGGGTATGCAACTTCGTCTCAGCCAACCAAACACAACGAATCCTGGCTGAACATTAGGAGTTAACACCAATAAACAATGAGAATGAAGAGCCATTTCGACATCAGCAGAGCATCCAGAAATCCAGAGCAGCCAGACCAGCAAATTAAGAGACAGTGCCAGTGCCAATACCCTGGTGGCAGCAGGGAACTTAATGGACAGTTCCATGACATGATTTTGGCTCTGCTTCTGGCTATCTGGCCTCACATTATTCCGTTCATTTTAAAAGTCTCCCCAGCCAGTCTGTCAGCCATAGGATATTCTTTCAATAAACTATACTGATCAAGTATGCTAAGGAGAATTTCTGTTGTGTGTAATGGAAAACTCTTAACTAGTACATTCATTCAGAACAGGCAGATACTTTCATTCCTTTGACACGACTAGCTGGTCTCTGACTACTGCATGTCAGAGACACGCTCTAACTGCTATGGAGTCTGATTTGTTCTAAATCTTCTACTTGGGAGAATATTTGATTTGATAGAAAAAATAAAGACCATTGGCATAAAATAGTAGGAAAATCAACGCTAAGAATCTTAAATGAGTTAAGTCATTCTGCTTTCTCTTGGCTTCTTGCCTGAAGTAGGGAAAGTGTTACCATCTCTTGTTCTTTCTGCTCCAGACATCACTTATTCATTCACACAAAAACTATGTAATAAGCACCTACTATGAGTCAGACAGTACTAAGCATAGGAGCGGCAGTCACTGCCCTTGTGAAACTAAGGCTACTTAGTTCATAGTCTCAAATAAAATACATAGTTTTGTAGGAAGCCATGAATAATCAATCTCCTTCCACAGAGGTGGTTCCTTTTCAGGAACCTTTGCTTAGTCATTCCTTATCACCTTGACTCGAATGTCGGAGTGCCCCAGTGTTCAGTGAAACTCTTTCCCTTTCTATATTCATTCACTCTTATGTTAGTTACTGACTGATACACAACAAACTAACCCAAAATTTAGTTGCTTAAACAACAATTATATGACTTCTCATGATTCTGTGGGTTGAGAAGTCTGAAAGACATAACAGGGACAACGCTGAGAGCCTGCATGAAGTTCCCTAATCTCCAGACAAGGAGGTTTTTTCGGTCACATATCTGGCATCTTATTATAGCTACGTTGGCGGGGCAAATGACTTCTCTGGGGCTCTGCTGACTGTCTGCTAGGTCCTTAGCTCTCCTGTAGGTAGTCTAGGGCCTTGCCTTTTCCACGTGGACTTTCTAGCAGGACAAGTGGAGTTCTTAAACAGTTGGAAGGACTCTCAAGGGTGCAAAAGCAGAAGCTGTCAGGCCATCCTAAGCATTCGGTCAAGAACTGCCACAGTATCCTTCTACTCTGCTGCTTTATTAGTGAGAGCAAGTCACAAATCCAGCCCAGATTGAAAGGGCAGAGACAATACCCCGGAGGTATTTCAGAAAGCATGGCTCATTTACAGCCCCTAATATAACAATTACCGCACTTGGTAATTTCATACAATGTCACGGTTTTAAAGAACATCTGTAAACCAGACAATTTCCAAATTTCTCTCGTGGATCTCTGACTTAACTACCAAACTCACATAACCAACTGCCTTGTGGCATATGGAACAGGCATCTCAAATATAGCACATTTCAGACTGACTCGCATATTGCTTCCCTTGCATTTTATCCTATCTTTCTTTGTCGCAGCTCCACTGTGGTGAGTGCTCAAGCCAAAATTCTTGGGATTGTCTTTGACTCCTCTTTGTCTTTCAAATCCCACACTAAATGTTCTCAGTTTAACCTCAAATATATTCATTATTCAGCCGCATTTTACCACCACCTTTGTTGATACCATCTCAGACTTAGATTATACTGCAACAGCCTCTCAGCTGGTCTCCCTATTTCACAGTCTATTCTTAGGGAAATAGCCAAAGAGATTTGATTAAAATTTAAGTCAAATTAGATCATTCCTATGCTCAGACCTTGTAGTTGCTTCCCACCTCATTTTGAATAAAAAGCAAACTCATTAAAATAAAACTTACCGGGACCAGCAGTTAACGTAATGGTTATGTTGCTGAACTCCCATGTAGTCGAATGAGGTTCGAATCCCGGACCCGGTGGCTTAAACTCATGCCGGGCGCGTGTGCATGTGTGCCCAAGATCCCGAGAGGAGAATAGAGGAGAAGAGATTGTGGCGTGGCCATCCCCCTTGGGGGGTGATTTCTCGCTTTCTATCTTTCTGTCTCTGTCTTTCTGGCGAGCACACACACCCTATAGCAAAACCCCCTCCAAAAAAAAAAATTAAAAAAATTTTTTTAAAATAAAGCCTTACCAAGATAACATACCCTGGTGTGGATCTTGGATTTTGTTTCTTTCTACTGTCACCCTAACTTACTCCATTTTAACCACAGGAGCCCTACTGCTCCTCACAGACACTTTCTATCTGGAATGGTCTTCCCTCAAATAAATGTATGTCTTTTCTTTCACCTCCTTTAGTATTTTAGCTAAATATTTCTCAGTAAGGCCCTCCTTGATCACCCCCACTCAAAATTACATGTGCACATGCATGTGTGTGTATATTTTACCTCACAGGAAAGCAGAAAACTATTCAATTACCCCAGATACTTTCATCTGAAAACCAGAATACTGATGGACAGCTACAATTTTTCAACAACAGATGTGTTATAAAATCATGCAAATTAAAGTACTCCTCGTAGATTTAGAAATCAAAATGTATGAGGAAGAGAAACCAAATAATTAGAGAAGTTATATGCCAGGGTGAAAGACAAAACATGACTTTCATCTTCCAGTCCCATATTCTAACATCACACATACCTCTGACTATCATATAAAAGTCTATGAAGACAATTAATATGAGTAAGCTGCAGAATAAAATGGAGTGACAGGACCTCTAGAAACAGAAGACCTGGCTAAAATCTTACCTTTACCCTCTTAGCTTAACTAAGTAATTTTAGCAAATCAACTTTAAATTCTCTAAACACTGTGCCCACCTCATAGCCCAGCAGTTAAGTGAACTGGATTCCACTTGGCCAACTGTAGTATGAATTCCAGCCCAAGTGGCTTGAAAAACACACCAGGTACATGTGCATGCAGTGCTTAAAATCTTTACAGGAAGGAGAAATGAAGAAAAAAGCTTTGCAGAATGACCACACTCCATTCAGTGGCGCTTTCTCTCTCTCTCTCTCTCTCTCTCTCTCTCTCTCTCTCTCTCGGCAATAAAAACAAATTAATAATAATAGGCCAGCAGGTGGGCATAGTGGTCAAGGCACAGGACAGGGCCACCTGAAGTTCAATTCCTGGACCTTGAAAATCACACCAGGCATGTGTGTGTGCATGCCCAAAAATCCAGGAGGAGAGTAGAAGAGAAGGGATTGCAGCATAACATCTCCCCTGGGAGGTGATTTCTCACTTTCCCTCTTGCTGTCTCTCTCTGTCTCTGACGAGGACACATGCCCTAAGAAAAAAATCTAAAAAGCAAAAATCAAAAGAAAACAGAATAATAAATTATTTAAGCATTATTATTCCTTATAAATAAAATACTAACAATACATACCCTACTTCCATTGAAGGGCTAAAGGTAGAATCCCATGTAAGAACGTCTTTGAGAATGCTTTATAGAATGGATAGCATGATAAAAACAGCTTATAGAAATGGCAGAGGGTAAGAGGGAGAAAAATCAAGGGGGAAAAATAAAGATGTAAAACAGGAAAGACACACAAAATGGAAAATTATCTGTTGAAGGTAATATGTATGGTAATATCTTGGATTGAGCAAATATACGTGTATTTTGGATGGGAAAATTCATACTGTGTGCTGTAATGATACACACTAAATGAATGTAAAATAAATAAATAAATAAATTTTTAAAAAACACCTTACAGGATTCATGATTTTTTCATGACAGTTTTTTTTTAAGTGGAATACATGATTTTTGTTTTGCATAATATTATACATTAGTTTGCAGTATTTCCATAGTTTACATTATTGTAGAAGAAATAAAATGTTCTTAATAACATCATGGTTAGCTATGAATTTGTCCCTTTATTCTCTTTTTTAAAGCTTTACTGATGTATAATTGATATGCAAATAACTGCTTATGTTTAATGTACACAATCTGGTGAGTTTGGACATCGGCATATACCATTATACCATTGCCATGATCAAAGCAATCAAGGTAATAAACACATTCATCACCTCCACAAGTTTCCATGTGTTCCTTTACTTTTATATTTTTGGTGGTGAGAACACTTAATGTAAGATTTACCCTCCTGAAAAATTTTTAAGCCCATAATATTGCATTGTTAACTATAGACACTATGTCATATAAAATGTCTAGGACTTATTTACTTATTTTAAGAATTATTTTATGTAGCTTTATTTATTTTAATTTAATCAGAGAGGGACAGAGAGAGAGATAGAGAGAGAGAGAGAAAGTGAGAAAGCAAGCCACCAGGTCTAGGACTCGAACCATGGTTGGCCATGTGGGAGTCCAGCACCCTTAACCACCACAGCACCTGCCAGCCCCGGACTTATTTGTGTATAATTGAAACTGTATACCCATTGAGCAATTCCCCATTTCCCTCTCCTCCCCATTCACTGGCAACTACCATTCTGTTTGTTTTTCTTCTTATATGATGAGGTCTTCAAAAGTTTATGGAAAATGCATATTATAAAAAACTTGCTTGCAAAAAGTTTTGCAACAAAATAAACTCATATTTTAATTCCATATTCCCATATTTCTAAAGTACCATCGTACATAATTATTAAATATATCATTTAAAATGCTTCTACAGGGGGACAAGTGGGTGGCATAGTAGTTACAGTGCTGGACTTCCATGTGGCCAATTGTGGTTCAAGTCCTATACTTGGTGGCTTGAAACTCATGCAGGCACAAGTGCGTGCATGCCCAGGATCCCAAGAGGAGAATGGAGGAGAAGGGATTGCAGTGTGGCCATCCTCCCTGGGCATGATTTCTCACTTTGCTCTGTCTTTCTGTCTCTGGTGAGCACAAGCACCCCATGGCAAGGATTTCTTTTTTTTTTTTTTAAATGCTGCTACATGTGCTTTGCTCTTATGTAATTTAATATAAAACAGAATAGTTATGAGTACTGGCAAAGTATATATACATACTAACATTTACTATTAATATCCCTATTTCCACTTATAGAATCTGTTTTAAATTTTTCAACATGGTGTTAAATGTGGCACTTCTTTGTCTTTAGCAAAAAAGAAAAAATATAAAACCTAATTGCTCAACTTTCTGATTAAGCAGAAGAAAAGTCTGTTAGCACTTTCACAACTAAATACACTCTGGAGTCAATGATTCTGAGATCTTTTTTTTTTTTTTTTTTTTTTTTTTTTTTGGAGAGGTTTTCGCTATAGGGCGCGTACGCTCGCCAGACAGACAGAGAGAGACATAGAGACAGAAAGCGAGAAATCACCCCCCAGGGGGGATGGTCACGCCGCAATCCCTTCTCCTCCATTTTCTCCATTCTCCTCTCGGGATCTTGGGCACGCACGCACACACGCCCGGCGTGGCTTTTAAGCCACCGGGTCTGGGACACGAACCACGGTCGACTACGTGGGAGTCCAGCAACATAGTCATTACGCTAACTGCTGGTTCCCGAGATCTTTTCTATAATATATTCTCTTACAAGTCTTAAACCTATGCAGGACAAAAGACACCTGTATCAATATGTATTCTAGATCTCTATGAAACCAGATTCCTTTTCAAGCTGATTGAGTCACTCCCTAGTTAGTTAAAGATGCTCCTTCAGATCTGACACCTACTGCAAGAAGCCAATACTCAGGACTGAAGAGCACAGGGGTCCACACAGGTGAGCTATATGACTAATACAGCACATTTCCCAACATGTTCCCCACTTTTCGGCTTCCAAATTTTTATATCTACACATTTTGAAAGTATGGCAAAAATCTAAATTTCAAAACAGTATAGGGGCTTTTCATAGACATTAGGAGAGCGCCTACACTAACAATATCCTATTATCCATTGAATCACTTTAATAAGATCTTCCTAAGGCTTTTTCACAGAACTGAATTTTCATCACTTATGTTGTTATTCTGGCCCTCAGAAGGCCTTTGTGAAACCTAAAATGGCATTCGTGAGAATAATATAAAGGAACTAGGTTAGAGTTCTCTTTTAAAGCAAAGAACAGAAATGCATTTATACTGTGTGCTTATGATAAATAAGGAAACTTCGCTAGGTGAAACAAAGTACGGTGTGCCTCAGAAAGCCCCATAAAACTTATTAGAAAATGATTGTGTTTAAAAATCAGTGTTAATCAGTTAATATCAGAGAATAGTAATTTCTTGACTTTCATTTGGCAATTTGCAAAATCATCAAGTGACATTTGATGCAATATGTACTTTTTAATCCTCAATTATATTTAATTTTCTTTTAAGATTTGGAGGACCTATTCTTAACTGTTTTTTTAAAGAATTATTTTATTTAACTTTATTTACTTATTTATTTTATTTTTGACCAGAGAGGTACAGAGCAAGAGAAATCGAGGAAAAAGTCACCAGGTCTGAGACTCTAACCATGGTCGGCCATGTGGGATTCCAGTGCCCTTAACCACCGCACCACTTGCCGGCCCCTAGAGGACCTATTTTTAACTTATTTTCA
This sequence comes from Tupaia tana, assembly GCA_026018925.1. Classification (NCBI taxonomy): domain Eukaryota; kingdom Metazoa; phylum Chordata; class Mammalia; order Scandentia; family Tupaiidae; genus Tupaia; species Tupaia tana. Next base: position 65,193,645 of record JAKSZU010000003.1, on the reverse strand, counting down.
CTAATTCTCTACCAATTTTTCTGATTTTGGTGCCCAAACCTTTTTCTTCTTTTTGACTTAATCATTCAATTTGAGAGAGGGACTAAGTATGTTTTTTTAAATCTCTTTTCTACAAAACATACAAGTTAGTACTGAATATTAAGAAAAATCTAAATTTAAATGAAACACATAAAAGTACTAAAAATATGAATCTAAAGTGACAAGTCAGCTGAATACATTATTGATTTACTGGCTCCAAAATCATGGATTAAACAAAAGAAATTATATTTGCATTGATGTGTGAATCTGCATCCATTCTTGGTACCATGTAATATATGCAACTGCTCAGCCCTAGCTGTCCTTGTATCTACATTATCATATCATCCAAATGTATCTATCATTTATATGTAAATAGACAAGATGAATGGCTTCTTCCAAAGACAATTTTCAAATGACAAACAGACACAGGCAGACATTAGCAAGATAAATATCTTGCAAATATTCGTTCTTTTATATTTTTTAAGAAGATGGAAACTATTTCAAAAAAATTTTTAAAGTACTGTGGTAATTACAAAATGGAGTCTTAATACATTCACAATACCAACAGTTATTCTTCTCAATAAAAGTCTGCACCAATATCATTTGTATCTTATAAATTACATGTTCTCAGATCCATCTGTGAAAATTGGGATGCTAATTATCATGGTTACATTTCATGATTCCACAGTTAAATGCTGAAGTAGTGCTACACAAATACCATATGTTTTTCTAAGGGAAATGGAGAAAGATTAATTATGAGTTCAAGTCCCAGTCTTCTAGCAGTGATGCTCTCAACACAATAAGATCATTACATTGTGTGCTATGCAAATTGGAAGTTTTAATTAATAGCTGAAATATCAACTGAAGGGGAAAACTTTGAAGTCTAAATTGTACGATTCAGCCTTTCCTCCACAATAAAGCATCTTAATAAGGATGTTATTGAGAAACTAAGTTACAAGTCCAAGAAAAAACATTTTTATTTTCTATGAACTTAATGGTGATCACCAACATGCTGATTAATTCAATTTCATAAACCTAAAATTACAGTGTATCTTAGTCACAAATAAGACTATAAATAGAGAACAGATCTGATTAAGATTCAACTTAACATTTTTCTGGATTTTTCTATTGAGATTCAAAAAACTCTTATCAGGCCACTATTTATGCAAAATTTCAAATATCATTTATTTAGATAAATTACTTGCTTCAGTGTAGCAGACTAAAAACAAAACTCTACAGTAATACTGTAAGAATTCCATTCATATTTGTAAAGTGTGAATTTTGATTTTACTTACCACATATTCAAATACAAGCGTCAGGGTCTCCTTGGTATGGATGATATCATGAAGCAGCACTATGTTAGCATGTTTTAGTCCTTTTAACAGAGAAGCTATAAAACAAAGTAAACAGAAATAAAATAAGTCATGAGTAACAATAGTACGTTTCATTATCATTCTAGTATGTTGTCAGACAAAAGATAGCTATTTTCCCATGATCCAAGTCAATAATAATATAGAATCAAGAGTGGAGGAAAGAGGTTTTCATTTAGATGAAACTTCTCCCAATTATCTCACCTGTCATTGACATTACTCTCTAATTAGGTTCCATTTATGGTCAGAGAACATACATGGTATTATTTCAATTCCTTTAAAATGTTAAAGTTTATTACCTAGGATATAGTAGATCTTGGTATGTGTTGTATATGTATGGAATATATATTCAATTGGTAGAAAATTCTACAAATGTAGTTAAGTCCCATTTTAGTGGAGCCATTCTATATCCCTCCTAATTTTCTAAATAGTGGTTTCATCAATTACTGAAAGAGTGGTTTTATCAATTACCAAATTAACAATTCTGATTTTGGATTTTTAAACATCTCATTTGAGTTTCTCTTGGTTTTTGTCTGTTTGTTTGTTTTTGTTTGTTTTTTACTTTTTATATTTGGAAGCTCTGTTGTTAGTGCATACACATTAAGGATTACTATGTCTTCTTTGGGAATTGACCTTTTATCATTATTCAGTGTCGCTCTCTCTCTTTGTACCTGGTAATTTTCTTTGCTCTGAAATCTACTTTGTCTAATACTGGCATATCTATCCCACCTGTCTTTTGACTAGTATTTACATAATACATCTTTCTCATTCTTTTTCTTTTATCTTACCAATAAAAGATAAAAGTTCACTAAAGTTTACGTATGCTTCTAATGGCATATATTAGGTCATTGGGAAAGTCATGATGCCTTTTTTGCATAGAAAAATATGTCATGACTTTCTGGATGGCCTAATAGTTGAGTCATGTGTTTTAAAAATCTATTCTGCCAATTTCTGACTTTTAATTATGGGTTTAGACAATTTATATTTAAAGTATATATTAATATGTTGGGTCACCTGTCATTTGAATCTGTTTTTGTCTTAGACACCTTGCTATTTAATCTCCATTTACGATCCGATTTTTGTCTTTTCTTCTATATTTCCCAGGAGTTCAATTAACTCTAATTTCATTTTATTTATTTCTGTTTTTCTTAGCTTTTATATTTCCAATTCAAGGTTTTCATTGTTGTTATGTCATATACACAAAGCCAGAATGAGAATATTAATTCACATTCAGTGTTGCACACACTTAAAAAATTAAAGTTTTCTTGAATTCCATGGTTTTTTAAAGAGTATTTATCAATCAAAATGCAATGATTCAGAGTTTCTGATTTTTTTATTGCAGTGTTACACAGAGTGGGCTACTTTGTTCTATTCCTATTCATTTAATTGGGCTGAGTTCCCAGTTAAGAGTGCTCTCTTCTGTCAGTTTTGCCATCTTCTACATAGTTTATACAAATGGTGCAGGGAAGAAAACGAGAGAGGGTTTGGAGTGTTTTGTTTCTTTTTCGTTTCCACAAGATCTTCGATTTCTCTTTTCTTTCTTCTTTAATTTCACGATCATATCTTAAAGAGGTATCACCCTTTCTCTATATATCTGAATTTAATCTCCCTAGAAGTAATGTTTTCTAGCACTGCCAGTTCTGGTCCCATGCACTTTCGGCCTCCTCTCCTGTAGCTAGCACTGTGAACTATATTCATCAAGTCCCAGCTTTATCTTTCCGAAGTGACTGTTTTGACTAACTCCACAGCTTCTTACATCTTAGTTTCTCCCATGCCATTCTCTGCATCCATAGGCTTGCTGCTGACTCCTAATGCTCTTGAAGGTGTGGGTCTTGTGTGCTCTTATTTGCTCTTCCTGGTTGATTTGTGGCTTTGGGGATAATGTGAGTGGGAAGATTCAAGATCAGGCAGCCAGCATTCATTGTCTTCCAAATCTTTTGTCTCAAAAGAACAGGAATTTTTTTTCCCCACTGCTGTTATCTCTTCTAAATCAAGGCTTGATACATAGTGGGAACTCAGTAACTTTACTGAATGTAATTCATTTGGGTTCCCCAGGGGTGGTATGGCAATTTCGCCAGGCAGCTCTCCCTTAAATTTGACCTTTCTTTTACTCTGAAATCAGCACCAACCCCAAATTTCAAGCTGGTAGTACTCAGTTTCTACAGAGGACCCCTGGATATTTCCAAAACTCAAAGATGAACACCTATTAATGTTAGCAATTTCAAGACCTGGGAAAGGAACATCTATGAGTGCTTCTTAAATCCCATTCCCTCTTCCATATGGCTTTGAATTTTAAAAAAGGAATAAACCAATCCTACATCCACAATCAGATTTGTTCAGACACTGCTCACATCATAAAGAAAGAGACAGAAAGAAATTCAAGTTGTTTAAGATTTCAGTCCTCATAAATAATACCACAAAGCATATAAATGGCATTTATTTTCTCCTTCTTTTGGATTATCTCCTGATAATGAATTGTGAAAAATAGTACTATAGTGTTAAAAGCCAAGACATTCCTTATTAAATTAGGTAGTGGATTCAGTCTTCTATCTTTCTAACTCCACATAAGAAGAAAAAAAACTATGAAAGATGGAAAAATACTTCACAATGCAAAGTAATCCATCCAAATCGAAAACCAAAACCTCATTAAATTATTATATGAACATGCAACACACAAATATTATTTAAGAATAAACTCATCTTCATCCCTCAGTAAGAACAAAAAGAATCACATTTCCTATAGGAATGACCAGGAGAGAAGTTTTCTCTATCATTATTTTAGGAACACTGTAGATTCAATGTCTGTCATAGTGAAGAATCTATATGACCTTACCAAAAATAAATAAATAAATAAATAAAAGAGAGAGAGAGAGAAAGAAAAATATTTTGCATGTATCCTATCTATACCTTGTGATAATTCACTTATTCATCAAACATTTATTCAGAATCTAGTTGCATGCACTTGGGACCCATAGCATATCTTCATCTCTTAACAAATACTCAGTAATGTTCCAAGATCACATTCTTAAAAAGAGATTTACAACACCAAGCATGAGTTCTAATGTAAATTACAAATTTTGGGTGATAAGATGTCTCAATACAAGTTCACTGATGGTTACAGATATACTACTCTGGTGAAGAAGGCTGATAGTCGGGAAGACTCTGCAAGTGTGGGGGCAGGGATTATATGAGCACTCTGTTTTTTCCACTCAATTTTGCTGTGAACCTAAAACTGTTCTAAAATAAATTCTATTTTTTAAAAAAGCAACTATAAACATATTGAAAGAAAAGGCAAATCTAGATTATTTAGAACTTCACTCTAATAAAATGGTATTTTAGATACAGAATCACCATGTAAAACAGGCTTGCACTGGACAGTGCCCAGAGAAGGCAAAGAGCAAGCATGTAGACTGTTAGTTTTTTTTCTTATGATCTCAAGGAATGTAAGTTCTTTTTATCAGAGGTATTGTTATTGCTATGAATTTCCTTGCCTTCCCTAGGCAAACCTGTTTTAGGACGATACCTTTGATATACGTTTATAAATACATAATTGGTCAAAAGGCAGGCTTTCAAAGGTCAGCTCCAAGGCCTGGTGGTTAAGGGAGCAGGATTCTATCTGGCCAACTGTGAGGTCTGAATCCCTGCTTTGGAGGTTTGAGAAAAATGTCAGGCGTGTATGTGTGCCTACCAAAATACAAATGAGATGGAGAAATGAAGAGCAGGGATTCCAGCTTAACTACACTCCCTGGGGATTGCTTCCTCCCTCTCCCTCTGTGTCCTTTTGTCTCTTGGGCAAATTCACATGCCTTGTGGCAACTGAAAAGAAAAACAGGTCCATTCAGACTGACAACTGACTGGGGTGGCTGGCTCCAACACTAGAAGACAGAAGCGTTTTCCCTCTGAAACTGAATCAGCAGCAGCCATGTATGTTACAAGGCTAGAGAAGTATAAGCTAACTGTCATGAGGAAGACTTCTGTTTTATCCTGTATGTCTACAAAGGGCAAGTTAGCTTTGCATGCTAAAAACTTGACAGGAAAAATACCCATGCATTGGGACCAGCAGTTAGCATAATGGCTATGTCACTGGACTCCCACGTAGTCGACCTCAGTTCATGTCCCGGACCCGGTAGCTTAAACCTCACGGTGGACGCATGTGCGTGCGTGCCCAAGATCCCGAGAGGAGAACGGAGGAGAAGGGATTGAGGCATGGCCATCCCCCCTGGGGGGTGATTTCTCGCTTTCTTTCTCTGTCTCTCTCTGTCTGTCTGGTGAGTGCAAAAAAAAAAAAAAAAAAAAAGGCAAATAAAAAACTCTCAAAAAAAAAAAAAAATACCCATGCATTAACTTTATCCAAGTCTTATAAATCAGTTCTCAAGTAAGACCATCATTACAACATGACAAAATCACCGTGCACAAATAGTGAAGAAAAAATGACTTCACACAATAGAATACAGTAGGATTAATTCTAACAATTGATCATCTTTTAAACTATTCAACTAGCCTATCAGCCTTCAAACAATTAAAGCGTTATTAAATAGCCTGCTTTCAGATATCCATCTGGGGACCAACTTCAGATCTGCTTATTTAAAAGAGGACATTAGCTGCTGCAGCAGTCTTCTTAGGTAGACTTATTCTCAGGGATTATTTCAGACCCCAGCAGAATAATGAACAGATGAAGGCCAGGTAGGGTACTTAACACTCAGGCTGCACAAGAACTTTCACAGGTAAGTGAATTAAGGACCTGCTGAATATGACATTCTGAGACAGGAATGTGGCTGTGTGAGGCAAGCTTTGGAAACACATTATATAACATTATTTGTAATCTTGTCCAATTTCATTTTTCAAGTTATTACCTCAGGTTGTCAAATTCAGTGATGCTCTCTCCTTCCTGGCAACAGCCCTATAAAGGTACTGCCATTTCCACCTCATTCAGAATCCCATACCCTTTGCCATGAGATTTTCTCACTTCTACCCATTACAGCCTTTTTCTCTCACAACTTACACTCAAATTGTTTCTCATCTCTCAAAATAGTACCTTCACACCCATCATTTCCCACTGTGTTTTTCCTACAATTTCAGTGAAATCAAATCCCTGCCATCATCTGCCTCGGGGAAAAAAAAAAATGTTTTTTTTCTGAAAGTGACTACTATTAGAGAAAGAAATCACGTATTTTTTAATATTATATTTGTTACCACTTCTACATAGAACGAAGTCACAAAGCATCTACATTTCACTCTAAGTTTCAATTACCACACAGTTAAGATTTCAGAATACACTTACATAAACTTGTAAAACACACTGTCAGTTAAGTATCTGAATTTGAAAGCAAGCTGCTCTCTTTCTATTGAGATTAACATAATGAATTCAGACGTGGAAAAAGGCAGAGTCACTAATGTCAAAGCTGATGGCAGAAAAGTGGCATTAAAGGACAGAAAATAGGCTATAATGTCTACCAACATCAGGGTAGGTGACAGACATGACGAACTTTGAGGCTGCCAATGGCAGCAGCCACTGGTCCCAGTGAGGTGCCAGCAAGTGCAGCTCCTGCTGTTTCCAAGAGAGAAGGCCCCTGGGCTGCCAAGTCAGTCCGGTGATTAGTACCTGCAAGTTCTAGAGCCTTCTTCTTCAAACAAACACTGTCAAAACAATATCCCATGTAATCCCGATGATATCATAACAATACCACATGTTATTTCTCATCATTTGCATACAAAAATCCTCTGGAATGGGCATTAGTAAACCTAGCAGGCCTGGTTTCCTCATGAATTGTAGGTAAATGTAGGGCAACATTTTAAATTCATTCACCAGTGAGGTTTGAAAAGGTACAATTGTTCATGATATAAGACTTGTAATTAGGGCTGAGGGTGAAAATCATAACGATAGTTTTGGGGTTGGGACAGAAACAGAAAAATAGTCTTGCTCATAAGATCACTGTGCCTCTGACAAAGTCCCAGCCAGATAGAGGGAGACAAGCAGCCCCTCTTAGGTTGCAGGATTTAATACATACTCGGCAGCCATATTCAAACGCTGGCTACCCAGTTTGAGTATGAACATTTTAATTTCCACTCCAACTTGGGATAAATAAATTTCATCCAAAATCCAATCCAATCATGATTAAAATAAATTTTGAGTAATTAAAAAATCAGAGCAGGCTCATTTTATCACGTTCCCACTGTAGTGAATTTTAAAACACACACACATACACACACACACACACACACAATGTTAATAACAAGGAAAAGCCTGGGTTTACTTGTGGCCTGGTGGTTAAGATGGTTGACAGAGCTAACCATGGGATTCAAATCCTGGACCCTGCAACCTGAGAAATGTGCCAGGCACATGACTGTGTGTGCCCAAAATCCCAAGAGGAGGTAGAAATGGAAGAGCAGGGACTGCAGCATGACTATACCATGGCAGGTGCTTTCTCGCTCCTTCCCTTCCCTCCAGCACATGTACCCTCTGGAAAATCAAAAAAGAAGAAGAAGAAGGGGAAAAAAGACAAAATTCTTTCTTTAAGGCTTGAGATGATATTCCAGGTCATTATCTGACATCTTACTACGAAAGGAGAGAACACAAACACATGCAATCCATCCTCTCTCCCTTCCCCCTTAGCCTGTGGGAAGAAAAGGGTGCTTTCATGTTTTCCTTTAGTCGTGTTTATGCATTCCTTTCCAGTGCAGTGGAACAAAGGAGCTGTTACCTGACTTTCCAGGAGACAAGAATGACCCAAGGAGTCAAACATACCTCCAACAGTAACCACAGTAGACATCATCTTTTTCTTCAAGTCCATAGCTAGATAGATCTAAGATTGTTGAGATTCATTTTTTACTACAAAATGTAAAACTACTTTCTACCTCACTTTCCAGTGGATTCTGAATATTTCCATAGCTAAAATATTCTGGCTGGAGAAATCTGAAGGGGGAACTTAAAAAAATGTATAGGAAAGACAGAATTGCTTGTTTAATTGTGTCTGTGATGTGTCCAGATACAGAAAGAACTATTGTCCAGGAACACTATTGATATTCACCCCTAGGCTAGTTTGCTCATGGTTCCATAAGGCCTGCACTCTATATGGCCTACATACTGAGATAGCAACAATAAGTGCTATGGTTGTTCTCAGCATCCCTCTTAGTGACATCTGATGTGACAAACACACACAAGGAACCATAAACTAATAAATGAAAAAAGGAAAAATATCAAGTAAAAATATGGGATTGTAATTTTTGACTTCATATTTGCCTTATATTCTTTTTATTTATTTGTTTGTTTTCTTTTCTTGGAGAGGTTTTTGCTATAGGGCACATGCGCTCGCCAGAAAGACAGAGAGAAACAGAGAGACAGAAAGCGAGAAATCACCCCCCGGGGGGATGGCCACGCTGCAATCCCTACTCTTCCATTCTCCTCTCGGGATCTTGGGCACACACGCACATGCACCGGTGTGAGTTTAAGCCACCAGGTCCTGAACTCGAACCACAGTTGACTACATGGGAATCCAGCGACATAGCCATTACGCTAACTGCTGGTCCCTGCCTTATATTCTTTACACACAGATACACACGGAAAGTCAACTCTGGGTTATGGAGAAAAGTATAGCTATCCCAAAATACAAAGTTAAAATCAAAGCGATGCTATGTAAATATTATTTAGCTAAAATCACATTCAGGATTTAGAGACATGGTCTTGTTCAACCAATGTCATCCAAATGTAGAAAGGTAATACAACAGACTAGGAAAACTGCATAAGCATCACATACATTTTCTATCTGTTAAAAATGTCTACTGTTTTTACTCACTTCTTAGATGAGTTTTGCTATTTCAAGATGGGAAAAAAAACTGAATGGCACTGCATAGTCTTCCTGCTCTCCTCCCCTCTAATTTCCCCAGCATCTCAGAACTCAATGTGGTGTTCAAAATGATAGCTTCAACCATTCCCTCTGCCCAACAATACCTGTTTATCCATCAGTTGATTACTGGCAAAGAGAAGTCAGTGGGGGGATATTTCCACATGGCAGTCTCCGATGACCACAATGACTGCTTACTATATCACATCAAAGAAAAAATTCTCTAATAATATAGGCCAACCCTGGGAAACCACCAATGTTTGACAATTTTTTGACCCACTAATGCTGCATGCAGCATGGTTCAATGTAATACAGTTTACCTGGTTCCAAAGCAATTTTAACTTCTCACAAATACATTACTTTTACTGTTAATATTCAAACCAGTTAAATTCTTATCAAATGGCCAAGAGTTGAATGGGAAAACAAAAGAAAAACAAAAATAGAAACCCCTGAGGAAGAATCTACTCATTAAACTACAACTAGAGTCAACTGTGTGAGTATAGAAACAATTTACCATACGAATTTTTACAAAATTTAAATTGGATATTATAAAGAATTATAAGTTTTAGGGACCAGCAGTTAGCGTAATGGCTATGTCGCTGGACTCCCACGTAGTCGACTGCGGTTCGAGTCCCAGACCCAGTGGCTTAAACTCACGCCGGGCACGTGTGCGTGCGTGCCCAAGATCCCGAGAGGAGAATGGAGGAGAAGGGATTGTAGCATGGCCATCCCCTCTGGGGGTGATTTCTTGCTTTCTATCTCTCTGTCTCTCTCTGTCTGTCTAGCGAGCGCACGCGCCCTATAGCAAAAATCTCTCTCAAAAAAAAAAAAAAGAATGATAAGTTTTAGAATAAAAAAATCTGCAAAAGTTCATGTTTACAAAAATTGTTAAACTCTTTATGATAAAAAGTATACTAACGTTTAACTATGCAATTAATACACAACTACAGTACAACTACTATAAAGAACCGTTCTCACTACAGTGATGTCCTTCAGAACTAACCCATCCTCACCGGGGTATTGGAAGAAATACATTATTAAAGGGCCTCTTTTCTGATCTTGGTACACTATAGGCCCTGTCTCAGCCTGTAATTTCTCTCACAACATTAATCCAAACTGCTGAAACTGTTCTTTGCCCAAATAGTTACTTCCCTGTAGGAATATTAATTTATTCTATGCAAAATATTCTCCATCCTTTTGTCTCCAATTACTGCCAGTTCAACCTGTAAATCACCCATCAGCTGCTTTTCCCTGCTCTAATCTTGTTCCTATTTGCCACTGTCAAGATCTATGTAAATGAAGGTCCTAACATAAAAGTTAGACATGGTTCTCCTTAAATGCAAACATCTTGCTAGTAACTCTGGCAGAAGTGAACCTTACATAGTAAAAGGGGCGGGGAAGGATGATGATAATGCTCCAGTTACTGTCTTCAGATAACAAAAGAGACCATTTAGGGACTGAGAGTCTCTGGAAGACTTGACAAGAGTTGTTTTTGCCTGGCCAATAAATTTAAAAGCTGTTAAGTGATTTGCTTCATTTTAATTATTTCACATGTGGGTGGGTTATATATGTACATTACAAAGTATATAATAATGAAGGATATGTGGTTTGGCACCAAGCCTCTTATGTCTTTTGATTAAGAGAAATAAACATTGATTTCATATTAACTATTGCTACTTGACTCGGTTTAAATCAATCTCTCTTTACAAGAACATATGTAGCTATTAACACATTATTTCACAAAAATAAATGCAAGTGTAAAGTAAGAAAATGTCTCCTCTGTAATGGCTACCAGGTCAAGTGCTTGAAAGGTCTGCACACAGGACAGTCAACCTGACAAGATCCCCCGTCAACCGGCAGGACACCGTCAGACTCCGTCACAAAACAAGGTAGTTTTGCAGCATATTTGGAGACATGCTGGGGTCCGCCCTGCTTTTTCAGGAAGTGGACTGCTCATGTCCTGACCGCTGCAGTCACAAGCACAGCATGCAGTTCTTCTCAGAGCACAGCCCTCCAGCCAGCTGCATCCAAGTCAACGGGGGCACGCCTGCTGTCAGTGCGGAGTCAGTGAGCCCTAGCCCAAAAGCTGAGTTTACAGGGATTGAACCCAATAATCAGCCAACAAATATGCAGTTATTGTCTATTGTGTGCCAACTGGTAGACACAGGAGGTCAAGCAGGAGAAAAATAGACAAAAAATTTTAGTCCCATAAAGTTAATATTCTATATTCTCACCAAATCTTTTATTCGGTATTTATGAATTCTGAAGTTTTTTGAGGTTTTTTTTTTTTTTTTTTTTTTTTTTTTTTTTTTTGAGAGGTTTTTACTATAGTGTGCATATGCTTGCCAGAAAGAGAGAGACAGAAAGCGAGAAATCACCCCCCGGGGAAATGGCCACGCCGCAATCCCTTCTACTCCATTCACCTCTTGGGATCTTGGGCACACATGCGTAAGTGCCCGGCGTGAGTTTAAGCCACTGGGTCCGGGACTCGAACTGTAGTCGGCTACGTGGGAGTCCAGCGACACAGACATTACGCTAACTGCTAATCCCATGAATTCTGAAGTTCGAAAAACGTGGTATGGGTTTGAAACAGGAGAAAAGACAGTGTGTGTGTTTGTGTGTGTGTGTGTGTGTGTGTGTATACACTCAGTTACATCTCAATCTGCTCACTGCTACACAAGCAAATCAAGTAAATGAACAGAAACAGCCATATCATAATTGTTGTTTTATTTCCCCTAGTATCTATCTCAGTCCATCAGTCTCTTCCCTCTCTCCCTCTCTCCTCTCTTCTCTCTCTCTCTCTGTTTCTTACACACACATACACACAGCCATTGAGATGGATGCCACTAAAAGTTATCATCTTGAGCTAGAAGGCACAGGGAATTCTTTATTGTGAAAATATGATAGTATTTTGATGTGGGCAGTTTTTCCCTATTCCATCCAAAAGTCTAAAAAAAAAAAAGCAATCCATAATGTTTTTCTTTATAAATAAAATGTCAATAAGGTCAAGATTACATGGGCTTTTCCATTCCACAACAACTTCTAAAGTCTGTGAATGGTAAGGTTTGTTGCAAAATGCTTCACAGACAGCACTTCGATAAGTAATCAGCAAGTCTGAAGATACTATAAACAGATTACGACACAGAAGGAAGGGGAGTGAAAGACCATAAAAAACAAATAGGGATTTTGGTTAGGGCTGACCTGAAATTTCAAACATATCACTACTTCATTTGGCTGAATAACAATGTTAAATGTAAAAAAAAAAAAAAAAAAAAAAAAAACAATGATATGTAAAATTACAGCATCATTCAGGGGAGAGCCCTCAGGTCGAGAGCCTGTTTCTCCCAGAGACAGTCCATCTCAAGTAGCCATGCCATCCTCACCTCTTCCTCGTCCATGACAAAACTCAGCAAACAGTACTTAGGCCTAAGAAAAGCTTTAAAATCCTTCATGCTGCCTCTAATCGGTGGCAGCCCTGGTGGGAAGCCAAGTTCATCTTAGCTGCAAGTGAGCTCTGCCCCTGATAGGAAGGTCACTAATACGGGACCGATTTGATTCTCTACCCCCTGGGCTAATCCTCCCTCTCAGTGTCCAATGATGCTTAACTGCTCATAACACAACACTTGGCCCACGGCAGTACTACCCAAATGTTCAGAATTTTTACAAGATATTTAATCTAAGAAAAGTAATTAAAGATGCAGTCAGGTCTTCCAACCATCTGGTAGCAAAGATTGGCAGAGCCCAGCCTCTGAGGAGTCTCATTGCTCTTCTGCTTCACATATATTCCTACCAATGCAACATTTGAGGGGCACTCTTCTACCACAGGAAATACAGAAAAGCAAGATAAGAAAACAAGTACACCAACAAAAGCTAAAAGGACATATCTTACATTTTTCAGTATTCAGAAGCCTGCCATGATAAAATTAAAGTTGTTTATCTCAAGTTACAGATGGCGACATATTACTTAATGACTTAGGAGACAGTCTCCTCTTAACGTTTTGAAAATAAGGACATCCTAAACCTGCTTAACACAGAGATTCTTCAATACACTCTACTCTACTGAAGTTTAATAATAATAATAAACTTTAGAAGATTTTTATTAGTCTCCTAGTTTATCCTTCAGAGTCATTGTCCACTTGTCAGAAACTGGCAGTACCACAGGGTGACTAGATTTCAGGCAACAAACTCTACAGTTGTTTAATATAGAATATTTATAAGTATGACTCACTATGCTAACTAGAGGAGTAAAGTAAAAGACAAGGAAGTTGCATATTACTTTTTGCACATTTTACTTTTCCAAGTTAACAAGGTAACTTCAGGTTGCCATGGTAGTAAAAAACATAATAATAACTATTCAAGAGAATGACAACAGAGAAGGAAAATATGCTCCTTTCCTGTAACCTCAAAGTTTTCAAAAATTTTGCATCACTGGCTACACCACTGCCAACCAGAAGAATTAGGAGAAAAGGTCATCTGAACATACATGCCCCTAGAAAGTATCTGACTCTGGAGACTTTGAGTCTCAAACATCATGACAGTAGAGGGACTTTCTTGGCATCTCTACAAGGTACACTTGTGAGTAGTATTGAGGACTGCTCCTGCTCATACTCCCTGCCTTTCCATATAAGACACACCGCTCCTGGAAAATATGGAGAACATCCACCCATTATTGGCATTACTATCATCTTCTCAAAGGTGTGCAACAGTTCTACAGAAATATAGTTCCCTGTCTAATAATATTGACATATTGCATCAAAGGCACATAAACAGACACATACACACTCATAATGAATTAAATACATCAATGATGCACTTTATATCTGACTTACACAAAGGTGATTGGATTCACCATGCACAACTGAAATAATTCTCATAGACTTGTAAAGCGGAGTGTCACCTTCAAGAACACCTAATCCAACACTTCACTTGACAATTGCGGATACTGAAACACAGAAAAGTTTGGCCACAGGTCTCAAACTCTGGCCTCCTGACTCCTAATACAGTATAATTCTGTTTTTGTAAACAAAAAAAGAATTTTCTGCTTCTTCTTTTGTCTTAGTTTTCTTGTCTACATCCCTGGCTTTTCACTGAAGTTGTGGTTTCCCTTTACCTTCCTATCTTTCCAGGTGTTGAAAGCAGAAAAACCTGAAGTGGAGAAGACTAGAAAGATCCGATCTATCTTGGTTGTCATGAAAACTGTTCACTTGCAGTGTTACCTTCTGGACTGAAGAGGTTTAAAAGACTGCAATAAGCAAAGAATGGAGCTAAAGAGAAAACTGGTGTTCCAATTGGATTTTTACATTTTTATCTGATCAAGTCACTTCTTAAAACCATTTTTTTTTTAGAGGTTTTCGCTATAGGGTGCATGCACTTGCCAGAAAGACAGAAAGAGAGATAGAAAGCAAGAAATCACCCCCCAGGGGGGATGGCCACGCCACAATCCCTTCTCCTCCATTCTACTCTCGGGATCTTGGGTACACACGCACATGTGCCTGGCGTGAGTTTAAGCCACCGGGTCCAGGACTCGAACTGTGGTCAACTACTTGGGAGTTCAGTGACATAGCTATTATGACAACTGCTGGCCCCACTTCTTAAAACCTTTAAACAGGTGCTTAACAGGGCTTAACAGGACCTGCACAATAGGTTCCTCCAACTCCCTGCAAACTCTGAACTCCAGCCATAAGGTGCTTCTCAGGGATCTCATATTCACCAGGGCCTCTCAGACTTCTAGGAAGTTGTCCTTTCACTTCCCTCTCCCATAGCCTCAGAGCCCCACTAACTCCCACCATCTCTTCATATCTTAACTCAGGCATCATTTTCTTTGCAAATCTTCCCTGAACTGCAAGGCTTTCTATTAGGTACATTTTCTACCAGTATCTCAGCACAGTGTTGCCTGGTCACAGTACTAGAACTATCTGATGGCCTACTTCTGTCTGTATCCATCCCCCCATCCCCAACTCATTGTTTACACTTACTCCTACTGTACCCACACCACTCAGCTCAGAGCTGAGTTTACAGATGATGTCTAGTGAGTGCTAATGGAATGATGAGTCCTGAACATGAGAAACATAAATTGCTATAAGCAGCACAGTTCCAAATACTGTGCTCTGCTATCGACTGGGTATCTCACTACGATGTGTTTAGATCAGCCTAACTATATCAGTCAAAATAAATCCATTTTCAGGACCAGCACATGGCATAATAGTTACATCACTGGACTCCCATATGGTTGACTGTGGTTTGAGTCCCAGACCCGGTGGTTTGAAACGAATGCCCAGCATGTGTACATGTGTGCCCAAAATCCCAAGAGGAGAATGAAGGAGAAGGAACTATGGTTTGGCCACCCCCTCGGGGAGGTGATTTCTTGCTTTCTGTCTCTCTTGTCTCTCTGTCTCTCCGGCGAGCGCATGCACTCTTATAGCATAAATCTCTCTTTGAAAAATCCTTTTTTTATTTTTTACATGAATTGACAAATACACAGAGGACATATATTTCAGTGAATTTTTAAAAGAAGAAAAGGAACATCCTATAGGCTGTCCTTAGGATTTTTCTTTCATAAGTGGATGAAATGCTATATACTAATGCTGTAAATACAAAGGCATTATTTTCTTTCCAAACGTATTTCCAATCACAGTAGTCTTCCTCTTTTCCCCAGCAGGGAAATGTTCCAAGATCCAAGACTCCCAGTGGATATCTGAAACAGTAGAAAGTACCAAACACAATATATAGTGTACTATATTTTCTCCTTACCCATATATACCTATGCTGAAGTTTAATTGCCAACATCAGGACTTTTGCTCTTTAGGGCCATTATTAAGTAAATTAAGGGTTACTTGAACACAAACACTGCAATACCACAACAGTCAATCTGATAATGTAGACAGCTACTAAGTAACTAACAGGCAGGAAGCTTATACAGTTTGCATGTGCTTGACAAGGGGATAATTTGTATCCTGGCTGGATGAACCCAGAATGGGCAAGATTTCATTACAGTACTCAAGATGGTGCACAATTTAAAATTAATGAATTCTTTATTTCTGGAATTTTCTATTCACTACTTTTGGACCAGATCATGGTAACTGAAACCTTAGGAAAAGAAACCATGAATAAGGGGAGTTACTCCATGGAAAGATGTAAAAGATTTACTTCGAAAATGTAAATTATTTCTAAAACTCATGTTGAAAACTAAAATTGCATCCTAACATTTTACCCAGCAGAACTTAAGCTCGTAAACAATAAGGCAATATCAAAAAGAAAAGGAAGATGTTCTACCTATATGTGGATTTACAGTAGAGACATATTTGATCCACAAACTTGGTTTGTTGGGCCTGTGCAATGTTTAACCATCTTTAATAAGCATTTAAAGATCAGAGGATTTCACAAATGCACAACTCTGGCTTTTCAAGATAAATCAGAATCTTTGCCACCCTGGGCTTCATGACATGGGTAAAAGTTGTGTAGCTGGAGCTCCATAACTGGCCCCTTTCCAAACTTCACTGCTATAGTTCCCAACCTCACCACTCTCCTGGAATGGCAGAGTCCCTGACACCCTGTTATGTCCTGGACCTCAAAGTTATGATCCCTGAATTAATATTTGAGTGTTTGTTATATGTAAAATTCCAACAAATTTTGAATGTAAAAGATAAAATAACAAGTATAAGGAAATGAAGAAGCCAATTCAAAGTGGGCTTTTTGAGTCCTGTAAGTCAACATACAGAACGAAAAAAGGAACAAGAAGGAAAACAAGGAAGAAGACATTACGGAATGGTAATACTTACTGCCAAAGAAGAATAGGTGGAAATAAAACAATAACCATTTCAAAGTACTTATCGCAAGGCCTAATGAAACTCACTAGGTTGAATAGGAATTGTTTGGTATTAGTGGCAGAGGACTTTGGACAGATGAAACAGATGTTGGAAAATATATAATCAAACAGATGCACTTTTTTAAATAAGAATACTGTGGCCCATAAAGAGTACCAAAAATCATAAAATTTGTTATGTCTTTTCTCCTCTTCAGCTAGCCTCTAGGTCTCCAGTGGAGTCTCAGAAACTTAGAAAAAAGTCTGGTAGGCAGTAAACTTCTGATATTTATCCCTAGGTAAACAAGGAACACAGAAACAAAATTAAATTGTTCAAGGTAGCAACAAAGAACCAATGGCCAGCCTGAACTGAAAGCAAGGTCTAACTTCCAAGCCATGTTATCAGTCTTATTCCTGTAAAACTGCAGCAATTAAAGACTCCAGCCCCTAACACATAGACACAGAACAAAGTGAGAAGGAGGGCAGTTATCAGAGAGGAAACCTAACGCACGAAACTCAGACTAAACTAATTCAAACTCATACTACTACTGACAAGGATATGAGAATATAAATACTCTCATCTACTATTTGATGGCAGAGTGTTATTGGAGATGGGAGAGTGATCAACATATATGAAAACTAAAAAACTTTTCTCATAGACCTTGAAGCTTTCTGTTGAGAATTTACTCTTACAGACATAAGGGCTGAAATAAGCAAAGATGCATTAATGAGAATGTACACTTCAAAGTTGCTCATAAATACTGAACAACCAGAAATAATCTGAACTGTCAGGCATGGTGTGCTGGTTGAAAAAAAAAAAAAAAAAAAAGATGGCACATTCATACAATAGAAAAATTGTGTAGACATTAAAAAGGCATGCACTGGTTCTACTGGAAGTACTCACATTGAAACATGTCTAAGATATATTTACTGGTAAAAACATCAAGTTGAGAACTGTATGTATTTAAAAAGAAAGTGGAGAGGACATGTATACCCAAGAAGCTATGACCAAAAATTACCTGTGAAGAATAACACAGGGCTAGGAGATGAGTGTGGGTAAAATAGTGGCTTACCTTTTATTTTATATATATATATATATATATATATATATATATATATATGTGTGTGTGTGTGTGTGTGTGTGTGTGTGTGTGTGCGCGCGCGTATATATATATATATATATATATATATGTGCGCGCGCGTATATATATATATATATATATATATATCATCTAGTTTAAGTTTTCTTTCCATATAAATGACAATTTTATAATATAAATGTAGCAAGATCAGCAGTTGGCATAATGGCTATGTTGCTGGACTCCCATGTAGCCGACTGCAGTTCGAGTCCCACCGCCGGGTGTGTGTGCGTGCGTGCGTGCCCAAGAACCGGAGAGGAGAATGGAAGAGAAGGGATTGCGGCGTGGTCATCACCCCTGGGAAGTGATTTCTCGCTTTCTGTCTCTGTCTCTGTCTCTGTCTCTGTCTCTCTCTCTCTCTGTCTTTCTGGCGAGTGCATGCGTCCTATAGCAAAAAAAAAAAAAAAAAAGAAAAAAAAAGAAAGAAACAACTCTCAAAAAAAATATAGGGAACCAGCAGTTAGAGTAATGGCTATGTCACTGGACTCCCACGTAGTCGACCGTGGTTCGCGTCCCGGACCTGGTGGCTTAAAACTCACGCTGGGCGCATGTGCATACCCGTGCCCAAGATCCCGAGAGGAGAATGGAGGAGAAGGGATTGCGGCATAACCATCCCCCCTGGGGGGTAATTCCTCGCTTTCTGTCTCTCTGTCTCTCTCTGTCTGTCTGGTGAGCGCAGGCGCCCTATAGCGAAAACCTCTCAAAAAAAAAAAAAAAAAATATATATATATATATATATATATATGTGTGTGTGTGTGTGTGTGTGTGTGTGTAGCTAATAAAAATCAGTAGAAAACGGCTTTAAAATTTCTTTGTTTACTACTCTCTTCTTAAGCTCATATATATCTAAAACTATTCATTCATCCAACTACTATTTATTGAACACCTATGTTCTGTTTGTGACTAACTTTGGAAGATGTGAAAAGAAATAGCAGGTGCAGAAAAACTTGTAAGAGTTTACTCCTTCTGTAATATAAATAAAAATCATTCTATATGTAGGTTAGGTAGGGAATAGAGGAGCATCTAAGAACAACTCAAGATTATTTGTTACTATGTAACTAGAGAAATGTTTTATAAATACAAGTGCTATTTCTCTATGTAAGCTAAAGCAATTAAACTCAAAATAAGTATCCTTGCCACCCAAAATATCATCTTGTGAAGTCCTGAAACGAAAGAAGATAATAGAAACCGGATCCTACTTGCCCCTCCTTCATTCATATAGAATAGCTTTGAGACATGAACCAACTAGAAAGCAAAATGCTTCTGACAAGGGTAAGGGGAGGGATGAGGAGAAATAAGAGCACAAGGGTCTACATAGAGGTTGAGTTCCAGTATTAGATTTCTAGGTGGCATTGTGATTATTCGAGTGATACTTACTCTTTTCAAATGAATTACCTCATAAAACCAAAGCAAGCAATGGGCCTACAACCAGCTGACAACGGATGACACCCACAGCTGGTCACACAGATCCTCTGCCCAGATCAGGGTCCTGATCTACCCTGGCATGGGTCACTGGATGCCTGAGCTGTTTGTATGTTTTTCCTATTACTTTAAAATCACATTTCTTTTTCTCCTTTTAGTAACTGAGCTGCTGGTTAACGTGGAAGTGAGCAGATGAGCTACTTCTAACAAACTGAGATTATCTCCATGCAAACACCGTGGAAGCTTGTTGTAAAAATGTTCAGTAAGAGCACAGACTATGGTACTCAAAGAAGGATCTTATCTAGATTCTTCCTAAATTCACTTTAAGCAAAACTTGCACACTCCAGCGGGTGAAAAGAGGCACACAAATAACTTTACTGCAATAGATTCGTGCAAGGGCCATTGCAAGTCTAGCCACTGAATAACTGAAATACCAAGGGAATGAAAAGGAAGGAGTTGTAACTCCCACCTAGAGCAAAGTGTGGAGCTTTATAATCCACACTTCACACGAGCTGCTACTGAACAGCCTGTGGATATTTTATAATGAGATGGGACATTCTAAGCTCAAGGCATTTGAGTATGGGGAATGAACAGGAATCAGAGTGAGAAACATACAGTATATTTTGGCTGATATACAAGTGTCTGAAAGGCAGTGTTTAGGACAAAGGTGTGGATAACCACTTTCCAGGTTTTTACTGAACTTATTTAAAAAAAAAAAAAACGAAAACAAAGACAAAGAATACAATCAAGAAGAGAACTGGGACCTGCAGGTGGCATGGTGGTTAAGATGCTAGACTCCCTCAACACCAATCGCAGTTTGAGCTCTGGACCCAGCGGCTTGAAAATCATGCCAGGTGTGTGTACACATGTCCAAAATCCCAAAAGGAGAATGGGGGGGGGGGGGCGGGAACTGTGGCACGGCCATGTCCCCTAGGAAGTGATATCTCACTTTCCCTCTCTCTCTCTACAGCAAATGCACGCACCCTATGGTAAAAACTTAAAAAAAAAAAAAAAAAAAAAAAAAGTGAACTGGTGGAAGATTCATCCAGCAGAAATACACAGAATGAATTTCTGTTGGAAAAGAGGATGTCCTTTGACATAAAACTAATTACCTAAATGCACTATTCTAGTGACAACTTGACAGTTATTAATAGCTAGAAACCAGATTACTAACTGCCATCCTGGTTCAATGACACATTAGTGTCACCAAGGGGAGAGAAACAATTCTCATTTCATTTTTTCTGAAAAATTCATATAGATATTACATTAACTGAAATGAAAATGTACAATGTCTAATAGAGAACAGTGTTGAGTGGTGCCTGTTACTTGTCAAATGAATAATACAATTTACTACAAATCTTATGAGAAGGTTTGTTGGAAATATATTCAAACATGAGTGGCACCA
This sequence comes from Tupaia tana, assembly GCA_026018925.1. Classification (NCBI taxonomy): domain Eukaryota; kingdom Metazoa; phylum Chordata; class Mammalia; order Scandentia; family Tupaiidae; genus Tupaia; species Tupaia tana. The sequence goes on along the minus strand of JAKSZU010000003.1, from coordinate 65,172,649 downwards.
GAAAAGACACTAAGTGAAAACAATCTCCACTTGCCTACATATCACACATTTGAACCTGGACATTCTCTTTCATTTTGACTTTAAATTACCATTCAGATTGAAGAAAACAAAATAGATTACAAGAGGAATTCTAACAAGGGGTTGACTCAATTTTCTGCTGGAAATTCTCCCCATAAAATAATGTTCCCATTTAACGATGTAAAAAAATGAAGAGGGCCTAATGACAAAGGCATGTGCAAAGCGCTCTGTGCTGCTAAAATGCTGTGCTCCACAGGCTCGGACCTACATGGGATGCTCGATTTGGTTCCTGACGCCACCTATAGGCCAGGGGAGGTGGTGTGTTCTCCTGCATTCCTAGCTGCGAGGCTGAGGCAGAAGGTTAGCAACATGACAAGACCTGTCGAAGAAGAAGAAGGAGGAGGAGGAGGAGGAGGAGGAGGAGGAGGAGGAGGAGAGTGAAACAAAACCATTAAGTGAGTGGGATAAAAAACGTTTAACCAGAGGGCTAGTGATTAAGGCAGCCAGATCCCACATGGCCCATCACACAGTTTGAATCCCAGACATGGTGGCTCAAGAAACACACCTAACTTGTGTGTGAGCGTGCGTGCCCAATATCCTGAAGGAAGGGAGAAATTGAGGAGGAGGGATTGCGGTATGACCATTTCCTCATGAGGAGTGCTTTCTCACTTTGTCTCTCTCTCTCTCTCTCTCTCCCTCTCTCTCTCCCTCCTCCCCCCCCCCCCCCCCCAGAGAGTGCTCTGCCCTCCGGAAAAAATGAAGAAACAAAATGCTTGGTTTGTTAGAGTACAGCAAGTGTTCAGGAGAAAATATTATTGGGGGGGGGGGGGGGGGGGGGGCAGAGAGGTTTTTGCCATAGGGCGCATGCACTCCCCAGAAAGACAGAGACAGACAGAGAGACAGAAAGCAAGAAATCACCCCCCAGGGGGGATGGCCACGCTGCAATCCCTTCTCCTCCATTCTCCTCTCGGGATCTTGGGCACACACGCACATGCTCCCGACGTGAGTTTAAGCCACCAGGTCTGGGAGAAAATAAAGGACTTCTCTGCTTGAGGTTTCTCTCTTTCCTATTAGACATTTCACCACAAGCTGCCATCTTCTAACTAACCTAAGGGTCATCACTTAAGAATGAAGCCTAAGGGTCAACACCAGAGAGAGAGCTACACAGCGATGGGGATGGGGCATCACATGTGACTGAAGACCCCACATTTCTTCTGAACTTACAGTTGTGAGAGACAACACATTCCTGTTCTGTTTCAACCATTTCAGTGAGGGCTGTCCTAACTTGTAGTCACAAACATCCTAGGGCGGTGAGACTTTCTTATCCATCATTTGTTCTTGACTGTAGTGAGGGTAAAGCTCACAAGAACCACAAGTCTGGAGCTTGGAAATACAAATCTGATCATCCCTACGAAGGTTTTGCAATTGTGCAAATAGAATATAGCATAAACCAGAAACAAGAGAATTTTCTATCTGGAAGTTCTAGAAGATAATTAACCTTTATGCTTCATTTTTTAGATGACCCCCAAACCCAGCACAAGAATTTCAAAACCCTACCTAAGACCAGCATTTTTTTCACCATCTGTTCTAGATGAAAATTATCTTAGCCAAAAGAGACCTTACAGATCATTCAGACCAAACCATTTGTTTTGTAAACTAAAAAGTATACCCTTCCTCATCCCCACCCTTCAAATATTAAAGAGAGAGAGAGAGAAAGCCAGCCAGTCAGTCTTGAGATGCTGGGAAGTTAAATTCCTTGACCAAGGTCAGAGTTTATCAAGAGCATATTATAACTCACTTCTCCTAATTCCCAATCCTAACTGTACTTCCACAGGTCACCTCCCTGCAGGCTCCAGTATTAATTGCCTATGCAATTAGCTGTTAAAAGTGCTTTTCTAATTTTTCAAAATCTTCCTGGGTAAATTTGCAGGCCTATTACTGCCCTGTTGCTCTGTAATGTGCCCACTGTCAAGGACGTCCCAAGGAGTAACAGGAAGTTTCTTTTTAATCTACTAAATTTAAAGCTCCAAAATCAAAATTATAAGTCAGCCGCTTTGTGAAAATAGGAGGGTGTAAACTTTTAGAAAATTTTCCTCAGTAAAGTTTTCAAATGCCACATCAATAGACGATTGACAGTGAGACATATTTCAATAAAAACTAAACTACACTATACACGTCAAAGTCAAAAACATCATTACCTGAGGCAGAAATAGTATAAAAGCCATCCGTGTTCGTTCCAGGTTATTGAATTTTTCTCTACCATGCCATTACAAGGATTTTCCTCCCTCTCATCAGGAGACGGACTTTGGCTTCCAGACCAGAAATTGCCCAAGAGACTGCTCCTGGCTCTTACACTCTTCATTTCTAGGGAATTGGGGCTCAGCCTTGCCATACGTTTGAACCCAAAAGAATCCCTTCCCTTCCCACCATGCTGACACTGAGGAAATCAGAATTTCAGCTGCCTTCCAGGATGTTTTTAATCTAAGAATTTGAATTAGATGTGTTGTTTTTCCTAACAACCATTATCCTTAAAATTCAGAGCTATAACTAATATATATCACATACAGAAAGTTAGCCCACTGAAATGGAGAGAGTTAATTCCCAGTGGCTCAAAAATAGCACTGTCAATTAATCTTAATGAATAAAATAATCAAGTCATTAATCAGTTTTCTGATAAAGCTGCAAAACCAATCTAAAAAGATGAAGATAAATCACTACTTTTAAATTTTAAATGTGTATATCTCTCTGTATGACAAGTATATATGAATTATATTAAACTATAAATAAGTATTTTTTGAAGAATGAAGGGACTGACTAATAGACTAGTGAGCTGAAGTATTCAGCACTGTTTGGTGCAAATTTTTAATTTATATCAAATTTATAGGACCTCAAATCAAACATCACTAGCTTTCATTCTTAGTGATGAAGATGTGAATTTAAAGAGCTATCAAAATTTCATCTACTTAAAACAAGCAAACTAAATAATTAACAGCAAAACACTCCTTATGAGTACAATAATAATGCTTTGGTCTCAATAATTAACCAAGTGGGAAAATTACCATCGCCGTGCAAGTCTCTCTGATTAAAGTGATCTGAGCAATAAGATTGTCTCATTTTAACTGTAGTATCAACTTCTGCAATCAATGTGTGTGTGTATATCTGTGTGCATGCACAAACATACACAGAGATGTGTGTGTTTTACTGCCCGATTGTGTCCAGCACACTCTGGTTCTTCTGAGCAAAAGACATCTTCTCTTCCACAAGCCTTTCCTAGCGGCTTTTGCTTTCTCCATTCTGCGCTGCTGTTTCTAACCCCTACCTTCCTGCCTTCATTTTCTTCGGCTATAAAACCAACTTATTTCCTGATGCACACTCTCACAGCATCTTTTGCCCAGCTCCCAATAAAGGGAATACGTCCCACCTTAGGTTGATTTCTTTCCGATCCTTCACATGAGGACCACATAGCACTAAGTACACACAGTGATTGTCTAACAGGAACAAAGACAGTGAAGTCGGATGCCTAAAATTATAGCCAAAATGTCACATGACGTTTCAAAGGATCAAAAGAGCATCTCGTGGAAAATACATATAATAAGGTGCTACATTTGCCTAATACAAAACAAATGAAATGATGTCATTGTTTTTTTCCCTCTGTCTTCCTTTTCCCTTTCTAAAAATAATTTCCTTGAGAAAGAAAGGGAAAGAGAGCGAGAAAGAGAAAGAGGAGAGCACACCCAGCAGGATCCGATGCCATGATCCTCTCCCAGCCTTCTAGGCCAGCCAGGTTCATGCGTACCTACACACACTTACCTGGAATGGCATAGGTCAACCCAGGAACCACACCTGACCCTCCACGTGGCTCCAGCTTCACAAAGCAGTGACATGGCTGGGCCACATGTGTTAAATGTTGAGTATAATAAATCAGAAGAATGGAGGGTGAGATCTGAATGTTAGACTTTGTCTCTACCACCTTGGGAACTTACTCAGGTTCTTCCTCTTCTATGATATGAGGATCATACCTATGTCAACAGGACACTACACAGGGAATATGAGAACATGAGAAACACCTAACACAGTGCCCAGCACAACCGTGACAATTAGCTTCCTTCTTTCTATATGCAAGAATGTGGAACTACCAGGGACATAAGAAGTGCCCTTAATAACCATAATTAATTGTTACCTCTGTTCCACCAGAAAAGCTGATGCCAATACATGTATAATGTAAGCTCCTTACTCCCTGGAAACTTCATATGTAAGAACTGCCCTATTATAGAGGCAACTAAGCAACAAACACATTCTGTCACACCCCAAATTTAACAGTAATCTATACTTTTATTTTTAAATAATAGAGCCGTTTATATGTTTGCAGAAAAACTGAGCAGAAGGTTCAGAGGATTCCCATACTTTTCCTTTCCAGTTTCAACTAAAATATCATTAGCATTTTGCATTAGAAATTTACCTTTGTGGGATCAGCAGTTGGCATAATGGCTGTGTCATTGGACTCCCATGTAGGCGACCACGGTTCAAGTCCTGGACCTGGTGGCTTAAACTCACAACAGGTGCGTGTGTGAGCTTGCCCAAGATCCCAAGAGGAGAATGGAGGAGAAGGGACTGCAGCACGGCCATCTACCCTGGGAGGTGATTTCTTGCTTTCTGTCTCCCTGTCTCTCTCTTTCTGGTGAGCGCACATTCCCTATAGCAAAAACCTCTCAAAAAATAAAAAAGAAATTTACCTTTGTGGGCCAGCCAGTAGCCTGGTGGTTAAGGCAGCTAGATCCCACATGGCTATCTGTGTGGTTTAAGTCTTGGACCTGGCAGGCTGAAAAATATGCCAGACATGCGTGTGCATGTCCAAAAATTCCAAGAAGAAAAAAATGGAGAAGGGATTGCAACAGGACCATCCCCTCCTGCCAGTAGTGGACGCTTTTGTACTCTGTCTCTCTCTGGTGAACTCACACACGCCCTATCAAAATTTAAGGAAGAAAAAAGAGAGAGTGAGAGAAAGCTGTCTCTGTTATAGCTGATGAGCTCATCTGGATCATTTTTATTAGCTGAAGTCTACAGTTCACATTTACTCTTTATGTTGTACAGTCTGTGGAATTTGAGAAATGTAAACTGAAATGTGTCTACCATCACAGTACGATACAGAATAGTTTTAATATCCTACAAATCCCCTATAACTTTGATTTTAAGTAAGAATAATGCTTTTTATTCTGGTTATGAAAGTAAAGTACATATACCTCAAAAAAGAAGTTTAACAATTTCAAGAGGTCAAAACCAAATATCCATCATAATCCCAGCTAGCAGAAAACCACAATTTGATGCCTTTCTCTCATCTTTTTCCTATTCAGATACCGCCATATATGTGTGTGTATGTGTCTGTGTGTGTGGGTGTGGGCGGGTGGATGTGTACACCCTCTTGTATCTTTTCTTTATCCACTTCAATTTTAATTTAAGCAGTCATCATCTCAATCAAAAAGTCAAAAAAATTCTACAAATGCAGTGCTGGCCAATCTCTCAATGGAGACCAGGTGCAGTTCGTCAGTACATGGTGATACGTACTTAGTAGGCGGTCTCATCTTCTATTGTACGGGTAAAGGCCAATCATCTGGTTGTGGAAGGGGAAGGCATCACAGTACAAATGAATAAAACATGATCCTTTTGGATAAGGAGAAATAGGGCCCTGGACCAGTTCTCAGTTTGATCTTCCATAACTCTGCCAGGGCTTCCATGTTGTCCTACCATGAACTCAGGCCACAAGTTTCCTCTCGGCTTCAATTCTCACCCCAAGCAAAGCGAGGGATGGGAAAGATCAAAGTTTAAAAGACAAAGAATTACTTGAATTCCTGTTCTCCCTGTCTACCTAAGTCTTAATATATCAAAAGGGGATTTATAATTAATCTCAAGAGAATGTCCTATGCTGGTTGTTCTGTTGAATATTTTTGGTAGAACACTAAGGCTTTAAAGAAAACAAAAAGCTTTCTTATGTTTTAAGGATCATGAACTTTCCAAACTTTATAGCTCAAATGACAAGTAAAACTGAGGTCTGTTCATCCCTCAGTTCTTGAAAATCACTCTGCCAATCTCCCCACAAGGGAAAACTGTACCTGCAATCCTTTTCACTCATTTAAAATACAACAGAGCTTTGAAAGGAAAATAGCCAGTTGCTAGGGGAAGAAAGATAAGAGAAAAGAATGTCTTAGCTTGAATGGCCGACAGCTTCTGGTGACAGTGACAAGGTAATAAGACAGCCAGTCTATCTTTAGAAGGAAATAGATGTAGCTTGTCCTCAGAAGCAAGTTATTTCCAACCTCTTGTCCCCCCACCCCAAAGTTTAAATGACAGGTTAACATTCACCCTTTAATCTTTTTCTATCTTTCCAGATGTCTACACAGTAGGCATACAATAAATGTTGGTTACGCTAAACCAAATGTACCGGCAAGAAAACTTGTTTCAGTACAGAAAAGAGGCATGAAGAACCACCATAATGCTAAGAAGAAATTTTTAAAAGAATTAGGAAAAAAAAATAGCTTCATTATTCACAAGTATTTCACTTTGATTCTGAGTGAAAACCATGCACAAAACTCTATTGTCTGTGATAAATAACATTTCACTAAAACCAATAGTTTACTAGAAGGGAAAAGTAAGCATAGCAGTTAACGGTGCCATTCGGGAGAGGTCTGGAAAATACTATGATTGGTTTTTTGCACGTAAAGACATGGTTTCTACAAGACCTTTATAAGATTTTAGGAGGACAAACTTGCCATTTGTTTCTGAGTCTTGAGAAATGTTTAGCAAGCAAGTAGAGAACTTTAAAGTACAATGTTCAGGGATAAGAACGGATAGGGTGAGAGGAAGCAGGTAAGTGGACTTCACTGCTTACAACCCTGGTCACTAGAAAGCTACCTTGCTGTGGATTCCACCATACTGAAACAGCAAGGCCGCTCATAGCAGCTAACGAATGTCTTTGTATGGATGTGGTGGGTGTAAGCATAGTAAGAAAAAGCACAGCCTGAACTCTGGAGGTAAAGCTACGGTCTCAATTCTACACTGTTAGCTAGCCTACCTAGGATAAGACACTTGTCTCTGACACATTTTCTTACCTCTTAAATGAATGAGTTGGACCAGAACTCAACATTTTTCACCCAAACTCTCTATAAAACTTTCTTACTTGCCCACCAATATATCTCTTTGCTGTGGCAGAGAGCATTTTAATCGGTGACTGTTCTGTAATTCGTATTATATAAACCATAGGCATGCTACACTCATGTTTCAAACACTACATGCTTTCACTTCCCCATTGCAATCCTGACCAGCAACCCACCTTCAGCTTAAAATTCAGTGCACTAGAAGATGTTCAATATGCCTCCTGACACTAATGTCTTGAAACTCTGTGAACTGAAGGTTCATCCTACAATACCCTGGCACAGCTTTTCAACCAGAGATGGTATCCACACATGACTCTGAATCTGCCTATCTGCTCCTAGCTGGAGCAACAAAAAGACAAAATGGCAGAATCCAGGTGTAACGGCTAAGGAAAGACAAGCTCTGCCGGGCTTCTATGTCCCCCTCTGAACTCTGGCTGGGCTCGTCTAGAGTACTATGTCTTTTACAGCCTTCAACTATAAAACCAGAGGACAACAAAAAGATAGGACTTAAGGGATAGTGGCAGCAGCTGGCCTCATCTCCAGGTCTCTCTGTGTAAGCTATGATGTCTCTGAAATCTCTCCCTCTCCCATGGCAGAGCGCTGTTTTTTCACATAGACCTCAGACTTGATCATAATGCCCAAGAACAAACACTGCTGTACTGTCTAAAGTCCTGAGGGAAAAATGGCTCAGTTATTTCATTAAACTTCAAAAGTGACTCAATCTAGAGACCATTGGCAATGTCAAGTAGGCAAGAAACCCCAGAAATTCACAGCAACTTTCCTGGTTTTGTGTTTCCCATAAGGAAGAAAAGGTTGATGGCTTATATAGGATTTCAAAAGACAGGGACCCAAAGGAGGTGAACAGTCTGCTGTATGGTGGCTGGAAAAATGGTTGGTAGGTAGGTAGGTAGATAGATAATACATAGAGATGTACAGATAGACAAACTGTACTGTACAAATACTATACTACTGTATGTGACTTAGTAGGAGATGAGCGAGAGGAAGGAAGAGGAAGTAGAGAAAACAGGCAGTAACAGTAGAAGTACTTGATGAATGATGGGATCACTTCACATTTATCCAGCACTTTACTGTTAACACCACATTCCAACACTTTCATTATCATTGTCTTAATAGAGTCTTGCATGGAGCAGATACATTTGTATTCATAGTCTCTGCCACCCACTGCTCCAATCAAGGCAAACTCAATCATCTCTTCTACATCCTTCCAGGGGTGATCTGTCCTCTAACTTGCCTTCTTCTGTGTTTACTAGATCATTTCCATCACACATACCTTAGCAATATCTTAAAAAAATGTTTTCTTGACTTCAAGTTCTCCATCCCCCCGCCACCCTTAGCAACCCTTAACTCACATTTGTCAGTTATTTCCAGCAATGCCAATCCTTGCTGAGTCTTCTGATCATTTTCTTCTTGTTCCCTGACCTGTTCTAACTTGGCATCCATCTCTTTCTTTCTAGTCTATTTCCGTACTTTAAAAACACCTAACAAGGGACCAGCAGATTGGGTAACAGTTACATCACTAGACTCCCACATAGTCGACTGCGGTTGGAGTCCCAGATGTGGCGGCTTAAAACACACTGGGCACATGTGCATACATGCCCAAAATCCCAAGAGGAGAATGGAGGAGAAGGGCCAGCCTCCCTATGTGTGGGGGCGTAATTTCTCATTTTCTGTCTCTCTGTCTCTCTGGCAAGTACAAGCACCCTATAGCAAAAAAAAACTCTCTCTCTTAAAACAACAACAACCTAACAGATGTGATGTGCCTACTCTCTTCTTCAATGCCCTTATTCTCTAGTTTATACTGTCCCACCACACCCTTCCTCAGTCACTGATGCTGCCTGTTCCCACCTCTCCAACATCGAAACTCTAGACTCTGTCCTGAGCCCTCTTTCCTGTTGATGCTCACTGAATAGATTATCTCAACCATTTCTGTGGCTTTGAAGGTGATCTATTCACTGATAAATCTGTGGCTTGACCCTCTACCTGGATGCCTCCTCGAGCACGACTCATCTATCCAGTTGCCAATTTAGATATCTCCAACTGGATAAGTCACAGGCACCTTAAGAATCCTGACTTTCCCCAAGAGCTGCACCCAGATCTGGTATTACCACAACGTATCACATCTCAGTAAGTGCTAAACAGAGAAAACCTAGGAGTTGGCTTTGTAGCCTATCTTTCTCTTATCGCCTGGATCAATCCAGCAATAAGTCCCATTAATACCATCAGGAATAATCCAGTTTCCATTTTCTTTTCCCCATCTCCGTACTACCACCCTAACTTAAAGTACCAATATCTTTCTTCCCAGTACACTGAAAACGTAAATGCAAATTACTCATTTAAGACTTAAACCATGTTATATTATTCCCTTCTAAATAAATAAATAAATAAAATGTCCCATTTCTTCTTCCCAGTTACTCAAGTGGCTTCCTACTGCACTCACACACCAAAAAAAAAAAAAAAAAAAAAAAAAAAAAAAAAAAAAAAAGTAACTTTTTCGAGCCAGCAGGTGGCACAGTGGTTAAGGTGCTGGATTCCCACATGGCTGATCGCAGTTTGAGTCCCAAACTGGCAGCTTGAATATCACACCAGGTACATGTGCCCAAAAATCCCAGAAAGAGAATGAAAGAGAGAGGACTGCAGTGAGGCTATCACCCAGGGGGAGTGATTTCTCACTTTCCCTTTCACTCTCTCTTTCTCTCTCTTCAGCGAGCGCACACACCCTGTGGTAAAAACCTTTTAAAAATTGTAACTTTTTAATGCAAGAGCTTACTTTACCTGACCTCTTCCTCTCAGAGACTAGAACTCAAGTCAGTCCATCGTTCATTCTATAAACATTTTTGAGTGCTTGCTGTGTGTTAAGCACTGGAGATGCAGCTATAAATCAGATAGCCAAAGCTCTCCATTTTACTGGGCTTCCATTCTAATAAGGGAACTATTCACTCATTCATTCATTCAGCAAGTATCTGTGTTGCAAGTGTCAATGAACACTACTTAGTGCCAGAAACTATTCTAGGTGCTGGAGACATAGCAATGAGCTTGTAGCAGTAAACAAATAATTATACAAGATCATGCCAACTATTGATAAGTACTATGAATACAAATTAATCATCAAAGAGACCATAGAGTGACTGCAACTAAGGGCAGAGTATGTGCAGGTCTGGGGAGTGAGTTTAAAAAAATAAAAAATAAAAAGACAATCCAATGCATTCTCTAAATGTCTCTAACGAGGTCATCTTTGAGCAGGGATCTGATTAAAGGGAAGGAGAGGGGCTAATATTCAAAGGCAGAGAGTCACATGAGGAGGCACAGTAAGCCCAAAGGTGCTGAGGAAGAATGCCACGTGGGCTGTGTGGTGAAAGAATAACAGAAAAGCCACAATGACTGAGATGCTGATGAGACATGAGGTTGGAGAAAGGCTGAGATCCAGAACACACAAGAAAAATCTGGATTTAGTCTAATATGAGTAAAGCTATTGGAGGGTTGATAGTGAAAGAATAACAATCTGATACATAGAACATGGTGCTAACTGCTATGTGGAATACAGACTATACAGGAAGGAAGCAATGTGGAAGTGTACACACACATGCACACATAAACACATACACACACAGGTCTAGGAGCTACTTAAAAATAGAACCCACGCTGGCAATAATGGCAGCCAAGGAGAAGCTGAGAAGTTGTCAGATTCTAGATTTGTTAAGCAGGCAAAGCAAGTAGAATTTATTGGTGGACTGGATATGGGTTCTAAAAGTGGTACGTCAGTCCTAATAATCTAATCTGAAAACTGCATAGTGAAATTTTCCTGAAACGCCTTTAGTTGTGTTCAAATTCAGTCTAACACTTAGAGGATATATTCACCTATAAAATAAATGTCACACAAGACCTCAACTATCTCGAAAGGCATTATTTTTGTATCTATTCTTAGTAAGTATAATTCATGGTCACTGTTTCGTCTGTGAGTTATTCGATAAATAGATGAATGAGTGTCTCCATAGGAAACTCAGTCATAGCTGTCATTAACAAGACTTTAGTGTGGTGCCTACAGAGACAGGCAGAGGTGTGACAGATAAGGAGAATCCAATAGGGTGAGCTTAAAATAGCATGAAGCGTTCCGACCTAACCAAATGGGAAACAAAATAAAAGGAGTATAGAATTCGGCAATAAAGTGAAAGAGGTGATTGAAGGAAGATAAGAATCTCCACGCTGGGAGAAATGCACGTTCAAATGAGATAAAAGAAGCATGTGTCATAGTCCTCTGCCTGGGATATTGATTCTACAGAATGACACAGTGTGTGGTTCAGTAACCACAGGAAGATAATACCAGCGGACATATGTGGCAGACCTCCACCAGCCCTCAGATCTCTGGCTGTGAAGTTTCCTAACACCATATACAACAAGCTCACTCTTCTGGGATGATAATTATACATCACTTGGGTGACAAGAACTCTGGGAATGTTTAGTTTTAAATGCAGAGACCATGATTCATTCAAACCTCCAGTATTAAAACCTTTGATGTTATGTTTAGAAATCAATGCATAATCCCCTGGACAAAGTTCAATAGTTAGTCAATAAAGGATTATGCTTAGGACAGTTTGGTATATTAATAGACTAGGCTTTTAATTTCTATTTAATTTATGTTAAACTTGTGATATTCAGTTGACAAGTGTAAGAGAATTTTACTAGGCTCCTACCAGAATTGGAATGCTCAAGACAAACCACATTTATAAATTTGGTTTCTTAATAGGTTTCCAAGAAAGGTTTATGTACCTGAAGAAGCACTGGTCATTAGATCAAGACATGTGAATGTTAAAAAAGAACCAAATTATATTAAATTTATAAATGCCATTTAAAAGTGTTTATGGGAATTGAACTACCTAGGCATATAACTGACTGAATAAGGCTGTTTAGTCAGGGCTTCTCTACAGTGTTCTGAACTGTAACAAAGCAGGACAAAGTCCTTCCAATTTTTCCCCATGGTTCACTCACTCACTGACAGGGCATAGGCTAGCGTTTTCAAACTTTTGTGGGATCTATACTTTAAACCATCTGCACTCAACCTTCCCCTCTCTCCCAATCCCATAGGTATGGTGGGTGTTTTTGTTGTTTGTTTTTTTGGTGGTGGTTGTTGTTGCTGTTTTGATGCTTATCTTTATTCTCAGTGTCTACTGGCCCTCATTGCTAGGCAAAAAGAAATTAAGTACCCAAAAGTGTTGAACACTGTGTCCACTCAAAAACCTGCATGAGAATGTGTACAGCAGCTTTACCCATAATTGCCAAAACCTGAAAGCTAACAAGATGACCTTCAGTAGGTGAATGAATAAATAAACTGGGGTACTTCTATACTATAGAATACTATTCCACAATAAAAACAAATGAGACATAGAGCAATTTCAAATGCACATTGCTAAATGAAAGAAGTCAATCCGAAAAGGCTGCGATGTACTATAGTTCTGACTATATGACATTCTGGAAAAGGCAAAACTATAGAGCTAGTCAAATGACCAGTGGTTGTCAGGGAAGTTGGCAGGGACTAGAGAGAGATGAGTAGGTGGAGTGCAGGGCATTTTTAGGCCAGTGGAACTACCCTGTATTATACTGTCAACAGTGGACACATGACATGCATCTGTCAAAACTGTACAACACAGGGTGAACCTTAAAGTACACTATAGAATTCAGTTAATAATCATGTGTCAGGCCCAGAAGTTGTGGCCCATGATGTCAAGACGCTATGTTCCACAGGCTGAGACCACACGGGAGGCATAGGTTTGATTTTTGGTCCAATTTAAACCATGTGTAGTGGCTTATGCCTGCAATCTCAGTGACTCCAGAGGCTCAGGGTAAGGATGGAGAGCTTGAGGATGGCTTGGACAAAAAAAAAAAAAAAAAAAAAAAAAAAAAAAAATCCTGTCTGAAAAAGAGCTAGGCATAGCATTGCCTTTTGTAACCCCAGCTGGAAGGCTGAGACAGGACAATCCCACACAGGGAGTGTTGTCTTAAAAACAAGAATAATTATATACAAATATTTGTTCATTGATTGTGAAAAACAGAACTCCCTATTAGAAGGTGTTCCTACAAAGTAGAAGAGGTTGGAGCCAACAGGTGACACAGTGGTTAAGGCACTGGACTCCCATGTGGTCTACCACAGTTCCAGTCCACACCTGATGGCTTGAGACATGCCAGGCACATGTGCGTGCATGCCCAAAATCCTGAGAGGAGAATGGAGAAGGGACTGCAGTATGGCCAACCCCATAGAGGATGATTTCTCGCTTTCTGTCTCTCTCTCTCCAGCAAGTACACGTACCCTATAGCATAAATCTTTAAAAAACAAACAAACAACAACAACAAAAAAAAAAGTAGAAAAGGCTGCAGTTCCAGGAGAGAAGGGATAAAAGGGAACTCTTTCCTCTCAATTTTTCTATAAACTTACTTTTTGTTTTTTATATCCCTCAACCACGCCTCCCTGTGAGATCTAGCATCTCCACAGAGGGCCAACAGTGCCAGGGATACTGAGTTCTTGAAAAAATAAAATGAGAAAACTAAGGTTTCATTCAAAAATTCAGAGAAAGTGTGGGCTAATGGCCTACAAAGTTTTTTGGTTTATAAACTATAGAGCCCACTTGAGTTTTCTCCTAAGTTATTGAAGGTTGAACTTGCAGATATTCATATGTGATTCACTCCAATGGCTGGAATTCATAAGCATCCTTGCTCAATTTCTCTAGAAGGAATTCTCCTAAGATAACTGTGATTGCAAAACTAATTTCTTAAAACTGTTTACCCAGATGACTAATCAAGTCTTTAATTTAATATAATTGCTAGGTGTTATGGCTAACCGAGGCATAACTACTACGCTCTGTGTGGTCATTTTTACATTCATCTACCCTCAAAGGATCCTTTTCAAAACATGAGTAATAAAATCGTTAAGTAATGATAAATGGATTTATGATACAGAAATTATGTTGATCAGTCATCTTAGCAAAACTGTTTATTAAAACTAATTCACATTTGCTTCCCAAATCTAGTATTCGGGTTCATTATATATTTAAAAAAATTTGGGACCAGCAGTTAGCGTAATGGCTATGTCATTGGACTCCCACGTAGTCGACAGTGGTTTGAGTCCCGGACCCGGTGGCTTAAACTCACGCCGGGCGCGTGTGCATGCGTGCCCAAGATCCCGAGAGGAGAATGGAGGAGAAGGGATTGCGGCGTGACCATCCCCCCAGGGGGGTGATTTCTCGCTTTCTGTCTCTCTGTCTCTCTGTCTGTCTGGCGAGCACACGCGCCCTATAGCAAAAACCTCTCCAAAAAAAAAAAAAAATTTAAGTTAGTAAGAACTATATTTGCTATAATTTGCATATTAAGTTATCTTTAAAAAGGAAAGAAGCTATACCAAAAAACTGTATCTGAAAATAACTTCTAAGATGACAGTTCATGTACACATCTCCATCACTTACAGTGCAGCAAGAAAGCCAAGGGCAAACACTATTGTAAGCATGAAATGTTTTCTTTGCTTGGAAGAAGTCCCTTTAGGTATATTTAATTAAATTAATTTTTAGAAATAATTACACTATGGGGCTGGACCCATGGCATCATGGTTACGGGAGCCAGATTCCAGGTGGCTGACCATGGTTTAAATCCCAATCACAGTGGCTTGAAACATGCTGGGTGCATGTGTATGTGAGCTCAAGATTCTGACAGAATGGAGAAATTAAAGATAAGGGACTGCAGCATGACCATGCCCCATTTGGGGAGTGCTTTCTCTCTCTCTCCCTCTCTCTCATGAATGCATGCACCCTCTAGTAATTAAAAAAATATTTGAATAGCCTCCTGCAATTTTTCATCGGAAAAACCTTACTAAAAATAATAAAGTGTATATATGTGTGTGTATATATACGTATATACATACATACACATACATACATACACACACTGGGACCAGCACATGGTATAATGCTTACATGGCTAGACTCCCACATAGTCGACCACAGTTCAAGTCCCGGACCCAGTGGCTTAAAACTCACACTGGGCATGTGTGCGTGCATGTCCAAAATCCCAAGAGGAGGATGAAAGAGAAGGACATGTGGCATGGCCATCCTCCCTGGGAGGTGATTTCAAGCTTTCTATCTTTCTGTCTCTCTGTCTCTCAAGCATGCTCATGCACCCTATAGCAAAAACCTCTCCAAAAAATATAATAATAATACTATGCTTTTAGTGTTTTTTTAATAGGTATTTTTACTTAAAGAGATGACACATGAATGGCAATGAGGCTATTATTCCTCAATCATATAGAAGTTTATAAATGGAGGGCCCTTTGGGGCCCTTTACAAATCTCAGTTGCTAAGTGAAGGCATCCTCTGAAAAATAAGCAGGCTCCAGCCCAACTCGGATGCTCACCTACATAGAAATGCCATCACAGACCCAAAGATGCCGCAGTTCAGTCTCTGAATCAGAGTATAGGAGTACAGTCTCTATCTCTCAGCTACAGGGTGATATTCAAGTCACTTGAGCTATGGACATAAGCTTTAGTTATGCACATAATTCCATTCTGTATGAATAGGCCTCAAGAGATTCAGATGTTAATTTGTCCACGGATCCTGAACTGAAGCCAAAATTTCAGCAGCAGCGTAAGCTCTACATCGAAAGGTAACCTTTCATGATTTCCTGAGGAGAATTTAATTACTTGTTTGAGCCAAGGACATAAACTGCAAGTCTACCAAAACAACTTAATCAGCAAATATTTGAAATACTGCCAGCAAAGGGCAATTCATTCCTTGTGGTCATCTGACTCTAAGCTATTACTGTCTCTTTTGTACTATTTTAAATTATTATCATTAGTATTAAACCATCAGCGTCACCAGCATCACTGTTATTAGTAGTCTTACCATGTCTGTTACTGAAACTATTAACAAAAATCATTTATTTTCTAGCACTTGACAATTTCATAAGCCCAGAAGATGGTCACAGTAGCCCCACTGAGAAAAATGACCAAAAATGACCAAAATGACCCCTAATTGACTCACAATATACACGATTATTTCTTGATCAACTTGAAAGATACTTTTTTTTTCTTTTTCTTTTTCTTTTTTTTGGGGGGAGAGGTTTTTTCGCTATAGGGAGCGTGCGCTCGCCAGACAGACAGAGAGAGACAAGAGACAGAAAGCGAGAAATCACCCCCCAGGGGGGATGGTCACACCGCAATCCCTTCTCCTCCATTCTCCTCTCGGGATCTCGGGCGCGCACGCACGCACGCCCGGCGTGAGTTTTAAGCCACCGGGTCTGGGACGCGAACCGTGGTCGACTACATGGGAGTCCAGCGACATAGCCATTACGCTAACTGCTGGTTCCCGACTTGAAAGATACTTTAAAGAAACAGATGCTCAACTTTGCTGAGTAACTTGTCTAGGGCTACTTGACAAGCAGCTAAGGCAAGTGGTGAAGGCCTGAAACCAGTTCCCACTCCACATCCACTTTTTTTCTACAATAGAATCTTATCTTTTATTAATTACTGTCCCACTGCAATTTAAGAGAAGATAGAATTATTGATTCCCCTAATTGACTCACTGCTCCCCTGAGAGTGCGTCCAACACTATTTTGGTGCTATCCCCTATGAATACCATGTTCACTCTTAGGATGACGGAGACAGCCTTAAACACAGGCTCCTTCACTAATTATGTGGCTCTGGGCAGTTATACGATCATCTCCTTTAAGCTTAATCACCCATAAATGGGGACAGTATCAACAGCTAGACTCCCAGGGTAGTTACGGGATTAGATGATGGAATACACTCAGAGCAGGAAGTCAGGGGTCCACCTCAAAGTCCATGTATAAACAACATATTCGATTGTCATTATAATTTCATTTCCAACACTCAGTTCTAGGCACAGTCATATTGTTAAGACTTTCCTAACCAAATCCCATCTCACTGGAATCTTCATTTACTTTGGATTACTTTACTATTTATGTTTTTACTATTTGCCAACATACGGAAAATAGTTTTTTTTTGAGACTATTATGTGTTATAATTTGAAGAGTATGGACTGTTTCCTATTTATTTTCATTTCCCAAACATATAGAAAGTGCCTACTATACACTTTCTAAATCGAAAAGCTGAATATATACAAAGTAACCATCTAGAAATGTGTGTTTTCTCTGTTCCAATCCCATATCATAGTAGCAGTAACCATTTCAGCCTGGATCTGCAGTTTTACCCTCAGTATGGAACTCGGCACAGAAGAGAGCATCACTACTGTCCTGCTGGAGGAAGGGTTGCACAATCTGCCCAAGTTCACACACCTACTAAGCGCCAACCTGGACTGGAGACAAGATTTGGTAGACCCAAACCTACTACTCCTTTCTACTGTGACTCAGTATCCACTCTTTTATTCTGCTGCCTTTCCAATCTGATCACAGTAATTTATACCACCCCAGTAAAAGTGAAAAAGCCCAACAGGACCTCTTCTTTGTTGCTAGAAGCCTCTGTACTGTGAAAGAGTACATCCAATTTAATGATGTTGCCAAATCAACACAAACAAAAACAACAACAAAAAATGTTTCCTCTGCCTCCATCTTCCCTTCCTAGTTATTTTGAAGTATTCAATGGGAGGTTTTATATTTTCAAAAGAGGTTACTTATTGTTCTACTTAGAATGTCTAGGGAAAATCATTATCGACCATTCTTTAACTCTTTCTAAAAATATAGAGTAAAGACATTTCCTTTGTGATGAAGGAATTATTAAGATATAAGGAAAAGTAATCAAAAAGCTTGCTTCTATTGGAAGAAAATGTTAACACCTCAAACATGAGATTTGATTATTAATGTATGCTCATGTCCAGGAGCAGATGGATGGGTTCAATGACCTCCCAGTCCTTCCCAGAACCACCCCAAAGAGGGTGAACAAAGAAGGTCACGTTTATAGTTCCCCTCTATTATCTCTAAAACATTACTTCTTGAAAAAGCAACATGTTAGTCCATATTTACAGAAGGGCTCATAAAGTGATCAGCTTACCAAGCATAGAGATAATCTGAAAAAATGTTTTAATCAAAGTATAACATACATACAAAGAAG
The DNA here is from genome assembly GCA_026018925.1 of Tupaia tana. NCBI lineage: Eukaryota > Metazoa > Chordata > Mammalia > Scandentia > Tupaiidae > Tupaia > Tupaia tana. Next base: position 65,154,403 of record JAKSZU010000003.1, on the reverse strand, counting down.
TACAAATCATACGTCACAATGCAAAGTTCATACATCCATGAAATTTGCAGCTCGATCAAGAAATAAAGGAGGGGGCTGGCAGGTGGCGTGGTGGTTCAGATGCTGGACACCCATGTGACTGACAGCAGTTCCAGTCCTGGACCAGGAGGCATGTTCTCTCACTCTCCCTTCCTCTCTCTCTCTCTCTCTCTCTCTCTCTCTCTCTCTCTGGTGAGTGCATGTGCCAGGTGAGTGCATGTACCATGTAGCAAATTGAAAAATAATAATAACGATGAATAAAATGAAATAAATAACTCTTAAAAAAAAAGAAATAAAATAGTCCTAGCATTCTCAGAATCCTTTCATATCACCTTCTAAATACTATTCCTTCCATGAGTTACCATTATTCTATTTATAATACAGAATTTTGCTTGTTTTTCAATAATCATTATGTGCTGTTTTGTGTCTGTCTTCTTTCATCCAACATTATGTTATGATGTATGTAAACACAGTTTGTTCCTGACACGTCTAGATTTTGAAGGGAAGTGTTACCAGAAGCATTCCGAGCTCAGGAGTGTTGTCCCGGGAAGGCTGCTCATCACTACAGGCAGAAAGGGACCGGGCAGCTGAGGGAGGCAAGGAGTGGAGGGGAGCATAGCATCCGTACCAGCACAGGAAGAGAGGCCCTGAAGGTGGACTGCAAACACAGAGAAGGGGCTCCAATTCTGGCCCTAGCATACTATAAGAAAGTGAATTGGGATAAGAAGAGAAGGAAAAAGCAGCTCTTAATTCATAATTTTGCTTTATAATCACAGAGGAGTCACACAGAAACTTAGAAGCATGTAACCCTAAGCCTTTTTAGGAAATTTCACCCCTTGAGCTCACAAATAGATGCTCCTTGACTTATAACGGGTTTATATCCCAATAAACCCATTGATAGTCAAAATATCATAAATAAAAAATGCAATTGTTTGTGGTGGTGGACTCCCACATGGCCGATAGCAGTTCAAGTCCTGGAGCTGGTAGCTTGCTTTCTCATTTTACTCTCTTTTTCTCACTCTGTCCCTCTCTAGTCAAATTTAAATAAATAAATATATTTTTTTAAAGAATACTTAAGGAATGGAATATATGCCCCACCTTCCAAACAATATTATGAAGAAAAGAGTAGTGCACCTGGGGCTAGTGAAGAAATTTGGTCATATATGATGAAGAATGGAATTGTACAGGACTCTCTATAAGTAGGATCACAGACTAGAGAGTAGGGCGGACAGCAGAATCCAAAGCCTGAGAACTAAATGACCGTGCAGAGTGGCCAATGGGTGTCAAGGGAGCTACAGCGGAGACTCCCCTGGGAAGGGTAACTCTTACTGCACAGGAGGGCAGATGCTGAAGACAGTGAGAAACTGGGTGCAATAACAGATAAGGTGGGATTATCAAGGGGCCTTGAGGCCCTGTGACTGATCGCAATGAAGGAGGCAGAAAGGAAGCACCTCTGCTTCTTGTTTGTTTGTTTGTTTTAGAGATGTTTACAATAATGCACATGCACTCACTGGAGAGACAGAGAGAGAAAATGAGAAATAACCCCCCAGGGAGGTTGGCCACTCCACAATCCCTTCTCCTCCATCCTTTCTTTAGGGATTTTGGGCATTCATGCCCATCCACATGGGGTAAGTTTCAAGCCACTGGGTCCGGGACTTGAACTGCTGCGGTCAGCCATGTGGCAGTCCAGTGCCTCAACCACTATTTCACCTGCTGGCCTGCACTTCAGCTTATTAAATAGGAAAGTGAAATGTTGATCATAATTATGGAGATGGTGTGGCACTCAGCTATAGTCCACTTCCAAAACAATGTGCCCACCCCTCAGCTGTTCCACAACTGTATCCATTAGTGCAGAGAGACTTTGGCTGTAGGAAAAATTTTCTCCCAGTTTATGTCTCCTCTCAGGGATACTTTCTCAGAGCCAGGCAGTTGGGGCGACAGAAAGAAGGAGATGAATATGGTGGTTACAGGGCAAAGGATAGCCATGCAGAAAGGACTTTTGAAATGGGCCACTCAAGAGCCTAAATGGTGTGTAAGGGCCTGACCTTTGTCTCCATTTTTGACCACTCTAAAACCCCATCCCAACTCTGAAGCACTCAGTAGGATCAAGTGAAGCTTGAGGTGCAACTTCATTGTGGGTCAGCTTTTCCCTCTGCCCAACCCTCCCTTCCTCACTTCCCTACAAGTGTATCTCCTAAAGCACTCCCTAATAAACCTCCATACAACTCTGAGTCTGTTTCCAAGGATCCTGACCTGAACTGTGCTTAAAAGGACTGATCCATCAGTAAAGTGTAAAGAAAATTGAAAGAAGAGACAGGTGAGTCAGAAGGACCCAGAAAGAAAATTATTTCAAGGACCAAAACAACTTCATATCTGACAGAACAGCAATGAAGTCTAAGAGGAAGGGCACAAAACTGGTAGCCTTTTGATGAAAACTCTACAAACATATTGACCTATTCCTTATGAGAGAAGAGTCTGATATGACCCCTGCATAGACATCCTGAGAGAATGATGCTTTTCCATCATAAAAACAAATGGAATTAATTCCCTTGGACATCTGGTTTGACGACATCTGGTGCTGACTTGGAGACAGTGGCACACATTCACCTAGAGTTCTGTTAGGTTGTCTGAGATGTGGGGCCACATCAGTCAAGTCTAGAGATCTAGATTAGAAAATGAGCACAAAGAGATCATAGCTGCTACCTTAAGGGTAAATTAACTCTCATGAGGAACTAAGAAAGTCAAGGTCATGGTTTACGGGATGTCCACAAAAAAAAAAAAAAAAAAAAAAAAAAAAAAAAAAAAAAAAAAAAAAAAGAGAAGACCTCTGCAGAGAGGAGAAAGGACTTTAAGGTTCCAGATTTGGCAAATAAAAGTAAAGGATTCACCCAGTTAAAGATGACCAAACATTTGAAAGGGTCATGATTTTTGATAAGTGGAAGTCACTAATAACCTTTAAGCAAAAGCATTTTCTTTTTACTTTAAAACTTCTGCAAAAAAATAATTGATTTTGATGCTTAAAGTATTGTGTATGCTTTTAAAAAACCTAATTAATTTATTCTTTTACCCAAAGTGTCTCAAAGAGAATTCTTTTGCTCCCCAGAGAAAGGGCAAATGTGAGGTATTGCAAATCCTCCTCTTCCTACAGGGAAAAGGTTAATAATTCCTTACAAAACTGGATGCTGTCAAAAGACTGACTTTCTACATTAATGTACATATTTTAAATGACCATTTAAAACCTCAGAGAAATGTCTTCTCCCCTTAAGACTACAAATTGCTTAGAGTGATTCTAAGAACTTCAGGGGATCATAGCAATTAAAATGAGAGCAGTTTCCTACATGTTTATTTCCATGAAATTTGAAAAGAAAAGAAAGAAAGAAAAGAAAAGAAAAGAAAAAAAAGAAAAGAAAAGAAAAGAAAAGAAAAGAAAAGAAAAGGAAGAAAGAAAATCTCACATGCCAGGGAAATGCAAAACACAAAGTGTACATATTAAATGTGAGTTATATAAAATAAGTATTTAATTTGAAGGGATGTGTTGATGTGTATATTTGAAAGGACTGCATCCTGGCAAGATTAGCAATAAAGAAAGGTTGCTAGGTACCCTCTGGGTGACATGGATATAACAAATCATTTCTTCCACTTCCTTGGAAACAAAGAAAAATAAACATACTCCATTAGAAAAGGCTATAGGCTTGAAATCAAAGCTTTTGATGGTGATGATTTTGCTTTTGCATTACCTTTTCATCCTTGAAATACAAAGGCCACATACTGCCCTCCAATGACACATAAAATGTCTACTAACCACTCTATGCAGAGCAATAGATCACTGTACTTAAGGATTTATCTAGATGCTTTATGAAGCCCAAAAGCAATACACAGGTTTATCAAATCATTGAAATAATATGACATATATTCCTCTGGTCATATTTTTGCTCAAGTACAGCAATATGCATAGTAATAAAAAGTTTGGGTAACAAATCATACACAAAAATAATGGCTATTTTCTCTCTAAGGGTTTTGAGCTTTTTATTTTACTCAAAACATTTTAGATTAATGAGTATTTTACTTAGATCAAGTAGGGGGGCCAGCAGATGGAGTAATGGTTCCGTCACTGGACTCCCACATAGTCAACTGGGGTTCAAGTCCCCGGCAGCTTAAAACAGCCAGGCATATGTGCGCACATGTCCAAAATCCAAAAAGAAGAATGGAAGAGAAGGGATTGCGGTGTGGACATACCCCCTGGGGAGGGATGGTTTCTCACTTTTTTTGTCTCTCTGGCAAGGACATGCACCCCATAGCAAACTCTCTCTAGGAAAAAAAAAAAAAGGCAGGACTTTGGTCCAGCCAGTGGCATGGTGGTTAAGGCAGCTAGATTCCACATAACTGACTATGCAGTTTGAATCCCAGACCCAGTAGTCTGAAAAACATGCCATGTGCGTGTGCATGTGTGTCAAAGATCCCAGAAGGAGAATGAAAGAGAAGAGATTGTGACATGACCATCCCCCATCGGGGTGCCTTCCGACTGTCTTTTAGCCTCTCCAGTGAACCCACATTCCCTATCACAAAAACTAAAATAATAAAAAGGGCAGATCTTCCTATTAAATACTACAAATTCAATGCCAGTAATTTTTCCATGACATACATAAGCTTTAAAGTTGAAGGGAAATTATTTCTAACACACCAAGTTTACTTTCGCTTGCTCAGAATATATTTAACTTCATTTTTAATGGTTGAGATAAATCTGAAATTATAATACTATGATCTGATTGACCAATTATTTTCAGTAAACAACTACCAAGGTAGAAATCTGCAGGGAACATAGGCATTTACTGGTACAGTTAGTTATTCAAGTTGTAGCTACCTTGCCAGTGATCCTTAATTCTGAAAACATTCAAGCATGCATTTGAAAATGAAATTGTGTGATAAAAAGTTATGCTTTCATGTTTTTTCATTTTCAGTTTGATAGAGTAAGTCTTTAAAAATATTCTCTCTTGCACTAATTAGTCCACCATGTGCAATAACAGTAAATTCTGCTATATTAGCTGACTATGAAATGGTTGGTTTTTAATATTTGTTTAATACATTTTTCCAAGATCTAATTGGTTATGGGTAAATCTGTGCTAGATGATTTTGTTTCTTTTCCTTTCTTTTTCTTTTAGGGATTTTGCCATAGGGCATGTGCACTCACCAGTGAGAGTGAGGCAGAGATAGACAGAGAGATGTAAAATGAGACATCACCCCCCTGGGGGGGGGGGGTTGACCATGCCACAACCCCTTCTCCATCATTCTCTTCCTAGGATTTTGGGCACACATGCACACATGCCCAACTTGAAAATGGGATTTGAACCGTGGTCAACCATGTGAGAATCCAGCCCCTTAAACTCCACTCCACATGCTGGTCCCAGTTTTGATTGTTTTCTAATACATTCCTTATTTTTCTAGAGAGGGCTGTGTGTGGTAGGCTAAGAAAGCAAATTTGGAGCAGGAGTTAGGGTTCTAGCCCACGGTTCTGGGCTAGCCTAGCAAATCACTTACAGATTAGGTCTCCTACATAATCCTGATTCTGGGAAGCAACACATCCCAGTGTTAAAAGCTGTGTTTTACATTCAGACAAACCTAGGTTTGAATTAATCTGGTAATCAATTCTGTGGGTTTACAATTTGCTGATTAGAATGGGTAACTGGGGGCCAGCAGATGGTGTGAAAGTAAAGGCACTGGATTCCTACATGGCCGACTGCATGGGTGCATGTGCGTGTATTTGCAAAATCCTGAGGAAGCTGGAGGAGAAGGGATTATAGTGTGGCCATCCCTAGAGGGTGATTTCTCACTTCTCCTTTCTCTCTCTCTTTCTCTCTGGTGAGCGCATGTGCCCTATAGCAAAAATAAATAAATAAAATAAAAGGTAGATGTCAGAGTCGACCCATACCACAGTGGTTACAACTACAGTTACCACTGAGCATAAAAAGATAGATCCCACAAGGTTGACCACAGTTCAAATCCTGGGCCCAGAAGCTTGAAAAAATACACATGCCAGATGCATGTGTATGCATGCCCAAAAACCTGAAAAGGAGAAATAGAGGAAAGAGGATTACAACATGATCATGCCTCATTGGGAGAACTCTCCCTCTCTTTGGCAAATGTGCCAACTTTCTGGCAATAATGAGTATTAGTATTAGATTGGTTCACTTACCCACCATCAGTGATCTGTAATATTTTATACGTATTAACATAAGAAGTAGAAAAGGAAAGACCTATTTCCAAATCCAGATCAACCCTAGAAGTCCCTAACTGCTTTGCACAGGTTTACAATCCTTAATCTTAATCTAGTTTAATTAAAGGCATTTAGAAACTAACATCAAACACATCCATTAAGTGATTATTATACTTTAGAACTATAAAAAAATATTGCACAAGTCACCTTAAATAAGCAAACCTCACCAAACTTTTGCTCATCATCAAAACTGGCTCAATTATCTAGCAAATAAACTAATAATTATCAACAATGTCCTAATAGAGGGACCAGCAGTTAGCGTAATGGCTATGTCGCTGGACTCCCACGTGGTCGACCGCAGTTTGAGTCCCGGACCCGGTGGCTTGGGCTCACACCGGGCGCGTGTGCGTGCAAGCCCAAGATCCCGAGAGGAGAATGAAGAAGGGATTGCGGTGTGGCCATCCCCCCGGGGGGTGATTTCTCGCTTTCTTTCTCTCTGTCTCTCTCTGTCTGTCTGGCAAGCGCACGCGCCCTATAACAAAAACCTCTCCAAAAAAAAAAAAAAAAAGTCCTAATAGAAAAACTAGTCACAGTTTCCATCAAGAAAATTTTGTGAGCTAGCCCTATAACATAGTGGTTAAAGAGTCAGATTCCAACATGTCAGATCATATGTGATTGTGGTATGATCACACCCTGCGGGCGTTACGGAGGATTCTCTCTCTTTCACTCTCTGGCAAGCACACATACCATCTAGCAATCACAAAAATTAATTAACTCATAAAACAAAATTTTGTAATCATAAAAACTTCTATGAGGGACCAGCAGATGATGTCATGATTATGTCGCTTGATTTCCACATAGTCAACTACAGTTCAAGTCCCGGACCCGGTGGCTTAAAACTCATGTCAGACACATGTGGGTGTGTGCCCAAAATCCCAAGAGGAGAATGGAGGAGAAGGGACTGCTGTGTGGCCATCCCTCCTGAGGGGGGAGGGTGATTTCTCACATTCTATCTCCCTATCTTCCTCTGTCCTCTCTCTCTCTGGCAAGTGCATGTACCCTAATGGCCAAAAAAAAAGTTCTATGAAACCAGGTTGTCACTATTAAAACTGTGCTGTTTCCAACCCAGGCTAGCCTTAAACTTTAGGACAGAAGGAGGAGTATCATGTTACAGATAACAGAACCATTGTCACATTCTTGATTATTATTTCCTTTAATTCTTTTTCTTGGGTCCTGTTCAAATTGTTGGGGCTTTTAAAAAAATACTACTATCAATTCAATTCTTAGGGGTATACTCAGGAACTTGACTGAGGTGGCATATTTCCAAAAAATATAAATATCCCACACTAAAATTTCCCTTAACTCTACTTTCAGATTTTTCCCACAGTATGCCATATAGTACATATTCCCCACATATGTTATTCATTTACTTTTTTAAAAAAATTAAAATAGGAATTATTTGATGGTCTTTTGAAGAGTTCTGCCACATTCTAAAATGTCAGAAGAAAATGAGAAATACAGAGAAATCTGAATGACGTGTTTTCTGGGACTTCGTGCTAAGATCTCATCTAGTATGTGAGGAGAGCTGCATTTTAAAGATGTGATTCCCTGCCAGATCTCTGAGCATTGTTTCTGCGGCGATGACTCACGTGACTTCTACTCCAGGCCTGAACTCTCCTGATCTTGGTAACACAAACTACCTCCTAGACATTTCTTTCTAGGACTCGGTTTGTTCCTTTTGTTAAACGACAGGGACCAGATTATATAATCATTCACAGTCTTTTCTCGTATCCTAGGAGTCCGTGAAATCTATTGGGGTAAATTGGCTATCACCTCAGGTCCAGCCCATGTAATATGAATTAAAGCACTTAAGACCTAATTCTGCTGCCATCTCTGACTCCTCCTGGTAGGTTGGATACTACGAGAGGAAGTAATATTCCTACTTTAGTCAGATACCGTAACAGGGATGGCTTTTCCTGTTCATTTCTCCTGCTACCAAACCCTCTATCCTGTAAGGCTCAGCCCAAAACTCAGGTCTTTCATGACCACTCCATGATCTCTTCTTCTTTTAATTCAGAAACCACTCTGATCCTTTTCATTAGTTAATTTCTAATGAAACACTAACTGGACTCTGGGAAGTTCCATTGTGCTGACAGCTGGGAAAGATGTGGGATATGACAAGTCAGTAATTGCTTCATATTACAGCCCTTAGCACATAAAGCTGGAAGAAATTATCAATAGCTTATAATTGAATACAACTGATGATATCATACAGTATCATATATTAAGTACTAAAAGATAAATTTGTAAGTAAAAAATAAATAAGCAAACACAAAACACAAAAGGAAAAGGGTTATTTCTATGAAAGCCAGAAAGATTTCAAAGAAGAGATGGCATTTTTAACAAGGTCTTGAAAGATGGTCAAAATAGAGTTGGGGAGGGGCTAGGAGGACTCAGGCTTGAAAAGGGCATAGGATACTCCTTCCTCTGAGATGTAGCTTTCCTGTCTGCTTTTCCACTATAAAGTCATAAAGTTCAACCTGTCAGTTGCCATTAACTATCAGCTTCTTGGCTTCATTAGTTAGAAGGTTTTTTGTTTTTTCACTTGTATTGAGTTCTCTCTCACTCAACAAATGTGTAGTATCAAAACTATGTGTCAAAAACTGACAGCGAGGATGATTATCTTAAAAAGCTCTGATGTAAAATGTGGCCCGTTTTCTTGTAATGGCAGAACAGGTTGAATAGCACCACCAGGAGGCCTTGAAACCTGCATTCTGACTGTGAACAGTCTTCAGGTGCCTCTTCTTTAATCATTAAAGACTCTGACCTATAGTTTTTTTTTTCCTTATTTTTTAAATTTTATTACTACATACTTTGCAGCATACAAATGATTTTCCACACTATACACTGTATATCAGTCCAAAGATATTACCATACACATTATCTTCAAAGGATAATTTTCTATTTTTGTGTCCATTAAACGTTGACCTATAGTTTTACTTCATTGTGACCAAGTTTTCTCTCACTCTTCCCCTACAAAACACTTGTAAATAACATAGTTATCTCACTCCACTAAGAAATTTTAAGATCTCTGAGAATAGGAGGTTTCACTTGTAGACGGGAATATTCAACAAAATAAGTTTTATTTCTGATAATGAAAATAACTCTTGTTTACAGAATTTGGACAAATAGACAAAGATTCTGTATTATCTAATGCTCAAATTTTCTTCTTTGTTTGATTAGGCAGATGAATGCGTATTTTAACAAAATTAGGAGAAAAGGTAGTTGACATAATTTACAAAATATACACACTGTAAATATAAAATGGAGTAATTTTTAGTAAATATATAGAGTGCCATAGTCATTACCATAACCTAGGTTTGTTGGTTTTACATTTTTAGTATTCTAAGTGTTATTCATTGATACCAAGATCAGTCACTTACTGGTATACAATTTTATAGAAGTATAATTTATCTGCCATAAAATGCACCAATTGTTAGTACAGACCTCAATGGTTTTTAGTGAATTTAAAGTTGTCTAACCAAAGCACAATTCAGTATTGGTACATTTTCTTCTTTCTTTTCTTCTTTATTTTCATTTCCAGCCTGATGGACTTGCTTTGGTATTTCTCTCTATCTTTGCTGATACGAAAAATATCTTTTAACTTTCATTTTTGAAGGATACTTTTGTTGAGTGAAGAATTTGAGCTGACAAATTTTTCTGTTTTTATTTTCTTTTTTCTACTTTTACAGCATCTTGATTATGATATTACATTGTCTTCCCACTTCTAATAGTTTGGATGAAAGTTCAGCTCTTAGACATAATGTTTTTTCTACCTGCAATGAATTATTTCACTCTTTCTTCAAGATTTTCTTTGTGTGTCCTTCCAACAGTTTGATTATAATGAACCTAATTTTGGATCTTTTTTAGTTTCTCTTAATTACAATGCATCAATATGCTTGGATTAATAAATTATTTTCCTCAGCAAGTTTAGTCTTTTGGCCATTTTTTTTTTTTTTTTGAGAGGTTTTTGCTATAGGGCACGTGTGCTCGCCAGAGATAGAGAGACAGAAAGTGAGAAAACACCCCCCAAGGGGGATGGCCATGCCACAATCCCTTCTCCTCCACTCGCCTCTCGGGATCTTGGGCACACACGCATACACGCCCAGCATGAGTTTAAGTCACCAGGTCCGGGACTCGAACCGAGGTCAACTACATGGGAGTTCAGAGACATAGCCATTACGCTAACTGCTGGTCCCTTGGCAATTTTTTAAAAACATGTTTTCACCCATTTTTTTCTCTATCCTCTCTTGCTGGGACTGTCAAATTCATTTCTGGAAAGCCTATGATGTATTTATTTCTCAAAGTGAACACTAAAAAGTTTTATTGTTTTGTTTTGTTTTAGTGCCTTCTTGGAGTATTCCTTAAACACTCAGGGAAATTTATCTTAACCTTGATCTTAAAGACATGTAAGACTCTAAACCCTGTCAGTGATCATAACATTAACCATGAATTGCTGCCTATGGTTTGTCATTCTTTGACTATTTCTAAGTTACTAGACATTACACACCTTAAATTGCAAAACAACATAACAGCCTCTCAAATATTGAGGAGTAACAAAGGTGTACCAACAGGTTGCATCCTTTTATAGCAACTTGTAGTAGCTACATTAATTATAATAATAAGCCATTCATATATATAGATTATGAATTCTTAGCACCTTTTACAATTAGGCAAGAAATTTTGAAGGAAAGAAATGTGTTTGTTTTTTTTTTAACAAATGTGTCAGCCAAATGACCCCAATTAAAATTCTAATTTAGCTGAGCCAGCAAGTGGTGTGGTGTTTAAGGCACTGGATTCCCACATGGTCAACCACGGTTCAAGTCCCAGACCCAGGCTTGAAACATGCTGGGCATGTGTGCATGTATGCCCAAAATCTTAAGAGAAGAATGGAGAAGGAACTGCAGTGTGGCCATTCCTCTAGGCAGTGATTTTCTCACTTTCCCTCTCTCTGTCTCTCTCCAGCAAGCACATACACCCTGTGGGAAAACCAATATATCTATCTATATCTATCTATCTATCTATCTATCTATAGATAGATAGATAGATAGATAGATAGATAATACAATTTAGCTATTAACTAGGAAATTGTGTGACACAGGACAATATATTTATCTCTAGGCCTCAATGTTCTCATCTGTAACTTGGAGATAATAATATCTATATATAACATAGGATTATTGTGAGAATTAAGTGAGGTACCAATTTTTTTAAAGAGTGGAAAGTTAGGAATTTTAAAAGTCCATGACAATTTTTAGGCAGTCATAAATGCTGTCAGATTAGAACTGGTTACATAATCCTTCCCCAAAAATGTCTTCAATATACAAGTATCATCTATTCATTATATTTCCAGTCCATAAAATAGGACAACATGTGTCATAAAAGTTTTACAAATTTAAAACAACCAAGAAATCAGTTAATTGACTTAAAATATATATCCTTTAAAATTAAAGACATTAAAAAGAAAACATGATTTTCATAGTTTTTAAGTCACATGATCTAACAGCTGGCACATTTTTGTTGCTATCAATGGGCAGATATTCATGAAATTACTCAGACTTGCAAAGAATAACAATTGTAGCAATTTACATAAGCTTACTTAGAATCACAGTCTAGACTCCTGGATTTTTTTTCTTTATCTTCCATTTACAAAATTTGTGCCTGTCAATTGTAAAAGGCTCTGAAGTAATTCATGTTAATTTTTGCAGTGACAGACAAAAAGACATAAAGGGTTATTATTAGGGAGTTTAAAAGAAATATTTTAACACGATAAACGTGCATCACATTACAGCATGTGTGTATAAAGAACACTGATGATACAATTATAAATCTTTTATCCAGGTACTACCATTTTAATCATGAAACTCTAAAATCATATACTCCCTGCTTCAATTCAAAACTGAAGACACTAAAGACGAAATATGCTAAGTACTTGCTCACCGTCACATAACTAGTGAGTGGACAGTAGCCACCAAAGCTGAAAATTTTCCAACTTGCTTGCAGTGTTATCTCGACATCCTCTCTGCTTCTTAGCAGCCCGAAAAGAATCTGTGCACAATTTTGATCACTTTGTTTCTAGCTCAACAGCAATGCAGTATAGTCAAATAATAGGAAAAGACTGAGTTTATTCACTCAATCATTCAACATACACTATACGTCTATCATGTGCCAAGCACTGTTCCAGGTGCCAGGTGGAAGACTCGGGCTGAATTTTGTATCTGCCACTTAATTTTTTCATGTTACTTTGGACAAAAATCTCTGCATCCCAGCTTCTTATTTATTATTTTAATATACGTTTAATCATGATACATCTTTATGGTGTACAACATGGTTTTTCCCAGTGTGAATATAGTGTGTCATAGTCAAATCAAAGACACCATATACTGGGTCATCGGAAAAGTCATGACGTATTTTTCTGATTTTTTTTTCTATGCAAAAATGCATCATGACTTTTCCAATGACCCAATATATCATCAACCAATATCTTTTCATTTTTGTTTCTATTAAATATTGTTTGCGTGTTTTTTCCTTGACCCTCTCCCTCCACCCTCATTACTCACCCCCTTCTATACTGTCTCTAGTATCTACAGTTGGTCTCCCTACTATTATGCTTTCCAGTCTTTCAGGTTCTGCTATAGAGAGCAGACATTCAGTATATATTAAGCAGGAACATACAATACTTATCTTTCATAGCTTGACTTATGTCAGTTAGCATTAAATCTTCCATATTCAGGGACAAGCAGATGGCATAATGGTTACATCACTGAATTCCCATGCAGTCTATCAAGGTTTGAGTCTCAGACCCGTAGGGTTAAACTTATGCCAAGCCTGTGCGCATGCACATCTGTATGTGCATGTGTGTGCATGCGTGCCCAAAATTCCAAGAGGAGAATGGAGGAGAAGGGATTGCAGCACGATCAACCCCCCTGGGGGTTGATTTTTCACTTTCTGTCTCTCTCTCTCTCTCTGTCTGTCTCTCTAGCAAGCACACATGCCCTAAAGCAAAAAAACTCTCGAAAATAAATAAATATCTTTCCTATTCATCCAGTTTATATCAATGTCAGGTTCTCATTGTTTTTTATGGCTAAGTAGTATTCAATAAATTATATGTGCCATATTTTTTAAATCCGCTTGTCTGTTCTTAGACATTTGGGTTGATTCCATGTCCTGGCAATTGTGAACAGTGCTGCAATAAACACGGATGTGCAAGTGTTTTTCCAAATGAGTGTTTTCCTATCTTTGGGTAGATATCTTAGAGTACAATTACTGGGTCATATGGTAGTTCTATTTGTAGGTTTCTGAGGAACTTCCATATTGTCCTCCACAGTGGCTGCACTAATTTACATTCCCACCAACAGGGTAGGAGAGCTCCTTTTTCTTAGCTATTATGGGGTTAAGTGGTATCTCACTGTGGTTTTGATTTGCATTTCCCTATGATAAGAGATGCTGAGCATTTTTTAATATGCTTTTTGTCCACTCATATGTCTTCCTTGGAGAGCTGTCTTCAGCTCATTTGCCCATCTTTTAACTGAATTTTTTTTTTTTTTTTTTTTTTTTTTTTTGTAAGCTGCTTGAGTTTCCTGTATGTTCTGGCTATCAATCCTTTCTCTGAGGCATAGTTTGCAAATATATTCTCCCATTCTAAGAGCTGTCACTTCACCCTAATTATTGTTTCTATTGCCATGCAGAAGCTTTTTAGCCTAATGTTGCCCCACTTGTCTATTGTTGGAATTATTGCCTGTGCTTTGGGGGTCTTACCTAAAAAGTCTGCCTATGCCAATGTCTCCAAAAGCTTCCACTATGTTTTCCACCTGAAGTTTTATAGTATGATATTTTACGTTTAGATCCTTGATCCAGTTTAAGTTGATTTTTTGTTAATGATGAGAGATAGGAGGTCCAGTTTCATTTTTCTGTAGGTGGATATTCAGTTGTTCCAGAAGAGATTTTCTTTCCCCCATTTGATTGTCTTGTGCCCTTTGTCAAAAATCAGTTGCCTGTATGTTTTGGGGTTTATTTCTATGTTCTAAATTCTATTCCATTGGTCTACCTGCCTGTTTTTGTGCTAATACCATACTGTTTTGACTATTGCAGCTTTGTAATATATTTTGAGGTTGAAATGAAATGCTTCCTACTTTATTCTTTTTTTTAATTTTTTGAGAGGTTTTTGCTGTAGGTCACATGTGCTACCAGAAAGACAGAGAGAGACAGAGATACAGAAAGTGAGAAATTACCCCCCACCCCAGAGGAGATGGCCACATTGCAATCCCTTCTCCTCCATTCTCCTCGCAGGATCTTGGGCACTCATGCACACACCGGGCATGAGTTAAAGCCACCGGGTCCAGGACTTGAACTGCACTTTACTACATGGGAGTACAGTGCCTACTTTATTCTTTTTACACAGTGTTGCTTTGGTGATATGGGGCCTTTTATGATTCCAGAAAAATTTTATGTTTTCTTTTTCTATTTTTGTGAGGAATAACTCTGGTAGTTTGATCAAAATTGTATTGAATTTGTAGATCAATTTTGGGAGGACTGACATTTTTATTATATTTATTCTTCCAATCTAGGAACATGGGACATCTTTCCACTTTTTTGAATAATTTTTCATTTATTTTTTAAGCTTTTCATGGTTTTCTTTGTTTGATAGGATTGACATTTTGATTATATTTATTCTTCCAATCCAGGCACATGAAACGTGTTTCCACTTCTTTGTATCATTTTTAATTTCTTTACCCAACTTTGGTTAGGTTTATTCCAAGTATTTTATTTTGTGTGTGTTGTTATTGGAAATGGGATTGCTTTCTTCAATTCTACCTCAGTCTTTCATTGTTGATGTATAAAAATACTACAGATTTTTTTGTATGTCAATTTTTTTACTTTGCCATTTTACTGTATTAATTTATCACTTCCAGGAGTTTTTGTGTGGATTGTTTTGAATTTTCTATGTATATAATCATATCAGTTGCAAACAGAGATAATTTCACTTTTTCTTTTCCTGTTTGAATGCCTTTTATTTTATTCTCTTGTCTTACTGCATTAGCTAGAACCTCCTTTTCTATGCTGGAAAAAAAGTGGAGAAAGTGGGCAGCCTTGTCTTTTTCCAGTTTTCAGTGGAAAAGCTGAAAGCTTTCCTGTTCAGTATAGTATTAGCTATGGGTTTTTCATAGATAGCCTTTATTATGTTCAGAAATGTTTCTTTTATGCCAGTTTTTCTGAGCCCTAATCATGAAGGGATGTTGTATTTTACCAAATGCTTTTTCTGCATTGATTGATAAAATTATATGGTTTTTATCTTTCCTTCTGTTAATGTGCTGTATTATATTTATTGTTTTGCTTACATTAAACCATCCTTGTATCCCTAGAATAAAGCCTACCTGGTCATGGTTTATAATCTTTGTAACGTGTTATTGGATGTGATTTGTTAGTATCTTGTTGAGAATTTCTACATCTGTAGTCATCAGGAATATTTTTTGAGAGAAAGATTTTTGCTATAGAGTATGTGTGCTCACCAGAGACAGAGAGAGAGAGACAGAAAGACAGAAAGTGAGAAATCACTCCCTAGGGAGTATGGGGGTAAGGATGCCCACAATGCAATCCTTCCTCCTTCAGTCTCCTCTTGGGATTTTGGGCATACACGCACACGCGCCCAGGGTGAGTTTTAAGTCACTGGGCCTGGGACTCAAATCACAGTCTACTACATGAGAGTTCAGCAACAAAACCATTACACCATCTTCTTGGTCCTAGACTCCAGTTTCTTAATCCACATTCCACTTTCTTGACATATGTCACAGTCCCTTTTTTATTTTTGGCTCCACTATCTTCCCAATTACTCAAACCAAAATCCTGGATGTTATCCTAAATATCAACATCTCCTTCAACCTCCATGTCAAGTCAAACACCAGGTCCTACCAGTTGTCATTCTTAATCCTCCCTTCTATTTTTTTTTAGAATTATTTTATTTAACTTTATTTATTTATTTTATTTTTAATTTGACCAGAGAGGGATAGAGTGAGAGACAGGGAAAGTGAAAGAGCAAGTTGCCAAGTCGGGGCTTGAAGTGCAGTCAGCCATATGGGAGTCCAGCATCCTTAACCACCACGCCACCTGCCAGCCCCTTTTAAACCTTTCTAAACACACTCATCTCCTCTTCTTCCCATCAAGTTTTTTAATAAGCCCTGATCATGTTTGCGTTAAGTACTTTAATATCTCCTAATCCCTATATAGTAGGTGCATGACCTGAACCAAAAATAGGGAGATTAAATAAAAATCTGCATAATGAAAGGAGTGACTCTGCTCAGTAACTCAGACCCCACAATGAGGGTAGCAAACTTAAATCCTCTAGGCAGAGATTAAATAATTTTTCCATGAAGAAACTGAAGATTTCTCCTAAGAGAAGAGCCCTTATATACCAGCAATTGAGGGACTGCAAGGGGTTATAAAAAAAAAAAAAAAAAAACTAGTTAATTCATCCTAAGTGTTCTTACCAGTGAAGCCCACCAACCAACATTCTCTATTCAAAGGCCAGAGCTCTCAGCCTGGAATTTGCATCTCATTCTTAAATATGAGTTGGCAATCAAGATCTCCAGATAGCTAAAGGATGCTTCCAGTAAGGAAGAGTCTAAAATAGCCAGAAAAAATGAAACAGATACAGTACAGAATACAATTCGAGGAACTACGACATGTATCCTTAAAGGAATAAGATAACTCTTCTTGATCTTTTACTTTTTCTTGAATTCATCATCTTAATCTTTCCCTGAAATTTCAATTCCTGTTAATGCATTTTTATTTCCAAGAAGTTTTCAGTATGCCTTGTTTCTACTTCACATCCTCATGTTCGTAATTAATATCCAATGAATATTATGAGATTAGCGGTATTTTATTCTTCCATAGAAAAGAAAACTGAGGCATAGAAAGTTTAAGACTTGCCCCAAATCATATACATTGGTGAGAATGAAGGCCAAATTTGAATCCAACTAGAAAGGACTCAGTGTTCAGGTGCCTAACCACTAGGCAAAAAGTCTCTTGCTGGTTGCTAACACTATGTATTAAAATCCACTCTAAGAGTTCTACATATAGCTTAAACACCACCCGCATGTAATTGAAGAAAACTTGTAGACAAGGTAATCTCTGAAGTGAGATTAGCTTCCAAACTAGCTCATATTGGCTTAATGTAGTTTAAACAATGAGGGCATAATTAGTGTCTTAAAAAACATTTGCCAGTGAAACAGCTGAATTCAAAAATGTCTAAGCTGAGCATAAAACTTGAATACCGAAGGTATTATTCCCCTTGGAAGACACCTGATTTAACCAGTTGCCCACTGTAGAAGGCCTGACATTACATTAGCATGAGGTAAAGGGATAAATTTTCACTAAAAATTCTGTTTATCATTTTCTTGTTAATTAAAAAATCATTGCAAACATGGCCATCCCCGCAGAGGGTGATTTTTTTTTTAAAAATCACAAGATGATGAAGATTTAAAACACCAATACTGACCAACAGTTGCCCTTCTCTCCCCCAACCCAGTACTGTCTCTGCTTCTATAACAGAAGAAGCTCATACTCTAGGAGCCTCCTTCCCATCTGCGCCTGCTTTCTCATCTCAGCTTCCAAAAGTGTGAGCATGACTGACTTCAGGAAAGGGAAGAGAGCAAGAAAGGATGGCTGGGTTCTCTTTGGCAGATGCCTTCCCTCTACTGAGAAGGTGACAGGGGTAAATGTGTCCTGGAATCCAGCCACTGACAAGATGATCTAAGTTATAACTGCGATGATTAAATATCAGTCGTTTAGGTTCTGCTTGATTGTCAGAGCTATATATGAGTTCAACTGCATAAAACAAGGTATCAATAAAAAGGACTTTTGTAGAACAGCCTGGAAACAAATCGAGATCTACAACATTTTGTCTTAGAGTAAATGTGCCTGAAATCCCAACAACCAATCTGTAGGACTGTGGAAGTAGACCTTAATCACTGCACATCTACTTAGTAGCCTTGGGGATCTCCAGTATATTGGTCCTCCCGGCTTCTAACCCCAGACTAACGACCAGAGTCGCAATCATATTCACTGCCCTGACAGATGCAATCTACCGCCACACGAGCCGCAGTTTATGAATGTTTCAATGATCTAAGAAAATACATATTTTTCTTAAAAACAAAAGGACAATAATAACAAAAGAGTCTATTTAGAGAGAAACTAAAACAAGTCACGTTGGAGAAAGTTAATGCACTGATTTGTCTAATATATATATTAACGTCAATGAAAAGGAGAAAAATGTAGTGTGTTATCAAAACCAGGATGAAGTATGTTTTTCTCATAAACTTTCAACGGTGCAATGAAGGTGCCAGTCCAGTATTACCTACAAATCACTCTGTGAAGTTAATAAACAGCACAGGTAGAGGGATCAAACAGTACTTCCCCTAATTCAGGTACACCTAGGAGCTCAGTAAGTAACCTTATTTGCTAATATAATTAGCTAAATTAAGATGAAACTGAACTGAATTAGGATAGGCCTTAAATCAATGCCTGATAGATATAGATATGTCTATAAAAAGAGAAGACACACAAAGAAGAGGCTGTGAAGACTGAGAGTTTGGATAGATACAGCTGTAAACCGAAGAATACCAAAGACTGCCACCAAAAGTTAGGAAAAGAGAAGTAAAAATGTACTCCCTACAGCCTCCTTTATAGGGAGTGAGGGCCTGCCAATACCTCAACTTTGGAATTTTAGCCTCCAACATCATGGGCGTATAAACAGCCACATTTGTGGTAATTCGTCACAACAGCCCTAAAAAAGTAATACAACACCCCAAATGTGAACTGCAAGAATTAAAACTTAGATTAGCTAATTAGCAATTGGATTATTAATTGACATTAATTAATATTAATTAGCTCTCAAGCCTAACATTCAATCTTCATATGCGCTTATATCAGACAACTACAAGGAAAAGAAATAGAATGGTTATTAAAAAAAAAAAAAGAGAGAGAGAGAGAGACTATAACAAAATACAAAAAGATGTGACTGGGGCCAGATGGTGGCACAGTGGTTACTCAACTGGACCAAGATGGGAAGGTCCCTGGTTCACAAGGCAGGGCCTCTCTGGACCAACCAGGTATATATGGCCTGGGATCTGGGCTGACTAAGATTGTGGGTAGACCTCAGTTTAAGGACACTGTTGGGGGTGCCTGCCTCTCTGTCTCTCTTCTTGTTTCTCTCTTGTATGCAAGAAATAAGTACATAAAGTTTACAAAAATACAAAGAAAATCAAATAGCAGTCTAACCACAAAACTTTTTAAATGGCACAATTAAAATCTTGGGACCAGCAGTTAGCATAATGGCTATGTCGCTGAACTCCCATGTAGTCGACCACGGTTCAAGTCCTGGACACAGTGGCTTAAACTCACGCCGGGCGCATGTGCGTGCGTACCCAAGATCCCGAGAGGAGAATGGAGGAGAAGGGACTGCGCCATGGCCATCTCCCCTGGAGGGTGATTTCTCACTTTCTATATCTCTGTCTCTGTCTTTCAGGCGAGTGCGTGCACCCTATAGCAAAAACCTCTCCAAGAAAAAAAAAATCTGCCTGATTTTCTATTTTATAACTTTAACAAGTTCATAAAAATATTAATGATCTAGATAATTTATGTACTAACAGTATGTCATTAGAAATATTATAATTATGCAGTTCAAAATGAACAATTAAAGGTTTAAGTTACTCATTTTACAAGCAGGTTAACTATTTCCAGTACATGAAAAAAAGAGGATGCCTTATTTCCCCAATATCTTTGTTAATTTCAATCACCTTTGCCCTCCTGGGCACCACAACTTTTATTAGAAAGATAAAATGATTCCACAGAATTCTAATAGAATGAATAATGAAAAAAATAAGAGAGGAAAAGAGAGAAAAGGTGAGTAAAATACATGAGAAAATTCAGACCTGTATTAAAAAGCATATTCTCAAATGAAAAGTTCAATACGGCAGAGTTTATAATTAGGGAGTCCTTTTCCCTCTATATGTTGTTGAACCTATTTGTTCCTTTCCTCTTTTTGACTCTTCTTTCTAACTTCATTAAATAATGTGCCATCACTTTTATAAAAAAATTTTATCCTACATTTTTCCCCTACTGAAAAACTCCTGATGTGTTTGTTTATCTTGATTTAATGGCAATAATGCAACCCTCTGCATAAATTGAAAATGCAGCATTAATTCAAAATGTCTACTTAACATCTCTCTATCAGGGTGAAATATCTAAGCACAGCTCTGTAGTATGACTGCCCAGGCTCCACTTTCCCCTCTGCAACATGTTAGCTGTGACCACAGATGAGGGGACTTTCTTCACCTTAAAAAGAAAAGTAACAGGACATACTTTAGAGGGATTGGCGGACATGAACTGAGACTACTCTCCAGCTGTGTATGCACAGTGTGTACACACACACGAAATACTATCTGTTGATATTTTTACTATTTTGTTCCCCAATAAAGTTTCCAGACTTCTTTAAGAGAAACTCTCACTTAGTAAAACCAACAGATATTCAAGAATCCATGAAAGAAGACAATTGGTTTTCTTATCTAAGACAGAAAAATTTATATTGTATCTAGAATAGACTATCACAGACTAAGAACATACCTTCTTAGAAATAAAGACAGCCTACCCTAAGACATTTCATCTACTCCCTTTCAAGCCTATCCCTAGCCCTTTATCAATTAAAAAAATCATGCCAATATCAAAAAAAAAAAAGATTCCAAATTAAGATAGAAAACCTGGCCCTCAGCACTGCTACTTAATTTCTTTAAGCTGCCATCAAAGATAGAATGAGTTTCAAAGCACCTGAACCTGAATTAAGCTATTATGCACTCTAGCTCAATGAGATAACATTCAAAGTCCATCTTTAGATATAAATTCAGGTGAGATTAGAGTTGCTTTCAAGTATTTCTACTTTTAGGAGAAAATCATGTGTTAAAATCCAAATTCCTAGGTAAGCCTACAAGTGACTGATGAGCAGACACTTGAGAAATACTTTACTGTGTGTGGTGCTTTTCTATTTTGAAATCTTCCTGCTCTTGATACATAGTTTGCGAATGAGAAATTGGGTAAAACAGCAGAAAGAGAGGCAAACTCAAATGCAAGTGATCCACCTCAACTGAACAAGGCATGTTGCCCTCTCATTAACGTAAAAATGAACATACCTCAAGTATCTCCCATTCTCATCCTAAGTAGTTCAACTTCTACTACTATATCCACAGAGGAGTAATTGTGCATGAAACTCTAGAAGTATTAATTGGGAAAAATGGAAAGGCTGAACAATGGTGATGGTTTTTGTTTTTACACATACACAGCAGAAAAATAAGACTATAAAAGGCAGAAATGAGAAAGCAAGAGAACAAAGAGCCAAAACTGACTTAGAGTTTAATTCTTCCTTTTACTATAGGGTCATTAATCTCCATTAAAAATTAATCAGAAGCCAGACTTTATTAGGGAGATCTCAAGACATTTTATTCGAAGAGAAGCACAATGTCATTTTGTGATCAGTCCCTCCAGACCTTAACAATTCTTTTATCATTCCCTGATCTCCAGAACATTTTCAAAAATCTGACTTTAAAGATCTCTGGGGAAATGAAAACCATACTGTCTAGGTGGAGTTCCTAGGAGATGGCACTCAACTTTTGTTTTAGCAAGTAGGGTTAGTAGGGTCCAAAGCCATTAAATACTGTTATGGGCTAATTGTTACGTGTTAATCTCCCCCACATATTAATATGTTGAAGTCTTAACCCCAGTATCTCAGAATATGGCCATAATTATGATAGCGTTTTTACAGAGATGATTAATTTTAAAATGAGGTCATTATCTGGGGTTCTAATCCAATAAGATTAGCGTGCTTATAAGAAGTAATTTGGACACAAATAGATATGTAGGGGGATGATGTGAAGACACAGGGATGAGATGGCCATACATAAGCCAAGGAAAGAGGCATGGGACAGATCCCTCCTTCAAGGCCTTCATAAGGAAGGTCATGACACCTTGCTTTCAGACTTCTAGCCCCCAGAACTGTGAGACAATAAATTTCAGTTGTTTAAACCACTCAGTCTGTCTTACTTTGTCACAACAACCCTAGCAAACTAATAGTGGAAAATCACCTTATATTGTATGATAATATAATTTAAAATATATTCCTCTATATCAATATATAACTAAATTATACATAATGTGTACGAAAGGTTGCTTTTAATACTGTGAAGTGAAATTCATGCATACAGGGAGTGCACATAAATAATTCTAAATATGGATATATATATGTTTTCAAATATAATCTATGTCTATATGTAACTGAAATACAGAGAAAGAAAAAAATAACATAATAAAAAGTATTTTAAATATGTACATAGTTCAGCACAACTATATTGAAAAATATATTGAAGAGTACTGCTTACATCTATTATATATACAGAATCAGCATAAATACAACCATTCCAAATGCAGACTGATTCAGGAACATCACATTAGTGAAGTAAATAGCATAAGCAGCATTGCCATTAGTTACATGACTTTTCAAAATGTGAACAAGTTGTAGTAAAGTTTAGACAAAATTAAGTACAATTTTCCTTGATTTTTTAAAAAGAATTATGTAATTTTATTTATTATATGTTATTATTCAATTTGACTCAAAAGAAACAGAGAGAGAGAGGGAAAAGGAGAAGGAAAAAGACTGGGACAGGGAGAGGGAGAAAGAAAGCCCTTAGGTCTGAGACTCAAACCATGGTCAGTCATGTGGGAGTCCAGCACCTCAACCACCATGCCACCTGCCAGTCTCAATTTTCCCTCAATTCACACTGTAGTTGAATTCCTGGATAACTTGGTGTGTATTCAATTTGTGCAGAGAATACTTTTTCTTTATATGTGAAATAGTTAGGTTGTAGGTTCAGACAAATATAAACAAATTTTTCACCTCCATGAACACCCAGAAGGACATCCAACAGTTCACAGAGTCTAGCCATGGTAGCTCACAGTGGTTTATACTGCTACTTGGCAGGCCAAGGCCTCCTGTGAAACCAGGTTCAATTCCCAAATCATCTTAAAAAGGCAAGTGTGCTAGCATGCTAATAATCCCAGTTACTTGAGAGGATGAAACAGGAGAATCTCAAGATAGAAAAAAAAAAAAAAAAAAACCTATCTCATGGAGGAGAACGGATTGCGGCGTGGTCATCCCCCCGGGGGGTGACTTCTCGCTTTCTGTCTCTCTGTCTCTCTCTGTCTGTCTGGCAAGCGCACGCACCCTATAGCAAAAACCTCCCAAAAAAAAAAAAAAAAAAAAAAAAACCTATCTCATTAAAAAAAGAAAAGTATGTAAGACACCAGACGATTGTTCATTGTATTAGAACAGGAATTGACATTCTTTTCTGTATATTATATTCTTGAGGTTTGGGGACCATAATGTTTGCCAAAAGTAGTTAACTCTGTCTAAGAAAGAAGACATAGATAAAATATAAGTAAATGGAAATGGCTGTGTTCAAAGAAAATGTTATATACGAAGACAGGCAGCAAGCACCAGGCCATAGTTTGCCTACCTCTATATTAGAGTACCCTACGATTGCTAATGCCCAGTTCCCACCCACTCAATTTAAGTTGCACTGTCCAATTATTGGGATTACAAAAATACTTCCTAAGGGTAATAGCCATCCAACCCTCTCACTCTCACCAGTTGAGACCTCCTGATTGAAATTACTCCTAGTTACTGTGCTGGCAAGTTAACTTTCTGGTCTCAGTTCCTTTTCCATACCTGTCCGGAATGTAACTTCTCAATCTACCCTTCACTTTTTATCTATCTTATACCTAACTTAAGACCCACTTGACACTTAACCCCCATTCAGTAGGGGAGGAATAGCCTTAGTACTTACAATCCTTTTTAGAAATGCTTGACATTGATATGCCACTACCTATTCTCTCAAAACTTATTCTTTATGTATTCTTTCTCCCACCTGGGAGGCAGATTCCTTGAAGACAAAAATTGCATCTAAAACTCCATCCTATGTATAGCCTACAGCTATCAATAAATTATTTTAAGTCACTCAGTGACTATTATTGAGTGATTACCATGTTAACAATAGATGTTGAGAGTATAGAAGTGAACAATCATACAAAATCCTCACCTCACTAAAATTATAAATCAATAGAGCAAGAAGAAACCAATTAAATTCAGTGTCCAATAAGAAACAAATAGGATGGTGACATGGCAAGTAAAGAAGAATGAGATCATGGTCAGATGCTACTTTAGACAAGGTAGCCAAAACATACTTCACTGAATTGACACCTGGCACCTGAAAAGAGCCAGGAAAGAGCATTCTGGCCAAGGGAAAGAGTATGTATGAAATCCCTGAGACAGGAAACCTCCTGGCATATTTGAAGAAAAATCAGTCCTACAAGTACTTCAAATAGCTTCTTGTTTGTGTGGTTGGTTGGTTTTTTGTTTTTATTTTTGTTTTGGAATGTGCCACAGGGCATGCATGCTTTACAGAGAGAAAGAGAAAAAGAAAGTAATAAAGCACCCCAGTGGGAGATGATCATGCCACAATCCCTTCTCTTCCAGATCTCCCTCCTGTCAGGATTTTGGGTATGCACACACATATTCCTGGCATGATTTCCAAAGCTGTCAGGTCCGGTTCTCAAACTGCATGGTTGGCCATGTGGGAACCAGCAGCCTTTATCACCACACAACTGGCTTGCCCAGATACAGAGTTTTAAATCAAAGGAGTGCCATAATTATGTCATAAAAATGACTCAGATTTCTACAAAGATTACACTGGTTACAGAGTAAAGAAGGGACAGTTAAAAAGGCAAGAGAAGGAGTGGGGAGTACAGTAGGAGCTATTGCAGAAGTCCAGGGATGAAGCGACCATATGTTGAACTGGAGGAAACAGTTAAGAAAGAGAGCACAGACAGATTTGAGAAATCTTTTAGAGAAGTACTCAACAGGATTTGTTCATGGGCTAGGTTGGGTAGGGGCAGCAAAGGATGCTGTCATGTCTGATAAAGGGAGCATATGGTTTATGTTACAGTGAGGGGATATGAATTTCATTTGAACATGTTAACTTTGAGGTGACTGTTATGTAATAGCTGATTTTTTGAGGGTCGAACCAGCCTTGCATTCCCTCAATAAATATCACCTGGCTGTGATATTATCCTTTTTAAATATTACTGGGTTTGAGAGGCGATGTTAAGGAATAGATACATGAAATGGAGAGAGACAAGATGTTAGTGAAAGCATAGGTTAACATCTTATAGTTACTAATTAAAATCACCTTGAAAAAAGTGCTTATTAGAGAAAAGAGAACCCTTTTCTGTCATAAAACTCCCCAAGATTTGTAGAAAGGACCAGCAATAAGAGATTGGGGGGGGACCAGCAGTTAGCGTAATGGCTATGTCGCTGGACTCCCACGTAGTCGACCGCGGTTCGAGTCCCGGACCCGGCGGCTTAAACTCACGCCGGGCGCGTGTGCGTGCATGCCCAAGATCCCGAGAGGAGAATGGAGGAGAAGGGATTGCGGCGTGGCCATCCCCCCTGGGGGGTGATTTCCTGCTTTCTATCTCTCTGTCTCTCTCTGTCTGTCTGGCGAGCGCACGTGCCCTATAGCAAAAACCTCTCCAAAAAAAAAAAAAAAGAGATTGGGGGGAAGGGAAGATTTTACTTGCAAAATCTGATATCATAGAATGTTTTAACAATGTGTAATCTATCTGCTAAAAGTTTGGATAAAATAAGACAGAGAGGGGTATATCTGATTTGATAATAAAGGGAATAACTGATGTCCTTTATAAAAAACAGTTTCAGCTAAATAGAAATGATAAAAACAAACTAAAATGGAATTTTAAAAAAGGAGACTGGAAGTTCTGGAAAATAAGTGTAAACCATATTCACAGTGAAAAATAAATCAGACCAGTGACAGACCACATTTAATTAATATCTATTTTTTGAGACTTTTTGCTATAGGGCACGTGCGCTTGCCAGAAAGACAGAGACAGACAGAAAGCAAGAAATCACCCCCTAGGGGGGGATGGCCATGCTGCAATCCCATCTCCTATTCTCCTCTCGGTATCTTGGGCATGCACGCACAAGCACCCTGCGTGAGTTTAAGCCACCAGGTCCAGGACTCGAACCGTGGTCGACTACATGGGAGTCCAGCAACACAGCCATTACACTAACTGCTGGTCCCTTTATTTTCTATCTTGATGAAAGTATTTTGGTAAACCAATGATGTTTATCTTGCTATCAATGAGTCAAACAAGTAGGTGTGATCCCTTCAATACAAAAATAAACTGAGGTCTTATGTCAAGATATTTTGTATTTTAAAAATGTAATAGAGATACAGGGCCAGTGGGTTGCATGGTAGTTAACGCATTGACCACAATTTAAGTCCTGGACTCAGTGGCTTTAAAATCACATCAGGTGTATGTAGATGAGTACCCAAAATCCTAGAAGGAAAATGAATTCTAGCATAGCCACCCCTCCCCCCTGGTGGTGTTTCACTCTCTCTCTCTCACTATTTCACATTGGCAAGCACACCTGTCCTACAGTAAAAAAAAAACTATAAATAAATAAATAAATAAATAAATAAAAAATTTAGCTTCTAAAAGATAGAAGAGTTAACGTTTTTAATCAAAAAAGTTGAAACTCAACTGCAAATGTCTCACCAATAACAGAAGATATTAGGGAAATTTGACTCTAAAAGCCTGAGGAATGGGCATCAAAGATCCTTTTTTGCCAAGATGGTGCCAAAAGTGAAGAAGGAAGCTCCTACTCCTCCCAAAGCTGAAGCTAAAGCAAAGGCTTTGAAAGCCAAGAAGGTAGTGCTGAACGGTATCCACAGTCACAAAAAAAGAGAAGATTTGTATATCATCCACTTTCTGGGGGCCCAATACACTGTGGCTACAGAGACAGCCCATACATCCTTGGAAGAGAGCCCCCAGGATAAACAAGCTTGGCCACTGTGACATCATCAAGTTGCCCCTGACCACCTAGTCTGCTATAAAGAAAATGGAAGACAACACCACCTTTGTGTTCATTGTGGATTCCAAGGCCAACAAGCACCAGATCAAACAGGCTGTGAAAAAACTCTCTGATATTGATGTGGCCAAGGTCAACACTTCAATGAGGCCTGATGGAGAGAAGGCATTTGTGTGAAAGGCTCCTGATTATGATGCTTTGGGTGTTGCCAACAAAATTGGGATCATCTAAATTGATTCCAGCTGATTAATTCTAAACACACCTTCACCGTTAAAAAAAAGACATTAGGCTGAACCCCATAGCCTAGTGGTTAAGGGAGCCAGATCCTACATGGCCAATCAAAGTTTGATTCTTGGGGGACCAGCAGTTAAAGTAATGGCTTTGTTGCTGGATTCCCACGTAGTAGACGGCGGTTCTAGTCCCAGACCTGGTGGCTTAAACTCACACAGGGCATGAGTGTGTGCATGCCCAAGATCCCGAAAGGAGAATAGAGAAGAAGGGACTGCGGCATGGCCATCCCCCCGGGAAGTGATTTCTTGCATTCTGACTCTCTGTCTCTCTCTGTCTTTCTGGAGAGTGCATGCGCCCTATAGCAAAAACCTCTCCCCCCCAAAAAAAGTTTGATTCTTGGCCTGGGAGCTTGAAAAATAAACCTGGTTGGTACATGTGTGTATGCGCCAAATCCCAATAGGATGGATAAATGAAGAAGAAGGGATTGTGGCCTCATTGGAGCAGGGTGGGGGTGGCTTTCTCCCTCTCTGTTACTCTCTGGTAAGTACAAGCACCCTCTGGCACACCAAAATTTTAAAATGAATTTCTTAAAAAAAGAATATATTTCTTGTCTTGGAATAGAGAACATTTTCTATGCAGAAATTAATAAAGCAATTTTATTTTATAAAAATAAAAGATGTTAAGTATAGCAAATAACTACATTGTGAAAGGAATTTAGAAAAATGACAGAATAGATGAAAATGTTACAACATAAATAACCTTAACATATAAAGAGTGTCTATACTTCAATAAAATAGAAATCAACAGAAACTGCAATAAAGGATAAGAACAAAAAGAAAAATCAAGAAAGAAATTCGAGTGACAGGACAGTCTGATTTTCCCATTTTTAAGGATTTTCCTGAAAAGTCATGACTCTAAAGTAATATTAGATTAATTATGTATCTTAGGTACTCTGCAAACAAAATCAGACATACACAATTCTTCAGTGGCCTAGATAGCTTCACCATCAATACAGAGCATTTTTGTTCCACATCTGAGCATACAGCAGGATGGTCTTGTTTTATTTAACATGATATTACTGCAACAGGTACTGATTTTTAAATTTGAGATTACACATTCAATGGAGATGGAACTATAATTTTAAAACTCAGCATATTTAAAATATCTACGATATTTAAACAGCTATGGGCACCGTACAAACACAAAAACAAAGAAAATAAGTAAAAGCGCCTACCTTCCCGGATAGCTGTGAAAGGTGTACCTTCTTCTTCCTGCAGCCTGATCACTTTCAGGGCCACCAACTTCCCATTTACCCTGTAAGAATGGAAGAAAAGATGAGAAGTGAATATATAAAAATATGTGCCCATTATGATTCTAATTGTCTTCCTTATAACTTATATTTTATGCACTTTTGCACTAAAAATGTCAGTGATTCAATTACACTACCACAGCAAGATTAATTTCGGCAAGGTTGCGAATTCCACATCATCATCATACATATTCACATTTTAAATATTCGTACTTGCATAGACCAAGATCTAACTCAAG
Organism: Tupaia tana; assembly: GCA_026018925.1. Lineage (NCBI taxonomy): Eukaryota > Metazoa > Chordata > Mammalia > Scandentia > Tupaiidae > Tupaia > Tupaia tana. The sequence continues at coordinate 65,125,349 of JAKSZU010000003.1, read as the reverse complement.
TTTTCTGTGATTCCCTCTGTCCCTTCCAGAGTGAAACTAGTGTTTTCCAAAATCACCATGCTTGACAATGATTCTCAGATTAATTAAAAATCCAGCAGACAAAATAACTCTCTTTTTTTCCAGTAGCTCCTTCTCTGTTTCTTTTGCTGAAATATCTTCATCTTCGGTCTTTAACTGAGGTCATTCAATCCCCAAGGACAAAACCTTGACGCTGAGCTTTCTCTCTTCTCACTTGTTCTCTCAACATCCGCTCCCTCTTTTTTCCTTTTTTGTTTTTCCCACTAGAGCCTCCTAAAATTAAATTTGGTCCAGTTGTGTTCTATATTACAATGTGTCATCAAAAAAAGCTATGAATATTTTACTATTACAAGATTACACAAGACCTATCCAAAGCAGATGGTTCTTTGAGACCATTCTAAATGTGTGTCAGGTTTAATTAAAAGTAAGATTGAGCTATGGAGATAACTTTTAATCCAGTCATTTTCTGTCAACAATCAAAGACATTATTCTCTATATTAGTCGTCTCCTTGAATACTCTATTTTCTACCTTTACTAAGTCTATCAGCATACTTTATTTGGTTTATTATTAAAATATACACATGTACACTAAAAATAGAAAAGGTAAAAGAAGGTATTTGGTGGAAAAAAAGATCTCCCTGCCACACCCTCATTTGGCTACTGACCTCCTATCCTCTGAGGTTAGCACTTAACTATTATTCATATACACTTTCAGATATATAGACTCTCGCATATATTATGATATATTATGTATATATACACACATATATATATATGCACACTATATATTGTACATATGTACACACACATACACACAAGTGGCTATATATGATACACAATACACTATATATTATTTTTTGTTATTTAATAATATATTTTGGTGACTTCCTTATAAATTTATAGAAAATTGCCTCTTACTTTTGAAAGGCCACAGAGTATTCCTATATATGAATATAGTATACTTAATTTAATCCTAGCCCTCTATTGATAAGCATTTAGCTTGTTTCTGATTTCCTGAACTTGAACCACATGACCTTGTAGGGCCTAGCTCCCTTAACCACCATGCCTCAGGACCAGCCCATGAATATTCTTAAACATGTAATTTCATCCTTTAAAAACATATTTGTAGGTAAATATCTAAAAGTGGAACTACAAGGTCACAAGGTGTGTACATTTCTAGTCTTGATGAATATTGGAAAATTATTCTACACAGAGGATACTAATTCACCCTTCTTATAGCAAACAATACAGCCCCTGTTCTACCTCTTCTTTTTTTTTTTTTTTTTTTTTTTTTTTTGGAGAGGTTTTTCGCTATAGGGCGCGTGCGCTCGCCAGACAGACAGAGAGACAGAGAGACAGACAGAAAGCGAGAAATCACCCCCCAGGGGGGATGGTCACACCGCAATCCCTTCTCCTCCATTCTCCTCTCGGGATCTTGGGCACGCACGCACACACGCCCGGCGTGAGTTGTAAGCCACCGGGTCCGAGACACAAACTGGGGTCGACTATGTGGGAGTCCAGCGACATAGCCATTACGCTAACTGCTGGTTCCCTTCTACCTCTTCTTCACCTGACCTATCAATGTTTTATCAGTGCTTGACTTTACCAATATAATAGGTCAAAAATTACCTATTAAATTTAAATTGCAGAACCATCAGATGGCATAGCAGTTACGTCACTGGACCCCTACATAGTCGACCGTGGTTAGAGTCCCAGACTCAACAACTTAGAACTCACACCAGGCACATGTGCATACATGCCCAAAATCTTAGGAGGAAAATGGAGGAAAAGGGACTGCAGTGTGGCCAACCTTACCAGAGATTTCTCACTTTCTGTCTCTCTCTCTGTCTCTCTGGTGAGCACATGCGTCCTATAGCAAAAATATTTCTCTCAAAAAAATTTTTTTTAATTGCTACTAGGCCAACAAGTGGCATAGTGGTAAAGGTACTGGATTCTCACATGGCCAACTGCAGTTTGAGAGCCAGATTTAATGGCTTGAAACTCAAATTGGGTGCATATGAGTGTGTGTCCATGCCCAAAACCCCAAAAAGAGAATGGACAAGAGATTGCAACACGGCCATCCCTTCTGGGACGTGATCTCTCACTTTCTTTCTCTTTGTCTCTCCAGTGAGCACATGTGCCCCATAGCAAAAATCTCTCAATAAATAAATTATTTATTTATTTATTTGTTTATTTATTTATTTATTTATTTTTAGAGAGATTGTTTTGCTATAGGGCATGTGCACTCATCAGAGAGACAGAGACAGAGAGACAGAAAGCAAGAGGTTTCCAGGGGGATGGCTATGACACCATCCCTTCTCCTCCACTCTCCTCTTGGGATCTTGGGTACCATGCACATGTGCCTGGAGTGAGTTTTAAGCCACCAGGTCCAGGACTCGAACCACAATTTAACTATGTGAGAGTCCAGCAACATAACCATTATACCATCTGCTGGTCTCTGGATGTCCCTTCTTTTAAAATTATACCTAATTGGTTTAAAAACTGCCACAGATACAAAACCAAAAAGTCAAGGAATTTATCCCAGTCCAACCATCCAAAAGGCATTTCTCAGTGAACTGATTGTTGAAATGTGTCCTTATTGGTTATGATATGGAATGGACATCTGATTATGAGGCTCTGCAGTGTGCCATCTCCTCATCGTAAGAAGCCGTGTTTATTTTGCCTTGTATCAGCAGGAAGAATAGGCATGCAGGTTTCTGCTCTGCAGCTTCTTCTCTTGAGTATATTGCCTTGGTTTTCTAATTCTGTTTGTGTTCTAGGTACCCAGGTGCAGGCATAAAATTACTATGCACACAGGGTTCAGCGGGGGACTGCACCTCGTGCTCTTCCCTTTGTCCTTTAGGACTCAGGGAGGCCTCTGGTGCACTGGAGGCTAGGATGCAGTCAGTGCTGACATCTGCATGGATTTTTCTCAGCCCAGTTGAGCTCATCACGGGCTCCCCAAGGAGACAGTGGCTGATTCCAGGAACTGCTTGGAATTTTCCCCTCATTTACAGATATTTTCCCCTCACCCATAAAGCACACACAACCTTCTTCCCACCAAGCTTTTCATTTCCCTGGAGAGCGTTAGCCTGTGCATACTACTGCAAACTGAAATTTAAAATACAGGGACTTCACACTTCTGAGGGTTATACATTTAAAATTAAAACATACTTGCAAGCCCTGAAACTGACTGTCCTGTAACATACAGACACAAACCTTTAATTGAGTCAACGTTCACTCTTGAAATACAACTGAACATGAAACCTCTGTAAATAATCTCATAAACTAATTTGCAATATTTATGTGGTGCAAATATTTTTGAATGTATTTTCTATGATAATTACATAAAAGTATAAGAACCAGGTTCATGAAATTCTGGTTCCTGAATTCTCCATGAATTGAACCTCCAGGTGTTAGTTTTTGATAGGTTATGATAATCACCATTAATGACACTGATATTTTATGTATTAAATCATCTGAAACTAAAATTTGTCTTAAAATGTAGACTACAGTGTAAGTTCCAGAATCAAAGAGAGCTTTTTTTCGGTTTGATTTATTGATTTGTGACAAGTATTTAGGACCTCCCTGGCATAGAGTAGGTTTTCAAATTGTTTTACTGAATGAATACTGACACCATTAATATACTGACATTTCCTCCTTCTAACTGCAAAATATGTCCAGAATAAAGTATAAAAATTATTGCCTCCAAGGCTAGCAGGTGGTATGGCAGTTAAGGCCCTGGATCCCACCTGGACAACTGCATGGTTCGAGTCCCAAACTGACAGCTTGAAATTTATTCCAGGTATGGGTCTGTGTGTGCCTAGAATCCAGGGGGAGAATGGAGAAGAAGGGATTGCAGCATGGCCTCCCCCCACACACACCCAGAGGGTGACTTTTCACTTTCTCTCTCTCTTCTCTGTGCCAAGTACATGTACACCATACAAAAAAACTAAAAAGAAAATAAAAACATTGCTTCCCAAAATTCAGAAATTTAAGTTTTTATTTTTTGGTGTTTTGTTTTGTTTTGTTTTTTTGAGAGATTTTGATATTTTACCAGAGAGACAGAAAGAGATGGAGAAAGACAAAGTGAGGGATTACCCTCCAGAGGGAATGGCCATGCCACAATCCCTTCTCCTCCATTCTCCTCTTGGGATCTTGGGCACACATGCATACACGCCCAACCTGAGTTCCAAGCCAACGGGTCAGGCTCTCAAATTGCGGTCAGCCATGTGGAAGTCCAGCACCTTACCCACTATACCACCTGCTGGCCCCAATACTAAAGCCTTATAAAGCTTCTAATATCCTCTTTATGTTTGGTTTATTTTCTTTCTTCGAATTAAAGATGCAGTCTCTGATTTTGTTGCATGTGGCTACAGAAAAGTTTTTCTTCCCTTGAAGTTTTAGAATGTATAGGATGCTTGGTGAATTAACCTTTTTGTACCCAACAGAGATGTTTCAAAACACTCTCATCCTTTAATAACCTGGGCACAGGCCACTAATCAGCATCTCCTTCTCCACTGCTTCATTGGTTTCCCATTAAGAACCATATTGATTATCAAATTGCTCTTTAACCTAAGAGTCACTGTGACTCTCTCCTTTCTTAATTAGTTTTTCTCCACATGTATAGACACTCAACCGACTACTGAATCTCTCAGTTTTAAAGCCTAGTAAATATGTTAAGTTTTTGTCCCCATGTTTGCAAAACGTAGTTTCAGAAGAAATAACATGAAATTTCCTATCTTCGTGGATATATATTTTAAACTTCAGTATGGCCTTAAGCACTTGAAATTCTAAGTTACGAACGCAATTGTAAAATTTTTAAAAAGATAGTAATATCAAAAGAAGATACTTGTTATTCTATGAAAAACAAAATGAATTATACCTTCTAATTATCTTGTGGGTTTAAGCAATTTTATGAAGGCTCAAAACATACAATTCAAACATTGATTTACATAAGTAAAAATAATTAGAAAATTCAAATTAAATCAATAAATTAGAGTTGTTTACAAGAAAACACTAAATATTCCTCTTCAACAAGTGCTATTAATTAAATCAAAGGCTAATGAATAGAAGGCAATCAAGGCTTGATTGCTAGTGGAGACATTAATTCAGGTAAATAACATGTTTGGAAAAAAATGCTTTAAATTGTGTTACTCATATCACAGAGCATTCTCTCAGAGATGTAGCCAAATTTACCTCTAGTTCTTCTGTACTGTATGGAGAGGCATTTTATTTCAGAGATTCTTTACTATTCTCTCACTCTCCCCAAAACTGCCGTGCCCAGCCTGGCTGCACTGTGAGGCTCACCTTGGGCTCAAGCATCATTGCTTTACCCGATCACCGGGGACAAGCTGTCAGGTAGAGCATAGGAGGGGACTCCATGCCCAGAGACGAAGGGACACCAGGTGGACCAGAGGGGCCATGCTGAAGTGAGATCCAGCTTTCGTACTGGTTCTAACCACAAATCCAGATCTCGGCCACCTTCTGAAACTGTCCACAATTCTCTGTGCCATAAATTCATAAATATAACACTCTTGTGAGAGCAAAGCCAAGTCCAAAACTTTGAATAAGGAGAATAGCCTGTTCATATTTCATCTGTTCGTTCATTTGTTCTCTCAATATTTTGTGAAACAGATAAACTCCCCACTTAGCTCAGGGTACATTTTTTAGTTTCTCCTTGAGAAATTCTCCTTGAGAACTTCCTTATGGATGAACAATTCTCAAAGGAAAGCCTAAAGGTTTTCCTATTCCATTACTTACCTCAAATTAATAGGATATTCGCACAATAAAGCAAAATTACAAACATTATCTAGGACATCTTTGAAAGTAGTGTCCATGTGCTAAAATCTAGAAAAAGTTATGTCTAAAGGATATAATGGAAATTAAAGCAATATACCTAAAAGAAATGTAATATACTCTGGGAAATTTAATATATTCTGTCTCTCTCTTGCATTATGATTTTGTCTCAAGAGAAACTGCTAAGGAAAATCATACCAAGTTCAGGCAGATACAATCCTTTTGTTTCCTCACTGTATTGGTATAGAGGCAACAGAAAGAAATGGAGATATTACTAAAGAAGTGACCAAACAAGTGGGAGTAGAGCAAAGAAAACTTTGTGTTGCATTTATAAATTTTGGGCAGTTACTAAAAACATTTGTAAGATTAAATTAATAGCACTTCATTTGTTAATTCCCTCTAAAACACTAAAATGCTGGCTATTGTATTACATACCTATTTCAAAAATTAGAAGCTTAACTCAATATTCGTGGCCTTGCTATTTTCATCCAAATTCAATTTTTATTCAGATCTGAATGAGAAGTCATCTCAATACCATTTAACCTTTGCTAGTCTGGAATATCCTGAAAGTGTTATCTACCATACTTTATTCTGGAAAAATAAATTAAAATTCCAAGGCAAACTGCCAGTAATTACACTTTGTTCTAATCTTTATCAAAATAACATAAAGAGGAATGGAAGAAGACTAGACTAGTTTCTCTTAAATTAATTCTTACACAAAATCCAAAGATTAATAAAGCAATAGTGTAATGACTATTTATTGGGATATGACTAACAATTCAAAAAGTCTTTAAGATTTAATGCAATAAGAAAAGGGTAGATTAGATCAATGATTATCACCTATATTAATAAATGATACCTACTAAAGCATAATTCATCATTATCAATGTTTTATCAAATACATAAACTCACTGTACTTTAAAGCATAAAATTAGAGAAATATGTTGGGTTGTTGAAAAAGTCATGATACATTTGACATAGGAAAAATATATCACGACCTTTCTGGCAACCTAATATAATGCTCGTAAAAGAAAAAGGCATTATGTATATCTCCACAATTTTTTAAAATTATATATTCACTTATTCTATTAGCAAGAGAGCCAGAGAAAAAGCCAGAGACAGAGAACATGCACACGTGCACACCGGCATCCACAGCAGGGTCTCAACCCTGCAATACACTCCCAACCTCAGTAGTTGGACCATGGGCACACACTGTGCCTAGGACACTCCAGTATGTGATCCTGGAACCATCTCATGGGGGTCAGCCTCAGAGTGTCACATTTTACCATTGAGCCATGGTCTAGCCCTTCATTTCAACAATTTTTTTTTTTTGGAGAGGTTTTTGCTATAGGGCACATGCGCGTGCCAGACAGAGACAGAGAGACAGAAAGCGAGAAATCACCCCCTAGGGGGATGGCCACGCCGCAATCCTTTCTCCTACTTTCTTCTCTTGTGATCTTGGGCACACACGCACACACGCCCAGTGTGAGTTTTAAGCCACCAGGTCCAGGATTTGAATCGTGGTCAATTACATGGGGGTCCAGCAACATAGCCATTACGCTAACTGCTGGTCCCTCATTTCAACAGTTTTAAGCCAGCCAACTTTATAAGTCAAATGAACCTTTTTCTTCAAGAAACAGATGTCAAGGAAAATAGGAGAAATGCACCTATTTCTTCAACAAATGAATTATAAGGGAAAATAGGTGGAGAGGAGAAACCATAGGGAAAAAAGGAGAGACAGAGCACCTAATTGCAAGTCATTGCAATGTAGGGGGGCTCCATTTTATCTTGATTCAAAGTGTATTTTAACAATGACTGTATATTTGATGATATTAGGAAGCCATGACATATTGTACATGTTGTCATATGGTATAGTGGCTATATGTTTTAAAACATAGTCCCTATTTTCAAAGTACAAATATGCTATGAAATAATATGATCTCTGGGGTTTATTTCAAGATAATTAGGGAGAGTGAATATAGACGAAACAAGATCAGTCATGGGTTGTCAATGTTTGGAGCTGGCTGTTGGGTTCTTGGGGTTTATGATGATGATGATACTGCCCTCTACTAATTATTTTCCATGTGAATTCCTTTTTAAAAAATACAAGTTGAATAAATGAGTGAAGAGAAAATAAGCACACTGTATAAAAAAAGATAAGCTATTTTAGATTAGACATGGAAGGATTCTCTGAAAATGACATTTAAGCTGAAATAAGAAAGATAAAAAAGAGTAAGCAAAGAATATTCCAGGCAGATGAGCAACCTGTACAAAAGAGAAGAGACAGAGAACATGATGTTTTAAAAAATATATAAGTCAGGGACCAGCAGTTAGCGTAATGGCTATGTCGCTGGACTCCCACGTGGTCGACCGCGGTTCGAGTCCCGGACCCAGCGGCTTAGACTCACGCCGGGCGTGTGTGCGTGCGTGCCCAAGATCCCGAGAGGAGAATGGAGGAGAAGGGATTGCGGCGTGGCCATCCCCCCTGGGGGGTGATTTCCTGCTTTCTATCTCTCTGTCTCTCTCTGTCTGTCTGGCGAGCGCACGCGCCCTATAGCAAAAACCTCTCCAAAAAAAAAAAAATATATATATATATAAGTCAGGATGGAAAGGAGAGAGGAAAGAAGGGTAGAGATGGGGAGCAGGAGAGATGGACGGGAACCAGATCATGGAGATCATTTCACACCACAGAAAGGGTAGACATAAAACCACTGAAAGATCTTAAGAAAGTTAATAGTATGATTAAATTCTGTGTCTTCAGCTCACTTCTATGGTGTGAGGAACTCCTAAAGAAGCACACAGAAAGAGCGAGCAGGGTCAGTCATCGGGAAGCTGTCCAGAGGTCCAGTGAAGCATTGTGTCCACTTATATCAGGGTAGTGGGAAAAACCAAAATAACATTGAGATCAAAACCAATAGACTGTCGGGAACCAGTAGTTAGCGTAATGGCTATGTCGTTGGACTCCCACGTAGTCGAGCGTGGTTCGCATCCCGGACCCGGTGGCTTAAACCTCATGCCGGGCGCGTGTGCATGCGTGCCCAAGATCTCGAGAGGAGAATGGAGGAGAGGGGATTGAGGCATGACCATCCCCCCTGGGGGGTGATTTCTCGCTTTCTGTCTCTATGTCTCTCTCTGTCTGGCGAGCGCACGTGCCCTATAGCGAAAACCTCTCCAAAAAATAAAAATAAAAAAAATAAAAAAACCAATAGACTGTCAGGACAAATTGGATTGGGTGTAGGGAAATTAGAAAGGATGATTCCAAATTTTGTAATTTCAGCATCTGTGTGGATAGAGGTTCCATTTATTGAGATGAGAGAAATTAAAGAAGAGAAGATTTAGATAGAGTGCCAAGAGTTGAGTTTTGTTTGGGAGCTCTCAGTCTGGGAGATGTACAGGAAGCCATGGTATTTATGGGTCTGGTTATCAGCACAAAAATCTAGGCCAGACATATACATTTGTGATCCACGTGGAGGACTGCAGGAGAGAGCCAGTTCTCTGTTGAAGCAGGAGTAAAGAAAATACTCAGAAATGAGACAGAGAACATGTAAGAACTTACTGGTCAGAGATTAATGATCTAGATGTAGAGACATAGGAAAAGTCTGAAAAATGGGGAAAGGGACATCGCAGGGGAAAAGAGATATGGGGATGAGGTCTGAGAGATGGAAGATCAAGAAGTTTTATAATTTGGGTAGTGCTTGGGGGAGTGGAGATGTGAAGCAGAGGAGATTCCATCCTGACAGTTTCTTGAATGAGGAGAATGAGGGACTATTTTGGCTGTTGCTCAGCATAGCTGCCCCAGTGGGTTTCAGGAAAAGCATGGAGACAGATGGGGCTAGCCTTTGCAGCTGTGCAGAAAATTAAGGCTCAGGTCCTCAGCCCTAGTTACATATTAAAATTACCTGGGGAGCTTTAAAATATTACACTGTCTGGCCCTACCACTGATTAATTACTGTAGGGTAGGGTCTCAGCATCTGTAATTTTTAAAACACCTTCGGTGAGCCTAAGGTGTAAGCTGAGCTGAGAATTCCTGTTAAGCCTTCAGATTCCTACACTACCTTCTCACTGCCTCTCTTCTATTGCCTGGTCTCCCCAAGATTGAAATCTCCTTTTTACTATAAAGACACAAAATTTCTCAACTATTTTGAGTACTCTTTTAGTCTCTTTATAAGTCAGCCGACAAATCCCCTTGAAGTGTGATTGCCAGAGCATACGTACTATTAGGTCATTGGCAACAGGATGGGTTTCGGGAAGGACTCTGACACCACACTCTTGACCCCCACACCATTTGCCTACTGAGGACCTGACTTCATCAATACCTCCTTTCTATTCCTGTCTTCTCATTTCACTTTCAAACTCTCCTATCCAGTCCTTGCTCACCATGGCCATTCCCAATCTGGCCTTGGCCCGTGTCCTAGACCACTACACTGTCTTTTTTACTGTTCAACTGTGCTGGAAAAGTTGCACCAGGCACAGTTTCTGCCACACAGTTAGGGCGCCATGGTGAACTAATGAGACAAACCGTTGCCATGTAGAAGTATTGAGACAGCACCTACTAGAAACTCTGCCTTCATAGGCACAGTTATTAAATATACCACCACCAACAGCATATCTCCCAATGGCCTATAACCCTCATAGCTACCAGAACGTAATTGGGAACATTTACCAATGTATAATAAACAAGAAGATGTACAATATCTGCAGGGTTCTGCTAGTCCACTAGTTTAATAATTTGATGAAAGGAATCAAGGTTATTTAGGCATGACATAATTTTTAAAATTAACTTCTAGATACAATTTTCCTTCCTATTCAACTGCTTACAAGTCATCTGAATAATAATCTATCCAAAAGTTTTCATTAGAACAGGGGGAACAAGAAGGGCATGCAGGTGGAAGGTCATATCTCCTTCTGCTCTGGATCACAGACTTCATAATCTTCTGTGAATATGTAGACATCTCAAGGTAGCTAATGCCTCCCCAGTTTTTCATATTTCCTCAAAGATAACTGACAGTAATAAAACAATCTCAACTCCAAATTTCTTTAAAATTCTGTCAGTCACTTCAGTTCTTAAATCAGAAACACACTACTATCAAACATGCTGAGACATCTGATAAGTTAATTCACTCCTGTGTTTGCTCTGCTCTTTGGTGCCTGGTGCTAGCTCTCCTTGGAAGCAACGATGTAAGCAAAGCACAAAGTGAGCAATTCCACCATCTTCCGTCACCTTCATAACCCACTAGAATCATGTGTGAACTTCAAATCTGAGCTTACCCGTGGTTTCTGATACTACCCTCCTCCCTTCACACTGAGCTGAATTGTGGTTATCTGGCCTAATGCTTGGGTTCTTAAGTTTTGAGAGTCCTTACCATGCATTTTGATATGTGAACTTTCTCGAGTATTAGGGCAGTGAATTGGATATGTCTTAGGACCTTAAAGAAGAGTAACTCCTAGATGCAAGGAGCCATTCTGAGTGAAGAAAGATGTGGCATGCATGAAATCCTTGGGGAGATTACTGGCTAATAGAGGAGATAAAACAGTATCAAGCAACAAAAATACATGATGAACAAAGATAAGTTCTAAAGAAAAGTAATACAAAGTTAACAAAGATGAATAGCAGAATTGCTAACACATCAAAATAGGGCAAAAGCACAGAAAAGATGCCAAGGCATCTGCAGATTTAAAGGTATGTTTGAACAAACTCCTAAAAGTACCAGAGAAGGGTCTGGTTTATTTGATGAAATTAGATAGCTTTAAAAAAAAAAGTAAAATATAGTTCCATACAAGGAGTGTTTAGATTGTAATTTCTTTTACACATAATGAGATTTTAAACTTGCTATGTTAATTAGTTCTATAACTTTTTTCTTAATTATTTTTATTTAACTTTATTTATTTATTTATTTATTTATTTATTTTTTTAATTTGATCAGAAAGGGAGGGAGAGAAAGAGAGAGAGAGAGAAAGAAAGAAAGTGAGAAAGTAAGCCACCAGGTCCTGGAATCAAACCGCAGTCAGCCATGTGAGAGTCCAGCACCTTAACCACCACGTCACCTGCCGGCCCCAACTCCGTAAGATTTTATCAATAATCATGCATATAACACCCACAGGTATCCATATGTACCAAAAACTAAGAATGAAGGTATAATGTCAAGGCAAACGTATACCAAATTTAAGAAAAAAGAAGGAAGCAGCAGCAGTAGCAGCAGCAGCAGCAACAGCAATTGAAATTTTTTTTTTTTGTTTTTCCCTAGTTCCATTCTCAAGCATACTTATCTGGAAAAAACACATTACTGAGGTCTTTTAAAGGCTGCATTTTTACAGGAGAAAAAATCAAATTTTCTCCTTCTGAGGTCAAGTTGCCACTTCAAACAGATTTTTATCTTCAGTAGCTATTTTTTCCTACAGAAAATATTTCAAGAAAGCAGAAAAGAAATGGATATACTTCTTGATTATGTTATCATTTTTCCCCAATCATGGATTGCTTATTTTCTGGCTAATTCTTACATACTGTATCTACTACAATATCTAAAAAAGTCAAATCCATTCATTCATAATTTTCTTTGAAAAAAGTCTAACTACACATCACAATCAAAGTGAGTTATTATATGAGCTAGGATTAAAGAAAAAAGAATAAAGTCTGATGCTTAACTTACAGCTTTTCCAGCTTCCCATTACAAAGACATTTTTAAAGCATGATGTTGCTTTTTCTCTAGCTAAGTCATAAATTTTCCCCTTCCTCTAGTAGTGGCATACATCTCCAGCATCATAAGAGAGAAGACAAGTTTCCACTCTCAGTAGGCAAGCATCTGCAAAGAAGTAAATGAGATGCACCAAAAAGCACGCCACTGATTCACCACAAAGCTTTGAAGAGTCCCCAAATACTCATTGCCAAGTAGTGTTAGCCACAGAGATCTTGTATTTCTCATTCAAGAATAACCATACAAAATTAAGTGAAATTTGGAACAGCAGGATAAAACAATTGAAGCAGCCCTAGAGAGCTATTAAGGCAGGGGTATTTAGAGTTCAAACTATTCTCTATCTATTCTAATAAAGACCATCACACAGACACACACACACACACACACACACACCTCAAATTTATGTTACAACCAGGATAAAAAGCTATCAATAGTATTTCAGGTTTGCCTGCAAAGGCTAAATGGAGAACCAACAAAGGAAATTTCACAATGGGCTGGTGAAAGGACTAGAGACATATCAAGTCAAAAGAATTATGAACGATTTTTATTTTCACCAATAAAAAGGCATTACTTTCTGGCCTGACAGCATAATCTAGTGATTAAGGGAACCATATCCCACATAACTGATTTAAGTTTGAATCCCAGCCTCGGCAGTTTAAAAACATACACCAGGCTCATGAATATGAGTTTCCCAAATCCTAACAGGATGGAGAAATGGAGGAGAAGGGATTGTGGCATGAGCACATCTTATCAGGGGGGCGGAGGGAGCGTACAGAAAGGCTCTCCCGGGACCAGCAGTTAGCGTAATGGCTATGTCGCTGGACTCCCACGTAGTCCACCGAGGTTTGAGTCCTGGACCCAATGGCTTAAACTCACGCCAGGCACGTGTGCGTGCGTGCCCAAGATCCCAAGAGGAGAATGGAGGAGAAGGGACTGCGCCATGGCCATCCCCCCTGGGGGGTGATTTCTCGCTTTCTATCTCTCTGTCTGTCTCTGTCTGTCTGGCGAGCGCACGCGCCCTATAGCAAAAATCTCTTCAAAAAATAAAAAGAAAGGCTCTCCCCATCTCTCCATGTCTCTGGCAAGTGCAAGCACACTCCAGCAATTTTTTAAAAAGTATTTATTTCATGATTATAGATAATGCTATTGTTAAGTATATATTAAACAAATTTTTTAAATACCAAGCAAAGTCAAATATATTTACCTTGCCTTTGTTTTCATTCTCAATTTTTGTCAGAGGAAACGTACATTTGACAGAGACAGAATGAGAAGAAGAAAGCACTCCCCCCAATAGGGCACCTGCATGCTGCAATCCCTCCTCCACCATCCTCCATCCTCGAGAGCTTTGGGGCACACACAAACACATGCTTGGCATGTTTATTAGACACCAGGGCTGAGATTTGAACTTCATGGTTGGATTCAAGGCCCCATGGGATTGACCCTATATACTTTAAGGATTTTATGACCAAAAGAAGATTAGAGAAAAATGCTATATGTAGTCATGAATTACCTAAAAGACTGTTCTCCTAAAAGTGTCATTTAAAAACAATTTCATAGTCAAAGTAAAAAAAGTCATTCAATTAAATATATAGTTGGAAAAAAATCTATCTCCACACGTTGACGATTAGGGTTGATAATAATTTGTGTATTTCTAAACCAATAATTAGATTTTAAAAATACCTTTGTAAGAAGTCAATATAACTGGTATGATAAAGACCTATGCTAGTATTACTTCCAAAATCTAGCAAGAGTCAAGTATAACTGGCATAAACCAATTTTATATAAGGCAGTAAGTTTAAAATCAAGATACTAGTCTTTAACTCAAAAATAGCACTGATGTTCAAGTACCTACAAAGTGGGAGGCCTTGAATCAAGGATTTTATTGTCTATATTTATTGTCTCATTTAATGTCCATAATTCTGTGTGATAGACACTATTATTATTTTCACTTTATAAAAAAACTGAGGCACAAATGGTTAAATAATTTGTTCTAAATCACACAAATATAAGTGACAGGTTGACAATTTGGATCTACAAGTCAGACTTCATAAATTCTCTGTTGGATAGTAATTATTAAAGCATGGCCCACACTCTTTATTTCTTTATTATTTTATTTAATTTATTTTATTTCATGTATTTATTTATTAAATGACACATACTATGGTATAATGTGATTTTTTTGATACAGGAATATAATGTGTACCAATTAAATAGGGGTAATTAGCATATGTATCACCTCAAGTATTGTTACTCTGTGTTAGAAACATCCAAAAATTCTCTCTTCTACCTATCTCAAACTATACAATACATCATTACTAACTATACTTACCATCTGTTCTATAGAAACCTAGGATTTAGGGACCAGCAGATGGCATAATGGTTACGTCGCTGGACTCCCACGTAGTTGACTATGGTTTAAGTTCTGGACCCAGTGACTTAAAACTCATTCCAGGTGCATGTGCATGAATGCCCAAAATCCTGAGAGGAGAATGGAGGAGAAGGGACTGCAGCATGGCTATCCCTGCTGGGGAGGTGATTTCTCATTTTCTCTCTGTCTCTCCAGCAAGTGCACGTGTCCTATAGCAAAAATCTCTCAAAAAAAATAAATAAATAAAAAACTAGAATTTATTCCTGCTATATAACTGCAATTCTGTGTTCACTACCCAATGTCTCTCTATCCATACTTTCTCACTTCCCTTCCCAGCCTCTGGTAACCACTATTCTAGTCTATTCTAGTCTTTTCTTGCCATGAGATTAAAATATTTTGTTTCCACAATCTGAATAGATATCTCTTGAAAGAAGACATAAAAATGGCCAAGAGGTACATGACAAAATGGTCAACATAGCCAACCATCAGAGAAGTGCAAATCAAAATCAAAATAAGATATTATCTCATCCCAGTATGAATGACGCTATCAGAGTAACAACAAAAAAAGTAATCCAGGGACCAGCAGTTGGCATAATGGCTATGTCACTGGATTCCAATGTAGTCGACCACAGTTTGAGTCCTGGACCCAGTGGCTTAAACTCACACCGGGCGCGTCTGTATGCATGCCCAAGATCCTGAGAGGAGAATGGAGGAGAAGGGATTGTGGCATGGCCACCACCTCCTGGGGAGTGATATCTTGCTTTCTTTCTCTCTGTCTCTCTGTCTCTTGGCAAGCACACATGCCCTATAGCAAAAACCTCTCCAAAAAAAAAAAAATAATAATAAAGTAACCCTATTGAGGATCTATCAAAAGGAAAGAAAATCAGTATTTTGAAGGGAGACCAGCACTCTCATATATATTGTAGCAAGATTGTAATTATTGTAAGTGACCATAAATGGAAGAACAGATTTTTTAAATGGTATATATCCATACTCTTATACTATCCCTTCATTTATCAAAGGTGCTTTATTTATACCAGTATTTTTTTTCAAGACATTCATGTTCAAATAACCTAATCTGAAAGCAGTATCATTATTTTTGTTGATTTCTAATACTTCTTTACAAACCTCTTAATAAATCAGTGTGTTTTAGAGTAAGTCTGATCCTAATTTTATTTTTTTCCATTTGCATAGGGCACAAGAGAGAAAAAGAAAGGAAAGTGAGAAAGCACCACCAGAGGGACAGTCACGCTGAAATCCTTTTCCTCCATTCTCTTCTCAGGATTTTAAGCATGCACACACACATGCCCGACATGTCTTTCAAGTTGTCAGGTCTGGGACTCAAACCGTGTAGTCAGTCATTTGGAATCCAGCCACCTTAACTACTATGTCACTGGTTGACCCCTGATTCTAACTTTAATACTGATAAATGTTTATAGCAGAGCAGTTGGAAAATACATTAAATATTTTAATTAACAATAATCACACTATTAAGAAGTATATTTTTCAACCTGTGTTTATCTACTAGACTTTTACTATATGTGTAGATTTATTTTTTTCAAAAATGGCATTCTATAAAACTTTTATATTTGATCATCTACTTTGTGTGGTTTAATAATGAGTCCTTTGGAACCAGCAGGTGGAGTAACTATTACTGGACTCCCATGTAGCCAACCACGGTTCGAGGCCCAGACCCAGTGGCTTAAAACTCATGCTGGGTGCATGTGTGTGTATGCCCAAAATCCCAAGAGGAGAATGGAGGAGAAGGGATTGCAGCACAGCCATCTCCCAGGGGGGGTTATTTCTTGCTTTCTGTCTCTCTATCTCTTCAGAGAGTGCATACTCCTATAGTAAAAAACTCTCTCTCTCTCTCAAAAAAAAAAAAAAAAAAAAAGTGCCCTTTTTCTTGGATAGAATGAAATAAGAACCCAGAAAGCCTCAAGTTCTGATGAGTTCACACTTTTCTTTTAAAGAAAATGGCCCCAGCATGACTCATTTTGATTTACTGGTGAAAGTAACCTTGCTGGCCAAGCAATAGAAGACTGACTAGGGAAGAAGGCACACGCCTGACAGCCACATAGGGGCAGTCCTATGGGCACAGTGCCTGGGAGGCAGCATGACTAGAATGCAGTCGAGTGGGAAAGCTCCATTCCCAGTGACTGAAGGCAACCAATCAGACCACCTGTAGGATAAATATGATAGTGGATTTACTCTATGAACCAAGACATACGATCTTGGATTTGGAAAAACTATTACTCCTAGTATCAAACTGTGCAGCTAAAGAGAGAAATTCTTATGTCCTAGCTGCAACTCTCTATCCCCAAAGACCATCTGTCAGAGTCTCTTCTCATCATACTAAAGAGCCTGACTAGAGTGTTTCTAAACAATTCCCCGAATTATCACATAGGTATCATATATTAAGTCAGCTTCTACTAATAGCACTGTGGCAGGTGCAGAAGAATGAGTTGACACAGATGAGTAAGGAAAGGAGATTCCAAGTGGGGCAGAAACCGAATTGTGCAAAAAGTGTTAAAAGAAACTATTCTGACTTTGTTAAAATGATGAGCAAGATTTTATGCAAGACTACTGCAATAGGTGTCAAGGCTATTAAAATAGGGAGAGAAGATAATGGTTCAATTCCAAGTACCATGAACAAGTGGGGATCTGTAGTCAATAACACACTGGGGGTTTATGGGCAGATAATTACTATGAGGAGACATCAAAGACTGGGTGAATTCTGGCTAAGCCTGACCTAAACAACTTTAGCTAACGAGATTCTTGCTGAGGGAAGGCAGGGTGATCAGCTATCAAAGGTGGAGGCTTCTCTCTAGACTGACTTAGCAGGAATTTTTGCTGAATTGGAGCCATACAGGCCTGTCAAAGATGGAGGCCAAGGTCAGGGCCTAGCTGAATAAAAGGTCTTAGAGGAGGCTGACTAAATTTGCTAAAGGAGATAATCTTGTCAGTAGTCAGGAATGTTTCATGGTGATGTGGTGGACTTGAGTTAAGCCTTAAAGATAAGATAGCATGTAGACACACGGAAAGGAGAGGTAAGCTATTCATATATTGACAGATCTGTTTAAAGTTTCACAAGGGGAGACAGCACACTTGGAACTACAGAGTAGAAACAAGTGAAAAAGTAGGACATAAGGAAAGGAAAGTCCACTCAAGCACAGAAATGGTTCATTACCTGTTGATGATAACTTGTATTCTCAAATGGACTGGCCTGAGAAGTATTTCATGTGGGGTAAATTCTTTATTTAAGACAAATGATGTAATAGTGATTGAATGTTTTTTTTAAAAAAATGAGAATAAATAATAATAATCTGAAAAAAGTGATGACAAGCTATTTGATGATGATGATGTGGATAGTCATGTCTTTGTCCTGACTGATATGCATGGTAATCATGCTGGAAAAAGGATGTAATACATTGTAAAGATATATGTGATTCAATGTAATATAGAAAACATTATGATAATAATAAAATTAAATAAAAAAAGGATTTGGATGCTGGGTCTGTTACAATTGATCCAGTAGAGTAATCAGATATTTGACCTTTCTGCACATCAACATTTTTATAATTTACTACATTTCTTTGTAGAGGTTTTTGCCTTAGGGCACATGAGCTCACTGGTGAGAGACAGAGTCAGAAGCAGTGAGAGTTTGGAAAGTGAGAGATCACCCCAATGGGGGGATAGCCATGCCACAATCCTTTCTCCTCCACTCTCCTCCTCAGATCTTGGGCAAGCACGTACATGTGCCCAGAGTGAGTTTCAAGGCACTGGGTCTGGGACTCGAACCACAGTCAGCCATGTGGAAGTCCAACAACATAACCACTTTGCCACTTGCTAGCCTGATTTACTATATTTTTTAGTATACAGCTTTGACAGAAAGCAGTGAAGTAAAAGGCAACGTATCAAGAGTATTCATCTGAAGAAGTTACATACATATATATATATATATATATACACACACACATACACACACACACACACACACACACACACACACACATATATATTAATCCTAACCAATAAAGGTAAATTAACTACATTTATAAGTCTATTAGTTATAACTGACGATATAAATACAGATTAAAATAGAGTATGGTATAAACATATTTTAAATAGAAATTAAGCACACTAAAAAGTTAGTATGTTTTTAGGACTTCAGTAATGTTATGTACACATACCATAAAATATCTGGTAGCAGACATTAATTGTAACAACAAACAAATGAATACACAGACTGTTAAATCCACCTATGCTGCTTCCAGGACTTTTTAGGCAATCACACATGTGTTCCTCACCATCGAACGAGACATTAGCATCCTTCATCTACAAGAACAATTTGCTTTACTATGTTTAGTGTTACAAAATGAGGAACATTGACAAGGTCTTCAACAAAAAGCTATTCAATAATACAGTCTCAGCTAGCAAATCTGATTCCTAATAAGAAATCCAATTTCCTTTCACATGAGACAATACAATTTAGTCACTTTGAGGAGAACTAATATTACATGGATTTTCCTTGTGCTAAATATTTTCATGAATCTGGTTTTAATAAATACTCCATGAGTGAAATGAATGAAGACAACTATCTCAAATAAAGACTGAAATAGTAAATGGCTACAGAGAACATATTACATCAACTATCCCTGTTTATAGAATAGTTTATATAACTAAGAAATCACAAAAGTCAGCTTTCCTAAATGTCTCTCCTCTGTGTGCGTCAGTCCTCGGTCACTAACAGAAATCATTTTGAGATTTTTTTCACTTAAGTTGAAAGTGAGAATAGAGAAGCAAAACACCTGGCTTAAAGGGCAATGTATACTCAAACACAATTAGATGTTTACTGAGTTTTCACCCAAAATGAGCAATAAATATAACTGCCAGGACTCTTCTCCAACTGAAGCAGATGGGAAATCCTGAGTACTTGTGTTTCCATAACAGCACCTTGATACAAATCTTAGCCCAGAAAATAAATGGGACTTCAGCCTATATAGTGCATTATCTTACAGAGAGTTTTATTTATTTATTTATTTTTGAGAGGTTTTTGCTATAGGGCACGTGCACTTGCCAGAAAGAGACAGAGAGACAGAAAGTGAGAAATCACCCCCTGGGGGGATGGCCACGCTGCAATCCCTTCTCCTCCATTATCCGCTCAGGATCTTGGGCACACACACACGCTCCCGGCGTTGAGTTTAAGCCACCGGGTCTGGGACTCAAACCGCGGTCGACTACATGGGAGTCCAACAACATAGCCATTATGCCAACTGCTGATCCCCAGAGAGCTTAAATGTTTTTAAAAGAGAAGGGCATTATATATGCAAATTGGGTAAACTAAATACATACATCTAAATTTGCCAAGTATCAACAAACAAGGATTTTAAGCACTGATTAGTAATTCCCTGACGTTTGCCTACTTTCTACAATTTATTTCTACTCTTTTCTTGTTCAAAAAAAAAGAAAAAGGAAAAGATCAGAATGTAGCTGTATAAAAAAAGGAGCATCAACAATAAACACTATAAAACTAATGTCCAGGGCCAGCAGGTAGCATGGTCGTTGAGGCACTGGATTTCTATGTGACTGATTATGGTTCAAGCCCCAGACCCAGTGACTTGAAACTCACACTGGGTGCATGTGTGTGTGTGCCCAAAATCCCAAAAGGAGAGGAGAAGAAGAGAAGGGATTGTGGTGTGGCCATTCCTCCTAGGGAGTGATTTTTCACTTTCTATCTCTCTCTGTAAGCGCATGTGTCCTAAAGCAAAAAACAAAACAAAACAAAACCTCTCAACAAAACAAACAAAAACTAATGTCCTGGGCCCATGGTAGGTAAATTACTTTGGTGATAGCGTATAGGATTTTCTTTTCTATTTTCTTTGCCTTTAATACACACAATTTTAAAGAAAAAACAAAGAAAACTTTATTTATTTCTTTTTATAGTGATCTTAAAAATTCATACCACTTGGGGCCAGCAGGTGGCATGGTGGTTAAAGGCACTGGACTCCCACATGGCTGATGGCAGTTTAAGTTCTGGACCTGGCAAATTGCTTTCTCACTTTCCCTCTCTCTCTCTTGCTCTGTCGCTTTCTGGTCAAATTAAAAACATATATATATATATATATATATAGTTATATAAAATATTTCTTAAAAAAAAACCAGACCACTAATTAACCAACTGTACACACAGACATTGAATTTAAGAAAATAAGAAAACAGGATTATTCATGTGTCAGACATGCATTTGATCAGTATGCCAAAAAAACTCACTAATGTGGAGTGACTCACAAGAAAGTATGACTAAATTATATAGGGTATTTGGGGGGAAAATGACTTATATTTATTCCAGACAGACAGAATGTCCCCAACTCTAAAGAATAATAAAAAGCCACTGGTGAGAAATTGAAACACCAGGTTTTCAGTGCATGTCTGATACCAATCAGGTGGGCAAACATAGGCTTATCATTTAAACTGCCAACTTTGCCCTCTCTAGCTTTCAAAGATAATCTCTGCTATCTCTGTATGTAGGTGCACACATGCACAAAGGAAAGTTTCTGAGAAGGAGAAAGGGAAACAAAATGATACAGGCTGGTAACACTAAATGGCTAGTAACAATATCTATGAAATATAGATCTAACTCTTCCACGTTTGGTAATGGCATTTGCAATTATTAGCATCATCTATATAACCATATTTGTGAGACAAAGTAACCATAAACACAGTGATTCTCTCCAGGTCTTAAACAAGTCTTTTTCTTTCTTTCTCTCTTTTTTTAATTAACAGCGGAATTAATGGTAAATTAACTCAGGCCACACTTCAATTATCACAAAAATGATCAAATGATTAACAATTTAAGGAAGTCTGATAATACAGTTTGTGTGAATATATACCTACAATGTAAATGAAGCAATTTACACATAAATGCACAAGGAAGTGACTGAAAATTAGAATAAAGACCTGAAAATTTGGCAAAAGTTTCAAAGGACCCAACAGGCATAATCACTTTCTCCGCATCACTAGATTTTGAATCCTTAACTACATCCAGAGTATAAGTGCAGGGGATATATAATTCAGGAGGGGGCTCAAGAGGGCAGAGTTTATGAGTCACTCAAAAATCTATCAGAAAAAAATTCTACTCTTTTTAAGGTCAAGTTCTTACTGAAATATTAGTTTATCCATTGTTTGTGAGAAATATAAAGGAGTTATGAATGTGCTGGCATGTCAGGAGTTATGTTTGCCATTGTGGCAATGAACGAAAAGGTAATAAAAGTAAGTGGGTGTCATTAAAGCTTTAGGCTGACACCCACATGAGGAGGCAGCAATGGGATAGAAAATCTAGTCCAGAATAAATCTACTGGGTAGAAGGGAAAGGGGAGCAGCGAGTACTCTATTTCATGAAGGCACCCATTACATGGAAATTCACAGATCACTTGGGTGAAATAAGGAGTCAAAAGAGCAATGATGTCACTGTGGAATTGCCTAGAAGAGTGGCAAACACAAAACAAAAGATTGAAAAGAAACTGCAACATCAGTACAGAAGAGGAAATATGAGAATCATGTGAAAAATTGATTATGGACTCCTTAAGTTAATAATTAACTAAGAAGGGTAAGCATAGATTTTAAGAAAGCAGATTTCAAAACTTTTTCAAAAAAATAATAAAAATTAACAACACAGTTCTAGAGTCAAACCAACTGTGTCTGAATTCTGGGTCATCACTTAGCCGTGTGACTGCAGGCAACCTATTTAACCATAATGGGTCTTACTTTCTTCATCTGTAAAATGGGGGAAATTACCATATTTCAAATCTTTTCTAAGATTCAATAATTAAATTTGTTGAACACATATATGTGTGAGCAATGTTCTCAACACTCTAATGTATTCATTCATATATATTCTTTATAGCCATATGAAATAAATTATATTATTATTTTTATTATCATTTTTTTAGAGAAATTTTTGCTATAGGGTGTGTGTGCACACCAGAGAGACGGAGAGAAACAGAGAGACAGAAAGCAAGAAACTGGACCACAGATGGCATAATGATTACATCACTAGACTCCAACGAGGTCAACCTTGGCTTAAGGGTCAGACCTGCCGTTTAAAACTCACATCAGGGCTGTATGCATGCATGTGTGCATGCATGCCCAAAATGCTGAAAGGAGCGTGGAGGAGGGGGGACTGTGGCATGCCCATCCCCCTGGGAGGTGATTTCTCACTTTCTGTCTCTCTGTCTGTCTCTGTTTCTCTGGCAAGCACATGCACTCTACAGTAAAAATCTCTATCTAAAAAGAAAAAAAGAAAGAAAATAAGCAAGAAATCAACACCACCACCACCCCACCACCAGCGGGGATGACCATGCACAATCCCTTTTTATCTATTCTCCTCTCAGGATTTTGGGCATGCGAGCACATGCGCCCGGCATGTTTAAAGCTGCCAAGTCCAGGGCTAGAACTGTTGTCGACTACATGAGAGTCCAGCGATGTAACCAATATGCCATCTGCTGGTCCCCAATTATATTATTAACCCTATTTTTATATGTAAAATGATGAAGCTTCCCGGTGTTCACTAAATATTCATTTTATTTAATGACTCTAACTTACAGAGAAAAGTAGTAGCCAAAGAAAAAAAATCACAAAATCAGACATTACTTAAAAATAACAAGTAGCATTAATGATGAAAAGGGAGCCAAGAAAGGAAACCAATGTGCTACACAGAGTTCAACAATGTAGCTGAATTTTTAAAAAGCACAAATATAATCAAAGAAAAGAGATATTTAAGAAACATAATGTCTCACAGTTCTAAAACCTAAATGAGATGAAGCTGACAATAAAAAGAGCTATTCCAGATATACATGGCATCAGAACAAGAAAGGGAGATTCTCTAGAATATGAAATAAAGCTCAAGTGAAAGAGAAAATAGAGCTCTTCAAATGTCTTCAAGAAGATACTTCATGGCCAGCTGTAAGCAACACTTACAGTAGTAAGCAATGCTCCACAATGTTGGGGATGTGTGCCAAAGTCTGGGTTTGCATCCTGAGGTCTCCCTATGTAAGCCAGGTGTGCACATGTACACCTGTGATCCTGGCTGATTGAGGCTGGAAGTGAATTACACTGTGAAGACCCTACTGGTGATCCTCTCTCTCTCTCTTTCTCTCTCTTCTCTCTTACAGGTATATTCACATACTCTACTGTGAGTAGGGAAAAAAAAAGACTTTTTAAAAGTATTTTTATAATTCCTTCCCCCCAAAAAATGTGTCACTCTTTTTAACCTAGTCAATTGTTTTCTCATTAAAAATTCAGCTTCCTTGGGGATCCCCAATAGACTTTGTTTGTAACAGTACTTATTTGGTTTCTCAGTATCTCAATTTACCTCTCTTTCTCCTAAGAGATTTGATCAGACATACAATGAAAGCCTTTGGTTCCTCTTCTGCTTCCTCAGGGGCTTTTTTGTCTATCAGAACCTGTGCTAGCTGGTAGGCTGTTCCAGAATTCACTCCCTTGTCTCACTCATCAGCCAATGTGGGATGATTCCTATCTTATTCTCTGTTGGGTTACAACAGGGCTTTCAACTATTAACCAAAGTGCCTAATGTTTACAATTTCCCTTCAACTCAGACAATGCTTGCAGATCAGCAGGATCATTGATTTAAATCCCTGAATACAGAGAGAGTTTAAAAACACAGCAATCCCAAAGAGACCATTCTGAATGAGAGACAGAATTATCTCTTAAATTTTCAAAGAATTGGTTGATAAAAGAAAGTGTGCATTTCTTTGGAACTCTAGAAGTAAAGAAATCCACCATTAAAAAGCATGGAAAAATGCCTTATACCTGAGATCCTTAAAATTATTTCCTTCCTGTCTGAGATTTTTTAAACTCAGGTATTTTTCTGGATCAAAGCCAGTGAGCTGGTTTCATCTTTTCAATTTTCAGATTCTACTGAAAATGTTTGATATCATTCTCCAGCGTTTTAGGATGAGACCAAAAGTAAGAAAGAGTCTAAAAGTAAATTTCTCTGGCAACCCAAGCAAACTGAAGAAAAGAATACAAGCAAGCTCCATTCCTTTTTTTTAAGTATCCCCTTTTGGTCTTGGTCTATCAGAATCTTATATCCCCCCATCAACAGTGTCTACAACACAATCTTGAATTACATTACTCTATGAACTTTGTAGTCCTGGAGTTTTCAGGTATGTGCCTTCACTCCATTATTATAATAAATCCTAGTGGTATAGCATGCTTTCTAGTGTTAAACAGACTGTAAATACCTGACTAGAATTCACTGACAATGCAACCTATCAGCTTTGAGCGGTAATAGCACTTGATTCCACTCAACTCCCATCTTATTCATTAATTCTTGCCTCAAATTTTCAGCCTTCCAGTTATTCTGAATTACTCTGAGCCTATCATTTTTTTTTTGGAGAGGTTTTTGATATAGGGCGCGTGCGCTCACCAGACAGACAGAGAGACAGAGAGATAGAAAGTGAGAAATTACCCCCCAGGGGGGATGGCCACGCCGCAATCCCTCCTCCTCCATTCTCCTCTCAGGATCTTGGGCACGCGCACACACGCGCCCGGCGTGAGTTTAAGCCACCGGGTCCGGGACGCGAACCACGGTCGACTACATGGGAGTCCAGCGACATAGCCATTACACTAACTGCTGGTCCCTATCATTTATGTTACATGTAGGAAGGGGTCTGAGTAAATCATCCAAAGTTTACATTGATCTGTTCCTATTTCACAAAAATCGTGAAATCTAGTCTCCATTCCTTGTTGTCTAAATGCATGTGCTATATCCACGATGAAACTTTTACAACTAATTAACAAATCTGCTTTGAGATTCAATAACAAGCATCAACTATTCAAAAATTCTTCCACAGATACAGTGAAATGATTGCCTCTAAATACTCAGCTGGATTTCATAATGAAGTACTTTAATCAAATTTTGGTTGTTGACAAAATGTTCTATCACATTTCTAGAAGAAAAATGTAGTATATAAGTAAAACAATCATATAACTTATCATCCAAATGGGGAAAAATAAGCACTATTAATAATTACCCAGAGACAAGCACGAGCCAAAACTCTACTAGGCAAATCAGAACTTAAGGTCCCCCTCTACACAAAACAACTTGTGTTAGGAAGAATTGTGACTTTCTCAATATATCTAAAACTTAATGAAGTTAATCCCAAAAGCAGTTGATGAGTAAGTGCTTAGAAAAGATAAGTGAAGGATCAGCATGTGGTGTAGTGGTTAAGACACTAGAATTTTCACATGGCTGGACGTGGTTCGAGTCCCAGACCTGGCAGCTCACTTTCTCACTCTTCTTCTGTATCTTTCTCTGGCAAAATTCATGTGAAAATAATAATAATGAATAAATAAGATAATCCTTTTTAAAAAAATAACTGAAAGAACTTTGTGCAAAGGTGAGAATAAAGATTTAATTTAGGCTAGGGTGAAATCCAAACTCTATGTGAGGTTTAAAAACATGGCCCCCAAATTTCTTGACACTCCTCATTGAGAGGTACAAGTGTATGGCCCACACCTTCTTATCAGGTTTCTCTGAACACCTGATCAATAAAGTAGGTGAAAGAGGCACTGTGCAAGCTCTGGGCCCAGGCATTAAAGTATTGGCAGCTTCTACTTTCTTTATTTCAGCAGTGCTGTTTGGATCTAATCCTCACTGACTTTTCTGCCTGATTTATCTATCCATTACGGACAGAGTGGTACTGAAGTCTCCAACTATAATAGTGGATATGTCCATTTTTCCTTTCACTTCTATCAATTTTTGCTTCCCATATTTGACACTCTTGTTAGGTGATTACACATAAAGGATTGGTACGTCCTCCTGGAGAATTGACCCTCTTATCAGTGTATAATGCCCTTTTATCCCTTATGATCTTCTAAGTTATCAGAAGTATCTGCTTTGTGGGGCTGGCAGGTGGCATGGTGGTTAAGGCAGCTGGACTCTCATGTGGCTGACAATGGTTCGAGTCTCAGACCTGGCAACTTGCTTTCTCACTTTCCTTCTCTGTCTCTCTCTGGTCAACTTCAAAAAAATCAAATAAAACAATGACAATGAATAAAATTGAATAAAATACTTCCTTAAAAAAAAAAAAAGAAGTATCTGCTTTGTAAGAAATTAACATAACTGTTTCAGACTTATTTGTTTTTTTCTTTCTTTCTTTTTTTTTTTTTTTAAGAAAGAAAGAAAGTGAGAAAGCAAGCCACTGGGTCCAGGACTCAAACTGTAGTTGGCCATGTGGAAGCCCAGTGCCCTTAACCACTAAGCTACCTGCTGGCCCCTCAGGCTTCTTTTAATTAGTATTAACCTGGTACATCTTTCTCTATCCCCTGATTTTTAATCTGAGCCTTATTTAAAGGATTTCTTACAGGTAACGGGTAATTGGGTTTTATTTTTTTTATCTACTCTGACAATATCTGTCTTTTAATTGGTATATTTAAGTCAATTATATTTTTTTTAATTATTTTATTGGGACCAGCAGTTAGCTTAACGGCTATGTCGCTGGAAACCCACGTAGTCGACCGCAGTTAGAGTCCCGGACCCTGTGGCTTAAAACTCACGTTGGGCGCATGTGCATGCATGCCCAAGATCCCGAGAGGAGAAAGGAGGAGAAGTGATTGCGACGTGACCATCCCCCCTAGGGAGTGACTTCTCGCTTCCTGTCTCTCTGTATCTCTCTCTGTCTTTGTGGTGAGCGCATGCGCCCTATAGCAAAAACCTCTCCAAAAAAAAGAAAAAAAAAAAGAATTATTTTATTTAACTTTATTTATTTTAATTTGTCCAGAGGGACAGAGAATGAGAGAGAGAAAGTGAGAAAGCAAGCCACCAGTCTGAAACTAGAACCGTGGTCAGCCATATGGGAGTCGAGTGCCCTTAACCACCACACCACCTGCCAGCCCCTAGACCCATTATATTTTAAGTAATTTTTATATAGTTGTATTAATATTTCTTATGCATGTAACTGTTTTATACTCAGTGTTTTTGTCCTTCCCCATTATTTTTCCTTTCTAATTTTATTTATTCATTTATTATCATTCAAAAAAAATATCTGCTATAGGGCATGCACTGTCACCAGAGAGAGAAGAAAAAAAAAAAAAGGAGAAAGCAAGTTACCCAGTCCGAGACTCAAATTGCGGTCAGCTATGTGGGAATCCGGCACCTTAACCATTATACCACCTGCTGGCCCCACCTTTCCGATTTTAAATGAATATACTATATGATTCCACTTTATATCATTTTAGTCAACTACACTTTTCAAATTTTCATAGCAGTTGCTCTACAGTTTACATTATATATTTTTAACTAAGTCCACTTTCAAGTAACTACATTACTTCATAGGTATAGTATAGGTATAACAGAATAATTTCAATCTCAACCTCTTCCCTTGTAATATTGCTGTTATTCATTTCTCTTATTTAGATGTAATAATCACCCAATACATGGTTTACTATTATCACTTTAAATGAATAGTTCATTTTTAGATCAATTAACAGAAGAAAAACAAAAGATTTTATCTTCATTTATTTTTTTCTCTAATCCTCCTCTTTCTTTTATACAGCTTCAAGATTCTGACCTTTATCATTTTTGTTTTGGCTGAAAAACTTTCAACACTTCCTGCAGGACAGGTCTACTGGCAATGCAATCTTTCAATTTTTGTCTGAGAGTTATTTCTCCTTCACTTTTGAAGAGTAATGTTATTAGATACACAATTATATTTTGGTGGCGTTTTCCTCTAAGTTTTTTGTTTTTTGAGAAGTTTTTGCTATAGGGTACATGCACTTGCCAGAAAGACAAACAGAGACAGAGAGACAGAAAGCGAGAATCACCCCCAGGGTGGATGACCAAGCCTCAATCCCTTCTCCGCTCTCCTCTTGGGATATTGCATATGCATGCACACGCGCCCAGTGAGAGTTTAAGTCACTGGGTCCGGGACTCAAACCACTGTTGACTACATGGAAATACAACAACATAGCCATTATGCCAACTGCTGGTCCCTCTTTAAGTATTTTCTGTAAAAATTTTCTTTAATAGACACAGAAATGAAAAGTTATCTGTTGATGATAACGTATACAGGAACATCTTTGAATTGACTGACATGCACTGTATTCATGCTGGAAAAAAAAACATGTTGTACACAGTAAAGATGTATGGAGATTAAAGGTAAAAAATAAAAATAAAAACCTTGAGGAAAATTCAATAAAATAAAGAAAAAATTAAAACCTATAGATTGTTCTAAAAATATTTTTTAAAAATTGTCTTTAATTATTTCACGTTACTCCTTCATTGCTTATGTGGTTTCTAAAAGTATTGTGATGTAATTCTTCATTTCTCTTTGAGTAAAGTGCTTTTTTTCTTCTAGGATTCATTCAAATGTTCTGTCTGTGTTTTTCAGCAATTTGAATATGGTATGCCTAGGTGTGATATTTTGGGGGATTTTTTGTTTGTTTGTTTTAGAGGTTAGATAGATAGATTGATTGATATACCCTACTTGGTGTTCTCTGAGCCTAATGGATCTGAGGCCCTGATGTCTGTCACTGATGTTGGCAAGTTTTATGTCATTAATACTTCAAACATTTCTGCCCCATTCTTATTTCTCTTGGTATTCCAATTATATGTATATTATACTTTTTGATATTGAATCATGGTTCTCAGATATTCTGGGGTTTTTTATTTATTTATTTATTTTGGTTTGGTTTGGTTTTTTTGAGGGGAGGAAGGTTCTTTCTTCTTCTTTGAATTGAGAAGTTTTTATTGACTTATCTTCGAGCTCACTGATCTTTCTTCAGTTGAGTCTACTAATGGGCACATGGAAGGCATTTTTTAAAATTCTGTGACAATGCTTTTGATTTCTAGCATTTTCTTTCCATACTTTCTTAGGAGTTCCCATGCCTGTTTACATTATCCATCTGTCTTGCATGTTGTCTCCTTTTTCCATGAGATCACTTCATAGGTTCAGCATAGTTATTTTAAAGCTGCTCTCTGATAATTCCAACATCTGTTTCATGTCTGAGTCTGGTGCTAATGACTGCTCTGTCTTTGTAGGATGTATCTGTTCTTGCCTTTTGGAATGCCTTCTAATGTTTTGTTAAAATCAAACACTTAAGGATTTATGTTCATCTGGGCCGTGTTTACTGTTTGCTGTAGCTACAGGTACCAGCAAACAGCAAACTGTTTAACTATAGTGCTTCTGTTTTGTCTCCTCATGACATCAGGCTTTCCTCAATACTCCTCCTCAGAGAACGTCTGCATCTTGCAGCTCTTTTAACTGTAACCCACTGCTTTTACTCTGCAGGCCTACTTCCATTGTGGTAGATACAGGATGGATGAGTGTGAGCATTCTACAATCTTCTGAGTAAATATGAATTTTCTCAGAGAGTCTGCATCTTGGGAATGTGACCTTCAGAAGTGTTCCTCCAGTGGTTTAGCTTTTTTTTTTTTTTTTTTCCTTGCATTCCCTACCTCCTTTCCTAGCTGCAGTGTTCCAAGTCTATTTCCACAGGGCCCTGGCCACTACAGACTTGTGATTTCCCTCACTTCAGTGAAACAGGAAGGCTAGAGAAGGTTAAAGTGGGAGAAATTCCCTTCCCTCAGCTGAGATAAGACCCTGGCCAAGGGCTTTTTCACTAGAGAGTGGGTCTTGGTGATGAGGAACACTCAGGGTGTATTTTACAATGATTATAATCCCTGGCAGAGCCACAAAAGGTTGTTTCCAGATCTTTATTGTGAAAACCTAGTGAAATTCTTGGAGACGAAGGCCAAAAACTGTGTAGGGATCTCCCTAAGACTTGGGCCCCAGAGGTTCTCACTGTTATGCTGTATACAGTGTCCAACAACTTGTCAAAATTACCATGGAAGTGTCCCTATCAGATCAGGGCTCTTGCAGCATGTGCTCCAGGCAAACAGATCTTGATTATGTCCATTTGGACACCTCAGACTCTCTAGAGTTTAGAATAGTGATGTGCACTAAGACCTGATTCAGTTCTCTGACAGATTAAAGAAAATTCACTTATTGCTAGTTTGCCCAGATTTTTTTCTTGTAAAGATGGGAGTGATAGCTTCAATGCTCATTACATGTTAGAATGGAAGCCCAAAGTCTCACTTCCTATGTCATGAGATAGTCACACTGAGAAACCACGTGCTATTACATGCTATTACAAAGCCAATGCCAGGGACCAGAAGTTAGCGTTAATGGCTATGTCGCTGGACTCCCATGTAGTCGACCATGATTCGCATTCCAGACCCGGTGGCTTAAAACTCATGCCGGGCGCGTGTGCGTGCGTGCCCAAGATCCCGAGAGGAGAATGGAGGAGAAGGGATTGTGGTGTGGCCATTCCCCCTGGGGGGTGATTTTTCGCTTTCTGTCTCTCTGTCTATCTCTGTCTTTCTGGTGAGCGCATGTGCCCTATAGCAAAAACCTCTCAAAAAAAAAAAAAAAAAAAAACAAACAAAAAAAAAAACAAAGTCCATGCCATCTGAAGAACCAGCACTGACATGCCAGCCATAAGACTGAACCATTTGGCAATGGGTCCTCATATCTCAGTTAAGCTGCACAAAATGATACCACGAGGAGCAAACACAAAGCTTTCCGGTGAAGTCCTTCCCCAGTTGCAGATTCATGAGCAAAATAAATGGCTATTGTTCTGAGTCTCTAAGATTTGGAGTGGTTCATTTTGTAGCAGTATACAAGAGTACTTCAAAAAGTCATGGAAAAATAGAATTAAAGTATGAGTTTATGTTACTTTAATTTTCTGAAATTCATGCATAATTATTTCATAATATGCATTTTTTTCACAAGCTACTTGAAACAACTTAGGAACGTTCTGCTTGCTTCATATAAACAGAACTTTCCTAAGATGATACTCAAGGGTCTACCAATGTTTTCAAATTTAACTCATGCTAATCTCCCTGTTCTAGCCAATGCCCCAGTCATATAGCTCTCTTGGTGTTTGTAGAATACACCAAGCCCTTTGCTGCCTCCAGGCCTGGACTGAAACACCCTTCTTGCTCTTTACCTGACAGGTGACATCTTTTCCTTTAGATCTAAGTGAGAATGTCCACTCCTCAGGAAGGCTTCCATTGTCCATCTATCTAAAGTATACCTATTGCCCATCCCTCTCTCTTAATACATATACACATAACCCACTATTTTCTATCTTGAGTCTTTCTCACATCCCTTTTCTCTTAGATGGTTTGTAATTACAGATGTGTTTGGTGACTCCACTAATTTCTGCCTCTTGGCTAAATGATTGATTCCATGGAAAAAGGACTCAGTCAGTTTGTTCACTAGTACATAATTGCCTGAGTCACCACAAGAACGCAGTAGGGGTTTCGTAAATACCTCAAAATGAATGAGCTCCTTTAAATAGACGCTGCCTCCATGTGTTCCTTGTTCAGGCCAAGGTTTCTCGAACTCAGCAGTACTGACACTTTGGGTCAAATAATTCCTTATTGTGAGAGACTATCCTATTCATTTGTAGAATGTTCCATAGTATTTCTGGCCACTACTCACTAGATGCCAGCAGCACCATCACTGCTCCCCAAGTTGTGAAGACAAAAATGAAGTCTCCAGACACCATCAAATGTATCCTGGCAAGAAAAATCATCCTTAGTTGAGAAACACTGGTTTAGACTAGAGAGATACCACTTCTGTAGTATCCTGGTTTAAACTAAAAAGATGGCTACAGTAATGAAGCAACCCAAGAATGTAGATATCTTTCATCTGAAACCAATTTTCTCATATCCTTCCTCTAGCCCTTCTCAAAAGGCACTTAAACTGAACTATGAAAGAGATTCTAGGAGCCCTGACATTATGAATTTCAATCATTTTAATAATTGTAAATTTCTACAATACCTCTTTGAAAAAATTTCTCCACTATCCAATGAATGCCTCTATTATTCACCAGTTAAACATAGCTGATATATGATCACAATTCTGAAGACAGAAAATACCACTGGTTGTTTTGAGGGTCTCCTAATCAAATGATAAAAGAACTCTGATCAAAAAAAATAGCTTATAGAAGACAATGCATTTAAACGTTGTCTAACAGGCAAGTTGTTCCAGAACAGTTTAGTTTAATCACTGAAATCATGCTTCTTGCTTAAACAGTATCCTCATTGTCACTTTTGTCAAAAAGATTAGGCATTGTTGATCTGCTAAAGCTAAATGAAACCAGCTGTACCAATGAACCAGACTCTAATGCCTGTATTCTTCCTCTAAAGAAAGTCAGGGCTGAATCTGCAATTTGAGTAGGCTTTGGGGTTTTTGGGTTTTGTTTGTTTTAATTTGATAGAGGGTATGTGCACTCATCAGAGAGAAAGAGAGAGAGAGAAAGGGAAAGTGATAGTCACAATGCAGTCCTTTCTCTTCCATTTCTCCCTTTGGGATGCTGGGAGGATGTGCGCGGGCATGCGCACGCACGCACGCACACACACACACACACACACACACTTCTCGTGTATTTCTCAAGCCTGTAGGTCTGGGACTCAAATCACGTGGTCAGCTATGTGGGATCCAGCAGTCTTAATCACCATGACATCAGCTGGCCTGCCTTTAGGGTTTTTTAAAAATAAAATTAGTGGAATTGCTAGGTGGATTATTATCTTCCATGAACTGGGTAAGGGTAAAAAGCCTACTTTTTCAACTTTAATCTATATAGAAGGAAGACAGACCCAAAAGTCTCATGCAACAAACACTATGTACTCCATTAGCTTTCTTCTTTAAGTCCTTTCTCCTGGATTGAAATGCCATATTTTTTGTGCATTAAATTACAAAACTAAACCTGATTGTATTCTACTGTGATGCCATTTTCATACCCTGTGACTAACAGTGTGGTTACCGGCTTGATCTTTGAAGTGAGTTGCTTTGGCCCTTGTATCCAAACGTGTAAATGAAATCAGAGCAGACCTAATGAGAAACAGAGTGTGGGCCTCAGGAGCATCCCACAGCACAGCTCAAAAAATGTGATCAGATTTCCCTCTCTTCTATACAAAGTTCCCATTTGTGAGGAGGTAACCACTGGATACAGGAAGTCAGCATGGCAGTCCTGGTGTCAACACTTAAGATGAAAACTTCAAGGAACCAGGAGTCCAGCGTTCTCCATCTGGGGATCTCTGACCTTTTGAATTCTTCAAACTCCTCCTGATAGTGTTTCAGTGGAGTTGACCTTCAGGGCAAGCAATAAGAACCACATCTTTAATCTCCTATATTCTGTAAAGGTGGTTAACTGCTGTTGCCTTTTTTCTTGCTGCTACTTGTCTTAATTAACAGCATTTCTCCCCCCTGTTTCTCCTGGGGCTTTGAAGAGTTCTTTGAAATGTATTTAGTGTATTTCAGTCTTGGTTTGGCTTAGTCTCTCAATTTATGAGGTCGTTTAATTCAAGTTCAATTATTCAGCACAAATTGGCAGAATGAACTACTGAAAGAAGATTGGCACTTTCAATCACATAAATCTCATGTTACATAAAGTGAGCAAATTCCTCCATTGTTCTTATTGACCTCTGAGATAACAATTTATGGCTGTCACAAACCAGTGTGGGCAGGCTTCTCTTTAGCAGGCTCCTGCAAGAGTAAGGCTTTGGCATCTACACCTCAAGAGAGACTGAAGATAAGTAGAGAAAATGACCAAAGATCAGTATCATCTGTGGGATGACTTAGTCTAAGTAAGAGGTAGTTCAGAGGTAGAACAAAGACAAGTTGTTCTTCCTCTAAATGGCTATGAGGTCTGACTAAATCAAAACCAGCTACAGTCTCACATCTGCCTAGATTTAACAGAAGGAAAGGAAAAGACCCTGTCCCAGGGAAAGTAAAGGTTTCTAGCTTCTTACCACTTCTTACAGGTGTCAAACTCTGCGGGAAATCAGGCATTGAACCAGGAATTGGGGGAACTCCACCAGCAGATCCCAGCGTACTAAGGAGAATATGGGCACCACCGTGTCTCAACTTTGAGGGCTGAGGTGAAGGGTTGTCCTAGCTATTATTTGCAAGAGCTAAGTATTCATGGATGCCCCCCATGAGCAAACCACCAATCTTTTCAAATTATTGGATCATCAGGAAAGTCAGGATGCATTTGTGCACAGAAATACATAGAAAAATACATCATAACTTTTCAGACAACCCAATACATTGCTTAAAGCCAATTCCACTTTAATATCCAAATATAACACTTTTGTTTAATCACAATTTGGACAATAATCAAATAAATTTATTTACTTTTACTTTAAGGCCCTCAGAGGTTAACAAAGAGTCTGACAACCAAAGGGTGAAATCTCACTGTTTGTGGGAGGGTGGGGCACGGAGCCCAAACCACAAAATGGAACTATGCCAAGGGTCCCTCAAGGACACACAGTGATGAGGGAGCTTGATTTAAAAGCATATGAACCTGTGGCTTCTGAACACAATCAGTCACCACCAAAGAAAATATATTGAAAATATTCTAGTTGACATCATCCCCCCTTCTTTCTTTTTGAAACCCCATACCATTTGACCTGAGCCTTTTCTTACTACATTATAGTTTATTTAGAATATACTATATCCTTACTAATATAGAATTATTTATGTATTTTTGCTCAGAAAAACACGTCATGACTTTTCCAACAACCCAATATTTACCAGTCTCTTAGTGTACAAAAGTCCTTGATAGGCTCAGCTTGCAGTAGTGAGCACAGGCAGATGCTGCGGCTCAGGAGGCTGAGGCCACATGAGAGGCCCAAATTCAATCCCTGGCCTAGCCTAAAAGCCCAGCAAGGTAGTATGCACCTGTAATCCCAGCTACCCAAGAGGCTGAGGCAGGAGGATTATGAATTTGCAGCTAGCATGGAAAACACAGTGAGACTCGTCTGAAAGAGTTGAGCATGGTGGCACACGCCTATAATCCCAGCTATTTAGGAGACGGAAACAGGAAGATCACAATTTAGCAAGATTTTATCTAAAAAAAAAAAAAAAAAAAAAAAAAAAAAAAAAAAAAAAGTCCTTCAAAAACAAAGAGGTAAAAAGATGATTTCATGGTGCAAAATTAAAGACATTTTTAAATGCCATATAGTTTTTAAGTGCAAAGTAGTATACAATACATAATTTTTAAAACATTTTTTTCTATATAAAATGCTGTAAGAATTTAGAAGAGAAAACATAATCAGGAAACCAAACTAGAGATTAGTAGTTGGTAATGATAAATTACCTCCCTCCCCTAAACACACACAAAAAGGAGAAAAAAGCTGGAGAATAGTTAAAACACAAAATTGTCTACTCCAATATGAGAATATGGTAAATTCAAAGAAGTATTTAAAAGAAATAAAGCATATTTTTGAGTGTTGCATGTTGATGTGGATGGTCAGTCAGCCATTCTAGTGAGTCAAGCTCATTACCAAACAGGTTACCTGTACAAGAATCTCAGTCAACTTCTCCCTAGAAAATGTGTTCCTGAGGTAGGAAGAGACCCAAGAGTACTCAAAAGTAATAAAACTCTTTCTTTTCCTCCTGAAGTTTCAAAACTATGGCTAATAGCAACCATTCCAAAAATCAAGATTTACATAAGCCTGAACACAATCAATGCTGATGTAGAGAATACTGTTTGTTGATACTGTTTAAAGAACTATGAGATAAAGTGTTGCTTGCATATTCCACAAGTTAAAACAAAGAATGTCACAAGTGCAATGCCAAATCAGTGACATCTGAAATTATCAAGAGTTATAGGTTGAAATGAATCCAAAAAAGAGAGTTCACCCAGCCTCTCGATTGTGCCCTTAATTGGAGACTTCATAGAGGTAATTTAGTTAAAAAGAAGGCATCAAAGTGGGACTTAATCCATATGGCAGGTGTTCTGATTTAAAAAAAAAAAAATTAAAAAAGAAATTTGGAAACAGAGAAAGATAACACATGGACTGAGAGATTGCCTCTGAAGTTGAAGGCAGAGCTCAGAGTGACACATCTACAAGCCAGGAATGCCAGTCTTTGCCAGCACGCTGCCAGAATCTAGGAGAGAGGCACAGAACAGATCCTCCCTCAGAGCCCTCAAGAGGAACCAACCCTACGATGCCTTGATCTAGGATTGCCAGCCTCCAGAACTGAGACAACACGTAAGTATTGAAGCCACCCCATTTGTGACACTCTATTCTGACAGCCCTAACAAACTAACACAATGGAGTTTATGGTTAAATCCAAACCTGATACCTGTAATCAATACATGTATGTAAGATGCTCTCTACAGATGCCAGGCAGCTTTACTGCAAGATGATGAGAGCTGTTCTTGGGAAGCATGCTAAAAATAACGTTTGAAGATGAGGGCAGGGATATGGGCACTTACAGGAAAGTGTGGTGGGGAGTAATGAACAGGATCTCAGTACTGGATCTGTAAATTATATAGCACTTTGGAGACACAACAAACAACTTCAGTGCTCAAGTCCTGCTATATGACACATAGCTGTTGTTCTTCAGCCTGACCTTGTCACCTTAAAGCAAGCAAACCCAGACAGTCTGTCATCACTTACAGCAGGTGAGTGGGCAAAGGCTTTCATCTCTGGCTAGAGGAAATTAAATAGTACATGTGACCAACAGGATTGAAGCTGCCCAAGAAATGCTGACAAGATAAATTTGGACCTATTAGATAGAAAGCTATCAACTGTCCAGAATCATACTTCACAAAGATTACAGGTACCTTTAAAGTCTTCCTTTCACTCAAGCATAACGAATAGGAAAAATTTCAACTATCTCCAAGATTTTGACATTAGTCTTTGTGTTCAGCATTTCATACATCTATTAATTGATGTTTGGAGATGAGCTGAGCATATCTTTTGTGGGCTGGCACATTGTTTCTTTATAATAAATTAGTGTTTGCTTCTGTTTGAGTCACAATTAAAACAAGTCAGAGCATATGTGAGAGCCATCTGGAATGTTCAACTAGGACCAAATCTTTCCAAGGCCTTATACTATGGAAGAAGTAATGGTGTAATGGTTAGCAAAAGAATGGCTTTGAGCCATGAAGACCTAGCGAAAACAAGCTTTGCCACTACCTACTAGTGTGGGCACAGGCACAATACTAAAACTCTGTAAGCACTAAGATTCCTGATTGTTCAAAAGGAGATAATAATAGAACCTGTTTTATAGAGCATTTATGAGGAGTAAATGAGATAAAATTGTGTACTGTACCTTATACAAAAGAATTGCTTTATAGAGGGCAGTTCTCATTTTATTAACACTAAAGATATAAGTAATTTTTATACAGTAGTACTACTATTATACAGAGTACTACTATTTTGCTTTAGGAAAGACTATAAATCTTGGGACACCAGCTCTGTTAAAATCAGCTTAACCATTTAGACGATTACGCTAACATTCCATAATTCTCCAGCAACATGGTTAAGTCATTAAGAGACCTCCAGGTTTGGGTTTGGTTTTTTTGGTTGTTGATTTTTCATAAAAAAATAAAATAAAAAATAAAAAAAAACTTTTTTTTAAACAAATTGTTCTTGCAGTTCCCAAAATCAATACTACTATTCTTGGCTTATGCCATTTCTGGATTTATGTATCTTCTTTTAAAAGAAATATTTCTTTATATTTTTAACTAAAAACTAATGAACAAGGGGGGCCAGCAGGTGTTGTGGTAGTTAAGGCACTGGACTCCCACTGACTGACCACAGTCCAAATACCAGACCTGGTGACTTGAAAATCATGCTGGCTATGTGTGTGTGTGTGTGTGTGTGTGTGTGTGTGCCCAAAATGCCAGGAGAATAATGGATGAGATGGGACTGTAGTGCGGCCATCCACCCTCATGGGTGAGTTCTCACTTTCCTTCTCACTGTCTCTCTCTCTGTCTCTCTCTAGCAATCACATGCACCATAAAATTAGCTTAGCCATGCAATGCAATCACATACACCATAAAATTAGGGTAACAAAAAACAAAAGTAACAATAATAATAATAAGCAAGGGTATAAGACTATACTCAAAAAAATATTACCTCAATTAGCAAATTGTCAAAATTTCTAATTGTGTGTTTTAAATGATTTTTTAGAGAATCGTCTTCAACATCTTTTTATTTATAACAGTAACTTAAATTAGAATACCATATTCTCTGTAAGGATTATAAAATGAGATAAGAGCATGGATGGTTTAGAAAGTTATTTTTTTAACATCATTTGCTAATGTTATTAGAGTAAAACAAAGCTTATATCTCATGTAGTTAGTTCAGAAATGGTACTAGATTTTCTACAAGATACATGCCACTATGTATGGTATTTCACTACCCCCTTAATCAATAAGGAAGAGGGAGCAGGTTAATCAGAAACATGAGGTGAGCTTTTTAAGAATCCCCATTTTTTGTGTCCTG
Organism: Tupaia tana; assembly: GCA_026018925.1. Lineage (NCBI taxonomy): Eukaryota > Metazoa > Chordata > Mammalia > Scandentia > Tupaiidae > Tupaia > Tupaia tana. The sequence goes on along the minus strand of JAKSZU010000003.1, from coordinate 65,086,132 downwards.
ACCCCAGGAAAGCAATGTGGGGAAAAAGGACCAAGGGGAAAGACTTGCTTCTCCATGTGGAAATATAAGTGGTATAATGCCAAAGCAGACAATTAGGAAGAAGGAATAAATAAAAGTTTGCAGTTTCTTTAAACAGACTTCTGAAAGATGAAGTGAAAACTCAATTATTTTTTTACGAGAGATATTTTTTTGCTCTAGAACACATGCGCTTACCATAGAAACAGAGACAAAAATACAAGAAATTACCACCCATGGGGGAATGGCCACACCGCTATCCCTTCTTCTCCCTTCTCCTCTCAGGATCTTGGACACACGTGCACACACACCTGGCAAGAGTTTCAAGCCTCTGAGTCCAGGACTCAAACCACAGTTGGCCACGTGGGAGTCCAGAGACGTAACCACTATACCATCTGCTGGTCCCAACTCAATTTAAAAAGATGTCAAGAATGGCCAATACATTCAGCTTTTTCAAATCAATACTCTTATTCTTATGTTAACACTAAGTTTCCATGAGAAATTCATCACATCACTCACCAAGAAATAAATGATCATTAGAGGGTTCCAAGCCTACTGAGAGAAAAAAAATCAAAGTTGAGGAGGAGCAAAAGAAAAAAGATACATTAGACAAGCATGCAAAATGGTTTGTTAGCAGAAAAAAAAGTAAACATTTTCATTGACTTTTCCACTTGTTTTTAAAACAAAACAAAACAACAAAAACCCGAGGAGGTGGGAAAGTATATTAAATGAGAATTATTTAAATTTACTGCTACTCAGGCAAACAGAGAGGAAAACCAGAAGAAGACTGAGTCCATCATGAGAACTGAGATCTAGTGATTTCAGAGATAAGGCAATGAAGATGTTTTGCTGAGAATTTACCCTGGCAAACAGAAAGGGCAGGCCAGAAGAAGACTGAGTCTGTCATGAGAGCCTCCAACCACTGAGTGCCTAGACAAGTCTAAGTGAAAAGCTGCCAAAATATGAATACTATTTGGGTTCCCATATTCCTCAACTCCCACTGAATCTGTGACACAAAGGGAAAAAAACACAACCCCAAAGCGTCTGCAGACCACATCCTACTGTGTACCTCTGATCACTCAGATTGATCTTCTAGAAATTAAGAAGAAACTAATAATCCACCAGATGACTAGAAATCACCTCAGGGACATAAAAAATATGCAAAACCAAGAAAATACCTCACCCCCAAGGGAAAAGAATAACTCCTCTTCATCCACAGACAGTACAATGGAACTCATGGAAATGTCTGATAAAGAATTTAGAGTATTCATAGTGACAAAACTAACAGAAATGGAAGAGAAGAGAGACAATGAACACCAGAAGAAAAAAGCCGAGGAGTTCCCGGAGGTGAGGAAGTTCTTGAGAGAGCTAAAAGTGGAGATACACACCATTAAAAAGAATCAAATAAAACTGTTGGAGATAGAGGCTATAATACAGGAAGTCAAAACTTCCTTTGAAAGTATTAAAAGCAGACTAGGTCATACAGAAAATCGAATTTCAGATGTAGAAGACAGGATCACTGGACTAGTAAAACCCACCACAAAGACTGAGAAAGTAGCCAAAAAATATTAGAATAATATACAAGAAATACTAGATACCATTAAACGTCCAAACATCCATTAATTGGTATCCCAGAAGGTGAAGAGACTCATAAGGACATTGACAATTTATTCCATGAACTCCTGGAAGAAAATTTCCCAAACATAGAGAAAAATCCAAAGATCCAGATTCAAGAAATACAAAGGACCCCAAACAGGATCAACCCAAGATCTTCTCCAAGACACATTATAGCCAGAATGATCTAAACCACAGACAGAGAAAAGATACTCAGACTGGTAAGAGAGAAACATCAAGTTACCTACAAAGGATATCCCAACAGGCTAACAGTGTACCTCTCATTGGAAACAATACAAGCAAGGAAAGAATGGGAAAATATATTCAAAGTGTTGAGTGAAAAACAATTTCAACTAAGAATATTATTTCTGGCAAGATTATCCTTCATATTGGATGAGAAGATTCTCAGATAAACAAAACTTGAAAGAACTTACCAACACCAGACCAGCTCTCCAAGAAGTTTTGAAAAGAATGCTGTCCCAGGAAAACTAAGGTCAGACTCACAGAAATAAGAGTTCTAAAACAGCTAAGAAAATTGCCAGCTAAATAGTAGGGACAACCCCAGAGTTGAACATTATCTTCCAGAATTTAAATGGAAAGATCGGACCACAACAGAAGATAAAGTACATGAGTTTGAACTGGTGAAATAGAATTTTATGACTTTTGACTAAAACATTACTGAGCTATACTTTTTTTTCCAGTGTTAAGGAGTTTTGTCTTCTCTCGAATTGTGGACAGGACCATATACCTGTTATTTGAACAGAATCCTAACCTGTTTCCTAGCTTTAAGTATTAAGCAAAGTTCTCTTAACATTCTTTGATTTTGATTTATTAAAGTTAAAAATGCCTTTCTTGACATTAAAAAATGTATTTAAAAAATACCTATTTAGTGACCACAGTAAGCTATATAGATAGCCTCAGTTTTTTTTTTTTTTTTTTTTTTTTTTTGGAGAGGTTTTTCGCTATAGGGCGCGTGCGCTCGCCAGACAGACAGAGAGAGACATAGAGACAGAAAGCGAGAAATCACCCCCCAAGGGGGATGGTCACACCGCAATCCCTTCTCCTCCATTCTCCTCTCGGGATCTTGGGCACGCACGCACACGCGCCCGGCGTGAGTTGTAAGCCACCGGGTCCGAGACGCGAACCGCGGTCAACTACGTGGGAGTCCAGCGACATAGCCATTACACTAACTGCTGGTTCCCGATAGCCTCAGTTTTATAGTATAGTCATTCTATCCACAAAGTTGCATGCCTGAAGTCAACTTTTGTTCACAGATATGTATATATCATCTGAACTTACTATTGAAAGTATTTAGATTAATTAAGGTATTTTGTGAATCAATACAATGTGGGAAAGAATAAAGGAATGGAAAGCAACTGCATATACCAAAGACAGCGTGATAGGAGGATAGGAAATTGCAGAGGAAGAAAAATAAATAAATAAATATAAACACACACACACACACACACACACACATATATATATATATATGAAATAAGAAATGGAAAATTATTTGCTAATGATAACATGTATGATTAAGCCACTTTACAGTGTATTCTTGCTGGAAAATCGCATTTGGTATGCTATCGTGATGTTCAGTAAAAGTATGTAAAATAAATAAATTAATAAAAATTTAAAGAAAAAGAAATGATAACAATAAAAAAAGAAAAAAGAAGAAAAAAATTAATTTACTGCTACTTATTATTAAGAGAACAAACATTTTACATGTGAAATTTTTTTTAAATGAACTTACTTGCTTTTCCCTTTGTATACTGTAGCATAAGATCCTTCCCCTAGTTTCTCCAGTTTTTCATATGAGTCAGCTTTTCCAAATTTGGGGCTTGTCGGCTAAAAATGAAGCAGAGGGAAAACAAAACAGATTGTATCAAATTAATTAACAATCAATGCCCTGATTTTGCTGAGAGTGTACAGATTTAATATCCCTTTTAAAATAACCTTTATTTTTCTGACACAAGAATATTTATTTTACAAACAACATAATAAACAGGACATAAAACTCAGAATATGCAAATGAACACAATGTAGAAGTAAATTTTTCCATAATCTAACTATGGTTAACATTTTGGTATCGCTTCAAATGATACTGTATGTTGATGATAGCTTTTTTACATAAATGGAATTATACTACACATACTGTTTTATAACCTGCTTTGGTTTTAACTAAATATATTATGAACATTTTCCATGTTGTTATGTAATTTTCTAAATTAGGCACTGGCAAAGTGTAGCCCGTTGGTCAAATCTAGCCCTCCAAGTACACCTCATGAGCTTAGAATAGTTTTCATGTATTTTTATTTATCGAGGAAAAGAAAATTAAAATAATAAAATTTTCCATGTGAAAATTATATGAAAATAAAAGTTTCTCTCCAGAAAGTTTTATTAGAACAAAGTCATGCTCATTCATTTATATATTGTCTTTGGCTTTTGAACTACATTGAGCTGTAGTTACACTAGAGGTTATATGCCTGAAAATCTAAAAACATACAAGTGAAATTCCAAGGCAGATATAAAAAAATTAATTTATGCAAATTTGCTTTAAAAATCATGATCAAGTGAGATTTATTTCATGAAGTCAAGAATAACTCAACCCCAAGAAATTTACTAATTTATTTCAATACATGTGGAAAAATATTCAATATATGTGGTAATTACAATAAATTCTGAAAAATAATTTTTATAACTCAGTACATATTGAAATAAAAAAAATTAAAATTATATAATCTAGAAATAAAGGCTCCTAATTTAATAAAGATTATTTTATTGAAACCTATATAAAACCTTGGAGGCCAGCTCCATAGCACAGTGGTTAAGATCTATGCAGAGGAAGCCAGACTTCACATGGCCAAATGAGGTTCTCAGTCCAGCCTCACCAGCAACATGCAGGGCATGAGCACACATACCCAAGATCCTAGTGGGGTGTACAATTAGAGGATGAAGGACCAGACCAGAATACACAGTGTTTTTCATTTCTCTCTCTCTCTCTCTCTCTCTCTCCCCACCCCCCACATGCATGCACACATTCTATCACAAATAAAGAAAAACATTTTCTGAAAGATCTTGGATTTAATCATGAAATATTGATTCATTATTTTTAAGTTCAAGAACAAGACAAGGGGGACCAGCAGTTAGGATAATGGCTATGTCGCTGGACTCCCATGTAGTCAACCATGGTTCGAGTCCCAGACCCAGTTATTTAAACTCACGCCGAGCACGTGTGCATGTCCAAAATTCCGAGAGGAGAATAGAGGAGAAGGGATTGCAGCGTGGCCATCCCCCATGGGGGGGGGGGGGGGTTTCTCACTTTCTGTCTCTCTGTCTCTCTGGTGAGCACATGTGTCCTAGAGCAAAGAAACATCTTCCAGAAAGAAAGAAAGAAAGAAAGAAAGAAAGAAAGAAAGAAAGAAAGAAAGAAAGAAAGAAAGAAAGAAAGAAAGAAAGAACGAACGAACAGAACAAGACAAGGAATCTCCTAACCTCCACTATTTAAGAATCATTAGCAAGAATTTGAACTTTAGAAACTAACCACTTTCATAAAATAGAAACCCACTCTCTCAATGGCAACAAATGAATATGTCTCAATGTTAGAGACTTAAAATTAATGCCACAGAGATTGCAGAAAACAGGGATACAAATTTTCCCCTACCCCAATTCACCTGTAAATATCCTAAAGACTCAACGGTTGAAAGTCAAGCCAGCACATAAAACTTTGTACTTCCTTAACAACAGCTCATTCTGAGTAGTAAAATAAAAACAAAATTTTTTGTGCGGAACCAAAGATTTTGCAGTATCTAATATCAGGTCTTTCAAGGTGTACGAAACACATGGTAACCTGAAGCTGCGCATACTCGGGAACTAAAATCAGGCAACTTCTGTTACTTGCCATAATGCTAACAGAGAGAAGAGAAAGTGAGCCAGCCACCGCACGGTGGTTAAGGCAGCTGGATCCCACGTTGTCAACTGCATGGTTTGAGTCCTGGACCTAGGTTCAAAAAACATGTTTGGCACATGTATGTGCATGTCCAAAATCCTCCAAAAGGAGGGAGAAAAGGAGAAGAAACTGCAGCATGACCATCCCCCCATGGGGAGTGATTTCTCACTTTCCTTTTCTTTTTCTGTCTCTTCCTAGCAAGCACTTGTGCCCTCTAGCAAACAAAGAAGGAAAAGAAAGCTAACTTCTGAGAGTTCCAGGAATTCATCCTACATATCTGTAGGCAGTGACTGAACACTTTCATAGGTAGAATGGCTGTGGAAAACACAGAGAGAAATGCTGGAAAATTTCTTAAGGGCTGCAAAAATGTTTCTGTGGTCAAATATTCTATCTGACACTGAGTTGGATGGTATCGTAGCCTATTTTCTGACCAATGTGGTGTTAATATCTACTGAAGACCCATGATTACACAGTACTAATTTTATGATCAAATAAAAAAAGGTAAGAATAGGACTCTTGGGACCAGCAGTTAGCGTAATGGCTATGTCGCTGGACTCCCACGTAGTCGACCGCGGTTCGAGTCCCGGACCCAGTGGCTTAAACTCACGCCGGGTGCGTGTGCGTACGTGCCCAAGATCCCGAGAGGAGAATGGAGGAGAAGGGATTGTGGCGTGGCCATCCCCTCTGGGGGGTGATTTCTCGCTTTCTATCTCTCTGTCTCTCTCTGTCTGTCTGGCGAACGCACGCGCCCTATAGCAAAAACCTCTCAAAAAAAAAAAAAAAGAATAGGACTCTTACCTTCACAAGAGCTGAGCTCCTAGAGCTGTACGACCCTTTCAGCATCATCTACTCTAACATGAAAGTATAAATCTGAAAATCTCTCAGAAAGACTAACTGCTTTGCCCAATATCATACAGTGAGCATTAATGAAATACATTTTCCTCAAAGCAAATGCCATATATTTAATCTACTCTCATTTAGCACTCAATCTGAGAAAAAAATAATAGCACAATTTTTGTTATTAGCAAGGTTTTAAGAAAACATCCTAAACAAATAACAAGGGCTTATTTTATTTGTTGTTAGCTTGCTATAGGTGCCATAACAAAATACCACAGACCAGGGAGCTTCGATGACAAATTTTTATTTTCTCACAGTTCTGACAGCAAGAAGTGCAAGCTCAAGGTGTCTGCAGGTTTTGTTTCTCCTGAGGCTTCTCTCCTGGCCTTCTTCCTGCGTCCTCACATGACCTTTTGTCTAAGTGAATGTATCCTTAGTGACTCTCCCTCTTCCCCTTCGTATGAGGGCACGAGTCATACTGGATTAGGGTACCAGCCTCACAACCTCACTTTAACTGCATCACTTCTTTAAAAGCCTTATCTCCGCATATTACATCCTGAAGTTCTTCAACATAGGAATTTTGGAGGAACACAGTTCAGTCCATAATGAGATATACGTTTATTTATGGATGGAAAACAGTATTTCAAATTTCAGTGTAGAAAGGAAGGGAGGGAGAAGAAGAAAGGAGAGGAAGTTACAGATATTTTTCTAGGAACTGAACTTGTTACCTTATGAGTTAAACCATGGATTATAATGATGAATTCACAAGCTCTTTAGGCATCGCATTCATTTAGGACCACTTTTTTTTTTTTTTTTTTTTTGCTTTGCTTCAAGAAACTTGAAAGATACAAACCATGTGTTGAGTTGAATCAAGTAAAATTTAATGGAAAATTACATTCAAAGTTTCCTGACTAGTCCTGTGTGGGTTATGTTCTCATGCATTTTTCATCATTGGGAAACAGCCTGTGAATGTCACACTTTACCATCACCCTCCTGAGCCCAAGTTTTAAATAGAACTTTAAAAACCTATATTAAACTTCAGTATAAAATGATCTTCAATGGGGAAAATATTGTGTTCACAGTTCCACTCTAAATTATTTAAAATCAGAATGAGAGGTCTGTGTGTTTGTCTTTATGCTCCTTTAAGGAAAAAAAAAAAAGAATGAATCCCATCTCAGTTAAAGAAAAAACATAGCAGGAGAAAACTACCTCTTTGCTCCTATTAGGAGATAAATTGCTAATGTGCACTTACAGCACGACACAACGACAAAACTGGCCAGAGAAAGGAAACCAATATTTTCTCTTCCTAGAAAGGCACAAATAATTTTCTAAATGATATACTTCACTCTTCATAAACTGCCTTGTGTAATAGAGACTGTGTCATTGTTTAAAAACACAGACCTAAGCTTACTACATGAAATTGAATTGGAGAAATTAGAAAAAAATATTCTTTTTGTAAAAGACTTCATTTATTCATGAGAAAAACCAAGCAAGAGAAGATCCTAATAGTACAAGTAGTCTATTTACCTAAGTAGGTGAGGGGATGCATTAACTGCCATGGTTAAAGTATAACCTATTAACACTGCAGTGGCAGAAAATTAATATTTTGCCACAATTGGTGGTAAAACAATCAATGTTATTTGCCCTGTGATACCGATATGTAGACATTGGAAATACAGTGTAATTTAGAGATCAATCATGCTGGCTCTACAAGAAGAATGAAAAGCACGTCATTCCTCTCAAAAATTGTTCTAATCTCTAGAAAAATGGACCTATGGAATAGACCCATGTCTAAGAGATATTCTAAGCTTTGAATTAGATTCTTACAAAGTCATCCTACTATTCAAGTAGGCAGAAATATAATTATTATGCATACAAAAAAGGAAATGCCAAGACTCTAAAGAGGCCAATAATCAAATCCTTTCCTATCCAATGAGCAAAACAGAATAATCCAAAAGAAGTCCTATTTTGTTTGATAATTAAAGTTCAGGCCTTTTGTTTGCCTTTTTTTTTTTCTTGTCAGTTTTATTAAGTCATCACATTTAAATAAAGATGTTGGAGCAAATTAAAACATAGTCAACTCTAAACATTTACCTCCAACTCTTTGAAGTCAGGTGCGTTGATGGATAAAGAACAGCTTCATGGGACAACTGTTCTCTGCTTATCACTTACCCACTTAGAGTGCAGGCTTCAGACAGCACTTTAGAGACTTAGAAATAGAAGGCTAATCAGCAATTGCTAACAGACACTAACTTCATAGAGATGTGGAATTCAATGAGATAATGTTAATACATTTTTTTAACAGAATAAAAGTGCAGAGAACCATCAATTGTCTGGACCAGTGGAGGGGAACATTGGCATGGATAATGAAAAGTGCAGATAATGTTCCAGCTGAACAGTGTGCTTGCCACCCTGCCATAAAGACGGCGTTGCTAACCCTTAACAGCTCTAGCTCATTGTTGGTTTAATAATAACAACAGCTAACTAATACTGAGAGCCAAGCTGTAAGCTACTAATCACTTTATGTCCATCATCTAAATTTAACCCCTAGAACACCACCATGAGGTACCTTCTATTACTAACCCATTTGAACATGAAGAATTTAAAGACTCAGTGCATGAAGTGGCTCATCTGAGATTCCACAGTTAATGGGTGCAAAACAAGTTGATCAGAACTAAGAACCTATTTTCTGTACCACTATTGTAATGGTAGAGTAGTTTCAGAGCCCAAGCCCCCACCCAAATGGAAGAGATGTTAATCATGCTTAGGCTTGTCTTCTACTTAAATCCCATTCCTCATACCATGGATGAGTTTCTGGCCTTCATTTTTACAAACTGCATTAATATACCTCAATAGCTATTGTATTGATACTATGATATGGATGTAAGAATGTCCATAGTTTCATTATGGACTTCACTGAAAATTAATTTGAATCCTCATACATAACCCCTTGCTTAAGATTGTTGAGGATGCTTGGAATTGCAGAAAAACCACAGATAATTACTCTACTATTCATATACTGAAACTGTGACAGTGAGTGTGAGGCTGAGGTAGCAAAGATACTCAATCAGAACTATGGAACCCCATTACACAAGGAGCTGAAATCAAACTAGCCTTGACTAATTTTTCTTTTGGTTTCAGTCTCTAAAACAAGCTCTACTGCCTAGTATTTACAGCCCTAGTAGAGCCACATAGAGGTAGTTCCTAACTGATAGGTCACTTGGTTACAAAACAGATCTATGTACTGGACCGAGGAATGGACCCAAATACCACACACAGTAACAAGAAGGCTTTGAGAAATCTGGGAATTTTCCATTTGCCACAAGATGAAAGCAATGCCAAAATGAGACAACCTCCCCCCCATCAAAAAAAAAAAAAGAGAGAGAGAGAGAGAAATGACAACTAAAGTGGAACTTTCATTTCATCACTGTACCTTCCTCCCCACTCCCGAGATTAAGTCTACCTATCATGGGATGTGTTTCTATAGTGATGTAAATATGGTAAATTTGGAGCCATGTGTGGAATTGATTCAAGGTCATTAACCTAAATATAAATTTCTAAAATTATGTTCTTTTGAATCTCAGCTTAGGACAGTGCAACTCAATGAAATCCCTTCTACACTGGGCCGGTAAGGCAGTCTCCTACGGCACTCCTAGAGTTGCAGCTAATGCAGAGCACAAATGGGTTGGGGGAAAAGAGGAGAAAAAATTTGTCATCTCAGTGACAATATTAAACATTACCCAGGGACTAGTCCTGGGGAAAGTACATACAAAAAATGTCTGAAACAAAATCTGCCAAAGCAATTTAAATAAAATCACACTACAGAGTAGCATGATGGCCACTGAGTTCAAGGCACTCTTGGTTCTTGGATTTCAGTCATGACTCCTGACACAGTGACCAGAATTGGGAAGATGGAATATTTGAAAACAATTTCTGCCAATGTATTTCAAAAAAAAACAATGCTTTTGTCTTTCAAACAGTGGCTACAATGCCACATTTCTATCATTCTCGCCTTCCTTTTCAACTCTGCTCTTGGAGCCTAATAACTATAACCAATACATTTTTAAAATAACAAAAATAAATAAGTAAGGTTAGACATTAGTCCTGCTGACACTTAGGTAAAGGTACTCTTTTGATGTTATCCTCCATTATTATATCCTCAAATTTTTTAAGAATGACAAAACCTGTACCCATAACACTTCCATGCTTTCCCATGTTTCCCATGGATATGAAATGATCCAACCTATATACTGTTGCAGGGGATGTAATATGGTGTTTCAGGGGCCAGCAGTTAGCATAATGGCTATGTCGCTGGACTCCCACGTAGTCGACCGCGGTTGGTGTCCCAGACCCGGTGGCTTAAACTCACGCCGGGCGCGTGTGCGTGTGTGCCCAAGATCCCGAGAGGAGAATGGAGGAGAAGGGACTGCGGTGTGGCCATCCCCCCTGGGGGGTGATTTCTCGCTTTCTGTCTCTATGTCTCTCTCTGTCTGTCCAGCAAGCGCATGCGCCCTATAGCAAAAATCTCTCCAAAAAGAAAAAAATATATATGGTTTTTCAAAGGACATGTTACAGCTTCCATTTTCTCCTCATGGGAATCCAATGAGAATTAGTTTTTCCACAAAAAAAAATTAACCCAATAAAAACTCCCTCCTATCACAACAAAGGGGTTGGGGGAGCAACAGCAAAAGGGACTCAGGAAGAAAAAAAAAAATTGTAGAATCCAACTAAAAGAGAAAAAGAAGCCATTTCCAGATTGATAAGGATAAAACAAACATATTTTTTTTCCCCAGGGCATAATGAAGGAAAGCAACCACTCCTACCATGTAAAGAAAGCAAAAAATGTTCCCATACAAAGTAATTGAAGTGCCAGATACACAAGTGGATGCCAAAAAGCTTGTGGGAAAATGGAATTAAGATATGAGTTTATGGGACCATCAGATGGCATAAAGTTTATGTTGCTCTACTCCCACAAGGCCGACCACGGTTTGAGTCCTACACCAGGTAGCTTGCAAATCACGCCAAGATCTCAAGAGTACAGAGGAGGAGAAGGGATTACAACATGGCCATCCCCCATGGGGGGGGAGATTTCTCACTTTCTGTGTCTCTGTCAAGCATACACACACTATAGAAAAAAAATCTCTCTTTTAAAAAAAATATGAGTTTATTCTGAGGAAAGAAAAATTTTAAATCCAGGCATAGTTTTTTTCAAAACATACACTTTCCATGAACATTTTGAAGACTCCTTATACAAGAATGACATTAAGAAATTCACCATAAAAGAATAAGTCCGATATAAAACTTAGAAAAGAAAAAATGAAGGAAATTAATGATGTAACAGGAGAGAAACAAGAAATTTCCAGTTAAATTTGATGACTACACCATAATTATTTCTCTCTCCCCCTTACAAATTCATACAAAAATGATAAGGTACATAAAGGCAAGCAAAATAAGTAATGTGAAGACTCAGACAAGATACAAATAAAAACTTAAAGATGTAACACAAGTGGATAGGAGAATCTTGACTAGGATGAGTTAAGTAAGCTTGACACCTAGGACCAGCAGTTGGTACAATGGCTATGTTGCTGGACTCCCATGTAGTCGACCGTGGTTCGAGTCCCAAACCTGCTGGCTTAAACTCATACCGGGCGTGTGTGCGTGTGTGCCCAAGATCCTGAGAGGAGAATGGAGGAGAATGGACTTCAGTGTGGCCATCCCCCTGGGGGTGGGGGGTGAATTCTTGCTTGCTTTCTCTCTGTCTCTCTCTGTCTTTATGGCAAAGTGCACATGCCCTATAGCAAAAACCTCTCCAAAAAAAGGGGGAAAAAAAAAAAGAAAGAAAGAAAGCTTGACACCTAAATGATCAAAGGCATAAGCCAATAAGAAATACACCAGGGACCAGCAGTTGGCATAATGGCTATGTCGCTGGACTCCCATGTAGTCGACCGTGGTTTGAGTCCCAGACCCGGTGGCTTAAACTCGCACCGGGCACGTGTGCGTGCATGCCCAAGATCCCAAGGAGAGAATGGAGGAGAAGGGATTGTGGGCGTGGCCATCCTCCCAAGGAGGTGATTTCTCGCTTTCTGTCTCTCTGTCTCTCTCTGTCTTTCTGGCGAATGCATGTGCCCTGTAGCAAAAACCTCTCCAAAAATATAAAGAAAGAAATCATACTTCAGAGCCCTAGACATACTCAAGAACTAGAGGTTAAGATTCAAGATGAGGCTGAAAATGAAATGATTAGTTGGAGTGGGTTTAAGGTGGAGGCCTTTCCTCTAGACTCTCCCATTCAGATGTCTACCCCTCCCAATACAGAAGAAGTTTACTCTCTAAAGAGGTTGAACCAGAGACGCTTCAAACTGGGATAGCAAGCACAGTGGATATCAGGGTAAAGAGTCATGCGGAATGAAAACATAGCACAGACCACCAAGACTCTCGACAGGCATAGCAGAGATCAAAACAAACAAAAACAGGAAACTCAAAGAGATAATTTGGAGAGAGTATATAGAAAGTGAAAAAAAATTTTTTTCAAAATTGCTCCCAGCTATGTTTAGTTTCCTCAGAGACAGGTGAGGTGATGTCTTCTTTACTGAAAAAGAACAGGATAATTTTCTCAAAGAAAATTAACATCAAAAAAAGAACTTCCTGGAAATAAATGTTAGCATAATTAAAAATTCAATTGAAGGGCTAAAACTTAAGGATAAAAAGCACAGAAACAAAAAAAAATTAAATAATCAGGGAAAAATAAGAAAACTAGAAAGATTAATTCAACCAAATCAAAATCTTTCTGATTAAATATTTGAAGGGAGATTAGCTTAAAAGGAAAAATGAAATAAGTAATAAAAGAATATTTGCTGAAACTAAAATAGTTTCATAAATCAAGACACATTGAATTTCAAGAAAAATGTACTAGAAGTTTCCACAAGCAACTTTAATGAAAACAAAATTTAACGTTAAAAAGAGGAAAATAATGCATTAGACAGATGAGTTCAAACATCTCTTGATAAAGATTTTAATTAATTCCTTATTAAAAATAAAAATCTGGGCTGGTTCTATGGCCTAGTGGTTAAGGGAGCCAGATCCCAAATGGCCAACTGTGGTTCCAGTCCAGATGCCGGTAGTTTAAAAAACATGCTAGGTGCCTCTGAGTAATGTCTGTCCTAGGAAAACTTGCCATCCCCATCCTGCCTCGGCCTGCCAAGGTAGACACCCTTCCCCACACACATTGTGTGTCCTGGTGCTCTCTGCCACTGGAGAGGCAGAGTGGCCAGGGTGTGGCCCTGTCTGTCCTCTCAGTGGGGCCACTCCCAGGTACCCCAAGCTTTGTCACTGCCTGCAGGTTTGTGCTGAGGCCTTATCATTCATTCTTAGTTCTTAATTATCCTGAGCTGAAATGCTGCATTTAATTTTTTAAACCAAACCATGTCTCCTATCCTGGCTTTTGTAGTCTTCCCTAACACCCTTTCTAAATATGATTTTAAAGATATTTAGTTATCTGTTATTTTGAAAAAATTTTTGAAATTCAGTCCTAAGAATTATTGCTTGCCCTATGAGATGTTTAATGGGAGAGAAATCCTGTCTGAAGGATACTTCCTAAGAGAGAGTGGTTTTTCCAGATTAGAATTCTGGTGCTGCTGGGGATGAATCAGTGGGAAATACTACTCTGTAATTCCTACCTTCCTTCAATCCAGCTACAACTGAGTCCCTTTTATTTCTCTTAAGTACGATTGTTCAAGAGAGTAATGGGTGTAATATTAATATCTACTTATTATCATATGAAGTTTACTATTAGGCAAAGTGACAAAAGGCAATTTCCTCTTTTATGCACTTAATCATTGCTGTTTGAGCATTACCCAGCACATGAAACCATATTTCTTCCTAAAGCCAGAACCAGATGAGTAAAGTAGTGAGAACCCTTGCCTGAATGTCCTGCCTCCCCACCTCCAATGTGTATTAGATCCCACTGAATGTGTAAAACTTGTCTTAAGTTGGTCCTGTACACTCAGGCTTTCCCTATTTCCTTTTAACTGATGAAAATTATTTTCAAGGCCCTCAGCATATTTGTATAGTTGCTTAACTTGATTTAAATGCAATATTAATGCCTTTAAAGATGAATCTATGCCAAAGATCACCTTCTGTTTTACTCAAGATTATTTAGAGAAAATAAGAAAAGTCATGTTTGCTCTCCAAGTCCTTCCAGTGTTTTGAGACACTGGTTTACACTTTACGCCAGATGTGCTTTTCTCGAATGTCAATGAAGAAACAAGCAAATAAAAAAAAAAAAAAAAAAGTCCCTGAACGATGATTAGAGATGTCACCACTAAAAAACTACATTTATAAGCTACGATTTGTTATATGCAACTATTTTCTGCCTCTTCTTTGTTCTGTTTAAAACAATAAAATGCATTTGTATAAAAAAAAAAAAAAAAAAAAAAAAAAAAACATGCTAGGTATGTGCCAATGCATGTCCCAAATCCCAACAGGATGGAGAGTTAGAGGAGAAGGATCACAGCATTACTACGCCCCACTGAGGGAACGCTTTCTTTATTTCCCTCTTTCTGTTTCTCTAACAAGTGGATGCATACATCCTCCTGTAGAAAGAAGAGAAAAGAGAAGAGGAGAGGAGAGGAGAGGAGAGGAGAGGAGAGGAGAGGAGAGGAGAGAAAAAAAGAAAAGAAAAAAGAAAAGAGAGAGAAATTGAAAGGGAAAGAGAGAGAAAAAGAAAGAGAGAGATAAAGAGAGAGAGGGAGGAAGGGAGGGAGGGAGGGAAGGAGGAAAAGAAGAGAAAGGAAAGAAAAAGAAAAGAAAAAGAAAAATGAATCCCAATCCCAAATCCGACTCTTACCATTTATACTATGATGTACACACTGACTTTCAAATCTACATGACCTCCGATAGTAACAAGCACACCCAGCACCTGATCTTGGTTTCTAAATGCCATTCTGCAATAAAAGGGACAGGGTCTCTGTGGAGAAATGGCAGATAGGTCTGGGCAGGGAAAATAAAATGTAAACCAAGAGCATCTTACAGAACCAGAAAATAGGGAAATGTCAAAAAACAAAAAAATGAAGATATTTCAAAAGGACACAAGAGACAACGTAAAAGAGTTCCCAATGGCCAAAGCAGAAAATTATTTGAGCAACAGAAGAAATAATGCCACTGGGAACCAGCAGTTAGTGTAATGGCTATGTCGCTGGACTCCCATGTAGTCGACCGCGGTTCACGTCCCAGACCCGGTGGCTTAAAACTCATGCCGGGCGCGTGTGCATGCGTGCCCAAGATCCCGAGAGGAGAATGGAGGAGAAGGGATTGCGGCGTGACCATCCCCCCTGGGGGGTGATTTCTCGCTTTCTGTCTCTATGTCTCTCTCTCTGTCTGGCGAGCGCACACGCCCTATAGCAAAAAACCTCTCAAAAAAAAAAAAAGAAATAATGCCACTAGAAGATTTTAACTAGGATTTCCAAATAAAATACAAGTTGAACAGTTAAATTTGAATTTAAGAAAAACAGGGAATTTATTTTAATATTCCTCATTGAGATATCTGGTATGCTTAATTTCTATATAACATTTACATATTGATATACATAATAATATTAAGACAACTATAAAGTAAAATAAGTATAATTCTCTTTGCATAATATGGCTTAATCTTTCTTCCTAACACCTCTCATTTCTTTTATTTATTTTTTTCTTTTTTTGGAGAGGTTTTTTGCTATACGGCACATGCACTCTCCAGAAAGAGAGAGAGAGAGACAAAGAGACAGAAAGCGAGAAATCACCCCCCCAGGGGGGATGGCCACACCGCAATCCCTTCTCCTCCATTCTCCTCTCAGGATCTTGGGCATGCAAGCACACGAGCCCAGCGTGAATTTAAGCGACCGGGTTCGGGACTCAAACCGCTTTCAACTACATGGGAGTCCAGTGACATAGCCATTACCCTAACTGCTGGTCCCCCCTCCTCTCATTTCTTCATCATTATACTAAAAGTTCTCCTAGGACTTAAAGTTATGACAGAGGCGGACCCTCTCATAATCATAGACAAAGTTATGAGGCCATTTGGGAAAAGCAATTAATCACGTCTCACACAAATACTGCATTAGTAATATTTATTTCAGCTTCATTAATACAAAGTAAAACACAAGATCTGTGCAGTGTCGTACAGTTTAATTAAATTGAAGCATCAATAATCTTCTGGAAGCTGACATTTCTAGCTCTTTTTGCCCTCATTACCCTTACAACTTAAAATTTGTGAAATGGCAGGGCCCGTAGGTGGTGTGGTGGTTAAGACTGGACTCCCACATAACAAGTCCTGGACCTGGTGGCTTGCTCTCTTACTCTCCTTTTTTTTTTTTTTTCTTTTTCTTTTTTATTTTTTTTATTTCTTTATTTTTGGAGATGATTTCGCTATAGGGCACATGTGCTCACCAGAAAGAAAGAGAGAGACAGAGAGACAGAAAGTGAGAAATCACCCCCCCCAGGGGATATGGCCACGCCGCAATCCCTTCTCCTCCATTCTCCTCTTGGGATCTTGGGCACGCATGTACACACACCCGGTGTGAGTTTAAGCCACCAGGTCCAGGACTCGAACCGCAGTTGACTACATGGGAGTCTAGCGACATAGCCATTACGTTAACTGCTGGTCCCTCTCCTTCTCTCTTTCTCTCTCTGGTCAAATTGAAGAATAATAATAATTTAATTTAATTAAGTTAAATAAATAATTCTTTAAAAAAACAACTTGTAAAATGACATGTGTTTCTAAGATAACAAAATCAAAATTCTCTGAGCATTCTCCTCTTACCTTTTAAACTCTTAAACCATCCATGTTTCCATGTTATTAAAAATATCATATAAATATATATGTGTGTGTATATATGTGTGTGTGTATATATACACACATATATATATTTAAAAATATATATATATATATATATATATATATATATATATACACACACACACATACACACACACACACACACACACACACACATATATACTGGGTTAAGGTAGCTGGATTCCACATGGCCTACAGCAGTTTGAGTACTGGACCAAGAGGCTTGAAACACAAGCCAGATGTGTGTATGCGTGCATGTGTGCCCAAAGTCCCGACAGGAGGGAGCAAAAGAGAAGAAAAAATTGCAGGGTAACCATAGCCCATGGGGTGGTACTTTCTCTTTCTCTCTCTCTCTCTCTCTCTCTCTCTCTCTCTCTCTTGCTCTCACTCTCGCTCTGGCAAGCATATATGCCCTCTGGCAAAAAAAAATTTTTTTTAATGATTCTTAAGGATAGGTTAAATCTGAAAATGAATTTTTTTTATAATGTTAAGTGCATGCCAGTCTTAGAAATGAATTCCAGTAAAATTTATTTTTATTATTTTTAACTTCCAGAGGGCACATGTAATTGCCAGAGAGAGACAGGGTGAGAGAGGGAAAGTGAGAAAGTACCCTCCATGGGTAATGGTCACAAGGAAATTACTTCTCCTCCATTTCTCTGTCCTTTAGGGATTTGGGGCATGCATGCTCACATGCCCAGCACATTTTTTTTTTTTTTTTTTGAGAGGTTTTTGCTATAGGGTGCGTGCGCTCGCCAAACAGACAGAGAGAGACAGAGAGATAGAAAGCGAGATATCAGCCCCTGGGGGGATGGCCATGCCACAATCTCTTCTCCATTCTCCTCTCGGGATCTTGGGCACGCACGCACATGTGCCCGGCGTGAGTTTAAGCCACCGGGTCTGGGACGCAAACCACAGTCGACTACGTGGGAGTCCAGCGACATAGCCATCATGCTAACTGCTGGTCCCCCCAGCACATTTTTCAAGCTTCTGGTCAAAGACTCAAACCACACAGTCGACCATGTGGGATTCAGCCACCTTAACCACCAGGACACAGGCTGGGCCTAAGTTCCAGTAAAAATTTTACAGGTAAAAAGCAGCAATCCTCGTAATGTCACACATCTGCTATAGCCTAGACTAAATGTTGTGTCCTCCAGATTCATACTGAAAATTTCTAACCCCTATTAAGACGGTGTTTGGAGGTAGAGCCTCCTCAGGAAGGCAATTAAGTCATGACCATGGAGCCCACATGAATGAGATTAGTGTCCTAATACAAGAAGAAACACTGAAAGAGATTATAACTCTCTTGTTCTGTCATGTTATGACACAAGGAAACAATAATCATATGCGAACCAGGAAGAACGTCCTCACTGACTACCAGATTTGCTAGTGCCTTGATCCTGGATTTCCTAGTCTAGCCTCCAGAAATGTGAGAAAACACTGTTGTTTAAGCCACTTAGCCTATGGTATAGCAGCCCAAACTATTTAAGACAACCTCCTCGGGTCAAAAGGCAGGAAATGTCTTGATTGAGTTTGTTAAATTTCATTATGATGAACAGAAGTTCTCTTTAGAAGAATTCAATGTTTAGCTCTTAACGGTTATGTCGCTAGACTCCCACGTAGTTGATCATGGTTCAAGTTCCGGACTCCGTGGCTTAAAACTCACACCAGGTGCGTGAGTGTGCATGCCCAGAATCCGAAAAGGAGAATGGAGGAGAAGGAAGGGATGTGGTATGGCCATCCTCCCTGGGGGTGGGGGGGAGGAATTCTTGATTTCTGTCTCTTTGTCTCCTTTGTCTCTCTCGTGAGCTCACACACCCTATTGCAAAAATCTCTCTAACAACAACAAAAAAAAAAGCAAACTGGAATAGCATAACAAATGATATTTATTCTAAAATGAAAGTGTTCATGAATTTGCCAATATCAAAATTATCCTTACTGCCCACGAACACAATCAAGTACAATAACCTATATGAGGGTTTGAAACACAAATGATCTATTCATTATAAATTCCTCTACTGGAAAACAACCAACCAACCAAAAATTATTTTTCCAAAAATAAGTTGAACCATTTCATTCATCTGATTGCTGGGTGCTTATGAACAAGAGGTCCTCATATAGTTTGCTCCCTCTCTTTCAAAACATTAAACCACCCTAAGAGAGAAGACATAATAACTCACAGATGAAGCCACCTGCTGTCTTCCAGCACAGCATGCTTCTATTATAAGATGGATATTTCTTCTGTTCACCCAGAGACAAATGCGAAGACTGCACTTACCGAGCTAGGGCTGGAGTGCCGCCTAACTTTAGGGGACTCTTTGCCTGCAGAGGAGGTCTTAAAGTTAATGCAGGCATTGTTCTCGGAATGCACCCTCTTCACTTGATTAGTTGGCTTCTCAAATGGGTCGAAAGTGCTCTGTGTCCTCTGAACTCTGACTTTTTTATCCTCAGGAATTGTGTCCAGGGGCTTGATCACTGAGTCCATTCCCTGGCAGTTGCGTGTAGACATCTTTGTGACACATATCTAAAAAAAAAAAAAAAAAAATGAAATTCAGAACTCTCCACTGAAACTTTAAGATCATGAAACATGCTCAATTATTAGCCTAGAAAAGTGCCAATTTCAATTTCAGGAAATAGTCCAAATGCCCATTATTTTAAACCAAATCAGCTTCTATCACAATATGAAAGATTCTTGATAATCAATCCGCTTACACACAAACAGCTATCCCTAAAGTGGAAAACTTAAGGCCTAGACTTCTAGTGACCTAAGGTGGTTCTTAACTCTCTTACATATTTTACCAGCTGACTGTAAGTGGATTACTACTGAATCTAACTAAGAAGTTGGATAACCTGCCTTAATATAAATAAATAAATAAATAAATAAATAAATAAATAAAATACATATAGTTTGGGCTGAATCATAAGGGCACTTTAATTGATGGAACATGGTGTTTAAAACGTTCATGACTAAATACATGTGTTTAAAGTATGTCTTTATTTTTATTTCATCTCCAAATTAGAAGGGCACTAATTATTAAAAATGTTGAAAAATTAAAGAAAATGATTTCTTTTTCCTCTTTAAGTCCAAGGGAAAGGAATGAAAAGGAACAATACCATAAAAGAAAAACATTAAGGAACACTCATTCCAAAATTTTGCTTACATCACTCCTTCTCCTCAACATCTTCCTTCATTGTCTAGCTGCCAGCCTGCCCCATTCTCTCATTTTATTTTAGTCTCAGTGACTTTTGCTCCTTGCTACTTTGTATTCTAATCCTTTTCTTCCCCTTATACTCTCTCTTAGTAAATAACTTTAGGGCCTTCGGCTTGTCTGTAAAGCTGGTAACTATTATTCTCTCTAAAGAAAAGACTATATTAAATAAAATTGGTCTTAAAACTTTTATAAAAAATTTTCCATGTCCCTATATGCTACCAAAATCAGAAAGACTGAATATATCTTTTAAAAGTCTATATTGTTAAAGTAAAACTCTAAAGTTCTAAAACCTATGTATAGGATGATTCCATATGGGGAATAAATGTATCTATTTATGGACAGATATAGATAGATATGAATATAAATATAGACACAGGTACAGATATGGATAAAATATCTATGTGAAAATATCACAGTGAGGGACCAGCAGTTAGCGTAATGGCTATGTCGTTGGACTCCCATGTAGTTGACCGCGGTTTGAGTCCAGGACCCGGTGACTTAAACTCATGCTGGGTGCGTGTGCGTGCGTGCGTGTCCAAGATCCCGAGAGGAGAATGAAGGAAGGCATGTGGAATTGCATGAGGAAGTGGTAACAATAGTAATTTTGTACACTCCTATTTTGTTTCAATTATATAAAAAAACATGCCAATGTGTAAGTTTTTAAAAACCACTAACAGAGGGGCCAGCAGGTAGCATGATGGGTAATGGCACTGGACTTCCAGATGGCTAATCACAGGTCAAGTCCCAGACCTGGCAGCTTGCTTTCTCACTCTCTCACTCATATTCTCTCTCTCTCTCTCTCTCTCTCTCTCTCTCTTTCTCTTTCTCTCTCATTCTGTCCCTCTCTGGTCAAATAAATAAATAAATAAAGTTAAATAAAATAACTCTTTAAAAGAAATCCACCAACATAGGAAATAATAGAGGACAGTATGTATAATTAAGCTAAGCTCCTTTGAGTTTCAGAAGCCCAAAAAATGTTATTAAGTATTAAGCATCAAATCTGTTGTAAAAGTGTCTGAACTACTAAGGACAGGCTGAAATCTAATTATGTCAAATGAGAAGTGTGTTATCACACTTTTTAGCAAACCACAAAACTTCTGAAGATGTTTTTTAAGGACTTGAGACAGAATTCTCCACTCATATTCAAAAACTAACAATTTATCACCAGTCGGTCACTTGGTATTTTTTAAGGGTTTATATGTTCTTCTTAAGGATGTGAAGGCGACAGATAGGAAACCAGCTATATCACTAAGGCTATTAAATTATAAACACATGAGGCCAACAGTCAACACAAGAAATTCAAAGAAAAATATATAAGAACGCATTAAAATCAAATTGCTTAAAATCAACAGAGGAGAAAAGGTACTGTAAAAGGTAATAATAACAGCTAATACTTGGTAAGAAAATAATACAAAAAGGCAATTGGAAAGTATCTTGGACTAAATGAAGGTGACAACACAAAATGTGGAAATGGTAAGACTCACTCGCTCAGGAAAATTTTTAGTGTTTACTACATAGAGAAAAGAAGAAAAGTCCTGAAGCAATGACCTCAGTTTCTAATTTAGAATACTAAAAAAAAAAAAAAAAAAAAAAAAAAAAACAGAAAGAGTGAAGGTAGGAACTACTGCCCCACATATGCTGACCCTTTCTGCCCTTCACCCATCCAGGACCAATGGGCAGGCCCAAGCCAAGCTGCTTAGCTTGAGCTTATCAACCAGGACCCCTGCCCAGCCTGCTGGGGAGAGGAGGAGCTCTCTGGCCCACCAGCATGCAATGTGGTCTACCTCCTTACATTCCATCTGTCAGGTCAACCTCCATCACATTGGGAGCAATTAGGTTTGGGTATACAAGAAGCAAATATCTGAAAATAGGAGACTCTGGAGGAATTATTTCCCCATAACTTCTTTAGCAGTAAAAGGAAAGAAACTTCCCTCTGAAAACCTTAACACAAAACTCCTACTGTGAATTCCACACTTGCACCCACAATAAAAGAGGGAAATTGGCACAGAGCTTATACATAATCATAGAGAAGTACAGGAGCACACAACTACAGAAACATACTGCAAAGGAAAAGGGAGAAGCAAGTTTATCACCAAATGATGAAAAATCAAGACAGAGCCCAAAGAAATATAAAACCAGAAAATCTCCTCCTCAAAAGATAGTAACTACTCACTAACAATGGATAAATCACAAGATTGCAGAAATGTAAGAAAAAGAATTCAGAATAGTCATTGTAACAAAACTCAATGAGATGCAAGAGAAACAGACAATCAGTTCCAGGAGATAAAATCCTCCAATGACTTGAAGGAGGAAATTCACAAAAAGACACACTGAAAAAGAATCAAACAAAATTTCTGGAAGTGAAGAATACAATGCAGAAATCAAAACTTCCCTCAAAAATATCAACAGTAGATTAGACCACACAGAAGAAAGCATCTCTGACCTTGAAGACAAAACCTCTAATTTAGTCCAAGCAACTGAAAAGAATAGAAGAATAATCATTAAAAATGAGGACAATATATGGGAAATCCTAGACACCATTAAATTGCTAAATATCCACATAATAGTTATTCCAGAAGTTGAAGAGACAGGTAAAGGCATAGAAAACATCTTTCAAAACATACTGGGTCGTCAGAAAAGTCATGACATAATTTTCTGTTTTTCTGTGCAAAAATGCTCATGACTTTGCCAACAACCCAATATTAACTAAAAATATTCCAAATTTAGAGAAGAATGTGGACATCCGAATCCAGGAGATGCAAAGGATATAAAATAGATATAAGAAGATCTTCTCCAAAGTTTATTATTATAAAACTGACGAGAGAAATACCAAGTTACTTACAGAGATTGCCAAAATACACTAACACTGGATCTGTCAATTGAAACAATGCAGGCAGGAAAAAAATGGGAAGACATATGATTATGTTATACAGCAATTGGGAGATTGCCCTCCAAGGCCTGACCTAATCAGATGACTCCTTGAAAAGCACTGTGATTTCTCCAGCAAATGGTAAGAGAGAAAGTCAAATAGATGTGACCTGGCTGGCTTGGGAAAAAGGCAAACATGTATGCTATGAACTACCTACAGTACCACAGAGAATTTCAGGGAAGCCTCTGAGAGCTGAGAGTAATCACCACCTGACAACTAACAGGCAAATGGGGACCACTGTCCTGCATCCACAAGAAAATGAGCTGTTGCAACAACTAGTGAGCTTGTAAGAGGACCTGGAGCTCCATGAGAACTGCGAACACAGCTAACATCTTGATTTCAGGGCAGTGAGACCCTGGGCAAAGAAGCCAGCTACACCATGCCCAGACTTTTAACCTACAGAAACTGAGACAGAAGCCAGTAAGTCTGTGGTACACAGCATTAGAAAACTAATATACTCCTCTAATGAAATGGTCTGAAGCAGTTTGATATTTGTGCAGAATGTTCTCAGGAACGAAGCTGCAGATACCACTTTCTAAATTAGATACCCTGTATCTGGTCCAGGAGAAAATAAACAATGAACCAAGGACTATTATCAATATGTGACCATATATTGAGTGTTTTCTGCATGACATAACTCCATCAAGCATTATAGAGCTCATTAAAAGTTCTTCATATAACTAAGTGTATACACAATTTATGTGGTCTCCACTTCACCTGGGTTTGTGTGAATAATACGGGTATCAGTACCTGCTTTGTGCATGCTTCTTCTTCCAGGAAAGTAATCTACACTCAAGTTTTCCACAAAGAGCAATGTAACTGTTCTGGAAAAGTTTCACGTTTCCAATATTTGGGACAAACTACTTAAATGTGATCTGGTCATCTCTGTTAACCAGGAGCACAACAGCAAGTGGAATCTAGGCCCTTTATAAAGATACGGGGAATTAGCCTGGTCGACCTCACAGACTTATCTGACAGCTCACCTCGCAAACTCTGAATAAAAGTAGGAGTTTGATTTAAGAAGGACCCAGGCAAGAATAATGTTCATTCCTATGGAAAGCTGCAATTTCTGGCAGTTCCTAGAATAAAATAATTGAAGTTCCCAGTATGCATGAAGACAAGACTGAGCATCCTAGCAATTAAAGAGGCTCTGGAGGGACAGATTACAAACTGGCAGTATTCCCCAGCACCCATGCCTTCATTTAAGCCCTCCTATCAACTTGTCCACACTCTAAATAAACACTTCTTCTGACTAATTAAAATTTGTCATTCTTCCCATAACAAAATGCTTACAGTCAGTGCAGTAGAAAGTCTTGGGAAAAGATAAAACTCCATAAATCAGAGAACTCGGGGACAGATACAAATTGGAAAACATCAGGGAGAATCTCTAACTTGGAAAAGGCAGATTTACCCAACCTCTAAATATTAGCCCTTCCATCTGCCACTAACTTTCATGTGGATTCCTACTGCCCAGATTGTTGTCTATGTTAAAATTCTCTGCTAAGAAAAAGAAGGAATCCTTGGGAGGGAACAGATTCCAGTTTACAGGGCAGGAAGCACAAACGAGCAGGGAAACATCCAGTTGTTAACAGAAAATTCGGATCCTTCAAAATTGTCAGGGATAAGGCTCTTGGACAAAGGAACTTGCCTAAAGGGGCTCCCACTGGCCAAAGTGATCATTTACATATAGAAAAGAAACATGAAATTGTGGACCAAATTAAGTTATTCAAAGACCATCCATGAGTTCAGCTGACTTCAAAAGGAAAAAAAAAAGCTACAGCAAAGAGCAAATGGTAGTCATAAAAGGATAAATGTAATAAAATATAGCTGATTTTTACATACAGAACTATGGGTAAACCAAATAATGCCAGAAAAAGAAGGAAGTATACCAGGACAGGAATGGCTGATCAGGGCCTCAGCGACACAAGTGTAGAAAGAGGAACAACGTGTCATGAACCAGTCATCACAGACCAGGTCAATATAGTACGGTAGTAGGCTAAAAGGCAATTTTTCTGCCAAAGTGATACTTCAACAAGCACACCTAAGTGAAACCCAAGGAGAGAGCATTGTTTTTTAAATAAATTAAATTTTAATAACATATGGTACCAACAGGTGGCGTGGTGGTTAAGGTGCTAGACACTCCCACATGGCCGACCAGGGTTCAAGTCCTGAATCTGGTGGCCTGCTTTCTCACTTCCTCTCTCTCTCAATCTCACCCTCTGTCTCTTTCTGGGCAAACTAAAAAAATATATAATAATAAATGAATGAATAAATAAAATAAATAATTATTTAAAAAAAATTTTAATAACATAAATAAAATGTAACCCCTAAGAAGGAAACTCAGATTCCCAGTAAGTGACTCAGATTTTAATCACTGATTTAGAAAAAGCAACCAAGACCCCAACAGTCAACATCGCATATTGTTTAACTCCGGTTTTTCTGAGAAGGCACTGTTACTAGTGGCTATGTAAAGATTATACAACCCCAAGAAGATGCAAAAAAAAAAAAATTATTATTACTGAAACCCCAGGAGAAGTCTACATAAGTAGATCTATACCCCTAGGAAGATACAAAAAGAAATACAGCAATAATAATAAAATTAATTAAACCCACAAAGCTGATGTTTTAAAATGGGGTAAGTATAAGTGTAGTAATATAATTTGGAATAATCATGTGTGTAGTTTCTTTGTTTGAAGAGTCTGAAATATGTTAATCAGCCACACTAAATTAGTATTTGAAATTAAGGGAATTTAATTAAGTCAGTAATTAATACTGACATAGATAGTGACAAATCGGTTTTTCAAAATTACATTTATTAGCTACATATATTTGTAAGGGTTTGAAAGCTTTCACTGGCCCTTTCACACACTTTTGTTAACACCCTCAGCCTGAAAACTTTCTTCACATACCAACCCATGGACCCACAATGATCAAAGATTGTCTCAAAATCCTACCTAAAGCTAGTAGATTAAATCCTACTCACTCAGACCAATCCTTTATTAAGAATTCACCTCAGCCTTTTGGCTCTCTGAGTAGCACCATGGTGGTTGGCAAGAATATGTACCTAACGAAAGGCGGCAAAAAGGGAGCCAAGAAGAAAGTGGTTGATCCATTTTCTAAAAAAGATTCGTATGACGTGAAAGCACCTGCTATGTTCAACATAAGAAATATTGGGAAGACACTGGTTACCAGGACTCAAGGAACCAAAATTGCATCCGACGGTCTTAAGGGCCATGTGTTTGAAGTGAGCTTTGCAGATCTGCAGAATGATGAAGTTGCGTTTAGGAAATTCAAGCTAATTACTGAGGACGTTCAGGGCAAAAACTGCCTGACTAACTTCCATGGCGTGGATCTCACCCGTGACAAAATGAGTTCCATGGTCAAAAAATGGCAGACCATGATTGAAGCTCATGTCGATGTCAAGACACCGATGATCATTTGCTTCATCTCTTCTGTGTTGGGTTTACTAAAAAACGCAACAATCAGATACAGAAGACCTCTTATGTCCAGCATCAGCAGGTCCGCCAAATCCGGAAGAAGATGATGGAAGTCATGATTCGGGAGGTGCAGACAAATGACTTGTAAGAAGTGGTCAATAAACTGATTCCAGACAGCATCGGAAAAGACGAAGAAAAGGCCTGCCAGTCCATCTACCCTCTCCACGATGTCTTCATCAGGAAAGTCAAAATGCTGAAGAAGCCCAAGTTTGAATTGGGGAAACTCATGGAGCTTCATGGTGAATGTAGTAGCTCTGGAAAAGCTACTGGGGATGAGACGGGCGCCAGAGTTGAACGAGCTGATGGATACGAACCACCAGTCCAAGAATCTGTTCAAAGTTCAGACTTTTAATAGTGACAAATAAAAAGTCCTATTTGTAAAAAAAAAAAAAAAAAAAAAAAAAAAAGTTCACCTCAGTAACTGTATATTTGGTCTGCCCCAATATTTTGCATATCTTGGATTGTAATTATTCTTTCTTGTGAAACTTTAATCTCAGCAACTGGATTGTCTGTCTACTCCATGGGGCAAAAGACTGTCTTATATTCGTTTTATGACTCCCAAGAGTACCTTTAAATTTTCTCTTAAAAGTTGCAGTAAATACTTCTTAACTAAGTCATGGCAAATAAAGGGCTTCCATGGATTAAAATAGTTTTTTTTTTTCTAATCATGGAACCAGAAGAAAACTGCCCATGGCCAGTTGTGGAAGATAGTTGTATTATCATTACTGTGTGAAAAATAATCAGGCATACCAATATTAATGGGAATAGAGGCTATGTATTCTCTGTGACTGCATTTCTTCACCCTTTTTTTCATTTAGAACCTGAAGTAGCAAAGCTCATGTAAGTAGAAATGTCTTGTAGTACTTGAAAACAGAAAATGAAGAAATCATCACAAATACCAAGATAAACTTCTGTTCTTTTATTTTTTCCAGTGAATTCAATAAAATCTAGAATTTCAGACTGGGTTAGAAATGCACCCACACATGAATGTTCATCTGAATCAATTAATTTGGGCCACGCATCATAAAGAGAAATTTGTTTGTTTGCTGGCAAACTTTGAGCTCTTTAAAAATTATCAGAAATCCAGCGTTAGAGGCTCCAAAAGTCACAGTTTGACCTACCATTATAGCTTAGAGCTATGTAAAATCCAGACAACTGTCGGCTGAATTCACAGCAGTGGATTTGAAAGAGCACAACTTAATTCAGTTAAGGCCAGCATTCATTTCAAGTGAATTCATTCGGGCTGAAAATTGTCCCTTTGAATCAACCATTTTCTGGTGATTCGTATTTTACTGAGTTCAGAGTGTGATCTCTACTTCTTCACTCCACACTCTTATTGAAGGCTGATGCTGGAAAAGAATCAGTTTAAAAGACTCTAAATTGACCCACACACACATGTATCAGGCATCGGGCAGCATAGGTCGTGTCCTTTGACATCATGAAAGGAAGACCCATGGCAGGCCCAATACAAAACTGTGAAATAAGCAAAAACATTGGTAACTTCTCACATGTGTTCTTCCCCTTATCCATTACGCTATGAGGACCTGATGGTTTTCTCCGACGTAGTGTCTTTTCTCATAATCTGCTCCCAGTAAGAAATAAAAAGACAAAAGCAAACCCTCATCAATCTTTTAAAAATCTCTGAGTACTCAAGTTAGAATACTCTCTCTCAGAATTACCTGAACTTTTAAGCACTATAGAACAAAGCAAACAAACAAACAGAAACTGCATCTTTTGTAAAGACATTTGACCTGTCAGGATATAGATGGCCATGTATTTGGGTGGAGAGGAGGAGTAGGAGGAATTTCTAATACCAGTTGAATCATAACCCATGCCAGCTACCTTTATCTATAACCTAACCTGCAAGATCTTAAAGTATGCTGTCCTCTCTTCTGTTGTAGTCGTTCTCTCCTCTTCTCTTTTCTCACTACTAGTGTTGGGGTATGTGTGTGTGGAGGGGGGGTAGTATGAATGGCTACACAGAGCAAAGACATACGATACGATGTGTTGCATGTATGTACATAGAGAGATACACACATATTAATTTTACTTACAACTGTGTTTTACCAGAACCAAGATCTCGCCTAAAATTAGTTCAGAGCATTAGCTAATGTTCTAAACATGCAATCCTGATGCCCATGTAAGTCGTAACTAAGTCAATTAGAAGAAGCCACTTACACTCTCTAGGTCTCAGTCCTCACATCTGTCACATGGTACAAAGTGAATAGCTCTTCAGCTCTTTTACAGCTCTAACGTCACACGATGAACTCCAGACAGAAGTTAACAGCTGATAACTGATTTTAAACCATTTAAATAGAGCTAGACAAATAAATCCACTTCTTTATACTTCCTCTTACATTCCATTTTCCCTCAGGACTTTAGGATTTAGAAAATATAAAGACAGGGGCCAGCAGGTAGTATAAGTGCTCACAGCACTGGACTCCCACATGGCCAACTGCAGTTTGAATTCTAGACCAGGCAGCTTGAAAACCAGGCTGGGCATGTGTGTGTGCATGCCCCAAATCCCGGAGAATGGAGAAGGGATTGTGGCATGGCCATCCACCTAGGGGGTGAGTTTTCACGTTCCCTCTCACTGTCTCTATTTCTCTCCAGAGAGTGCATAGGGCATACGTCCTATGGCAAAGACCTCAAAAACCAAAAAGAGGAAGAAAGAAAGAGAGAGAGAGAGAGAGAGGAAGAGAGAGAGAGAGAGAGAGAGAGAAAGAAAGAAAGACAGAAAGAAAGAAGAAAACAGAAAACAGAAAGGATAAAAACAGGTATATACCATCAATGCTTCTCTTGCTATTTTCATTCTTGGATTGGCCCTGCCTCTGAAATCCTAGCATGTTCCTCAGCACTTTCATCATGGACATTTTTGCTGAGGAATTATCTGTGTGCCATGTGACAGTACACACTAGAACTTTCTGTTTAGTAAATGGTTCTGTCTGCTAAATGCTAGTTGCATACCTCCATCTCTGTCACTGTCAAAACCCCAAATGTCCTCACATCAAGAACTATATCACTTTTAAATTGTGCTTCATAATTTGTCACTTAAAAATATGTCATGATATATTTTCATATAAGCTGCTGTAAAAATGGTTTTTTTTTGGAGAGGTTTTTTCGCTATAGGGTGCATGCGCTCGCCAGACAGACAGAGAGAGACATAGAGACAGAAAGAGAGAAATCACCCCCCAATGGGGATGGTCACGCCGCAATCCCTTCTCCTCCTTTCTCCTCTCGGGATCTTGGGCACGCACGCACACGCGCCCAGCGTGAGTTTTAAGCCACCGGGTCCAGGACACGAACCGCGGTCGACTACGTGGGAGTCCAGCGACATAGCCATTACGCTATCTGCTGGTTCCCAAGCTGCTGTAAAATTTGTTCCCATTTATTTGGTTTATTTTGTTGAGGTAGGAGATGGTTTGTCTTTTTCTCTTTCTCATGTGTTCATTTTTTTCCCATGGCCACACTGTAACAGAAACCACATCTGTTTCTTTAGTGTCCCCAAATCACAAATCACAAAAGACTGGGCAGGAATGGATATTCTGTTAATATTTACTCAGTGAAGGAGGACTGTTTTCCTTATTATAAGACTTTAACTAACAATAAGTCATTAAAAAAATTCATCTTAAGAAATTACCAAAAAGGAGACATCTTCTGAGTTCAGATCTTTTCCAATCAATGAAAACCCTCTTACCAGCTGTTCCCATTCAACAGAATTCAATATCTAATATTACGATTTACTTTTAAAATGCTTATTTTTCTACTGACCGGTTTCTTTGGGATTTGACCTAATTTCATTTGAATCGTGAATTCATCAGCTAATGGACACAGCTGAATGGAGAACTCTTAAAGACATTACATTCCTTTATGCTGCTTCAGTGACTATAGTTTTATTACATCTCTTGCTGGGCTTCTATGATTATACATCAACAGACCTGGCCATTATCTTGCAAGTTCTATTATGAAATATTAGGTGGCCCTTTCTGCAGTACAAGCTTTAATATGAGTTGCTTAAATAATTTTATGTAGTTGCTCTGTCTTCTATTTACACTTGATAAATATGTGAGATATAGTTTTGTTTATAGGCTGATAGAGATAGATGCATATATTTATTGACCTCAATGTTCTTCATTCTGTCCAAACCACAACAATAAATGCAATGTGAGGTCTAGCAAATACTCAAGGGCAGATGCACCATCTCTATTATTAGTTGTGGCCTACATAGCTTTTTTAGAATATAGTTATCTCTGGGGATCAGGATTTCACATGGGATAGTCTCTAGTCCTTTGATTCTTGCTGACCAACAGCATTGGCATTATCTGGGATCTCTGGCCCACTACAAAACTACTTAGTCAGAATCTGATTTCCTTTTCTTTTTTTCTTTTTGCAATAGATTGTGTGCACTCACCAAAAAAAAAAAGAGAGAGAGAGAGAGAGAGAGAGAGAGAGAGAAGGACCAGCAGATGACTTAATGGTTACGTCACTGGACGCCCATGTAGTTGACTGTAGTTCGAATCCCAAATCCGGTGGCTTGAAACTCATGAAGGCACGTGTGTGTGCCTGTGCCCAAAATCTCAAGAGGAGAATGGAGGAGAAGGGATTATGGTATGGCCATTCCATGGGGGGAGGGGGAGTGATTTCTTGCTTTCTCTCTCTCTGTTATCTCTGTCTCTCCGGTGAGTGCACACACCCTAAATCAAAAATCTCTCTCCAAAAAAAAGAAAAAGAGAGAGAGAAATCACCCTCCAGGGTGTACAGCCATGCCACAATCCCTTCACCTCCATTCTTCTCTTGGTTTTTGGGCATGCATGCACACATACCCACTGTCTATTTCAAGCCGCTTGATCTACAATTCAAACCGCTCAGTGAGCCATGTGGAATCCAGCCACCTTAACCACTCCTCCACTGGCTGGTACTCAAAATCTGAATTTTAACAAGATCCCCCAAAGATTTGTGAGCACACTGAAGTCTCAGACATGAGACTTTAAACCATGTAATGACAGATTCTGCTGTTATGGTCAAATAAGGGATTGAAATTATGAGATAAACTCTTTTACATGAAAATTTGTTTCAGTCTCCGAATACAATATGAGTGATAACTATTTCACTGTTCTTTGGGTGACATTTTTTGCTAAAACTTACCAAAAAGGATAGTGGTAATTGCAGATAATTACTTAATATAATTCTGAACTAAAAATTTTCCAAAAATATATACCCAACATCTTGATGAGTAAAAAAAGTAATGAGAATGGAATGAGAAGTAGAGAGATAAAAATATACATGGGTTATAACAGTATATTTGACATCACTTTCAGCATAGAAATTTATGAATTTATGTGTTTCTAATACAAGAGTATTGTTTTGCCATTAGCTACCATATCCACTTTAAAAATTGCCACAAAATTATTCTAAAGAGAATTAAACCCAAAACTTCGTATGTACCCAGGTTTAATTTGAGGGGAAAAAATCAGAAGGAAGTCACTTCAAAATTCAGAACAGAAATTTAAAAATGAACTTACATGTGTGAAGAGGATTGTGTATCCTGAAATAGATCCTTTCTTAGGGGGAAAAAATGCCCTTTGTCTGTTTGGCATTAATCGAGCAGTTCCCAACCCAGATTACAAAAAGCACATGACACCCCATTCCCGTTCTGTGGAAGGCTTGGTGAGATGTCTTTTAGACACTATGTACACTAAAACCTTACTAAATATCCCAATAGATCAAAGGGAGAAAGAAGATATGTAAATTTTCTTTTTTTTTAATCTTTTTTTTTTTTTTTTTTTGAGAAGTTTTTGCTTAGGGCACATGCACTCGCCAGAAAGAGAGAGACAGAGAAATAGAAAGTGAGAAATCACCCCCCAGGGGATGGCCATGCACAAATCTCTTCTCTTCCATTCTCTTCTTGGGATCCTGGGCGCACGTACACATGCCTGGCATGAGTTTTAGCCACCAGGTCCAGGACTCGAACCACAGTCAACTACATGGGAGTCCAGTGACATAGCCATTACGCCATTCACTGGTCTCAATATGTAAATTTTCTGACATCCACAAGTATATGCTGATTAAAATTCAATCATGGAGAACAGATAAGCTAGGGACATAGCATTCATATCATATGGCCAGGTAAGCACACAGTATTGAGAGGTGAAATATTAGAATTGACTTCTATATTTCTCCCCCACACTCAACATCCATAGCTCGAGGGCTCATAAATGGTACACGAGAGATGAGAATCTCCATGCATAGCAAAGAAGTGACTTTGTCCTGAGATGCCACAAAGCAAACCTACAAAATTCCTAGCCCAACCTACAAAATTCCCTTGGCCACAGTGGAGAAATGGAATACTGATTCTCGACAGAGCAGGGGAATCGAGCTACGGGAAGTGGCTCACATTGCATGGCTAATTAGTTTCTTCATCAAGACACTCTTCCCCTAAAGCTCTTTATCTAGAAAAGAAAAAGTTCTTTTTGCAAATGGGGACCTTTCTTCCCCTCTCTCGTAGAATTTACAGGTTTAAATATAGCTCTCCTTTTTACTAGGCTTTGTCTTGGGTTCTACCTGAGAAGGGGAAACCAGAATGTGTTTTCAAAAGACCCCACCTCTGCAGAGGTGTGAACTCACATGGCAAGGGGGACTAAGAAATGTTACCTACAACAATTAAAAAAACGGCTACCGTGTCAGAAGCACTAATAACTAAAAACAGAACAAGCTGAACCTGAAATCAGCAACACGGTCCAGGACATCTTCTACCTGTACACATATGCTTAGTGTCTGAGGTTTCCTAAAGCTTCGCAAGGATCACAAATGCTGTCATCTGTCTTAGAGGCTGTGCAAATGAGAGTCTCAGTGCCTTCTGAATTCTGTGTCACTTCACTTCTATGTTTAACTGAACCACCCCTAGCCTCTTTGTACTAAACCAGACCAGTTCTTCCCGCACATTCATACCTTTCAAATATCTGTAGCTAACTGTTCTGTCCCTCATGTGAGATAAAACAAAAGGTCCGATAACATTAAAAATTGGAAATTGAAAAGAATACACTACTGGAGATACCACTGATCCATTAGGAGCTGAATTCTTTTCCTCTGGTAACCATATGAACAGCATTTAAAAATAAAGATTATAAATATTTTTAAATTCCTCCCCTGAAGGAGAAATAAAATTGTGTACTAGCTTCTTACTCAGAAACAGATGGCTATATAAATAAATACAACTTACATCTCCTCCCAATAACCATCTTTTTAATAAAATGTAAATGTATTTTTAGTTCTTGAATAATAATTTCATGGTTAAGGTCAAAGTGCTGTGACAGAGTTTTAAAGTTTAATGTTTTTCTTCAAAAAAAAATAAAATCTAGATGCAAACCCCACAAAGGACTCAGAAAAATATAGGACATCACTCAATATAGGATTGACTTTTGAAGCTCTTAACATTTTCAGGGAATCATATATGGGTCACTAACCACACAGAGCTTATGAAGAGAAACACAGGGAACAATGAGCCTTTGAGGAGAAAATGGAAGTGTCTTTCAATGCAGCTTTAATGATTGGTCCATCTATTGTAAAGAGCTAAAATTTCAGCAAGAATAAATTTGACAGCACCCCACCAATAATAAAGTCCTAAGTGATTTCATGAAGAATAGTTCTATAAACCTTTCCTATGACTGAAAAAAGTCGATAGTGAATCCTAACTGAGACACCAAAGGTGAATAGAGAGAGCAGTGGGATACACATATCCCGCTGCTCAGCTGCCACTGGAAAACAAACCCCAGTCCTTCAAGAAGCATTTCACTGTCAACTTTGTGTTTTTAGTGAGGTCTCACTTTGCTGAGAAATAAGCCATGATGGCAAACGTGTTATCAGTTGGGCAGAAGAATAAATCTATGGCACATAGACCCTTCAAAGCTTTTCCAATGACCAATAGAATACTGAAACACTGTATTACATTCCCCTTTTATTCACTCAACTCCAGTAACATTAAGAAATAATCATACTGTGCTCTATAATCAAACAAACAGAAGGCAGCTGTTGGGCATGATATAATACAAGTTGATAGAAAAGGAATATGGGGAGATGCAGATGGTGGCACAGCAGTAAAACATGATGCTCTTCAAGGCAATCCCACATAATAAGGTTCCTGGTTCAAGTCCAAAGACCTCCCTCAGTAGAATGAGCACACGCTTGCCTACGATTTGGGGCTGGCTGAGAGCTGGGGGTGAATCATGGCATCAGTACCTTGTTCGAGATGCACTATCTCTCTCTCTCTCACTCTCGCTCTTGCTCTCACTCTCACTCTTGCTCATGGAAGAAATAAATATTTAAATACTTTTTTTAAAAAAAAGGGAAGAAAAGAGATGGGAGTTAAGGATTCCTTAATGACAATGATGATGGCTAATCTTTACTGAACTCATTATATAACAGTTACTAAGAAAGTGCCTTTTAAATAGTCTCGATCTCTACCAAAAACAAACAAACAAACAAACAAACAACAACAACAAAAAAAAACTCATAGGAGGGTACTATTCTTATTCGAAATGATTAAACTGAGGCATATATAGATTAAGTAACATATCCAAGGCCACACAGGACATAAACACAAGAGACAGGAGTTATTACAGGACTAGACTACAAAGCTGAAACTCTTGACCTCTATGTTATCTCCTTACATATGCCCTGGGACTTCTATCCCAAGAGAAATAAATAAAAGACAAACCTGATCTGCAGTACTAGTCTTCATTCTCTCTTATCTTTCCTGATGCAAAAGAAAAGTACTTTTGAAGGTACATAAAATAACAGCTCCAGGTATTAAGGTTTTCTAACCTATTCTCCCCCTTTCACCGCAAACCACCAACCAGATTTAACATATGTTTGAGTAGTCTAATTCTGAATCAGCTTCATATCAAAAGTCAGGTCATAACAGAAAAGTAGTTAGTGGGGCAGAAAGACTCATAAAGAAGGATCAGGCTAATTGGAAAGATTTGATGACTCAGGTATCAGACATTACCAGTTAAATCTTCTTCCTCTATGTGCAATTGGGTTCCTGAGATAGTTGGTTAAAGGCATGGATATAAACTACTGACTGACCCAGTCTTAAGAAACATCAAGTCAATCAATGGCAAATAAACAGATGGCTCTGGGGTCTTAACTAGACTTTCTAAAAAGGTCCTCCTGTCAATAAAAACCATCTGGCTTTAAGAGAAGCAGTACAAAGAAGAAAAGTGATAAAGAACAAGCTGTTGGGTTATCAGAAAAGTCATGATGCATTTTTGGGTAGAAAAATACATCATGCCTTTTCTGACAACCCAATATATTGATGAAACTAACCTTACCTCATTTAATGGAAAACTACATGATATGACATCAAGCTTACATTCTCTCTCAAACTCAGAGGACATCTGGGGCTTTCCGGTTGAGTGTCCACTGAAAACAGGACAGGGAGTAAAAGAAGGCCTACATCAGGAGATATGGCATCAGGAAACTGAGGCTAACTAGGTAACACAATTTCTAAAGTTCCTGCCAGTACTAAGAGTCTCTGATTCTGCTAGAAAACCTCAATATGGGGACCAGCAGTTAGCATAATGGCTATGTCGCTAGACTCCCATGTAGTCAACCGCGGTTTGCTTCCTGGACCTGGTGGCTTAAAACTCACGCCGGGCACGTGTGCGTGCATCCCCAAGATCCCAAGAGGAGAATGGAGGAGAAGGGATTACGGTGTGGCCATCCCCCCTGGGGGATGATTTCTCGCTTTCTGTCTGTCTCTCTCTGTCTTTCTAGTGAGCGCACGTACCCTATAGCAAAAACCTCTCCAGAAAAAAAAAAAAGAAAGAAAGAAAGAAAACCTCAATATGTTCAGTCTTTGCCTATAAAGTTGAATAGAGTAAGGGACTAGAAGCAAAGGGGGTGGAATCCAAATATTAATGACAAAAGTCACAGTCCAGCTTCCCCTTGAGTACTTCTGTTGATTATTGCTTTCTTAGCAGTTAAGAAAGGACATGAAAATCTTAGTGGCCAATTACTACGCTCAATTACCAGGCCATACAAAGAATCCAAATATAATATATTCATAGATCTCTCCCACAGTGTGTTTCTATTCCTTATCCCGTACCCCTTCCCACAGGCTATTATTTTTAGCATGTTTAAATTATTTATTATGGCTTACTTATGAGAACTTGATTTAGTAACATCATATAATAAGGAGCGGACTGTTATCTTCCTCATATAAAAATAAAAACATACATTAACAAGAAATTAAATTCTGATACATACTACAATATGCATGAACCTTGAAAACATGCTAAGTACAACAGACACAGAAAATCAAACTAATATATGATTCCACTAAATAGGAGATGAGGTACCTAGAATAGGCAGATTCATATACACAGAAAGTAGACTAAAACTACCAGGGGTTGGGGTGAAGGAATAGGGAGTTGTTATTTAATGAGTACAGAGTTTCTGTTTGGGTGATAAAAAGTTCTAGAAATGGATAGTGAGGATGGTTGTAAATGGACTTAATGCCATTGGATTGAAGACTTTGAAATGACTAAATGGAGCCAGCCAGTGGCAGGCTATTAAGGCAGCTGGACCTCACATGGCCAACTACGCAGTTCAAGTTCCAAACACACCAGGCACTCATGCTTGCATACCCAAAATCCCAAGAGGAGAATGGAGGAAAAGAGACTGTGGCATTACAATCCCCCCTTCCCAGGGGATGCCTTCTCACTTTCCCTCCCTCTCTCTGTCTCTCCAGTAAGTGCACACACTCTAAAAAAATTTTTAAATAATAAATTATGCGTTATGTATATTTTACCACACTAAAAAAAGAAAGCATATGGTATCCCTTAATTACCAAAATGATAAAAAATAAAACCACAAATTTCTCCCAAAAATATTTTAAAGAGAAGTGATTATATGTTTCATGAGAATAAGGACAAAATCTGATTTACTTACTACTATTAGCACTGTAGACTCTCCATAAATATTTGCGTAATAAATAAATGCTTAAAAGGAAGGAAAGATTCAGGACCAACAGTTGGCATAATGGCTATGTCGCTGGGCTCCCATGTAATTGACCGCGGTTCAAGTCCTGAACCCGGAGGCTTAAATTCACGCTGGGCATGTGTGCGTGCGTGCCCAGGATCCCAAAAGGAGAGTGGAGGAGAAGGAATTGCTGCGTGGCCATCCTCCCTGGGGGATGATTTCTCGCTTTCTGTCTGTCTGTCTCTCTCTGTCTTTCTGGCGAGAGCATATGCCCTATAGCAAAAACCTCTCCAAAAAAAAAGGAAGGAAAGATTCTCCTAAATAAGAAATAAAATATCGAAAGGCATAAAATGTACTATCCATGAGAAAGTAAAATGAAGCATATGCCAAAATACCAACGCTACGATACCTAAGCTTCTTCAGGGAAGGGGAAGTATCTATCTCATCTATACTTCCTTCACAGCATATAGTACATTGCACACAGTAGGTGGTTCATAAACGTTTGTAGGATGTGGTAAAACACTATATGATCATAAAATCAATGTCATGTTATTGCTCAATTATTTCTCTTTTTAAAAATTAGTTACTCTTTGTAGATGTACAAGTCCCTATCACAGGATTAAAAAAAAAAAAAAAAAAAAAAACCTCACTCACACCTTCCACAAAGTGAAGGTAAAAATATAAATAGCTAGAACAAGTCACTCTCAGGGAAAAAAAGGAAAGAAAAACAGCAAACACAGGGCATGTCATCTTCTAAACAGGAAAAAAAAAAAGTTTTAAAAACAGAAAAACTGAAGTAGAAAAAAAGAATAGTTAGAATAGTTTGTAGTGGATCTTTATTTGTTAGGAAATAATAAATGAAAAAAAAGGAAATTTATACTCTCTAGAAGAAAATTCATCATCACAAAACAATGTCTAAGCTTTATAGTAAATAGTTAAATGAATACAGAAGCACACTGGAAGTTCCACAATTACTCATAATAAACTATAACACCTTATCAATATTTCTCTGTCTATCAAGTAATAAGATGTCCTTTCTTAAATTTACTCATGACACAAAAATTACACAGAACTAGCTTATGGTCAACATGCAAGTTACTCATTATTTTTCTCAACTAATATTCATCATTTACATCATTTACATTTTATGTGAATTACTAAGTTAAAGTGTACCTAGTATACTATTTGTAAAACAAACAAACAAAAAAAATGTCAGCATCTTACTATTCAACACCTATAAAAGAGGTGGATCCATACAAACTCACCAGGACCATGAAATGTATTAGCCTCACTTTGAACAATATTAAAATGTGTCCTTCAACTTCAACCTCCCAATACCAAACACAATATGCCAATTAACAAAGGAAATAGAAAATGCCAAGGTTTATAGTGCTACCTCTCAATTTTTATCTTCTTTATCAGCTGCCAAGCATCATTTTGGAGTAGCCTGTCTGCCCCAGTCCTTCATGCACAGAGGGGTTCTCCATTAGCATCCAAAATGCTAACCATCCACTCTTACAGCTAGCACTTCAAGCAAAACTGCAGGAAGGTTATCGCTTAAATACATGAAAGCATAACCACTACAGGTATAATGATGCAAAATACCACCACACTGACCTCTGCTTGGCAGCATGCATTTTTGTACTCCAGAGGGGAGGGAACGGGGAGGAAGCCCCAGATCCCTAATATATTAGAGATATTCATTCCACTCAGAACCAGTCCAGCTAAATTCATGGGCATCAGTTTACCGGAATGAAAAAAGTGGTCTCCCGTCCTTCACTTGCTTGATTCAGAGGGCACGCCGTCAAGCACATTCAGGCAAAACAATCTATACGATCTCTTTAAGCTATAATAAATAAGACTAGTTTCAGAAGAAGAAATGAGACTCAGCTATGGCAAAGAAGCAGCCCTTAAACCTTTTCCTCGTCTTATCACTGCTACTGGTGTTTACAAACTACAAGCAATAGCTTCGAGAGCCTCAAGAGAGAGACTCTCCCATGAGTAACCTCCTATCAGATCCCTAATTTAAATAGCCCCTTTATCAATCTGTGATGTTTTTGGCAGTTAAATAGAAGGGAGTGAGTAAAATGACATGCATAAAACGAATCCTTTTCAAGTTGCAAATGAGTGAGTCAGGATTCAGACTTGCCGAGATGCTCCAAATTAAAACCCTTGCTATAATTTTAAGCATGCTCCGTCTTACCGTTTTGCTGTTGTCTCTCTCAGGCTCAATTCACCTGGAACTCTTTAACATGTCTCTAGCAATGTGTTTGCACCAGGCCAGGCTCACACGGCAACTGAATTCACATCTTTCTGCACTAGCAAGCTGAAATGGTACGGCCGTACTACAACCGAGAGAGGGGGAAGCACAAGCAAAAAAAAAAAAAAAAAAAAAAAAAAAAAAAAAAAAAAAAAAAAAAAAAAAAAAAAAAACCAAAATCACCTAAGAGAAGCTAATCTCAGTGGAATAGGACCAAAAATGGCTCAGAAGAGCACAAAGGATGTGTTAACATTCTGTATCAATAACTTCAATGTTGATTTGGGAAAAAAAAAATCATTTTTTTTTTCTCTAAACACGATGGACTTGCCTGTGGAGTTCCCAGGAAGGCAGAGTAACAGGGCTCTGCAGCAGCATTGCAGCCAAAGTAACCATGCATATGCTGTCCAGGCAATTCACAATACACTGTCTATTCAGAAAGATATTGATTTGCAATGCAGCGCTGCTTCAAAAGGATACAGAACAGGGAGCCAAACAGCTAATGGTGATTGCATAGGAGGAAAAACATTTAATCAAGGGGATGGAACTCATCATGCTCAATTCAATTCTTTAAAAGCACTGGAGAAGACAGTAAGTGTCCTGAGTGACAACCCCATTAAGCAATAATCTCAGGTCCTATGTAAGACCAAGTTTAGGTTACCATCATTCATGTTGCAAAAGCTGCAAAAATGGTGTAATAGTTCTATGTGCATGTATCTGTCATATGCAAATGAGACATAATGAGAACTAAAATAACCAGGCACCAAATACGTGAAGTATAAAAAAATGCACAGGTGCAGGATTTACGGGACCAAAGTGATAGAACACATAGGTATAAGCCTGCAAAATTCCTGGTGGGCTTATCTCATACCACCCACACAAATAAAATACCAACACAAACCAGATCTCACAATCCTGAGGCAATTTGTGCCAAGTCATGCCACAAGGTTCTGGTGGCAAATGAAAGATACTAACTGCTACTCTCATAGCGACCCCTGCAGGAGAGTGGTAGATCTACAATTCATCCTTGTTTGAAGAAGCTCTTAGCCTCAGAAAACAGAATCACAAAAGAGCATGAACTAGACTAAGACATAACAATATAACTGAGAAATACCTAAAGAAGGATATAATAAGCCAGGCATAAAATCTTACCTCATAAATATCCACCCGTTTAAGAAATTAAGTTTTAAGACAAAGCAACTATTATCTCTGTGTTGGGTGGTCAATATTCCCAGAATTCTCAAAAGCTGGATATATAGTGATGATCAGAAAGCTCTGGGAAAAGTGTTCTTCCTTCATATCCTAATTGGTTTAAGAGAGTCATTGACCCCATTTACAAACCAAAACTCTTCACTGTCGTCATTTCAAGTGACACTGAAAACATTCAACTTAATTTTTTTCCTTCAACACAAAATCTCATTCCAAATCTAATAAAAAGTTCCTCGTTAACAAATATATACTTCCTTCTTCACCACAGCCAAGAGAGAAAGCTATCTCCTTAATATCTGAAAACTACTCAATTATGTGAACATCATTGCTGCAGAGAGAACTTTATCACAATAAGTCTTTCAAGAACTTGAGATTTTGGGAACCAGCAGTTAGCGTAATGGCTGTGTCGCTGGACTCCCACGTAGTCGATCGCGGTTCGCGTCTCGGACCTGGTGGCTTACAACTCACGCTGGGCGCGTGTGCGTGCGTGCCCAAGATCCCAAGAGGAGAATGGAGGAGAAGGGATTGCGGCGTGACCATCCCCCCTGGGGGGTGATTTCTCGCTTTCTGTCTCTATGTCTCTCTCTGTCTGTCTGGCGAGCGCACGCACCCTATAGCAAAAAAACCTCTCCAAAAAAAAAAAAAAAAAGAACTTGAGATTTTGCTTGTGATTGCTCATCCTCCCAGCACACAGACTCTCCTTTTTCAGAACCAACAGCATTTCCTATTAAAATAATTTAGGACTTAGGGGCCAGCAGGTGGCGGGGTGGTTAAGGTGCTGAACTCTCATCTGGCTGACTGCGGTTCAAGTCCTGAACCTGGTGGCTTGCTTTCTCACTTTCTCTCTCTCTCTCTGATAAAATTAAAACATAAATAATAATAACACGGGACCAGCAGTTAGCATAATGGCTATGTCGCTGGACCCCCATGTAGTCAACCGCGGTTCGTGTCCCATACCCGGTGGCTTAAAACTCACGCCGGGCACGTGTGCATGCGTGCCCAAGACCCCAAGAGGAGAATGGAGGAGAAGGGATTGTGGCGTGGCCATCCCCCCAGGGGGTGATTTCTCACTTTCTGTTTCTCTGTCTCTCTCTGTCTTTCTGGCGAGTGCACATGCCCTATAGTGAAAACCTCTCCAAAATAATAATAATAATAACAAATAAATAAATATATCTTTAAAAATAAATAACAATTTAGGATTTAATCATATTGCCCCATTAGAATCTCTTTATTGTTGACATTCTCCCCAAATTAAGATTCTTAAGAGACGAGCCATATCAATTGCATAGTTTTTTTATTCATGCATAGCACATAACACAACACAATTCTATGCATCTAGCAATATTAAATATTTTTTAAAAGTAATAAATTTGCCAATTCCATATTAGGGCTAGAGTTTATTCTAAAGCAATCTCCCCTCTCCTCTCACTAATATTCCCTGTAAAAAAAAAAAAAGGAAAAGAAAAAATCCATGTTAGAAGTACTACTTTAGGGCCAGCCAGTGGGATGGTGGTTAGGGTAGCTGAAACCCAGATAGTCACTGCACAGTTGGAGTCCTGACCCAGCAATTTGAAAATCATACATACACATACATATCCAAAGTCCTGAAAGGAGAAATGGAGGAGAAGGGATTTCTGCATAACCATTTCCCAAGAGGGCTGCTTTTTCAACTTTCCTTTCTCTCTGTCTCTCTCCAGCAAGCGCACGTACCCTGAGGCAAAATTTTTTAAGAGTTACTCCAGTTGTGTCAACTAAGTAGTTCTTATATCTTTTTTTCTCTAGAGTTAGCTGATAAAAATGGGTACAATGTCCATATTTACTAATAAATG
Source organism: Tupaia tana (assembly GCA_026018925.1). Lineage (NCBI taxonomy): Eukaryota > Metazoa > Chordata > Mammalia > Scandentia > Tupaiidae > Tupaia > Tupaia tana. The sequence continues at coordinate 65,042,976 of JAKSZU010000003.1, read as the reverse complement.
CTGTATAAAAACAATAAGCTTAACACTAAAATTTCTCCTTTATTCTTTCATTATTTCATTCAATAATCATGTGCTGATGTGCTCAGGAACGTGAATGGTCATGTCCTCTGCATTCAAGGAACCTAATGAGTGGTTAGAAATAAAGTGATTACAATACACTGAAATGAGTATTTAAGAGCACTCAGTTGTACACAAATAACCCTACTCAAGTGGCTCAAAAAATATTTCATGGAGAAGTAGTATAAAGCTGTTGATTCTCAGTTTTGCCCAGGAAGGGATGGGCATCTGAGGAATAGCGTGACAGGGCTAAAGTCTCAGAGGTTTGAAACTGGAAGCCGTCTGAGGAAACAACCAAGCAGTACACGCTGTGAAGTAGTGGTGGCAGCAGCTGGGAATACCAGGGGATGGCTTGATGCCAGAGCTTACGGAGCCTGTAAGCCATGCTAAGAAGTCAGGAACTTTATCCTGCAGGAAGTTACTATCTAATCCAACAGGCAGACCTTAAAGGCCAGAGGCAGAGAGTAGCTTTTTTTTTTTTTTTTTTTTCATTTTACAACAAGGTAATAGTGTAGAAAAAGGATTAGAAGAGTAAAGGGTGGGATGGAGAATGTGGGGAGGCCGGGTGGGAGGCTAACACAATAGTTCAGATAAAGCTCAGAACTGAAGCAGTGAAAATGGGGATAGGAAGGCAAAGCTGGTTAAGAGACATTCAGGTTGAGTTACTTGTTGAATGATCAGACGTGAGGTTTATAAGAAAGGAAAAACCTAAGTGCACCCATGAGCTTCTAATATAATTAGGTGAAAGTGGAGTTATAAACTAAAGGAGAGGATACAGGAAGAACCGAAGTCTGAGGAGGAAGGGAAACTAAAGAATTCAGTTTTTGACCTGGTGAGATTCAGGTGTCTCTGGAACATCCAAGCGGATATGTTGAGTAGACAGCTATCAACTTAGAAGGCAAGTTATACGATTATGTGCCTTACTCAGGGTTTCGTAGAAATAGGGATGAGCATGGGCCAGTAGGTGGCACGGAACTTAAAGCACTGGATCCCACGTGGCCAACTGTGTGGTCCAAGTCTGGGCCTGACATAATGGTGCATATGTGTGTGTGCCCAAAATCCCAGGAAGAGAATGGAGGAGAAGGGACTGTGTCATGGCTATCTCACCCATACCCTGGGGTGGGGAGTGATTTCTCACTTTTCCTCTCTCTCTCTCTCTTTCTCTGGAGAGTGTACATGCTCTACAGAAAATAAAAAAAGAAAAAAGAAAGAAAGAAAAAGGAAAAAAAGAAAGAAAGAAATAGGGCTGAGCCAGGACTCCTATTTGCCTAACTTGTAAGAAGCCTGCTCTCAGTAACGAGGCATGAGGAGGCAGGACAAGGATAGCCAAAGAAGAATGTGGCCTCAGATGAAACAAAAGTACCCAACATTAGTCCCACTGCAAGCAAGAGGAGCAGCATTCTATGCCCTGGGCTAGTCCGTTATTGACTGAGGAAGTTCTTCTGTTAGTCTAGGTACCCACTGACCAAGCAGATCTTAGTAGGAAATCAAGAGCATCTGCAAACTATAGTTCAGTCATAGTAAACAATTTTCTTTTCCCTCAGAGCTGAGTCCTACCTTAGGAATCTTTATCTTTGCGTTCTGTTTGACTAGAATACACTTCCCCAGCTATTTCTTGGCTGACTCTTCAGCTGGATCTCAGGAATCGCCTCCTCAGATCTCTTCCCTGGCTTCCCTCTGCTGTTGTTCCCATCTCCCCACCACAGTGCACTGTTTTTGTTCACTGCTTAATTTACTATTTGTTTGTCTTCCTCCTCCACTAGAATGTAAACTGCTCAAGAGCATGGACTTCTACTCATTTGTTCTGTTTCCCCAGCTTCAAGAACAGCACTCAGTACTTGTTAAATAAATAAAGAGTAGAAGGAGTTACGGATGACAGTTCAAACAAGTTTTGTGAGCACAAGTAGAATGGAAATGGATGGGGAACTTGAGGAACGCTTTGGGAGGAAAAAATAGTATCGACAAATACCTACAACTACACAAGAAATCAGGCCATAAAACAAAGAAGTAAAGATAGTGGCTAGAGGGTGGAGATGCAGAAAGTTAGTCTTCATGTTAAAGGGATACAAGATCTACTGCTATTAAGTCTGTCCTTGTTAGAGGACCTTGGGATGTATCTGAAACCATATCACAGTAGAACAAGAGTACAGGTTAAAATAAAATTTCTAGCTTCAAAGAGAAGATAAAAAAATTCTTATAAAAAAACATCACTCATTAGAGATAAAAATAGGAAAGAAGACTGACCAACAAAAATCCTATAACCTGACATCTTCTTAAGTCATTTTCATGTAAACAAATATGCAGCCCTTGAAATGCTTGACTTTACATGAGGTTTTTAAAAATTCTACAAAGTAATGTGCACTTTCCTGACTTTTAAAGTAGATTATAATAAACAAAATCTAATATCCCACTGATGGTAAAGTCAATTATGAACATTAGTAACAGCCCTCAGGATTTAACAGCAGGTATAAAGGGCCAACTGACTCATAATATCAATAACCAGACATCTAGGCATTTTTTTTAATTTTTACTTTTAATATTTTATTTTTCTAATAACATCTTTAATATTTGGGTGGTATTTGGTATAAGGTGTGAATACATTTTACTTTTTACCCCCCAGCGAGATAAGCTGATTTAAATATATTTTTTGAATAGTCCATATTTTCCCACTAACTAGATGCAAGTCTTGTAACATTTATACTATCTTTATCATATTTGGATTTTATTACTTAATTTTTCTCTACTGATGCCGTTCATTACTTATACTCCCATGTATTTGGAGGAATGTCATTTAGTAAAAATGCTTTCTCAAAATACTGTGAAATTTTGGAGAAGTACAAGTTAAAAGCCATTTCTTAAACACTATACCAAAATTAAGCACATGTCATTCATAGCATTTCCTAAGAACTTTAGAATTTTTCTCTTAACGTTATGCAACTTTGAGTGTTTTCTGGACTCAAGTGTGAAAAAAAGGAGCTAACATTTTCAGCAAACACAATTTATTCTATAACCACCCAATCATTTGTTCCTGGAAATCTTTGCATTCTGTTATATCATACCCTAAAAGCAAAACGGCTTATGGGGGAAATAAGATTGAGGACAGACCATTCAAAACCCAGGTACCCAGAGGACTAATAAAAACAGAACAGTTCTACTAAAACACTCACACAGACCCTATCTTCTTCATCTCCGTATTTTCTATAGTGCTGATACAGTTTTGCTGTTTCCTGACTGGAGATAAATCTTGATGGTCACTGTGTACTACAAAAAATATGTCCAGGTGAAAAAAGTTCACTTATGAACTTTGTCTAGATTGAAAATTAAACATCCAAAGACAGATTTATAGTAGGGGAACTTTAGATTATTATGGTTGTCAAGAAGCAGAGTCGAAGGTTCAACACCATGACTTTAAGAACAGAAACAGGTAGAAACTGACTATGATAATAAAAAGACAAGACTTATTCTTGACTGGCTTTCAAAATTCTGATATTGGAGCACAGTCCTGCTGCTACTCAAGGTTTCAGCCTATTTCTTTTTGTGGAACAATTTTCCTCTTTCCTGTATGTTGTGTTTCCCGATAGTGTGTTCTCAATTACCCTGGATAACAACCTGTCTGAATTACTCTGAGTAACAACTTGTCATTGCTTCCCTTTAGTTGAATTTCTAAGCCTTGTCACAAAAGATCTGTATTTGTATTAAAACATATACTGGTTTCCTACATTCCAGTCATATACATGGTTTTCTAAATACCAACCATACACATGGCTTTTACATACACACAAGTGCATATTTATGTACTTATTATTTATTGGCGTAAAATATCAATACATGAACATTTCCATGGCTCGGTACAGTTCAGTTTTTTCTGTTTAGGGCCTAGCAGAAACACAACTGGAGTTGTGATGTGGGTCCATGTCTTATGCATCTGGAATGGACAAGACCCAAATGTAAAATTATTTTTATTACAACTACATTCAAACAAGAACAGTATCTGAGGGTTCCAAATGTGTAGCACTAATATGATCTGAGAAATGTGAATTAAGTTATAAGCCTTCCATGGCAGACACAAAATCCTTGGGAAGCATCAAAAAGAAAGGCAAAAGGCATTAAGAAAAGATGTGAGGATTTCTTCTCTTCCTGGTGTCAAGATGCCAGTCAGGGCTGAGACTACAAATCCTTGACTGTCAAAAAGCCTCTTAAGGAGCTATGTTTCACTCTGCTTTAAATTTACCTAAGTTTTCCAATCAACTATGAAAAGGAAAAAATATTTTAGTTCAGTGTTACAAGTCAACTTTATTGCTTTTATAAACTTTTTTGTAGAGGTTTTGCTATGGGGCACGTGCACTCACCAGAAAGAGAGAGAGACAGACAGACAGAAAGCAAGAAATCACCCCCCCCAGGGGGGATGGCCACACCACAATCCCTTCTCCTCCATTCTCCTCTCAGGATCTTGGGCACACACGCACACATGCCCAGCATGAGTTTAAGCCACCGGGTCTGGGACTCGAACCACAGTCGACTACATGGGAGTCCAGCAACACAGCCATTATGCTAACTGCTGGTCCCACTTTTATAAACTTTCCTCAGCTTTCTAAAATTTTGCTTTGTTAGAAAATCTGGAAAATTCCAAAAGGGAGAAAAAATATTCTTAAAATATCCTAAAAGGGGGACCAGCAGTTGGCGTAATGGCTACGTTGCTGGACTCCCATGTAATTGACCGTGGTTCAAGTCCCAGACCCAGTGGCTTAAACTCATGCCGGGCACATGTGCATGTGCGCCCAAGATCCCGAGAGGTGAATGGAGAAGGGATTGCAGCGTGGCCATCACCCCTGGGGGGTGATTTCTCGCTTTCTGTCTCTCTCTCTCTTTCTTTCTGGCAAGCACACATGCCCTATAGCAAAAAACTCTCAAAAAAAATTATATATATATATATATCCTAAAAGGGACCAGAAAATGGTGTAATGGTTATGTTGCTGGACTCCCACATAGTCGACCCTGGTTTGAGTCCGGGACCTGGCAGCTTAAAATTCACACCAGGCCCAAGTGTGTGCATTCCCAGTATCCCGAGAGGAGAATGGAGGAAAAGGGAATGTGATGAGGCCATTTCTCCTGGGGGAGAGATTTCTCAGTCTTTCTGTTTCTATCCCTCCGGTGAATGCATGCACCCTATAACAAAAAATTCTCTCAAAAAAGAAAAATCCTGAAAATATGAATATACAAAAAATAATTTTAACAACATTTGACTCTGCCACTGATCTAGTATGTACTTTAAATTTTTAAATTAAAAAGTCCTCGCTAAATATTGGGTCGTTGGAAAACTCATGATGCATTTTTGCATAGAGAAATACACAAAAATAATGTCTGGACTTTTCTGCCAACCCAATAATTTGCTTATTTTATCTCACTCTAAATATCTAAGAAATAAAATAAGAAGAACCTTGGGAAGGAATAGATAACAATGCTGTACATTCAACAATCAACGTTTCTCACAATGAAAAAAATAACCAACCAAAGACACAACTAAAATTAAAACATGTGCTCCTATGTAATTTAGGTGACTTTCCTGTGATCGATGCTTTAGTATTTGCCTTTTCAAGCTAACACTGTTATAATTTAGATCATTCCAAAAACACAGGTACATCACCCTCAAAGAACAGAAAGCAAACCCAAGCAGACATTTGGCTAAGGAAGATTCATTGTATTATATGATCATTTAACCAGTCTAATCTCACTGGTGTAAGAGAATCGGGTTTGCTATGAAAGGCATAAGTAGCAGGGATGTTAATAACTCAAATGCTTAACTCACTTAGCCAGTACAATAGTATTAACAGCAACATTCAAATAATAGTTAAACCTTTTTGCCACTCCTTGTGCAATGTTTTACTTAAATGGTTATTAAAATAGGATAGGTTCTTGTTTCCAGACAGAAGTAGAATAAATTATTCAAAATAGCCAGCACATCTTTTCCTGAGGAATGGCTCTTCCCCCTGTATCGTCAAATGCAGTCTAGGCATGGCCAGTCAAGAGACCTAACTGAGACCAATCCTTCCCCCGGCCTTTTCCAAGCAGAGCTTGGTTGCACCCTACCCCTTTATCCTTGATGATGGTAAAAGGCATTAAGTAAGTATCAGCTTAGGAGCAGCCAGTACCAGTGTTTCTAGCTATGAGAGAAGCATGACTGAGATAATGAAGTATTAAGGACTAAAAGTAGGAATGACGGAAAGCGCAGAGACAGACACTGCTAAAAACACAGAATCCAGAATCCCTGGTCTCAGCCTCTGATGTCCATAGCACTACTGGCTGCCTGACTTTCCAAAGGGTGGTTCTTCAGCCCTTGTTTCTATTCTGCCACACTTATCCTCCCAATAAATTCCTTTTTCTTCCTCCAGCCACTTCAAGTTGATTTTCTTGTAACCAAGAGTGCAAGTACACATGGGAATACGTGTTCAAAAAGGATTAGAGCTACTGTGAAGCACTAATGCCCAGAGCTAGAATAAGTAATTGAATAGATGTGTGGCTTTAAACTATAGGAAAGGAAACCAGAAGGTTGATGTCGACTTATATCATAGGAAGAAATGACGGATTTCATAGCAGCCAAAGGTTTTTACAAAGCTCCTTCACATACCTAAGTATATACAATATTTCCATAAAGTTGTACTAAATTGAGTATTGTATCTACTAAATTCTGTTATTTACTGTTATAATTTATAGGGGAAAGCCATGGAGCATTAGTTATGAATCAATAATCTGCACTTGCAGTAATCCTAAATGTTTGTTTAGACTGATTAGTTTAACCAGGTATGCAGGTTTTGTTTTCTTGTTTTTGGAGAGGTTTTTGCTATAGAGCGTGTGTGCTCACCAGACAGACAGACAGAGACAGAGAGACAGAAAGCGAGAAATCACCCCCCAGGGGGGATGGCCACGCTGCAATCCCTTCTACTCCATTCTCCTCTCAGGATCTTGGGCACGCGCACACACATGCACCGGTGTAAGTTTAAGCCACCGGGTCCGGGACGCGAACCACAGTCGACTACAGAGGAGTCCAGCGACATAGCCATTACACTAACTGCTGGTCCCCCCATGTATCCAGGTTGGTGTTTTATCACATACTCAAATTTCAGGCATGGTACCTAAAGGGAAATAAATTAACCAGTCTTGCAGATACTATCTATACATTTTTGGTAAATTTCACCACCCATGAGTAGCTAAGGAATTACACCGAAATTATAACATTGAAATCAGAGTGTTGCACCAATCTTGGCCTTTAAATTCTTCAGACCATGAAGGAGAAAGAAGGTTATTTAAAATTAAAGAAGCAATAGCGAGGGGATTTTGGAAAAAGTCACAAAAGCACACTAAGGACTCATGGCGTTTATAAAGGAAATGCTAAAATAACTTTATAATCTATCTTTTCAGTTTCACTAAGGGATTTTTTTCTAGGTTTTACTCATGTACCAACCATTTGTTGAGCTTTGTATTAAGCACTACAGGGGGTATAAAGATGAATGAGACACAACCGCCGTTCTCACAGATACTTACACAAATAAATACAATACAAGAAATAATTGCCATGGAAAAGGTAACAGAAAATACTATGGGAGTTGGAGTGACAAAAACTTCAGAATGACATATCAAGCAAAATTGGTAGATTTTCACTTTAGATCATCAAATCCTGAATACTAGAATCACAAGGAATTTAATAAGAAACATGTTGGGGAAGGAGGGACTGTATGTCCAAAGACTAGCAATGATCGGTCTTAGCACAAGAACTATTATCTGTATCTGTATGTAATCTGATAATTCAACAAAGAACCTTTGTAATGTCATCAGAGCTTGGCCTAGAAGAGTAGAACAATTTCCATAATGTGAACCCTCAACAATGGTTCTTTTCTGGTGGAAGATTAATTGGGTGGACTCCAGGGCCTCCAAGTACATTGTCTGCCCATATGGTCCAAAGATGTGTTTCTTCCTAGTTGTCTTGGACACAGACAATTTTTTCCCATGCTCCTTAAGGAAAATTTAGCTTTGAGAATTGCTGCAACAGCTAGTCCCAAGGAACATGGAGACCATCTTGACCTCTCTATTCTTTTTCCTGAAATTGATTCTAATTTAGGGAAAGTGAGGTTTTACTTTAACAACACAAAGGCAAAATAGATTAACTTAGTTTTATTACTCCTCCCCTGCAGCTCCTAATTCCCTCAACAGTCATCACTTCTCCTACTTATTCAAGGAAGCGTCAGATCATATGAACCACAGAGCAACTTCTTGACTGAACCCAGCACAATCACTTCTTTCTATGTATTCAACTCAGAACTCAAAGGGATAAAAATAAGTTTGACAATGAAACCATCTAAACAGGCATACTGGAACACAAATTTGAACCTAAATTCAGAAGCAGAATGGCTAGAAGGAGAAGAACGTAAGCTCAAGAATTAGACAAACCTGGATTCCCATTCCTGGCCTTGGGAAAGATACTTAACATGTGGAAATAAAAACAATAGTTCCTATACTGAAGAGGGTTGTTGTGAGGCTAACTGGTATACAAAATGCTTAACATAGTACTCAGTAAAGCAAAGGCTTTAATAAACCAGTGATAAACAATGCATATTTAGCAGTGAGCAGACTAAGTTTTTTTGTTTGTATGCTTGTTTTATATTCATTTAACCACTGTATACCTTTCACAGTGTACAAGATGGTTTTTCCAGCATGAATACAGTATATATTATTCAAATCAGAAATGTTACCATATATACATTATCATCAACCTTTCATTTTTGTCTTTTAAATGTTTTCTTTGTGGCACTAAGTTTTTAGGCACCTCAGACATCACCCTGGGGCTTGTAATTCTGCCAGAGGTCTGGTGCTAGCCTTGCTTTTCTTGGTTTATATCCACCTATGCATGTGCTTCTCCATCAGCTATGGGCTGTCAGGCTCATTTTTCAGTCAGGCCTTAATTCTATCAGCTCCTATGAATTTTCTTCCAGTTTCTCTTGTTCTGTTTCTATTGCCATCACACTTTGCTTTTGCACCATTCCATGAAATTCAAACACTTTTTAAACAGTTATAGAAGTTACGCCACAGGCCTTCTTGATATATCCTTTGGCTAAAAGTAAAAAGAGCTATTATATTTATAGTTCAACGTAAGGTTTTGTTTTTAAGGTTTTTGCCATAGGGAGTGTGGGCTCACCAGAGAGACAGTGAGAGGGAAAGTGAGAAATTGCCCACAGGGCAATGGCCATGCCACAACCTCTTCTCCTCCATTCTTCTCCTGGGATTTTGGTCATGTATGCACATGCTCCCGGCATGATTTTCAAGCCTCCAGGTCCAGGAATTGAACCACAGTTGACCATGTGGGAATCCAGAGCCTTAAATACTACACCACCTGCTAGCCCATCAACATAGTTTTAATGAGAAGGTTTTGCACATTATACCTGTATGGACATTTCTTTTCGTCACTAACATTTTTTTCCCATTGTAACTACAAAGCTGCAGCTTAAGAGTCAAGTCAGAACTGAGAACTCAGTTAAATAAGGAAACTTCAACCATACGTTTTATTCAACAGATTAGAATTATGACAAGAGATTTTTACCACTAGTGGAATGACAGGGAAATTTCATAAGTAGCAAACTCAATGAGAAGAGGTGAACCTAATATTCACCAGGAGGAAAGTGAGAAAGATAATGTATTCATTCTGGAAACTTTGGACAAGAGAAGGATGAGAAAATCAAACAAGGGACCAGCAGATGGCATGAGGGTCACATTGCTGAACTCCCATGTAGTCAACCATGGTTTGAGTCCCATATCCAGCGACTTAAAACTCATGCTGGCTGTGTGGGCACAGGTGCGTGTGTGTCCAAGAGCCTGAGAAGAAAATGAACGAGAAAGGATTGCAGCATGGCCATTATCCCTGGAGGGTGACTTCTCGCTTTCTATCTCTCTGTCTCTCTCTTTCTCTTTGACGAGTGCACACACCCTATAGCAAAAATGTCTCTCTCTTAAAAAAATGAAAATAGGGACCAGCAGTTAGTATAATGGCTATGTCACTGGACTCCCACGTAGTCGACCGCGGTTCGTGTCCCGGACCCAGTGGCTTAAAACTCACGCCAGGCGCGTGTGCATGCGTGCCCAAGATCCCGAGAGGAGAATGGAGGAGAAGGGATTGCGGCGTGCCCATCCCCCCTGGGGGGTGATTTCTTGCTTTCTGTCTCTCTGTCTCTCTCTGTCTGTCTGGCGAGCGCACGCGCCCTATAGCGAAAACCTCTCCAAAAAAAAAATGAAAATAATAAAATAAAAACAGAAAACAAAACCAAACAAAAAACTCATAGAAAATCAGTTTTGCCCATAGCAACCAATTAACTTTTCTTTTTTCAAAAAATTTATTTATTTAATTTTACTCATTATGATTTTTAATTTGTTATAAGGCACAGAGAAAGTGAGAAAGCAAACCACCAGGTCTGGGACTTTAACTTTGGTAAGCCATGTGGAAGTCTAGCACCCATGCCACCTGCTGGCCTACCAATTAATTTTTCAAGAAAACTATCTAAATTGGTAGCACACATTTCAAAAAAAAAAAAAAAGGGGGTATTGTTTCAAGATAATTTGACACCAATCAGGATGCAAAACTCTATCTTCTGATCTGGCACTAAATGAAATGTTCTATCTGATCAAGGAAGAAATAAAATTCTGAGGCATTAATTTTCAAAATAAATGCAAATGATTAACTTTCTTATTAAAATTTGGTGCACCATCTGTGATGCATACATATATGAAGGGATCTTCAAAAATTTCATGAAAATGGATATTTGGAAAAAGCTATGTATGGATTTCAAGAAGCTCTTGCACCAAAATAAACTCATACTTTAATTTCATTTTTCCCATGAGCTTTTTTAAGTCCTCTCATGTCAATGTAGAAGCAGAATCTACCCACATGTGTTCAGTCTTAATTAGAAAAACCAACCGCCACTCTGCTCCTTCTCTTCATCTCATTTATCAAATTATTTGACCTCTGTGTGCAAATATCATAAGGTACTATTGTGTCAACAGAAAAATCATAACTTTTTTGCTTTCTTTATGCAAAATGCATCATGACCTTTCCAACAATCCAATACAACTAAAAAATCGTATTTTAACAAGATAAAATAAGTTATTGGTGTAATTAATTATTGTGCTATCATTGCAATTAGTATAAAATTCAAATGAGAATATAAACAAAAAAGTAACTAGTGGTAGAACAGTGTATACAAGAACAGGTGAAAAATGACTACCCCAGGACCCTGGAAAAGTCCACCTCCTCATGATACCTCCTCCCTGTACACATATAAACACACACACTGAAAATGATTGTGTGGACAATTAATTTTAACTAAAACTAACCTTATCTATCAGAATAAACATCAAGTAGCGTGTATCAGCTAATTTTCTTCAAGTAAGTAAGTATTCTTTTCATTTTTTTTTCTTTTTTAACAGCTGGCATGCCCACGCAACACTTCTTCTTATATAGGAATGACTACTTAGAAAAATGATTGATTCTTTTGAGACCAGCAGATAGCATAATGCTTACATCTCTGGACTCGTGCAGTCAACACAGTTCAAGTCCCGGACCAGGCAGCTTAAACTCACACCAGGCGCGTGTGCATGTGTGTCCAAAATCCCGAGAAGAGAATGGAGGAGAAGGGACTGTGGGGTAGCCATCTCTCCTGAAGGGTGACTTCTCTCTTTCTGTCTCTCTGGCAAGTGCATGTGCCCCACAGCAAAAATCTCTCTAAGGACTTTCATGGCTCCTGAGAACTAGTGATTTCAGGGGAATAAGAGAAATGAAGATTTTCTACTGATAATTCAGCCTCCAGCCCACAATCTCGAGTGATCGAACTTCAAGTTTGGGAAGAAACACACCACTCATCATATGACTAGAAATCACTGCAGGGCCACAAGAAATACGGGAAAGCAAGAAATACATCTCCTCCAAGGGAAAAGAATAACTCCTCTTCATCCACAGACAGTTCAATGGAAATGTCTGATAAAGAATTTAGAACATTCATAATGGTGAAGCTAACAGAGATGGAAGAAAAGAGAGACAATGAACTGTAGAAGAGAAAGGAGGAAGGAGGGGACAAGTTCCAGGAGGTGAGGAAATTCTTGCAAGATCTAAAAGGGGAATTACACACTTTACAAAAGAATCAAATGGAACTGTTAGAGATGAAGGCTATAATACAGGAAGTCAAAATCTCTCTTGAAAGTATTAAAAGCAGACTAGATCATACAGAAAATAGAATCTCGACGTAGAAGAAAAAATTGCCCCAAAATTTGAGAATAATATACGAGAGGTACTAGACACTATCAAGTGTCCAAACATCCAGATAATTGGCATCCCAGAAGGCGAAGAAACTGATAAGGGCATTGACAATCTATTCCATGAAATCCTGCAAGAAAATTTTCCAAACCTAGAGAGGCACTAAAAGATCCAGTCCCAAGAAATATAAAGGACCCCAAATAGAATCAACCCAAGAAGATCTTCTCCAAGACACATTATAGCCAGACTGACCAAAACCACAAAGACAAGATACTAACATTGGCAAAAGAGAAACGGCAAGTTACCTACAGAGGATATCCTATCAGACTAACAGCAGACCTCTTATCAGAAACAATGTGAGCGAGGAAAGAATGGGAAAATATATTCAAAGTATTAAGGGAAAAGCAATTTCAACCAAGAATACTGTACCTTGCAAGATTATCTTTCATATGGAAACAAAAGATAAGAACATTCTCAGATAAACAAAACTTGAAAGAATTTACTAGCACCAGACCAGATCTCCAAGAAGTTCTCAAGGGAATACTATGTCAGGAAAATTAAATACAGACACACAGAAATAAGAGTTCAAAACTAAGAAAATGACCAACTTAATCATAGGGACAAGTCTGAAGTTGAATATTATATCCCAGAATTCAATCTGGAAGATTGAACCACAACAGAAGATAGATTAAGTACATGAGACTGAACTGGTGAAATAGCATTTTGTGACTTTTGACTAAAATATTGCTGCTTTTCTTCTAGGCTTTGTTGTCCAGTTTTAAGAGTTTTTGTCCTGTCTTGAGCTATCAATAGGTTCATGTACCTACTCTTTGAACAGAATACTAACCTGTTTCCAGGCTTTAAGTTTTAAGTAAATTTACTTACCAATTCAAAACTGCTTTTCTTGAAATTACCAGCTGAATTTGCTATTGAAAGTAGTTAGATTATTTAAGAAATTATGTGATCAATAAAACGTGGGAGAGAAGGAATGGAAGACAACTGTAGACACCAGAGATAGTTTGAGAAGAGAGTGGGAAAGGGCAGAGGGTCAGACAGAGGGATAAATATATATGAATATATATATATATATATATATATATATATATATATACGCATATGTGTGTGTGTATATATGTATATATACACACACATATATATATAAGTATTTATATATATGAAACTAGAAATGGAAAATTATTGATGATAACATACATGATTAAGCCACTATGCAGTATATTCTGGACGGGAAACCACATTTTGTATGCTGTGACAATGCTTAGGGAATGAATGTAAATTAATTAAAAAAAAAGTTTCAGGAGAAAAAAATCTCTCTAAGGAAAAAGAAAAATGATTCTTTTAACTATATTTAGATGGTCTAAAAGAATTAAAATACTACAACTTTCACCAACTTTCCTTCAAACATAGCTGTTTCTGAAATCTCACACTGCTCAATTCAGTTTTATCAGTTCAAAGATACCATCTAACATCTGAAGTCAAGAAAGAAAGCACATTATAACTGCACTGAAATATAACACTACATATGAAAATTTTTAGCACCAGAGAATATAATAAGCTCCATCTCTTTCAATGAAAATTTTCTCATATTTATAGGAACTGCAACTATTGAAGCTAAGAATTTCACCAGGTAAAGCACATCTTCTTCTTATTTAACAGAAAAAGAGGGAAAGAGAGTGAACTAGTCATTATCCCAAAGTTATCTTCTACCTTCAATCTCTCTTGGTTCACCGCCCAGCTACAGCTCCATTTCTCTGTTCTTCTGTACACAAAATTTCTTCAAAAAGCATAGCTGATACCTACTGGTTCCACTTCCTCTCTTTTCATTCATTCGTTTTGCTTTTTTCCCTTCCTAGAAAAATTTGCATGTCCATTGTGAATTTTTTTTTTCTTTAGTTTATTTATTTACATCTTCCATAAGAGAGAGAAATGGGTGGTGGAGGGCACCCTCAACAGGGTCTTCAGACCACAAGCCACCACCAGTCTCAGCCAGCCAGGATCACAGGCAAGTACCCACTTTCCTGAAGTGTGCAGAGAGGCCTTGGAATGTGAACCCAGAACCTTCTCAGGTGGCCTCAGCATCCTGGAGTGTTGCATTACAAATGCACAACTACAGTGGCTGTCCATTCATTCCTAAACTCATTTTAATCAGGCTTCTGTCCTCTTTACTGCATTCAAGGTACTGACGGTCTCCACAATACCAATTTTTTAAAATAATTATTAATTTAATTTTATTTATTAATTTATTATTTTAATTTGCTATAGGGCTTGTGCAGTCACCAGAGAGACAGGGAGAGAAGGTGAGAAAGTAACCCACCAGGTACAGGACTCGAACCACAGTCAGCCAAGGGAATCTAGAGCTTAATTACCACACCACCTGCCAGTCCCCATAATACTAATTTTAGTGGTCAATTCCCAAATCTCACCCATATCTCTCAGAACCATCTGACATAATTGCTCACCTACTTCCAGAAACTCTTCACATGGTTCCACGTATTACATATCTAATTCACCTCCTATCTGAGTGGTTTTATCCCTTTAGAACCCCTTGCTAGAGGCTCCTCCTCTTACCGACCTCCAAAAATCAAGGTATTCTAGGACTAGACCACAGACCTCTTTTCTTCTGTCTGTATTTCCTCCTTAGATGATCGTATCCTATCCTATAGTTTAAATACCATCAGTACACTTTGAGACTTCTCAGTTCCACATCTCCAGGTCTTACTTCTTTCTGCTCCTCAGACTAATATACCCAAATACAAATGGGACAACTACTTTTGGATATCTAATAAAAATTTCAAACCCGACAAGTTCGAAACCAAATTCCTGATACCATAATCTCTCAAAACCCTGCTCTTCCTCCTAAAATCCTTGTCTCGCAATATAACCCTACCTGTACCTCACTCAATTTCTCTAGTCAAAAACTTGAAAATCCTTGATTGCCCTCTCTGGTGTTCTAGATTCAATTCAACAATGGGTTCTCTCGGCTCTACTTTCAGGACATGTGCAAATCCAACTACTCTCAGGATCTCCACTGCTTCCATGCTAGACTAGCATTCCTCACCGAGATGATCACAACAGCCTCCTAACCGGTCTTTCTGTCTTTTCCCCTGACCCAGGCTATACTCTAACACAACAATCAGAGCTTAAAAAAAAAAAAAAAAAAAAAAAATATATATATATATATATATATATATATATATATATATATATATATCACCATAAATAAACCTCAAACGGCTCACTTGGAATAAAAAGCTACTTCCTAATCAGCAAGGTATTACCTCTCTGACCTTTTCTGGCCAATCTCCTCAACCACTGCATTCCAAGCACCCTGAGTTCCCCCCTATTTCTTAAGAATATTAAGCTCTCTGGACCATAAGACTTTTGTACCTTTCTCCTGAAACATTCTTCCTCCAGATATTCCCATGGTCTGTTCCCTCCATTCCTTTAGTCTACACTCAAACATCAACTCTCAGCAGTGTCTTCCCTGACCATTTTATCAACACACATGCCCACCTCACATTCCTCTTTTTCTTTGCTTTAGTTAATATTCTTTGTACTTCAGCCTTCTCATTATATTATGTATCTATATATTACCTGTCTGTCATCCCTCTCTAGAGTAAAAGGTTCCATGGTAACAGAGATTTGTTTATGTTACTCACTCTTAAAACTCCAAGGCCAAGAAAAATGCCTAGTAAATAGTAGGTGCTCAGTAAACATTCATATAATGATACATAAATGAACCATCTCTGTATTCTTATCTATTGCTTACTGAGGTAGAGAATATGTATTTCAATTGTTTATTACTTTAATACAATGGTACAAGTCCTAAAGGAACTATTGAATATTTTCCAAGTGATATTTTTAGAGCCTTATAATGTTTGCTAGGGGATTTCTGGGCAGAAAGAGTAGCACAGACAGAATAAATGAGGTATGAAATACTACAACGTATTTAAGAGAATATAGATAGCTCCATACAGGAAAGCTGGAGTAAGCTGAAAGGGAAGAAAAGAGAATAGATGAAATATGAGGTCTGTGATAGGGTTGATAGCAAGAAAAAAGGGCACTCAGGAAGGGTTGTGTGGCCGGCCTGAGTTTTGGGTGCCATCTTGTACATACTAGGACATTACAAGCAGGGAAATGGTGATCAGAATTTCATTTAGGAAAAATTATTCTGGTCACTTGGGACTAGCAGTTAGTGTAATGGCTATATCACTGGACTCCCATGTAGTCGACCGCGGTTTGAGTCCCGGACCCGGTGGCTTAAACTCACGCTGGGCACATGTGCGTGCGTGCCCAAGATCCCGAGCGGGGAACGGAGGAGAAGGGATTGCGGTGTGGCCATCCCCCCTGGGGGAGTGATTTCTCATTTTCTGTCTCTCAATCTCTGTCTGGCAAGCGCACGCACCCTATAGCAAAAATCTCTCAAAAAAAAAATTATTCTGGTCACATAAGATATATAACACACTTAACCATGTCTGTTCTTAGTTGAAGTAGCAACTTAGATGCTCCAGATCCAAGCATGTAAGTCTTAGCAATCACTTAACCCCTTATCATCCAGACCTGAAATGTATTCATATTTTCTTGCTCACGACCTCTCACTGATTCATTTTCCCAGTGAAATATTTTCTCAGCATGTTCCAATTTGAATATTTTCAACTTTTAATCAATTAGCTCTTCAATTCAAAAACACTTACATGACAGTCTTTAATTAATGCACACAGATTCCTGTGTATGCACAGTGAATCAGTTAACTTGCTTGTAATAGTAAATGTTAATACTACATTGGGTAGTAAAATATGCAACAAGAATATTCAATTAAAGTAATCTTAATTAGCAAATTTTTTTAAAAAGCACCTAATTCCTAAGAAACCTAACTGATCTAGAATTTACCCAATACAAACTTCAAATTAAAGTGAAAGAGAGTCCAGTTGATCTAGACAAGAGACTCATTAAAAGTCCTGTATTTTGGGACCAGCAGATGGAGTAAGGGCTTCGTCTCTGAACTCCCATGTAGACGACCACAGTTTGAATCCCAAACCCGGTGGCTTAAATTCACACTGGGCACAGGTGCATGCATGCCTAAGATCCCAAGAGGAGAATGAAGGAGAAGGGATTGCGGCGTGGCCATCCCCTCTGGGGATGATTTCTAGCTCTCTGTCTCTCTTTCTCTCTGGTAAGCACATACACCCTACGGCAAAAATCTCTCTTTAAAAAAAATAAGTCCTGTATTTTTAAGATTAAAACAGTAGTTTTAATTTCTATATTTAATACTTATTAATATAAACAAGTTTAATATAGAATACATACTATCTGCTTACTTAAGTTTCTTCTTTTCAAATATCTTTCCATTAAGTGGGTTTGTTTTAACTGTTTAATGCTTTTGTTTTTCTTTCTTAGTTTGCTATAAGATGTGTGCACTTGCTGGAGTGAGACAGATGGGTGAGGGGAGAGTGAGAAATCACCCCCTAGGAAGATAGCCACACGGTAATCCTTTCTCCCCTATTTTCCTCTCAGGATTTTGAGCCCAGCATGTTTTTCAAGCCGCTAGGTCCATAACTCAAACCTCGAAGTCCGCCATGTGGGATCTAGCCACTTTCATCACTATGCCACTTGATGGGCCCTGTTTTAACTGCGTTTTTAAATCTTTGCCTTCTATTCTTCTTGGTTCCTCTGCATTATTAGTATTTATAACATAATCATTACTTTGCTCCTCACAGTGGAGCCTAGTCTCAACATAAACTTAACGGTTACTCCACCTTCCACTGTTTTACAAAAAACATATACTGAACACCTCTACCACACCTCAGGCACAGTCCAAGCACTAAGCCAGAAGGAAAAATGCTAAGCTCGCCCCCTAGTAGCAGATCCTGATGACAGCCATCCAACCTTCCTTTTCCTTCATCAACGTCCACAGTGGCATGCACCATCTCTTCAATCTATATGACCCATCTACATCTGCTTCTGCCTCCTTAGCCAACTGACTTAATTCTGATGATTTACTAGTTCCTCAATGCTATCTCCTATATTAGCCTACTTATACTGTAAGTCCATTTTAAAAGGAAAGCAAACCAACTCAGATAAAGAAACACTGTACGATACCAGAGCTATCAAACAACTTCTCTGTGCTCAGAAAGTTTATGGTTCATACCGAATCAGAAACGATCGAGGAAGAGAATCATTAAGGTCAATGGACAAAGGCAAAAGATCCAAAGTCAATCGGCTGTTCTTGCACTGGGACTTCATGAGTGCTGACTTTCCTGAGTCCAGTGAATTGACTATTGACTGGAGGGATGGAAAAGAACACAGTGCAGTTGCTTTGTGGCACAAACTAGTTCCATTTCTGCTCTCCCAGTTCCCTTCCCTGAACAAGCCTTCCCTGAAAATTCCCAGTACCACCAAAATTGTATGTATGGTGTTATAGGGAAAGCCAAAAACAAAGGTATCTCCATAAGCTATTCATTATAGATTCAGGATATAGAAGAAGGGAGAAAACCCTAAAGGTTTCTGTCCCCAGCTGGGACCATTTACCCAGTGGTTGCTAAACTTCACAAGCTTCCTCCAAGTCTGTGTCAGCATCACAGACTAGGGTCTGTTCCAGGTCAGGACTCACGATGAGCTTATATAACTTATACAACTTCTGTTCAATAAATATTTAAGTATGAAAGAGTGCGGATGTTTTAAATTTTAAAAATGACCTTTAGACATCAACCTTAATATTTACATTCCACAGAAGCAGTCACATTTTAAATACCTTTGGGAAGAATACACAGAGCAACCATTTCAAAATGAAGGGGGAAAAAAAGCAAATACACACAAAACCTGAAATATGTTCTGTGACGGCATGAAAAAGAAACCTGGCTTGCCACACACAGGTTAGAAGAACTACTCTTTCATTCATGTGCTTCACATTTTTATGCACCTTTTCCTAGTATACCCTAAAAGCTCCAGAACCCTGCTGGCAAAATGCTTATCTCTGGGGAGAATTTTTTTTAAAACATGATAGAAGAAAGGGTCTGAATTTAAAGCAGTTTTTCTTTCTCATCAGTACAGTGCAGTGACCTCTATGCAAAACATAATGAAAAATGCAAGTTGATGCTTACAGAAAGAAAATGAAACCCAGGTTTCTGTCTACAAAGCTATCAGATCTATAATTTAGAATTCACACAAATGAAACCAAACAAATAAAATAAATTAATCCTATGCATTGTAGGAACCCTCAGGATAATGATACAGCCACCATGGGAGACCCAGATACTACTAGGAAGCCAGTTCTGATTACCAGCTCTATATTGTCCAGAGAGATATACAGAAATGCTGGTGGAGTCAAAATAAGATAAAAATCCCTAGTACACAGGCCCCATTTGTTATTACAGCCCAATACATTGCCAGTCCACAGTAAATGTGAGTTTTATTTAAATAAAGCCAAATTCAGAAAGAACAAGCCCAGTCTGCTTTACTAAATTCATGGAAGGTTTTCCACAAATACTTACTACTGGTTTGACTAATGCTAGATGGCCACAGGTGGAGGTCTTCAGGTCATTATCTCCCTTTCATAAAACTGGCCAATAGAGCAATAATGGCAGCTCGGTGGTTGACTTCATGACAGGATGTAGTGAGAAAACCTCACCCCCATTCCCTTCCTCCAAGACTGTGAATGGTAGCCTGTAGTAACTGAAAATAGCCACCTGAGGCTTAATCCAAACGGAAAATCCCTTCCTGCCACAGAGAGAGCATGTGTGCTTCAATCCCAAACCAAGTAAACTGTGCATTATCATGAAGACCATGAGGATCACGGAAGGAGATTTAGCAATGCAGACCATGACCATATTTGACTTTCAGAGAAATGACTACTAAGAATTTTCAGGATAGATTTTAAATATATAAAAAAGTCAAAGAAGGACCAGCAGTTGGCATAATGGCTATGTCGCTGGACTCCCATGTAGTCGACCGCGGTTCGAGTCCTGGACCCAGTAGCTTAAACTCACGCCGGGTGCATGTGCATGTGTGCCCAAGATCCCGAGAGGAGAATGGAGGAAAAGGGATTGTGGCGTGGCCATCCCCCCTGGAGGGTGATTTCTTGCTTTCTGCCTCTCTGTCTCTGTCTTTCAGGTGAGCACACATGCCCTACAGCAAAAACCTCTCCAAAAAAAAATATCAAAGAAGCCAAACAGGACACTACTTTGGTAGTATAGATGAGAGATGAGAACTAAAACTGAAGTAACAGGAGTAGAAAGAAATTTTAGGAAACACTTCACAGATGAAATCAGCAGGATAAGAATGTAAACAAAGGCGGATGCTACTGCTGCTGCTCCTGTGTTGATGACAACTGCAACTAAAACAAAGATCACTAGCCTGTGCTGGTGTTTCAGTGTGCCGGCCCCTATACTAAGTGATTATTCACATGATATCATTTAACCCTAATGTCTACCCTAGGAGATGAGCACCATTATTCTCCCCATTTTACATATGAGAAAAATGAAACTCATGGGGACCAGCAGTTAGCATAATGGCTATGTCGCTGGACTCCCATGTAGTTGACCACGGTTTGAGTCCCGGACCCGGTGGCTTAAACTCGCTCTGGGCGCATGTGCATGCATGCCCAAGATCCCAAGAGGAGAATGGAGGAGAAGGGATTGCAGCGCGGCCATCCCCCCTGGGGGGTGATTTCTCGCTTTCTGTCTCTCTGTCTGTCTGGTAAGCGCATGCGCCCTATAGCAAAAACCTCTCCAAGAAAAAAATAATAATAATAAAAAGAAAAAATAAAGAAAGAAAAAAGAAAAATGAAGCTCAGAGAGGTCAACTGCCAAGTCCACAGTCACAGGATAAGTGATAGCGCCAGGATTCAGGACTGAGTCTATTGTGTCAAAGCCTGAAAGTCAAACTGCTATCCACCAAGCCTCCCAAGATTCTGAATTCATGAATGACTAGACAGCATTATTTACTTAAAACTACCCAGTTCCTATTATGAGACACTTTAATGTGATACTACTCCTCATGTCCTGGTTTGAGTATCCTGATGGTCTAATCTTTCACAGTCATGTTAGTCTCTCCTTCACTCAACACATGGTGGGTACTGTGTTGACTTCAGACACCAATGCGAATATCCTGTGTTTCCCATTTCAGCTCTGTGGACTTGACACTGTAGCTACTGCGGGTAGAAATTCGGTATCATCCTCCATCAAGCACACTCTCATCTTCTAATCAGGTAATCCACACTTCCTCACTGCCTAGAAGGCTTTCATGTTCCCCTAACACAGAATTTGGATAATTCTGTGTATCTAGCTAAGTCTGATGCCTGTGTGCACATTTTAGGGACTCACAAAGAGAAAATACAGATGTTCCAAGTTGAAGGCATATGGGCTTATTTTAGCCCCTCTGAAAACATGCCCTCCAGTCCATCCCTTTCAAATTGTATAATGGTTATGGTTACACAGAGATATAACCTTGCATCAGAGGAACCCATTAGGGTTTTTTGTTTGTTTATTTTTTGCTTTTGCTTGTTTGTTTTGGAGAGGTTTTTTGCTATAGGGAGCATACACTCACCAGAAAGACAGAGAGAGACAGAGAGACCGAAAGCGAGAAATCACCCCCTGGGGGGATGGTCACGCCACAATCCCTTCTCCTCCATTCTCCTCTCGGGATCTTGGGCACGCACGCACACGCGACCGGCGTGAGTTTTAAGCCGCAAACCGCGGTCGACTACATGGGAGTCCAGCAACATAGCCATTACGCTAACTGCTGGTCCCGAGGAACCCACTAGGTTTTGATCAATAATCCATGTTTATTGTGGCATTATTCACAATTGCTAAGACATGGAACCAACCCAAATGTCCATGAATGGATGGATGGATTGAAAAAGTGGGGCACGTATACTCTATGGAATACTACTCAGCCATTAAAAAAAAAAAAAAGAGAGAAATACTGTATGTACTCATTTCATATACCATATGTCTGCCCTCTGTGGTGGAAACTGAATGACTGGAGGATACAGAAGTATGGAAAATGTTGTGGATACTGGAGACAGTGTAGAAGCACGGTTGGGTGAGTGAGAGGGAGGGAATCAAGGAGAAAAACAGACAAGACATGTAAGGGACACAGAAATGGAGGACTGTCTGTTGATGATAATGTGTATGATCATATCTTTAAATGGACTGATATGCAATGTATTTATGATAGGAAAATTCATTTTACAAGCTGTGGTGATGTACAGTGATTAAATTTATAAAATAAATTTCTTTTAAAAATCTACAACTTTGAGACACCTGAGGAATTAAGCCTCCTGTCCTCTTTGTGGCTAAAAGAGGATAATAAAATCTCCTGGGTTACTACCAAAAGTGGGATCGGTTCTATTCTGCTTTGAAGGTATCCAAAGGGCTTCAGTGTGGGGGAGGGAGTCCTGTCTCCATGAGTACCAGTTGAAATCATAGCAGTAGAACTGCTAAATGTCACCTGCTCTACACCCCTACCTTTCAAGAGGGTCTATCTGAATGGTTTAGACATACCATGTTTTCCTTTTTTAGAACCACTAAATGTTAAGTTTCATAAGGCTCTTACTTACATTTTTATTGTACTAGTAGTAATACAGTCAATGGTTCTTTTTTCATAGATTTTTACTTTATTTGGAATTTTGTGGTTACTCTGGAAGCTTTTTAATACCCTTCAAAATTCACATAAACCCTGAAGGAGTTGTAACAGTGTTGTGCTGACACAGAGTGATCAATCTGGCTGAACTGCCATTTAAGTCCTAGTGGTCTAGATCCAGAACTCTGGAGCTAGCCTGCTGGGTTCACAACAGGACGCTACCACCTACCACGGATTTGGCCCCTAGCAAGTTCCTTACCCTCTCTGATGTCACTCCCTCACCAAAAATGAGACAATCATAGTACCAGCCTCAGAGGACTGTTGTGAGAATTCAAATAGCTGATTTTTATCTTTTAGAGAGATTTTTGGTATAGGGCATATGTGCTCACCAGAGAGACAAAGAGAGACATAAAGTGAGAAATCACACTCCCTGGGGGGATGGCCATGCAGCAATCCCTTCTCCTCCATTCTCCTCTCAGGATTTTGGGCACAAACACAACCACGGTTGACTACATGGGAGTCCAGTGACATAACCATTATGCCACCTGCCAGTCCAAATTAGCTGATCTTTGTAAAGAATGTAGAAGAATGTTTTACACATAATAAGCACTCTGTGTGTGTGTATGTGCGTATGTGTGTATGTGCACACGCGTGTGTGTGTACATATGGCTAAATATTTTGCCAATGCACAAAACTATAAGATGGGAAAAACAATTACAAGGTGTTTAAAGTTAATTAACATTCAAATAAAATGTCTTATGCATATATCAATATAAGAAATATATTTCGGAGCCAGTAAGTAGCATGGTGGTTAAGGCACTGGACCCTGACATGGCCAACTGTGGTTCGAGTCCCAAACCCAGCCGCTTGGAAATCATAACAGACATGTGTGTGTGTGTGTGTGTGTGTGTCCAAAACCCTGAGAAAAATATAGAGAAGAGATTGCAGTGTTGCAATCACCCCTGGAGGGTGATTTCTCACTTTCCTTCTCTCTGTCTCTTTGTGTTGCTCTCTGGTGAGCACAGATGCTCTACAGCAAAATTCTAAGGGGAGGGAGAAAGAAAGAAAGAAAGAAAGAAAGAAAGAAAGAAAGAAAGAAAGAAAGAAAGAAAGAAAGGAAGGAAGGAAGGAAGGAAGGAAGGAAGGAAGGAAGGAAGGAAGGAAGGAAGGAAGGAAGAAAGAAGGAAAGAAGGAGGGAGGGAAGAAGGAATATACTTCAGCAAGAAAGCTGTGCTTTTACATAAATGCATTATTCCTATTTAGGAGAAGTGGACAAAAATGTGTTAAATCTATATAATGTATAGAAAATATAAGAACAGTTGGCCTTTTCCTGATAAAACTTTAAATACATAGGTAACCTTAGTTACTCTATTTGAGCAAACACAAATATAAAATGGTTCTTTACATTTTCACTTGCCTATCTGATTTTGTTTGTCACATGACTACTAAAGATTCAACTTATCCTTAAAGACTAACAGGCAATAAGTCATCATTGTGAACTTTCATAGAATTATTCTGTCAGACAGAAAAACACAGACAGATAAAACCTAGAAGCTATAACATATGAATTCTTTTTTATTTTTAAATCTATTTTTAGTAATAGAATCTATAAAAAAAAATATGGCAGCTATAGCTATTTCTCGAGATGCCCACACCTTTAAAGGAGTCATAAAGCTGTAGAAGAATGGCAGTAAGGGAAAGAGAACATGACTGAGGGAAACTATCACTGTTTGGGCTTTTTCCCTTTCTTTCTTTGTAGAAGTTGTTAATCTGGGTAGAAGGGACAGTGATCATACATTTCAGAAATCTAGAAATGCAAAAGTCATCTTGAATTATGTTAAATTAAGTTCATGATATCACTATAAAGTATGGAAATTTTATTGAACTTTTCATTCTGTGTTTCACTGTCGACTGCAGTTCAATACAGCAACATCCTTCAAAAGGAGCTTTTAAAAACAGTTATACCCAATCTTGCTCCAGAAATGATTTTAAGGCAGATAGTGAAGTGAAATATAATAAAGCAGGTTAAAATAAAAATCCAGATAGTTACGTGGGACATCTAATCATATAAACCTTTTATCTCTTGCCCTCTTGCAACACATGCCTATAAGGGGAAGGGGATGTAAACATACAAAGAGAAAGTTAGAAACATTTCAGCAATGCTGGAAAAACAACTGCTAGTTTGACAGAGCAGAGAAAATTGATGGTCAGGTGCCTGCAGGGAGATACCAGTAAGATGTAAGCCACTTCATGCACCAAGTCTAGACAGGTCACATTAATCAAGGGGAGAGGATGAAGAACAGAACTGAAACAGGAGAGTCTGGTGGAGTCTCCTATGGAGCAACTTAAACCCCCAAATCCCCACCCTTCCCTAGTAGTCAGGTTATTCTCTACAGAAACTGGCCTCTAGATATTTGAATGTCAGTATGGAAAGCAGACTGGGAAACAGGGTTGAGCTCAGAGGGCTGAATACTGAACAGTACCAACATCCTCATATTGACTCCCCTCATCTCTTCCCATATATAAGGTGCTACCTCCTCATCCAAGAAGTTAGAAGAGTCCCCTCTGGAACATCTAAGCCTTTCTAAGAATAAAGTCTCACGTATTGATATCTGTTGACTCCCCTGATAAAGCAACTTGCTTGCCACCCCTTCCCTTCCCTCTGCACAGTCTCCAGCAAGCAGAGCCCTCCTGGACTTTCATTACTCCACCTGATTAGTATATCAATGGGAGAAAGACCAAGTTTGGAGCATGAAAGGTTGTTGGCTCTTAAGGAATATCAATGTACAATGTGTCAAAGCAGAGACTGTATAAAAGTCAATATATAAAAATTGGCATCCTCTGCAAGACTAATTTTTCATGAGTGGCTTATAATTCTTTAATTAATATGAAAATGAAATTCCAAAAATAGTTGGGCAATTGTGGCATCATTTTAGAGCCATCCAAGGTAGCTAATACTTGAAAGATAGGTCCTTGAAAACTAGATATGTAGTGCAACATCTGGTTGCATTTACCTAAAAAATCAAACCAATAAAACAAAAATATATTCTTGGTTTACAGAAAAGGAAGTGTTAGAAGGACCAATGACATTAGGAGGAAAGTTGCACATACAGGTTCCCAAATATTTGAAATGAAATGTATCTTTAAAATAATCCCAACTGAAAAATGCATATACTTCTCAGATTGAAGCATGCCATATTTCATTTTTCCTTATTTATACCATTAAATGTGATTAATTTGATATCCACTCTGTTAACACATCATGCTTATTCTACCTTTAAAATAAATACAGGACCCAACTAGTTCTCAACATGAAGTCTTCAAAAAGTTCATAGGAAATGTGTACTGTGAAAAAGCTACACATGGATTCCAAAAATTTTTGCAACAAAAACTCATACTTTAACTCCATTTTACCACCAACTTTTTTTGAAGTGCCTTCATATGTCTTTAGTCCTTTCACCAAGTTATTGTGACACTGGGTAACTAGGGCGGGAAGCCACCCAAGCTAAATGGTGATAATCCATTTTCATTTTACAGATTACTACAGGACGCTCTCAACTGGTTTCCTGCTACTCCCAAATATCTTTTCTCAGCATAGTTCAGGAAGTGTTTTTAAATGAAAGCCAAGTCATTTGGCTCTGCTCAAAAACTTCCAATGGTGGGGGCCAGCAGTTAGCATAATGGCTATGTCGCTGGACTCCCACATAGTCGATCGCGGTTTGCGTCCCGGACCCGGTGGCTTAAAACTCACACCAGGCACGTGTGCGTGCGTGCCCAAGGGCCCAAGAGGAGAGTGGAGGAGAAGCGATTGTGGCATGGCCATCCCCCCTGGGGGTGATTTCTCGCTTTCTGTCTCTCTGTCTCTCTCTATCTGGTGAGCGCATGCGCCCTATAGTGAAAACCTCTCAAAAAAAAAAAAAAAAAAAAAAAAAAAAAAAAAAAAACTTCCAACGGTTTCCCTTCTCATTCAGTGTAAAAGTCAATTTTACAGCAGCCTACGTCCCGCACAATATGGCTTATGTTTCTGACCCCACTCCAACCACTGTCGTCCTTGCTCACTCTGTTCCACCCACAACACATCCCTGTTTCCCTACCTGAAATACCATTCTGCCATACATCCACATGCTTCATGCCCTCATAGCCTCCATGTGATGCTCAAAAGTCACCATTTCTGTGGCATCTTCCCTGACCATCTTACATACTTACAAACTTTCTTATCCCCTCCCTTGCTTTGTTTTTCTCTGTAGTACTTACCACCACTGTTCAAATTTTATCAATAGGTTCATTATCTGCCTCCCTTCACAGTTATGTTCCCTGAAGGCAGAGATTTTTGCTGCTTTGCTCATTGATATATCCTCATAGTCTAACACTGACATAAATACATACTACAATAGATGGTCAATAAAGATTTGTGAGTGAAGTGATTCTTATCTGCAAATCACCAAATGGCAGTGACCAAGTAGGAAGTACATTTTAAAGTTTTTAAAAATATTTTCAAGTAATTATTACCATAAATAAAAAGAAAAATTTAAGGGACCAGCAGATGGCATAATAGTTACATTGCTGGATTTCTACGTGGTCAACCACAGTGTGAATCCCAGACCCAGCGGCTTAAAACCGACACTGGGCGCATGTGCATGAATGCCCAAAATCTCAATAGGAGAATGGAGGAGAGGAGATTGTGGCATGGCCATCCCCTCTGGGTAATGATTTCTCACTTTCTGACTCTCTGTCTCTCTCTTTGACTCTCTGACAAGTGTGCATGCCCTATAGCAAACATCTCTCTAAAAAAAATAAATAAATAAATATAAATAAATAAATAAATAAATAAATAAATAAATAAAATCTTTAAGTAATTTTTTAAATTACAAGATAGAGCACATACAGCACTTAAATTTGAGTTAAGAGTCAGCCCTGAAGCCTAGTGGTAAGGAAGTTGGATACTACATGGCCTACCATGGTTCAAATCCAAGCCTAAGAAGCTTAAAAAACACACTGGGTGCATATGCATGTGTGCCTAATATCCCAACAGAAGGGAGAAATGGAAGAGAAGGCATTGACCATGTCCCACTGAGGGGGTGCCTTCTCCCTCTCTGTCTGTCTGTCTCTGGGGAGCACACACATGTTCTCACAATAAAAAAAAAAAAAGAAAAAAAAAAAAAAACAGTTGAGCACTAAGGTCACTTTTATAATTAAACTTACAAATTATTTGTTGTTACTTTTATTTGCCTACTTTCTGAAGTAATTTGAGTCTAAGTGGACTGTGATATATATTGTTTTAATGCATTCTTTGTTGCTCTTAAAATACTTTGATACAAAAATCATTTGATTATAATTGTGTGGAAAATTCTATAAACTTGCTATATACTGATTTTTAATTGCATGTTTAATTTCATTTTAAAGTAACATAGGTGACTATGACTGTTCATAAACTGAAGCACAATTAAAGAATTCTTTGTTCTGTAGCTAGAGCATGCCAACTGGCTCAATGTGAGAGAAAACACATTCTGATTATATTGTATTGAATAAGTGCAGAATTTCCTGCTTCGAAAGTTTCTTTTTGTTGTTGTTTTGTTTTTGTTTTCTAGGACGTGTGTATTCACCAGACAGCGGGAAGGGGAGGGGGACTGAGAAATAACCCCCCAAGGGGATAGCCAGGTCAAATCCCTTCTCCTCCATTTTCCCCTCAGGATTTTGGGCATACATGCATATGCACCTATGAAGGTGGAGAAAGCACTTCCCAATTGGGAACGGTCAAGCCCTTCTCCTCTTTCTTTCCCTCCTATTGAGATTTTGGGTACATGTACATATGTACCTAGTGTGATTTTTTCAAGCCATTGGGTCTGGGACTCAAGCTACAGTTAACCATGTGGGAACCCAGTGCCTCAACCACCATGCCACCTGCTGGCCCCAAGGAACTTCTTTTTTAAGACAAAATAAACTGGCCCAGCCACAGAGGCACATGCTGCTAAGACACTGCACTTCGAAAGCTAGGGCCATAGCGGAGGCCTAGGTTCAATTCCAAATTAACAAAAGGCCAGGTGGAGATGTGCCTATAGTCCCAGAGACTCACGCAGGCTGAGCTAGAGGCTGGCCTGGACAACGTAGCAAGTCCCTGCCTGAAAAAGCAGCAGCCTTGGTGGGGAGCATTTATAGTCCTGGCTCTAAGGCTGAAGCACATAATAAAAGTAGTCTAATCCATACCAGATTACACTGGCAAGATCTTGTCTTTAGAAAGAAATAAATTATAGTAAGCTGAAAAGATAAATTAAGTTGTAGTATTTTATTTAGTGAACACATTCTACACAAAATTGCATAGGCACATGAAAAAGTTGATGAAAATTTTAAAATAATAAAAATGGATAGTTCTAATAAGCATTTACACATATTACCCTATCTATTCTGTATAACAGTCTTTTGAAGTAGGTAGGTACTTTTGCTAATTCTACTTTTTCAAATAAGGAAACTGAGGCACTGAAAAGATATGGCAATTAACAGGAATTCTAGAAGAGCCAGAATTCAAATGCTGGTAGTCTGGCACTAGAGCCCACACATTTAAGTGTTATACTACTCCCTCGTCTAAGACAGAAAAATATTAAGCAAACCTACTTTGTGTGCTTTTCAGAGCATTAAAAATAGGTTGAAATCTGCGTTACAGGTCTAAAGATAAACACTCAATTTTGGTTGTACATCACTTTATTGCAAATTAAGTTGTCCAGGACAAATGATCAATCTTTTTTTGGCTAGAAGGCACATGAGCTCACCAAAGAGACAGAGAGAGAAGAGGAGACAGCAGAGAAGAGGAGAGAGAGAGAGAGAGAAGGAGGAGAAAGCACTTCCCAATTGGCAACAGTCAAGCCCTTCTCCTCTTTCTTTCCCTCCTTATTGAAATTTTGAGTACATGTACATATGCACCTAACCCAGAGCATGGAGCCAACCCAATCAGATTTGGTTTTAGTTGCTTTCTTTTGGTTTTTGCCATAGGACATGTGTGCTCTCTGGAGAGAGACAGAGACAGGGAAAGTGAGAAATCCCCTCCCCGACTGGGAGGATGGCCACTCTGCAATCCCTTCTCCTCCATTCCCCTCCTGGGATTTGGGGCACACACACACATGTGCTCAGTGTGATTTTCAACCCACCAGGTCCGGGACTCGAATCCTGGTCAGCCATGTGAGAATCCAGTGCCTTAACTACTATGCCACTTGTTGGCCCCATATTCTTCTACTGCAGTTTCATATGTATCCATTTTAAAAAAAATAATAACTACTTAAAAATGTAAACAAAAGCTAGAAATGTAGCTGCAAACATTAATACAGTATTTGGGATCCATATATCTCTGACATCAATCATTAATCCTGAAGTTCTAGAGAAATGTTCTCAAACACCAAAATGTTCCCTTCCCATTGGATCATTGAAGAACAATTTCCAAGTGATCACAACTTTCAAATTCTTCCACCTATTCAGCAGTTAAGTACATAAACCTACATATGGCAGGATCAAAAAATAGATGTTTCTTGTCTTTAAAGTATTTAGAGTGAATTCTGTATGTCTTCAGATGCCATTCAGAGGTCACAGTTCAAAGTTTTGGAAACCTAGTCTATGAGCACTGAACATTCTAAAGTAGTCTGTTCCCAGCAACTATGAATTTGCTACCCTTCCTCAAGGAACAAACTTCTAGCCGGCAGCTGAACTACTCTGGGCTAACAAGTCCCCATTGGATGTGAGTATAGAAAGATCTGGCAAAAATACCCTCAGTCTTTTTTTTTTCCTCAAAAAAGACCAAAGGGTCTTAAACTAAAGTTCAATAAAGGAAACATTTTAATCTTCATTCAAGTTCACCCTCCATCTTTAATCCCTCACCTCCATTTTCTGACAGTTTTTGCTCAATAACTTCCAAATGTTCTCTATTCACACCCAATCTCCTGGAACATTCCTTTAGTCCATATATAAAACTATACATGATCTGATAACAGAAAAAAATTAAGGTAGTGTCTAATCTGAATAAAATAAAAAGAAAACCATATTCTTAGGTTAAATTCATGTTAGAGTCAATATCATCATCTTCTACAGGTCCTGAAAGTAGGCCACAGGTCCCATTAGGAATCCTTCCAGTCTCTCTCCACATCTTCAGTCACTTGCATTTAGTCATATTTGCTTGTCTGTGTGCATCAGAACTCAAATACTTACATAAATAACTCCAATATTCATAATGGCACTGTATTCTAACTGCCTGTTTACTTGTCCAAAAACTGGGGACCCTGAAGGTGCAAGTTCCACAAAGGCAAACACCATGGAAGGACAAGGAAATGTCCCGCCTTGTTTAATGACTACTGAGCACAAGATGCAGCAGATTTTAGGAGCACCGTCATTTTGGTGGGCAGGATGGAAGAAAGGAGAGAGAACGGGAAAGGAGGGGGAACAGAAGGTCTCCGCCAATTCATTATGATTTAGGGGCTGGTGCAGTAATATAATCACATTGTAAACACTGTTTCTACACGTGAGTGCTATCTGAACCTGTCTCTAAAGTCAGCACTGACTCTCTCAGTGTATCATAAAGCCTGCTGTCGCAGAAATCCCATCTTAGGACACTCTCCCACTGGGCTACTAAACATGACAGCTTTTATTTCATTACCATAAAACACTTTCAATATATCATGGTTCCTTGCAGTATATTACAGAATGTGTTTTCCAATTTACTTTTGTAATAATCTGTTAGCAGTGGACTTTTTTTAATACTTGTTACCATCATGGCCCTTGAATTATTGACTTGGTTCTTTAGTGCACACGCTTGGTAAGTCATTTTTATGTGTTGTATAAAACAGAAATTATTAAACATATTTTTAATTACATAATTTAATAATAGTGACATATAAGGAAGACTACAATGGAAGAGAAAAAGACTGAATCTTCAGATTAAGTTTTCTAACAGGATCACAAGATGACAAGCTATTTCCATTTATATTTCCAGTCCTTATTTATCTTCTCAGGTGTCATTACTAACTTCCATTAGAAATCAGTATTCACTGGTCTATGACTGATCCTAGGTGTCAGAGCCAGATATTGGATGTCCACAGGAAATCTCTGAAGCAATAATTTTATTCCATTCATTTTTGATGCAGGAGTTGGTCACAGAAATGTGTTATACACGTGTATTCTGACCGTTCTGTGATTACCACAATCCAGCCTGGATTTCTTGAACTTCCCTCCTAAGACTTTCCTCATAGCTTGAGCTTTTACTTTGTTTATACACTGTCACTCCAATATTGTTGGTATTGATTTAGGTGACACTGAGAAAAAAGAAATCATAATTCTAAGCCACATTTCTCAGTTGTCAAACCTGGTGACTTAAATCAAGCAGTCACTGGCTGTCTTTTCTGTCCTTTGGCAGTTATCATTGCTTTCAGCTGCAGCAACTGTGCCTATTTGTTTTAGACCATTAGGAAAAGAAAGATGCCTCCATTTCTCAATTTTATTTGCCAGAATACCTCAGAAATTGCTTTTATAATCCAAGTTTTTTTTCAGGACTAATGTCTGTCTCTCTCAAATTCCTTTGATAAGAGTTAATTAGGTTTTAAAGGTAAAATGACATATTTTAAAAAATTGCCTAAATCCTTTCTTGGGAGTGAGGAGCAGGGACTGTTACCCAAAGTCCCACAGGTAGGCCCGGCCACAATGATGTGGGCAGTACTGCACTGTTCTGCAAAGCTGGAGCCACACAGCCTATTCGGGTTTGGAGCCCAGGTCAACCGGAAACACAGTGAGGACACATGACCCTGGCTGGCTGCAAGGCCAGGGAAGAGATCATGGTCAAACAAGTCCCTCTCATGGGTGCCTGTCTCTTGTATATGTGCTCTCTTTCTCTCATGTACTCTTTCACTTTTTATCATGAGAGAAATAAAATAAACTTTAAAAAAATTTTTTTAATTTTATTTATCATCATCATTATTATTCAACTTGCCACTGGGAACACACACTCATCAAAGAGAGACAGAGAGAGACAGAGACTGATAGAGAGAAAAAGCAAGAAACAAGCCACCAGGCCCAGGACGCAAACTGGCGTCAGCCATATAGGAGTTCAGCACCTTAACCACCATGCCACCTGATGGCCCTGAGTAATTTTATTGCCAAAGAGCACATGCACTCACCAGAGAAAAGAAGAAGGAAAAAAGCACTCCCCAATGAGGTGTGGTCATACCATAATCTCTCTTCTCATCCACTTTTCCATCCTGTTGAGACTTTGGGCACATGCACGCACATATCTGGCATGTTTTTCAAGCCTCCAGAGCCACAATTTGAACCATGGTAACCATGTAGAACTTGGTTTTCTCAACCACCAGGCCACTGGGCCAGCCCTAAGAGAAGTAAATTAAAAAAAAAAAAAAAAAAAAAAAAAAAAAAAGGTGGAAAAAGGTGGGCCAGCCTCATAGCCTAGTAGTTAAGGGAGCCAGGTCAAATATGGCCTCCCACAGTTCACGTTCCAGCTCTAACAGCTTGAAAAACATTCCAGATACATGTGCATGTGTGCCCCAAATTCTGAAAGAATAGAGACATAGAGGACAAGGGATTGTGGTGTAACAATACCCCAGTGGGGATGCTTTCTCCCTTTTCCAGCAAATGCACACACTTTCTGGCAATTAAAAAATAAAGATCACAGGACCAGCAGTTAATGTAATGGCTATGTCGCTGGACTCCCATGTAGTCGACTGCAGTTCAAGTCCCGGACCCGGTGGCTTAAACTCACACCGGGTACATATGCATGCGTGCCCAAAGTCCCGAGAGGAGAATGGAAGAGAAGGGATTGCGGCGTGGCCATCCCCCCTGGGGGTGATTTCTCGCTTTCTATCTCTCTGTCTCTGTCTGCCTGGCGAGTGCACACTCCCTATAGCAAAAACCTCTCCAAAAAAAAGAGAACAGATACCATCATAGATGTGGCCTTCAATCCTCAAACCATATATAAATTTATATGTCAAGTGATTGAACATTTTGTTTTTATACCACTTAGTTTCAAAGGGAAGAATATGAAGATTGTAAGACTAATCAAGATTACATTAAAATATCTAACAGAAATTCTAAGTAAAAACAAAAAAAAATTCATTGATTTATTAAATCTCTATCAGAGGATTAATGACTACTAGTAGCAATTAAGGTTTATCATTTTCTGCACATAATACTTTTAGAAAATAATGACAGAAATACTCTTATTTCAATTTTTTTAAGGTTAGAGAGGGCATATGCATACAAGAGAGAGAAAGAGAGAACCCACCCAATGGGACCTTGCCACACCACTATATTTTTTTCTCCAATACTCCATCCTGTTAAGATTCTAGGTACTCATCCACATGTATTTCAAGCCACCAGAGCCAGGACACAGACTTTGGCTGGCCACATGAAATCCAACTGCCTCTGCATGGCACTTAACTGCTGCACTACTGGACTGGCCCCCTATGTCAGCTTATTTCATGTATGATAAATTTTAGTTAACTCATTTAGCTGATAATATTTACCAGTACTTATACAAGGGAAAGAGATTAAATGGGGGAGAGAGAGTTCTTTTCTCTCTTCCATTTTTTTTTTTTTTTTGGGGGGGGCGGTGGAGAGTTTTTTGCTCTAAGGCATGTGCACTTCCCAGAAAGACAGAGAGAGACAGAGAGACAGAAAAAGAGAAATCACCCTCCAGGGGGGATGACCACGCCACAATCCCTTCTTCTCCATTCCCCTCTTAGGATTTTGGACACACACGCACATACACCCAGCATGAGTTTTAAGCCACCGGGTCCAGGTCTCAAACTGAGGTCGACTATATAGGAGTCCAGTAACATAACCATTACACTATCTACTGGTCCCTTTTCTTTTAATATGATAATGTTGGACTTCAGTTATCAATGAAGAAATTCAGAATAACATACCTTTCTTATAGCCCATATCTTCCAGGAGCTTCTCAATGAGATAAACAATGTTCTGTAAAGTCATTTTTCATAAAAATAGTCCCCCAAATTCATTCATCCTAGGGCACAGTTGACATTTTGATCAGTAAGTCAAAGGCAGCTGAAAAAGGTAAAGATCCAAGGTATATTTTCCCTAAATTAAACTGCTTTGCAAAAGGCTCTTTAAAATTGTACCTAAGAGACCAGCAGATGGCATAATGGTTACATCACTGGACTCCCATGTAGTCGACCACGGTTCAAGTCCCAGACTGGTGGCTTGAAACTCACACTGGGCACGTGTGCATGCATGCCTAGGATCCCACGAGGAAAATGGAAGAGAAGGGACTGCAATGTGGCCATACCCACTAGGGGGTGATTTCTCTCTTTCTGTCTCTCTGTCTCTCTCTATCTCTCCTATGAGTGTATGCACCCTATAGCAAAAATCTCTCTTAAAACAAAAATTAATCATACCTAACTAGAAAGAAAAGACAAATATTTATTTAGAGATGAGTGACTGAATGTTTGGAACCTAAATAAATCAGTTGAAAAGAAAAGAAATAGAAAATTCAGTAGAATACACTGTAAAAAAAATTTAAAAATAAGAATAATTGTTAGTTGCCACCGTGTGCTAATCCTTTTAAAAATAGTATCTTATTTACACATAGACAAATGAAGCAGCTATTACTATTATTTTATTCTAAAGAAGAGAAAAATTAGGGACCAGAAGGTGGTGTGGTGGTTAAGGTGCTGGACACTCCCACATAGCTGACCATGGTTCAAGTCCCAGACTTGGTGGCTTGCTTTCTCACTTTCCTTCTCTCTCCTTCTCTATGTGTCTCTCTCTGGTCAAATTAAAATAAATGAATGAATGAATTTAAAAATTAAATAAATAATTCTTTAAAAAAAGAAAAAAGATGAGAAAATTAGACCAGTAACTTGCCCAAAGACATACACCAAGATATACTTTTTGTTAAGACTAATATGTAGAATACAACAGCTTTTTTATGTACAGTATCAATAGTACAAAACAGAAAATATCACTGAATTAAAAGTACAATCAAAATACCAAGAAAAGGCATTTCTTGGTATTATATCTTATATTATAATATAATATAATATAAAATATTATAATATAAGATATAAGATATCAGGTAATAATATCAACAAGAAACCCACAATACTAATATGAGAAAAACTGGAAAACATAAGAAAAAGAAGTGATAACTGTTTCCGGGCAGAACAATTTCAACATTGTAAAGATATCAACTCTTCCTAAATTAATTTCTAAATGTAATGCCATACTAGTAAAAATCTCACTAAGAAATATTTCTAATTTTAAAAAAATTCTAAAATTTGTTGGAAGACTAAATATATGGTAAATACATTACCATGCTTCAGTAATTAAAAGAGGGTGGTACTGACACAAGAAAACAAAGACCAAAAAATGCAATATCACCATCAAGATAGGGGATTAATTAGATGTCACAAATTAATTTATGATAATGATGGCACTTCAAAGCAGTGGAAAAAAGATGGATTATTCAAAAATGCTATTAAGACAACTAGAAAGCAATCTGAAACAAAAGGAAAGATGAACTTTTTCTTAACATTTTACTAAAAAAAAATTCACATAATTCAGAAATGTAAATGTAAAGGGAGAAGTCATCAGAAGAAAATATGGGTGAATATTTTTTTCATATTCGTATAGATAAAACTTCTATAAATATAACCCCGGCACCAGAAACCATAATAGAATTGATAGATTTATTTCCCTTAAAAAACAAAATGGTATATTTTTAAAGTTATATTTTTTAAAGAAAGATGACAAGCTGGAAAATTACATATATATAAACAAAACAGTAAAGATTATTCACCTTAGAAATACAGTTAGCTCTTAACAGGAAGAAATGTAAATCACTATCCCCACAGAGAAATTGGTAATGGATAGAAACAAACTATTCACACACACACATACATAAATATATGCACACACACACACACACACACACACACACAAGTGAATGACCAATAAGTAACTGAAAATAAGTTAAACCTTGTTAGAAATTAAAGTAATACAAATAAAAACTAAATATTTTGGTCACATTAATTCAGGAAAAGACTAAGACGATCTGAAAATTATAATGGTATAAGGCAGAAATTAATGGTTTGAATAAATAAAGAAAGGACAAGAGAAACATCCAGGACTGATCTTCTGGAGAAAAAAAAAAAAAAAAAGAAATAATACATTAAAAGGAAGATTTTCTAAGTGCATAACTTACTAAAATTAATCCAAGAGTTGTAAAAAAGCTGATACCATATAAAAAATTGAAGTAATCAAAAATCTATCCCCTAGGGACCAGCAGATGACCTAATGGCTATGTCACTGGACTCGTGTGTAGTCGACTGCAGTTCGAGTCCTGGACTCTGTGGCTTTAACTCATGCCGGGCATTTGTATGTGCATGCCCAAGATTCTGAGAGGAGAATGGAGGAGAAGGGATTGCAACATGGCCATCTCCCCTGGGGGGTGACTTCTCACTTTCTGTCTCTCTCTCTCTGTCTTTGTGGTGAGCACACATGCCCTATAGCAAAAACTTCTCAAAAAAAAATTTTTAAAAAGTCTATCCCCTGTATGGGATGGATTAAATTGAGCTTTTATACAGACTCAATAATTTTAAAATGCATGCATATTCATGTACATACATACATACAAATACTCATGTGTGAATGTCTACGTAAACTTATGTGTATATATGTGTACATATTTTCTAACTCTATCAGCTCAAACAGCCAAGGAGCACAGTCTCTTGAAGTACTGAATACACCTACTCAGATCTTGGTTTCTCACACATTTCTCATGCAAGGAAATCAGGATTCCTCGGGGAAATACTGGAGCACAAAGGTGTAGAAACAAGAGTGTAATCTTCAGTTATGTCATAGAATGTAAAAGTGCTAAAATAAATCATTTGAGCACATTGCACATACATGCATGTAGGAAGAAGCCAACTTGCCGAGGCTCTTATTGCCTGGTCAGACAATTTGGGCACCAAAATTAATTTTAAACGGTAATGAATTATATGCCATTAGGAAAGAACTAGAAATCTATAAATTCACACCCACAAATATATGAAAAAATTAAGAAAGAGGAAAGAATGAGGGGTCCTGCCTACATAAGAAGGTCAAAGATCAATGTGGAGGGATATAATCATTATTTTGCAACCATCACAGTAAAGAATGATCAATGAATGCTAAATCTGGAAGGGAGGGGACATTTTACTGAGGGGCAAGATGTCTGCATGGAATTAAAATGTGTTCTCACAAACTGCCTACAGTAGCATGGAAGGAAAATAATACACAGAAACTGACTGACATCTTGACTGGATGATCAAATTTAACATCAAAAACTGAGGAGCAGATGGACATCACGTGCCTCCAGATGTGAAACCCTGAGGGCACAACATCAGTTATGTAACATTCAAACTCGGAGTATATAACCTAACTCCAAACAACAGGAAACCTCACGCAAGCATAACATGAAGAACATTCCATTTCTAAAAGGAGGGGGAAAAGACCTGTATTTTAAAATATCAATGTCATAAATATAGAAGAAGGCTGAAGAATTGCAACAGATTAAAAGAAATAAAAAAGATATGACAAATTCAATATATAAGAGAGTCTCCAAAAAGTTCAGGGAACATGTGTATTATTAAAAAACTGCAAGAATTTCAAAAAATTTTTTGATTCCAAAGAAACTCATACTTTAATACCATTTTCCATGAGTAATTTTTTAAATCAATCCTCTTCAAATTTATTCATAGGTTTATAGCACTCACTAATGTTTTTAAGTCCCCTCATGAGTCTCTCTGTGTGTATATGTGTAGATTAGGTAGGTAAGTGGATGATAGGTTAGTCAGACAGGCAGATGACAGATGATACAATAGAAAGAAAAACGATTAATGATAGATAAACAGACAGATAAATAAGATAGATAACAAATAGCCAAGCAAAAGAATATTTTAATGTTCTTGTATTATTCTTAGAATTTGCTATAAGTTTAAATTATTTCCAAATAAAAGGTAAGAAAATGTATTTAGCTTCCTTGCACACATACAAGAACAGTCTTCTCTAAAACATGTATACATATTGCCATAAAAATTTTCTAGATTATTATTATTTTCTAGATATTTTCTTACTAGGTAGTGAAAGTACAAACTCATATGCAGGGCTTATAGCTGAATTATCAAAGATAACAAAGTAACAGTTCCAATATAATTTCTGTGTATAAACAGATACAGGTAAATTAATGAATTTAAAATAATAATCTAATCTACCACTAACATCGCATTCAATATCTCTAGTAAATGAACAAAACAAAATTGTAACTTAAAGTAGGAGTCACAAAAATAAATTGTAATATGGCTTAAATGTTTATTTAACTTCATTCTTCTTGTTAATTTTATTTTTAAAACATCTTGCTGCATGTCTTGCTGCATGATCTTCCTGCCTCAGCCTCCCAGCTGAGACTACAAGAACAGGCCACCATGCCCAGCTCTTTTTCAGACAGTCTTGTTATGTTATCCAGGTCAGCCCTTAGGCTATGGTCCACCTGCCTCTGCCTCCTGAGTCCCTGAAAATTACAGGCACATGCCACCACGTCTCACCTTTTTAACTTAATTCTTACAAAGGGACATTGACTCAAGTGTCTTTTTAAGTAGAGTTAAGGACTTTTCTTTTAAAATGGTTAGGAATTTTGTCTTTTTTTTTTTTTCACATTAACCATAATCATAAGGCATCTTCTACAAATTTTAGTATCAAGTTTTATACGGGAATGATTTAAAGACACTTGGGCTAGTATCTTCTAAGTTTGTGCAATCTTCCGAGTCGTTTCTCCTATATCTGAGTCAACGGGGGGGAAAAAAAGTTTAGTGACATGTTCATAACGTATCTTTCTAATACATTTAACTTCAACTTGAAGGTGTGAGTGGCAGTACGCAGCATCTAGAGGGCAGCTGAGTATGGCCAGTCAGTTCATGTCAGAGGGAATGGAGAGGACCTGTTAATCCCACAAGTCCCTAAGTGGAGGTTGGTTAAGATAGTGTCTGAATTATACCCAAATAGAGTCACCTCTATCAATTATATAATGGAAATATTTGTCTCAAACAAGTGAACTAAGTTCTTCGTAAATAGCTCTCAGTTTGCCAGAAGTGTACAGGGATTAAAATGACATTTGATCAAGTTTACTGGCAACCTCAATTGAAGAACCTCCCTGTTTTCTTACAGACTGACAATACAAAAGAGCAGAAATGTCTGGTGCCAGATATAACACAACAGGTTTTTGTCTACTTGTCCCAAGTAGACAAGTATTAAGTAAATTATTTCTTTAAAATATATGTATATATACAAATCAAAATGGAAGAACAGAACATAGCATAAGAGGTGAGTTACAATTCTGGCCTTGATGCTGTCTTGTTAAATAAATCAAAGTGTCCATATTTTCAAACATGTATACCACTCCACAATACAGAATTTGTCTGTTCGAATAGATCTGACACTGTTATTCTCCCACTAAGACTGAGGTGGCAGGTATTAGGGATAATATCCATTTAGCCTTCTGAGCTTACTGGGCAGACGTAGTGACCTGGCCAGCTCCAAATAATAATTTGCCTCTTCACAGAATCTATAATTTTCCAATGGAGATTTTGGAAAACATTATAATTGTGTACACAGTCATGTTCATACATATATATAAGGATGGTCAAAATCTAGTTTACCCCACAAGTTTTCAAACCATTAAAAGTGAGTTCTTTAGGGTCAGGCTGGTGGTGCAGTTTGTAGCAAACTGAACTGCAGTGCTGAAAGCCACATGGTCAACCAGGGGTTCAGATCCCTGGGTTCACTTGAAAACATTCTGGGTGTGTGCTCACATGCCTAAGATCTTGAGTAGCTTGAGGGGCTGTGGAAAGGGAATCATGGTGTGGCGAAACTTTGTTGCGGATTTTTTTTTTTCTCTCTTTCTCTCCTATGTGCACATGTGCTATCATGAATAAAATAAACTTAAAAATATTTTTAGAATTATTTAGTCTTCTAATTTGTGATCACAATAGTGTTTCCACTCCCACCTCTTCTCCCATTCTCAGACTCACAGGAATGAAAATGCCCAACACTCCAGCAGCTGACTGAATCACTGCATATTGTGCACATCTGATATGTGGTGATGAGACGTGCAACTTAATGCACTGCCTTAAGTTACAAAGAGCCTACAGAGGGAATCTGATTAATTTTCCCAATAGATTTCCAACATAGTGTCATTGAAAACAAAACAAATAGAAACTCATTCTATCTTACCTGAGGGTCTCATCTCGCTCCTGCTACACCATGATTTTAAATGTATTATTCATGCTATATTTTATTTCCCTAATAAATGAAGAACTGGTGCTCTTCTACACACATTATATTATAGATGCTCCACATTAAATACAGTAAATAATATATGGTGACCTAAAATAGCATTAAAATAAACTGAGTATTTTTAAATCAGATATTAGAAACTATTGGCTAATGATGCAACAGAATTCAGATTCCTCTCAAAGAGGTTGTCGTAACACCCAAGGCATATATATAAATTGGTGTCTTTCTAATATCATTAGCTTAGTTAATATTTTTCAATATAAAAAAATCAGATGCTACATAAAATTCCTATCTTAATGCAGACATTTCTTATTTAACCTTCAAATTTAGGGGTATATACATAAACGCAAGAAAAATGTGTGTGTGTGTGTGTGTGTGTGTGTAGTGTGTGAAAATATATATAAACAATTTATTCAAACAAAATTATATATATATATATACACACACATAGATAGATAGATAGATAGATAAGCAAAAAGGGATCTTAATGCTATAAACCCCCCCATATTTGACTACACAGAACCATTTTAAATCACATCTAAAGCATCAGGAGAAAAATAATGAAGACAATGGCCTCTGAGAGCCATAGCATGTTTCTGAATTAGACATTCATCCTAAACATGCTGAGAAGTCTCTTCAATATGTATAGTGACTACAATAATCTGTAGATCGTTATTAAAAATTCACTTTGAAGGGACCAGCAGATGGCATAATGGTTACGTCTCTGGACTCCCACATAGTCTACCAAGGTTCGAGTCCCAGACCTGGCAGCTTAAAATTCATGCCAGGCATGTGTGCATGTATGCCCAAAATCCCAAGAGGAGAATGGAGGAGAAGGGATTGCGGTGTGGCCATTTCCCCTGGGAGTAATCTCTCACTTTGTCTCTGTCTCTCTAGCAAGCGCACACACCTTATAGCAAAAATCTCTCTCAAAAATTAGAGACTCTATGATTTATACAGTAAATCATATAACATAGCTGTACTGTGCAAACAGAAACTGATTGATTTGCAAAACAGAACACCACCTCCTCTGATTCAATAACATTTATAGCAGGGTGACTTAAGAGCATTTCTTACATATCCACACTGCGTAGAATATTTGAAAGAGGTTAAAAAAATTGTATCAGTTGACTCTTTCTTCATTCACTATAATATACGCTATCACTCTCTCTTAACATAAATTGCTTTGAGTCTGGTATAAGTTTTTGAAAGAAATTCATGATAAACAAACAATTTTACAAAAGTGGACTTACTCAGTGATAGGTAAATCCTATTACAGGCTATTAAAGAAAGAGTACATTGCCTATCCTTGTAAGTCATTAGCA
This sequence comes from Tupaia tana, assembly GCA_026018925.1. NCBI lineage: Eukaryota > Metazoa > Chordata > Mammalia > Scandentia > Tupaiidae > Tupaia > Tupaia tana. The sequence continues at coordinate 65,000,376 of JAKSZU010000003.1, read as the reverse complement.
TTATAAAATACAAATAGAAATACTTAGGGTAAATTATCAGAAACATCTTAAGTAACAAGCTTTAAAATATAGTTTTAACATGCAACTGAAATTATTTTAATTAGAGTTTTTATTAATACATTTTAAGCTTTTCATAAAATATTGTGTCTGAGCTAGATTTCTTAAGAACTGTTCCCAACTCTCTTTGCCACTCTTCCTAATACAAATCCTTTTGAGATGAATAATTACTCTCTTGTTATTGTTATCTCAAATACAGACATCTGTGAGCTCCTTCTTAGGGCATTGATTATGTTGTGTTTCACAAACCCAAAACCTGTCAGATAATAAGTAGTGCCCAGTACATGCCTAATGAATTAATTTATTAATTAATCAACTGATGTACAATGAACCAATAATGACTTTTGCATTTAAATGAATATACACCCCTGTTCTCTGCTCTTGTACAATTCTCCTTCATTAAATCTCACACATTTAAATGGATAAAAAGTCATGTTATACAGTGTGGGCTTCTCAGAACCTATCTGAATAACAAGTTGCCCTATACCTGAAGAGCGTAAAAAATGGCACATTAAAGGAAGAAATTCTGGCCCAGCCATAGTAGCACACACTGGGCATTGCTGCTTGACAGACTAAGGTCACATGAGAGGCCCAGGTTCTATTCCCAGCCATCCTAAAGAGTCAGATGAGACTAAAATAGGAGGATGCCAACATAGTCAGACCCTGTCTAAAACAAAACAAACACACACACACACACACACACACACAAATTCATTTCACCTTGAAAAGTTCATTGCACGGGCTGGCAGGTGGCAAAGTGGTTAAAGGCACTGGATTCCCACATGGTCCACTGCAGTTAGAATCCCAGACCTGGTGATTGCTGTCTCGCTTTCCCTTTCTCTCTCTCTCTCTCTCTCTCTCTCTCTCTCTCTCTCTCTCTCTCTCTCTCTTTCTCTCTTGTCAAATTAAAAAATAATAATAACAAATGGAATTAAATAAATAAATAATTCTTTTTAAAAAGTGCATTGCAATAAGCACTGATATAAAGCAGGTTCATGTAAAATGAATAAACATGAACACCACCCTTAGGGCATCCACGGTCTAGAGGGGGAGACATAAATGCAAATAATGATCCACGTGGTAATGCTCCCTGTTCCTTTCTCTCTGAAGCTTTGGGTCAGATGTATTCACGTATTCACACAAATACCAACTGATGTGGCAGTGAAGTGTCTCAACCATCAATACTTAGCCACTGTCCTAAAGCATCAGCCAAGTGTGCCAGACAAACTACTCCCACTCTTCCCTTATGCTGTCCCTTCACCCAGCTTCACGAAACCCATCAACCACCGGTCGTCCGATGTAATGGATTCATCTGATACTCTGACCTAAGTGGCTTCCTCTAAAGCTCGCATGTTACATATTTCTAACAGCACTGTTCTCCAACAAAGGCGGTGGCTTTCTTCCACCTCACTCTTACAACGATAACCAGAACCAGAAGCTCTGCTCTTAAAACCATTCAAACTAAACAAACGTTTCCACTCATCACTGAGTGACAATATCTCCAGCCCAACTGCTGACTGTGCCAAAGAGGTGCCTCCGTGGCCAGCTGCCTGGCAGCCACACAGCTGGCCGCCCCGACATCATCCTACCCCATTCTCCTGTCAGCCTAAAGAAGCAACACGCCCTGGAGTGGGCCACGAAGGCTCCATCCAGAGACCAGACGTTTGCAACACTTGTTCCCATTTTCCCCCTCCCACTAAACAGATAAGATATGTAAATGTCACTGAAGTGGAAAAAAAATCAAGTCATCTCAGGCACCAAACGACAACTTCAGAGCAAAGAGGCTTAATTACACTTGCATCGGGCACAGCTGGTAGGTTTTCCTCCTCCTATTCATAAGGAGAAAAACCAGATTGCAGGAAAACATATTATGTATTCTTCCCCCATCACCTCCCAAACGCAAAGTGTTTTGGTGTTTTCCCCTTTGGTAAACACACAGAAAAAAAAAAAAAAAAAACTCAGTAAAATGACTACCAGGTTAGATTTCTGGGGCAGAACTAAAACTGTGTTTTATCAACATCACTCTGTTTTCTTTAAATAAGTAGATAATGAGACAGTGTGAAAATGACTACAGGACTTGAACAGCATAATTTTAAGGTACCTTGGTCTAGAAAAAAAATAAGAATTAGCCTGAAATTAACCACTGAAAGTAGCTCAAGATTCACAGTAAGTTTTATAGAAACCCATAAATGTAGGGGGAAATTGGCAAGTAGGTGAATGACAGCAAAATTATATTTTGAGGATCATTATTGGCAACTCTGACTGCTTAAACAAGATTATGAACCACAGAGTTCACAAGCTTATCTAGTACAATGCTCTCTTTAGCGAGTATTTGTCTAAGCATTTGCAATGCCTACCAGATACGGAGAGGTCTTATTTGCTTCCAAACTAAACAGTGATACATCAAATTTAGAAGTACATCCTAAAATATGTGCTAACACTTCATAAGGGTCTAAGTCAAGGTAAATACAAAAGAAATGGTAAGCGTGTTCCTATATTCTCCCTCATTTCTCTTCATTCTTCAAGATATTGAAAGTCGCAAGCACATAAAAAACTTGATATACAAGTGAATGAACACGTCGAAAATAGGCAAAGCTAGCTTCTTTGGTATTTATTTGTGACCCTGCCCCTTCTTACTTGAAGACCTTTGAACATACAGGACTGGTCCTGAAAGTGCCAGCCACAATCCCTTCCTGCCTCTCTCTCCTCACTCAGTCCTCTCAGTCCCTCTCTCCCATTCCTTCCTACAGTCTCACCAGGGCTTCTGTATTGGCTATTCTTCCTACTAGGAACACTTTTCCCCTGACAGGCAGACCTGATTCAGTTTTCTGGCTGATTTTCTAATCAGCTTCTCAGGAAATCCCTCTCTGAACATCCAACCTAAAATGTAAATCTCCCCCTCCCCAACACCTCCTGTCTCTCTTCCCTGTTTTTCATTTTTTGTTTTGTTTTGTTTTTGCTTAAAAATTATTACTATCTAACATGCATCATGACTTTTCCAACGATTCAAGACATAAACTATTTTGTTTACTGACTTGTCCACTAAAATGTAAGCTTCATGAGGACACAGATTTGTATCTGATTTGCTCACTACTGCATTTCCAGTACCTAAAAGAGTTCCAGGCAAATAGTGGTTGCTCAGTAAATATTTCCTGAATAAATGAATGTATCTACATAAAGACTGTCCTAAGGTTGGTCTCCACCGTGCTTTCTAGGTGAGTTGTAAAGTCTGCTAACCCCACTTCATACAACCTTTGCCTGGTCAAAAATTCTTAGCTTCACTTTCCTCCTCTCTTCTACTTATATTCTTACTTCCTATATGCACCATTTATGTCTTATTTATAATGGACTCTTGACCCTGCTACAGTAACATAGGTGGTAGGGCACAGCTGCATGAGACTAGAGCAATACGAGAAGGCCCTAGGTTCAGATCCTGGGTCAACCTGACACACCCATGATCTGGCAAAATAAAAGAAATTTTAAAAATTAAAAGAGACTTTCTTAAAAGAAACCTGAAATCATTAATGAAAGTTAAATAATATGCAAAGAAATCAATAAGTACAAGTAAGACTGTGGTTGCTATGACCATTTTTCTCTCAGTTTTCCAATGTTAGAATCATTTACCATAAGATCATAAGAAAGAGGCTAAGACTGATGTACAAAGCAGCTAATTTGCATCTATTTTTGCATGCAAGGAAACTTCAAAATTTTTATGGAAAATGGAGCAAGTACAGTTTATTTGGGTGCAAAAAACTGAAACCTATGCATAGTGTTTTCAGAATACACATTTTCCAGTTACACTTCTTGAAGGGACCTTCAGCTATAGAAAAATGTATAAATTACTTTGATGTATTACATTAGTTCTGTTTCTGAGTGAAATTTAAGAAGGTTCTGTTTAAAAGTAAAGTATATAAATGCTTTAATAGAGTTACAATTGGCTGCTTATTTTATAGAGCATATCTCTTCGACCAACTTTATAATACACAAAATTAACTGTTGAGACTTTGCTAGCATTGCCAAATTTATATTTCAAAAAAGGTTCTACATGATCTATGCCAACATTCATCTGGGTGGGGAATAATGGATGTCTACATCTATACCTTAAAAGCTAAAGATTTAAACAGAAGAAAATAGTTAAAAGTTTGAAAACAGAATAAAATGCCAGACTAGCCAAATCGGGCACTGGAATGTACTATGTGGTTACAATTAACAAAATGGAATAGTTCGGGCACAAGAATATATGCAGAGAAATGGAAAATAATGCCTCAAGAAAAAAAGCCCTATTATATATAAAAGATTAATATATGATAAAGGAAGAGTGAGAAGGTACGATTCCAAGGTTTCTCATCTCAATACATCCCTAACCAAACCAATTCAACACTAATCAAACTCATGTCATTGAGAAGCCAACACAAATCCCACCCCCACCCACTGTCTTAAGGCCAGAAATAAGAAAGAACTATATTCAATAAGTAAAACTCCTACAATTCACTATTTGGGGGCTGGCAGGTGACATGGTGGTTAAGGGCGCTAGACTCCCACATGGCTGACTATGTTTCAAATCCTGGACCTGGTGGCTTGCTTTCTCACTTCCTCTCTCTCTCCCTCTCTCTCTCTTTACATTCTGGTCAAATTTTTTATAAATAAATAAAGTTAAATTAAATAATTCTTTTTTTTAGAATTCACTATTGCGGGGAATAAAAGAGTATTTAAATTCTCTTCTACATCAGATGTCAAAATATTCCAGATAGGTCGGGCTGGGCTCTTCCTTCACACTGAGGTGGGGCACCTCTGTCCAGGAAGGGAAAGAGAGGTAAGAGAAGTGTCTTTTTTGTCATCCCAGCTAAATTGGGAGTGCTGAGGAGGGGCTTTGGCCTGTCCTAGGACCTCTGGAGTGGCCAGTGTGCAGTGCCCAGGGGGAGGGGCAGGCATGAGTGTCACTGTGGTTTCCACTCACTATTTTTAAAATCTCCTACCAAAAATTGTTTTGGAAAAAGATGCTTATGCAAACCATAATTATGTATTTAATGGTATTTTTTAGCCCATGAAGAGAAGATTCTACCAAAAGCATCTAAACTTAAAAGTCTAAATTTTTTTATTTTCCCATTTCCAAATATAATCATGAACACAAATTAAGCTGCTAAGGTTAGTCTACAACTCATTTCTTTTCTCACCCTGAACATGTCTACATCTTCAGAAATTCATCTTTCAGACTCTTCCAGAGGAATTTATGTTCCCACCTTTTGTAACTGATGGTCTCTTCTCTCTCTAGCTATGGCTATCCTCCTCTGTCTAGACTAGTAAGATTTACAAAGGCTGACACTCCCAATCCAAACCCTGACAATTCCTCTATGGCCCCCAGTCACTTACACCAGCCAGAGGTTCAATTCCACATGCTCTCCCTCATAATGCTACCCTTGCTGATACATAGTTCAGTAATTTACACAGGAGTTTGGTTTAAAGGCTGTAGATTTGTTCTTGCTATAGATAACCATGTTCTTAAAAATAGTGTTCCGGGGGCCTGCAGATGGAGTGGCAGTTACGTCACTGGACTCCCACATGGCTGACCCCAGTTGAAGTCCCAGATTAGGTGGCTTGAAACTCACACCAGTTGTGTGTTGAGTGCATGCCCAAGAACCTCGAGGAGGCTGGAGAAGGGACTGCAGTACCGCCATGACCCTGGGAGGGTGATTTCTCACTTTGCCTTTCACTGTCTCTCTCCAACAAGCACGAGTGCCCTAAGAGAAAAACCTCTTTAAAAAAAAAAAAAAAAAAAAAAAACTTCTATCCTTGGAAGCATAAGACTCCCAGAGAATTTCTGTGCAATTTCATATCCCCTTCATTATGAACAAAAGATTATCTCAGACTGGAGTGAGGGTCCAAGAGAGACAACTAAGTTTAGTGCTCAGATGTCAAATAATGTTTCCATAACAATATATTCATCCTGATGCAATCAGCAAGATTGAACAATTCTGAAAGCTGCAAACAGCGGTGTGTCTAAGAAGTGACAAATAAGGTATTACTTACTGGGTCCTTGATATCTATGTAAAGATAAGTTTTAACTGTGATATAAATCAGTGGATGTCAGAATATGTACCAATGCATCAATCATAGTATCCCATTACCTTACTGAGGCAACCAGTAGTAACTATAAAAGCAAAATAAGAGCCTGCTGTATAGTGAGGAAGGCATGCTACTTAGTTTCATGATTTATAAAATGACGGCTCTGTGATTATTCATGTACACATTTTTCTCAGTGTAATGATGTATGTTGGAATAATTATCATAGTGCATCTAAAAGACTTCTAGAAAAAAATCTTGTTAACAAGTAAAATAATAATTACTTTATGTTTAATATTAGTGTCCTTTAAACACTAATCTAGGGGTTAAAATGTCATTTATGTAATAAAAATAGACTGAGAATGCACAGGGGGAGAAAAAGCACACAAATACTTCTTAAACTATGCAACTGACAGGGTTCAATTGTTTGAATGTGATTTATTTTGTTTGCCTAATGAAAAGTAGTGGGGGAAGGCATTAGGGAAAAAAAAAAAAAAAACACATCAAGTGCTAAACAATAGTGCCTATGATGACAATGAGAAAATTAGCAACATTTTTAAACTATTTTATGTTATGGTAAGAAACCCATGTTCTCATTTAATATTTTTAAAATTCAAATTTGAATGTAACCTGTGAAGAAAAGCCTTTCCCGGCCCTCTAGAATGAGTGCATCACTCTCTCTTGGGAACCTTTGGCACCCCTATAATGGAAGCTAATACACTAAAGTGTGTACAACCACATGTTTGTTTTCTCTACTTACTGCCCCTCCTTGACCCTTAAGATCACTACCCTAGGACTCCATAGTTTCTGTTGGGAGTAGTTCTATCCCTTAGGCATAGCAAACTGATAAGAGCATGAGAACCACTTAGCATTTGAGGGAATCAATTTAATAATGCCTTAGAATGGAGCCAGTTGAAAAGTTCCAGCTCCATAAACTGAACTAATATCAGTGTTTTAAACTATTTATCTACTCCTTAGAAGGAAACACAGTTTTGTGTTACAAAAGGTCAACCATGGGACTAGCAGGTGGCGTGGTGGTTAAGGCACTGGACACTCCCACATGGCTGACCAAGTTCAAGTCCCGAACCTGGTGGCTTGCTTTCACACTTCCGCTCTTGCTCTCTTTCTCTCTGTATGTGTGTGTCTCTTTCTCTGGTCAAATTAATAAATAAATTGATGAATAAATGAAAATAAATAAATAATTCTTTAAAAGAGGAAAAAAAATGTCAACCAGCATTTAAGTGATGGAAAACTAAAATGCTTCTGACAACTTAGAAGAATTTGACCACTGAACTACTCCTCTGTATTACAGGTGATAGTAAAACATACACAAAAATGTTCACAGCGATATTATTCCTAATACCCCAAAGGTGAAAACAACCCAAATGTCAACCAACTAATCAATGTATAAAAGAAAGTATACCCATGCAATGAAATATTATTTACCTATAAAAAGGGACAAAGTACTTATGCACAGTACACCTGGATGAACCTTGTAAACATGACAGAAGTGAAAAAAGTCCACATATTGTAACTATAATTTCATATATATATATATATATTTTTCTAAATGTACAGAATAGGCAAATCCCTACAGACAGAAAAATTGTGGTTGCTGAAAGCTGGGGGTGGTAGGGGATGAGGGATGGCAATAAGGAAGTGATAGCTAAAGGGTATGAAGTTTCTTTTTCAAGATGACAGTGTCCTAAAATTGACTATGGTACTATGACTGCACAGTTCTGAGAAGATACTGAAAGCACTGAATTGTGTACTTTAATTGGGCAAATTGTATAGCATGTGAGTTACATTTCAATAAAGCTATTCATATACATATATATATATATATATATATATATATATATACACACACACATACATATGTATATGAATCTGCACATGTACTCTGTATAGACTATATTCTCTCTTAGATTTACCCAGATTTCACCTCTCTCATCTACCTTTCCAAATAGTTCTGAGAAATTCCAAAAGTTACTCATTCCACTTCAGTTATCCCTCAAAATAAACCACATTTGATATGAAGTTAACCGGCAGGCTGTTTAATTCCCTAAGCTCTGACAAATGGCTCCTCAACACCAAAGAGAACAGAATAATTTACAACTGGCTTTAAATACCATTGTCTTTCTGTGTCATCCTCAGTTCCAGACAGCAAACTTTAGTGCTGACATACTTTTGATTTTTACATACCATCTAATAAATATGCCAAAGGAAACGCTCGTTAGACGAGTTTCATAACCACAACAGGGGCAAATTCCTGAGAAACAATTACATTGAGGAATTATAAAAGATATGAAGAGGTGACCAGTGGTGATATATATGCTGGGTTTGCTGCAGAGTCAGGGAGGGGGAAGGCATTACCCTTCTTCTTACACTGCCATCAGCTGCCCTCACTTCAACCACCCCCAAATAACATTCAAGATAGGAAAACATGAGCTTGCTATCCAAATGAAACTTCAATGCAAGTTATCTCAATTGCCACACAGTTTTCCCCTTCTAAGCCTGTCCTATACAAAGATTCTGAGTGTCACTAGAAAGAACTGCATATCAGTATTTAATTTTGCCTTAGAGGGGAAAAATAAAAACATTCTTATTTCATTTGCTTACATCTTAGCATTTTCAGAATTACACTGGATTACTTTATTCTAAGCCAGAGTGAGTCTGTATAACCTTCTTCTTATGGAGACTGAGATGGTGGCTCAGTTAAAAAGGCCAAAAAATAAAAATAAGTCACCCACTGAGAGTTCAAAAAAGAATTGGTGACTTCTAATGATTACTTGATCATAAATTCTGCGTGTTGGCACTCCTGAATGTTGGAAATAGGTGTGCTGACAATCTGCAGAAGGATCACAACTTCCCGCCTGATCTAACAAACCCAGGGAGCACCATCTGGGTGAAAAATGGCAGCCGTCCAGCCATTCCAGAGGAGTCTGTGTACCATACTCGGAACAATAAAAACATCCAGCTGGCAATTTGCTAAACAAAGGGCTTATCCACATTAAAAAAAACCTTCCCTGCTCTTTATTTCTTCCCTCAGGAATTTTACTGTAAAACCCACCAGCTTCCATTCTTAAGTAAGGGGTTCTTTCTTAAAGCAAGCCTCAAATAGAGAAATTATGAAATAGCAGGAAGACTGCACTGAGAGTAAGGGAACTGAGATTATGGTTCCAGCCCTGCTGTGTGACTTTGGGCACATTCTGCAGCCCATCTGGGTCATCATTTTTTTCTCTATGAAATGAATGAGTTGGACTAAATGATCCTAAGACTACAGAATTAGGTCAACTGAAAGCACAACCCTACTTTTATATAAAAATACACTAAATAAAATAAGATTCTAAAAATCCTAATGCCACTTCAAAACTTGTTATTAATTTTCTGATAACCTGCTATGGTTAGTGCCTACATCCTCTTTATGGGTATTAGAAAAGTATGAAGGGATAGCCCATTTGACGTCAGTGTCATATCACTGCTAGAACATAACAGCAAATCCAACTTCTACAAAATAATAGAAATGACCTCTGTGGGCTGCAGTGTACAGATCATTTTTGTTGTTTATATAAAGCCTTAATGGGGTCCAGCAGGTGACGTGGTGGTTAAGGCACAGGATTCCCACGTGGCTGATCATAGTTTGAATCCTGAAGCTGGAGGCCTGCTTTCTCAGTTTCCCTTTCTCTCTCTGTCTCTCTCTGTTCAAATTTAAAAATAATAACAAATAAAATTAAATAAATAAATAATTAGGAGGCAGGGGAGAGGGGATTTAATAAATGTTTATCTCTCAACCCCAAATCAGTAGTTATATTTTTTGAGGACTTTTTCCAGTTCTTAATCCTTCCCCAACAGTTACCCACTCCTTTCTCTGTGCTGTCATATAGATGTCCATGCCTACACATGCCATTATTTAGTTCCATCTCTCTATCTTGCTCTAGGTTGTCGAGTTCATAGAGGCAGAAAATATCTTATATACTATGCATCCCAGCTCTTACCACTATATCTTTGTAACAGTCACAACTACCAGCTGCAAACCTAAAAAGGAATGTACAGACTTAAGTATCTGAAAGATCCAGAAAAAAATCTAAGCTTCAGGCACAGTTAGCTCTAGCTACTTAATTGAGAGTTAAGACTATGTCTCTGTCTCTCAGTTCACCTTTCTTCATGTAAATAAAAAACAGATACCCCTTTCTGGTGAGCAAAATAACAAAATAACAGTTTTTTCAGGCTGTGACAGTTTTCTTTCCCATTAATTATAGACACCTCTTTCATGACCCATTTCAGGTCCATATCCATCTCTGAAGAAATCATTGGTTCTAGAAATACAATCTTCATTGGTCAGACCAGTGCAATGTGCCTACTCCTTGAGCAAAGCTATAGACTGAATTCTGGGAGAGAGATTCTGCAAAGAACAAACCAAGTCCCATTTCCAGGAAAATAGGAAGAGTAGGCAAAGAAGACAAAAATAGCATCCCAAATCTATAAAGAATTCTTACAACTCAATAATAAAGAAATAATCCATTTAAAAACTAGGCAAAGATTTGAAGATATTTCTCCAAAGAAGATCCACAAATACCAATATCCAAATAAAAAAGTGGTTAACATCATTATTCACTAGGGAAATGCAATCAAAACCATAATCATATCCACCAAGATGGCATAATCAAACAGGCAATAGGTACTGATAAGAATATGAAGAAACCGAAAACCTCATATGTTGCTGGTAGAAATATAAAATGTTGCAGTCACTTTGGAAAATAGTTTAAAACCACCTCAAAAAGTTATATATACAGTTACCATATGACTGAACAATTCCACTCCTAGGAATATACACAAGAGAAATAAAAACACATGTCAACAAAAATCTTGTATATGAATTTTCATAACAACATTATTCATTATAACCGAAGAATAGAAACAACCCAAATGTCAACCAATTGATGAATAAAGAAAATGTGATCTAACCATACCATGTCACAAAGAGAATAAACTGACACATGCTAAAAGATCAATTAACTTTGAATATATTAAGCTAAATGAAAAAAGCCAGTCTCAAAAGCCCACACAGTGTCCAGAATAGGCAAAATCCAAACACAGAAATTAAATACATTCGTCCGGGAAGAGTGAAACGGGAAGTAACTGCTGATGAATATGGGTATCTTTGGGGATGATAAAAATATTCTGGAATTAGTGGGGATGACTACTTTATGGATATATTAAAAATCACTCAATGACACATCAACAGAATGAATTTTAGAATAAATTATTTGTATCTCAAATTATTTTTTAAGTGTGAATAGGGACTGGATATTAGACACCAAGTGCTGGTGGATGCAACAACCCTATTGAGGTGATGTGAGGCGACATCTACTTTCATGAGTGTACACTGAAGAGTGTACGAGTGACATGACATGATTTCTTGTATATACTTTAAAACAGACTAGCAGGACCATCCATACAACATGGTGGTTGGGGAGCTGGATCTTGTATGGCTGACCCTTGTTCAAATTCCGGCCCTAATGACTTGAAAAAGACATCAGGTACATGTGTGTTCATGCCCATAATCCAGGATAGAAAAGGTACTGTGGTGTGGCCACACCCCACTGGGAGGATGATTTCTCTCTCCCTCTCTTTCTGGTGAGTGCACATATCTTATGGCAATAAATAAATGAATGAAAGAAGTAGTTCAATGAAAAAAGAATATGGACAATAATGAAAGAACATGATGAAATTTTAACAGTTGAATCTGGGTAGTAGGCGCATGTTGATTTTACATGACCTTCTCTAACTTTTATTTGGGTCTGAAACACTCAAATCAAAAAATTATTAGGACCAGCAGTTAGTGTAATGGCTATGACGCTGAACTCCCATGTAGCCGACCACAGTTCAAGTCCCAGACCCAGTGGCTTAAACTCACATCGGGTATGTGTGCGTGCGTGCCCAAGATCCTGAGAGGAGAATAGAGGAGAAGGGATTGCACTGTGGCCATCCCCCCTGGGGGGTGATTTCTCGCTTTCTATCTCTGTCTCTCTCTATCTTTCTGGCGAGCACACGCGCCCTATAGCAAAAACCTCTCAAAAAAATTATTAAAAGATTATGATATAGGGCCAGTAGATGGTGTGGTGGTTAAGGTACTGGACTCCCACATGGCCAACTGTAATTCAAGTCCTGGACCTGGCAGCGTGCATTCTCACTCTCCCTTTTTCTCTGTCTCTCTCAAATTAAAAATAATAATAATAAACAAAATTAAATGAATAATTCTTTTTTTTGGGGGGGAGAGGTTTTTGCTATAGGGAGCGTGCACTCACCAAAAAGACAGAGAGACAGAAAGCGAGAAATCATCCCCCAGGGAGGATGGCCACACTGCAATCCCTTCTCTTCCATTCTCTTCTTGGGATCTTGGGCATGCACATACACATGTCCAGGACTCGAACCGCGATCGACTACACAGGAATCCAGCGACAAAGCCATTATGCCAACTGCTCGTTCCCTAATTCTTTTAAAAGAATAAAAGATTATGGGACCAGCAGTTAGCGTAATGACTCGACCGTGGTTCGAGTCCCGGAGCTGGTGGCTTAAACTCATGCCAGGCGCGTGTGTGTGCGTGCCCAAGATCCCAAGAGGAGAATGGAGAAGAAGGGATTGCGGCGTGGCCATCCCCTCTGAGGGGTGATTTCTCACTGTCTCTCTCTGTCTGGCGAGCGCACGCGCCCTATAGCAAAAACCTCTCCAAAAAAATAATAATAATAATAAAATAAAAGATTATGATATAAAATTTTTAAATAATAATAAATTTAAAATAAGCAAAATTAAATAAATCTTTTAAAAGAAAAAAAAATAAGAGATTACAATATAAAATGGTACTTCATATGGCTGGACAATGTGGCATTTAGGCCAGCCATGGCTTAGAGATTCTACAGTGATCATGAAGTAAATAGTGAAATAATGAAGCCAAATCCATGGAGTCTATTCAAAGGGATGGACAAAACCTATCTGGTGTTTCTGTTACTTCTAGGACATTCCTTCCTAAGATGTTGCCTCTTATTAAACAAAACCATGTTTCAAAGCAACATTTTCCCAAATTATGTTCTGTAAACACCAGATATTTCTCAAGATATTAACAGATGTTCTCAAACAAATGTATTCCATGGTCAAATAAGTTTGAGAAACACTGGCTCAAAGTGAATGCATTCGCAACACCAATTCTCACAGCCATTAATATGCTCACATGAGTGGTAAATCATCCAACAGGAGCTGTAGTAATGCCTCACTTGGGAAACTCACACGAATGCATGTACTTCCACAGCAGATTACTAAGCTCTTGAAGTACTTCAGAGACCCTCAAGGTTACAGTCCTGGCAGAAAATCAGAATCACGTCCAGAGCCTGACATAAATATAATTTTTGCCTGTTTTTTAAAGTTTCATCCTAAGCCAGAGTTTATAAAATGCTGGCTTGGGGGCCAGCAGGTAGCATGGTGGTTAAGGCGCTGGACTCCCACATGGCTGACTGCAGTTCAAGTCCTTAGTGAAAAAGCAGCTTGTTTTTTCATTTCTGCCCCCCCATCTCTCTCTCTGTCTCTCTCTGATCAGTGTATGTGCCCTATAGCAAATTGAAAAAATAATGGTAATAATGAGGAGAGTGGAATAAATAATTCTAAAAAAAAAAAAAGAAAATGCTGGCTTAAAAAGTAAAACTTTTCCTTAGAAAAAGATATTTAAGCTGAGTCTGGAAATAAAACAAGAAATTAAGGAAACATTATATTGAAGGCAAAGTGAAGAGGATACAGGGATAAAAAAAGCAAAAGGGCCCAGAAAGTACTTGGGAACAGAGAGGAACCCCCTAATACTGGAAAACAGGAGAGAAGGACGGGCAGCAGTTGAGGTTGCAGGGACTGACAAGGACCAGGCAGCCAGCTTTGCTAGACTGCAGACTGGAAATGTGAGCAGTGGAGAGTCGCTGAAGGACTAAACTAAGTAATGTGGTCAAATCTGCACTCCCTTTTGGTGTCCCAAAATAAATGCACATCCATCCTGAAGCATGATGATCCGCCTTGGATAAGTCATGTATCTGTATCAGAACTGATTTGCTAAATGAAACAAACATCTTAGCTACATTTGTAATTATTCAAACTTCGGCCTAGATATTTATGAATGAATATTCATGCAGTACTACTACTAACCCAACTAGTGCTACTATAAACTTCAAATGCCGTCATGTTTAATTTCCTGATCCTCCTATACTGCATGCGGCGGCATAAACCTTCAAAAATCCTCTTTTTCCTGATGCCTGGAGCTCTAGAAAGAGGAAAACACTTCCAGGATACGCTGCCACTAGAAAAATTTTTCCCTTGGGGACCAGCAGTTGGCGTAATGGCAATGTCACTGGACTCCCATGTAGTCAACCACGGTTCGTGTCCCGGACCCAGTGGCTTAAACTCACGCTGGGCACGTATGTGTGCGTGCCCAAGATCCTGAGAGGAGAACGGAGGAGAAGGGATTGTGGCATGGCCATCCCCCCGGGGGGTGATTTCTCGCTTTCTGTCTCTCTGTCTCTCTTGCAAGCGCTCGTTCCCTATAGCAAAAACCTCTCCAAAAAAAAAAAAAAAAAAAAAAAAAAAAAAAAATCACTTCATTACTTTAACACTGCTCTACAAACATGTCTCATGCTGCACTTTCAATGAACAACTGTGACTTCAACTGACGCTAGAAATTGTCCCCTTGTAGCCTGGCTGGAGAATTGCTTTTTATCTAGCTTTATTTACCATTCATCATGCTCTTTAAAAAATTAATTAAAAACATGAAATATCAAGCATAAAAATCTGGATTTCTTGAGTTCCTTGTTATTTTTGAAGATCTGACAATATCGAGCTTAGAATTTTCCAGGATACAATCAGCTGGAAAAAAATAACTGCCCAGAGACTAGCAGATGGTGTAATGGTTACATTGCTGGACTCTCACATAGTCAACCGCAGTTTGAGTCCCAGACCCAGTGGCTTAAAACTCATGTACTTCCACAGCAGATTATTAAGCTCTCGAAGTACTTCAGAGACCCTCAAGGTTAGTCCTGGCAGAAAATCAGAATCACTTCAAGAGCTTGACATAAATATAATTCTTGCCTGTTTTTCAAAGATTCATCCTAAACCAGAGTTTATGAAATGCTGACTTAAAGGTAAAGCTTTTCCTTAGGAAAAGATATTTAAGCTGAGTCTGGAAATAAAACAAGAAGTTAAGTAGGCAACATTAGATTGAAGGCAAAGCAAATAGAGGATACAGGGCACGTGTGTGTGCATGCCTAAAGTCCCACAGGACTGGAGGAGAAGGGATTGCGGTGTGACCATCCACTCCCCCACCCCCCGCCACAGGGAGTGATTTCTCACTTTCTGTCTCTCTGTCTCTGTGCCTCTGATGAGCGCACATGCCCTATAGCAAAAATCTCTTTAAATAAATAAATAAATCTGTCCCACCCCTGCCTCAGATGAGCCTTCTAAATGTACCAAGGGCCTCCTCCCATCACCACCACACTCTTCACATTTACATTCATGTAATGTGGATTTTGATACTTTTTAAATTTTGGTTAAATGAGAGTTACACAGGTTCAGAATCACCGATCTGAAATGCTTGGGCCAAGAAGTACTTTAGATTTTAGATTTTTTTTTTTAAGATTTTGGAATATTTGTATATATGCAATGAGATATCTTGGAGGTGTGACTCAAGTAAAAATACAAAATTTGTTTACGTTTCATATGCACCTGGTACCCAGCCTGAAGGTAATTTTATGCAATTTTTTTTTAGGGCAGCATTTTGACTGCAATCCATCACATGAGGTCAGGAGTGGAATTTTCCACATGTAGTGTCATGTTGGTGCTCAAAAAATTATATACTTGGGATTTTCAAATTAGGGATGTTCAACCTGTACTTATCTAAATTTCACCCCAAAAATGTGAGCAGTTAATCAACTTAAATACATGAAAACAGGGTAATTAACAATAGAAATAATACCCATCAGTTCAAAGGAGCAAGCAAATCGACATTTTGGATATCTGGTGGACATGAATTACTGCTTCTCGATCCTGACCTTGCCTAAGTAAAATGTGATTTCAGGTTATTTTTCCTGGAATGAAAATTTTAGGATTGTAGGAGAAGGCTGACCATCAACTAAGATTCATAAGCACTGCCCCTCACCCTGGCAGTAGAGTTCCCTTAAGTGGCTATGCTTTTAGATTTTTACAAATTCTCTCAGGCACGGAGCAGACTCCATATTGCTGTGATTAACCTGATTTGCATAGGTAATGTCGATTAGGAGATGAAGGCTATAAATCATTTATGATTTTTAAACATTATCAAATGTATTAAGTTCTGTTGACTCTTCCTTTAGTTACTTCAGCCTTATTAGTCACTCCTTATCTCTTTTGAAATGGGGGTGGGGGAAAGTTTCCACTGGATGTGAGTACAGCTTTCAAAATACCATCAAACTGTCGAGGAAAAACAGGCTTGAAGAGGTTATTTACTCAAACATTTTTGCCTTTCAGGAGGGTGACTGTCTTAACCATGATAGCCCAACCGTATAATTATCAAATAAACATTTAGCACAGATTAAAGGAATCCAAAATTTCATCTAGGTTAATGTGAGGTTCTCCATTTTCCAGAGGAAATAGGAGTGCCACTTTGTGTCTTCTTGAAGTCTTAAATTTTATACAGGATGCTTCCTCCTTTCTCTTGATCTGCTGTACACAGAAGCTGAAACACTGTGCCCCAAAAGGGTAAATTTGTTATAGAACTCAGCTGCAGGAAGATCCTTAGACTTCTGTGCTACACAAGTTTAGAGAAATAAACTACTATAATTCCTGCAAAAGTAAACAATCACGGGGGAAAACACATTCATCTTGACCGATTTTCACAGTTCATCAAATCTTGAACCATTGTCTAAAATATTCATTAGTTTCAGTACTAGTGCAATTTAGCAATTCCTATTGACTTTAACCCTTCTTTTACTTTATTTGAAGGTTATTTTTTTCCCTAAATACCTTCCAATAGATTGTAAACTCCTCGAGGGAAAAAACCAAGTTTGTGTCATTCGCCACCACATTCTCAAACCTTTCACATTACCTGCACAACAAATATATTACAGAACGCAAGAATGCTTTTTAAAACTATTAATAACATGACTTGTAAGCAATATTCACAGGGGAAAAATCAATTTAGAAAGTTTTTAAGCAAAATGTGAAATGTAAAATGTAAAAATTAGTTACAGAAAACCTATTAGAAAATGCTGTATTTTAAAAGCTTCCAGATTGATAGTGTAAATAATGTTTATTGGCATCAGACTCATATAAATGTAAGTCAATATCTTGTGCAAAGCAATTTCTACTCTGCAAAGCAGAGGTACAATAAAATGCAAGCATTACCAAGGAGCTCTTGAACCAAAAAAATGAATAGAAATGTGTTTCTTTTTTATTATCATAAAATTAAAGATAACTGATGGTTGCAAAATTTTTGAGGACACTGAATAGAAGAGTATGACCAAAAACTTTAAGCAGAGATTTTCCTAATCATAGTTCAATGCCCAGGAATATCTCTGGTCTCATGCACTAGAGAAATAGAGAGAAGGAAACAATGGCTTTTTCTCAAAGATCAAAAGCAGACACCACTAACACAGGGACACTGAAATTTTAAAACAGTGATGGCAGGGAGGGAGAGCTGCAGAATGCAGGTCTGAGCACACTGACAGGAAACCCCCTCCGTGGTTACAACAAGATACTCGTCCATCAACATCAACAGTTCCCTACCTAATGAGTAAAAGTCTTAAGGTTTTTCCCAAGAAGCAGCACTCAATTTTGCAGAGATAAATTGAATATATAATAAATAATTGTAAGCAATGCAAAAAGTTTATATAGAGAGAAACTTAAAAAGATGCAGAGTAATGAAAGGGGAACTTCATGGGAGAAACAGAACTCCACCCTAGTGTGTGTGTGTGTTGGGGGGGGAAGTATATTCCCATCTTGGTTCCAACCATCCGAAAGTTAAAATGTCCCAAATGTGTGTAGACATTCCATTCAATGTAAAAGGAAGAAAAAGTGTCTGTGTGCTACGGCAGGGTTTAATGTCCATGTCCTCTACCCTTCACGGTAAGTATATATTCCTATCTCCTCTTTATTGTTGAGCAAATGGAACATGTGATCTGAACTGAATCAGGTTACAGAAGAATGTGCAGAAGCCCAGACTCAAAATTCAAAACTCATGATTATCTGGTCCCAGTCCCTGCCATTTTAAAAAAATAAAAAAATAGGGGCCAGCAGGTAGTGTGGTGGTTAAGGGCACTGGATTTCCACATGGCTGACTACAGTTCAAGTTCTGGACCTGGTGACTTGCTTTCTCACTTTCCCTCTCTCTTGCTCGCTCTGTCCCTCTCTGGCCAAATTGAAAATAAATAAAGTTAAATAAAATAATTCTTTAAAAAATTAGAAAGCATACATATATATGTATATATGCATATATATATGTGTGTGTGTGTGTGTGTGTGTGTGTATATATATATATATATGTATATATATATATATACACAGTATTCATGACAGAGTTCATCCATGTGCATGTGAGAGATAGGGAGAAAGAGAGAAACTCTCCTCATGGTCTGATCACACCACAGTCCCCCTCCTCCAGTCCTAGAGTCCATCAGACTCTGGGCACTGATGGGCAAGACTGCATGTTTCAGGCTGACCAGGCAGGGATCTGAACTGTGGTCACCATGTGGGATCCAGATTTTCTTGAGCAATGCATTACTACTGCAACCATGAAGCTGGCCCTCCGCCCTTTTTATAGTCTTAATAGGAGCAAGGCCACAAAAGAGGATGAGTGTTTAAATCTTTCTCCAAAAATGTCTTCTTTATACCTGTGCTTTAAAAAATGAAAAGGTGGGACCAGCAGTTAGCATAATGGCTGTGTCGCTGGACTCCCACGTAGTCGACCGCGGTTCCCGTCCCGGACCTGATGGCTTAAACTCACGCCGGGTACGTGTGTGTGCATGTCCAAGATCCTGAGAGGAGAATGGAGAAGAAGGGATTGCGGCATGGTCATCCCCCCGGGGGGTGATTTCTCACTTTCTATCTCTCTGTCTCTCTCTCTCTGTCTGGCGAGCGCACGCGCCCTACAGCAAAAACACCTCTTAAAAAAAAAAATGAAAAAGTATCCTTCAACATGTAATTCTACCAGCTCACGGTTGCCTAGCACCAACTCTTTTTTTTTCTTTTTTTTGGAGAGGTTTTTGCTATAGGACGCATGCGCTCGCCAGACAGACAGAGAGAGACAGAGAGACAGAAAGCAAGAAATCACCCCCCAGGGGGGACGGCCACGCCGCAATCCCTTCTCCTCCATTCTCCTCTCAGGATCCTGGACACGCACGCACACGCGCCCAGCATGAGTTTTAAGCCGCCAGGTCCGGGACTCCAACCGCGGTCGACCACGTGGGAGTCCAGCGACATAGCCATTACACTAACTGCTGGTCCCCCTAGCACCAACTCTGTGCCAAGCACTTTGGGGAGTATTTACCAGTGTTAGCTCACAGTAGCCTTGAATCCTTGTGAGGATGTAAAGTGATTTTACAGATTAGGAAAGTGAAGCGCAAAGAAACTCACTAATTGCCCAAGGGCATTTCTCGGTAAGTGACAGGGCCTTCAATGAGCATTACTCCACACCACGCCAATAAAGTGTTCAAGTGAGAATCACCCCAACTGCAAAGAGAGATTCTTTCAATGGCCCAGGCAGGCCCTGACTTCCCCAGGGGCACCTGACTCAGGGGAGAGAATCAAGAGGGCAAAGCAGGATTCATATTTCACTGGCACAGCAGAACCTGGGTGCTAGTTGGTGTCCTACCACCCTCAGGTCACTTGGTTTCCAAGGGCTTTGGCTTTGTCACCTGTAAAATGAGGAGCTCATGAAAAACGATATCGGAATTTCTTCCAGTTTTATATGCCTGTGGTTTGAATAGACAGACTTGCTTTATATCATTACTCCTAAGTATCAAATGTGAAAAAAGAAATACGAATATGAATAATGACCTAATTTGTGGGTAAGTAAATATAAATTCATCATTATATAGGTAAAATATATCACCTGAGTTGTCCAAAGTTAAGAGTTATTTGTATGACTGGGACCAGCAGATGTAATGGTTATGTCGCTGGACTTCCACAAAGTTTACTGCAGTTCAAATCCCGGATCCAATGGCTTAAAACTCAGGCCAGGCATGTGTGCCTGCATGTCCAAAATCCTTAGAGAATGGAGGAGAAGAGATTGTGGTGTGACCATCCTCCCTAGAGGGTGATTTCTCGCTTTCTAGCTCTGTCTCTCTCTGTCTGACAAGTACATGAACCCTAGAGAAAAAAAATCTCTCTCTCTAAAAAAAAAAAAAAAAAGTTAGAATCACAAACTTAAAGTATCTGCAAAGTTGGTTTAAACAAAGAGCACACAAACTTTTGTTCACAAGTGAAGTGACCTCATGGGGATGCGTGCCAATTTTTCTTACTCCTTTGTTGAAATGCAATTTTTTTTTTCAGTTTCCTGAAAGTGTTCTAAGACTCTTGCCAGACACAGAGCTAGCAAGCAGCATATTTAATTCTTTTGTAATGCAGGAGAGTTCTTTACTCCTGGGGCAGCTGTTGCTGGAGATCCGGCCTAAAGAGGCTAAAAGGACAGCCAGCCATGTTGCAGGAGACAGAGCAGTCTCCTGCGCACAAACAAGAAG
This sequence comes from Tupaia tana, assembly GCA_026018925.1. Lineage (NCBI taxonomy): Eukaryota > Metazoa > Chordata > Mammalia > Scandentia > Tupaiidae > Tupaia > Tupaia tana. The sequence continues at coordinate 64,979,518 of JAKSZU010000003.1, read as the reverse complement.
TGATACATTTATAACTTCCCAGACCTTCAAGTGACAACCGAAGAATCAGTTCCAGCAACAGTGGCTGTCATACCACAAGCCAGGCTCAAAAGTGAAGAATGCTTCGTGAAGTCCCAGCACTCAGGATTAAGAATCCCTTAAACCAGTCCCCAGATGACTTATAATAATATCATAATCACCTGAGTGATAGCATTGAGAGTTTGGGCTACTGTCACCAGACATGGAGGAATGTGGTTAAATATACAGTTATAAGAATATTTGATGTTCAGTTAAAGGACCAATTTCATCAATATACAGTTATAAGAATATTTGATGTTCAAAACCCTATCTATCACTAGTTAAAGGACCAATTTCATCAATAACACCAGCACGTATTCCAAAGAACTTGCAACAAGAAAGAATATGACTGATAATGAATTTCAGCACTAGGACTTCCAGGGGTGGCTGTGCAGGCTGTGTACTGCCGGATTTCAGGAGGTGAATTTACATAACCTGTCTCTGAGCAGTGTCCCTGAAGTCGTGCACTGCCTCATTCATTACATGTCTAAAAAATAGCAATGAAACTAGGAAAAAAAAAAAAAAGACCACCAGTAGACACAAGTTAACATTGCCAGCAGGAAATTTTTCAAAAGATGTTTTGGGTTTTTCTTGTTGCTTTTGCTTGTTTGTCTTGTTTTTTTGAGAGATTTTTGCTATAGGGGGTGTGCACTCGCTGGAGAGACAGAGAGAGACAGCGAGATAGAAAATGCGAAATCATCCTGCAGGGGGAATGGCCACACTGCAATCCTTTTTCCTCCACTCTCCTCTCAGGACTCTGGGCATGCAAACACACACACCCTGCATTGAGTTTCAAGCCCCTGGGTCCAGGACTCAAACCGTAGTTAGCCAGGTAGGAGTCCAGTGCCTTAACTACCAGACCACCTGCTGGCCAAATTGTTTTGTTTTGTTTTGTTTTGTTTTAAATGTCATTAGGCACATCTTGGCCTCTCAGAAGTTTTCATGAGAATCCTGTAGCAGACATAGAACTCAATACACCCATGTTTCAACATTTCGTCAGAAAAAGTTTCAGAAATGACCAGATGACTAATGTCTGTTCTATCTCTAGGTGCCAAGTCGTCATGGCTAAAAGAACTTTTTGTAGCAGCTTTGCTACATGGTTTTTCCAGTTTCCACCTCCTTAGACCCAGGAGCTACTATTTCACAGCTGGGCCACAAAAAAGGGATTCGAGAAACAAGAACACTCCTTCCTGATTGGTACCTTCACCAGAGACACGAGGTTAAAGGTTAGTGTACATTTCCACAGGGAACCGAACAGTCAAATTTCCCCAAATCAATGTGACCAGGATAGGGTCATTTAGAACGTGTAGAAAAATCTGAACTACAGAGAACATTATATGAAAGCTATTATTTTTCCATTATTTAAAAAGATTAAAACTACGTTTTTGGGGAACCAGCAGATAGCGTAATGGCTATGTCGCTGGACTCCCACGTAGTCAACCGCGGTTCGCGTCTCGGACCCGGTGGCTTACAACTCACGCCGGGCGCGTGTGCGTGCGTGCCCAAGATCCCGAGAGGAGAATGGAGGAGAAGGGATTGCGGCGTGACCATCCCCCCTGGGGGGTGATTTCTCGCTTTCTGTCTCTCTGTCTCTCTCTGTCTGTCTGGCGAGCACACGCGCCCTATAGCGAAAAACCTCTCCAAAAAAAAAAAAAAAAAAAAAAAACTACGTTTTTGAAAACCCATTGGATTATAATTTTAAACAGCAAACTAGACAGAAAATACCTATCTATTTGTACTGCATTATACTGAAGTTTTATGTATATTTCAACACATGTTATCTTACTGGTTAGTTTGTAAGATTTTTGTTTTAATTCGCCAGAGGGCACGTGTGCTCACCAGAGACAAAGAGGGAGAGTGAAAGTGAGAAAGCACCCTCCATGAGAAATAGTCACACTGCAACCCCTTCTCCTCCATTTCTCCCTCCTGTCTGGATTTTGGTCATGCATTCACATGCACCTGGCATGAATTTTGAGCATCCAGATCCAGGACTGAAACCACAGTCAGCCTTATTGGATCCAGCTGCCTTCACCACCACACCACAGACTGGTCCAGCTCAAAGATTTTTCTTAGAGATTCTTATCTCCCCACTGCAGTTTGTATAGTGTTAAGCACACATTAACGAGAGTCACCACTTAACAAACATTTACCAGGTCCCAAGCATAGATACAATGATTTTTTGTGTATTAATGCATTCAGTCCTAACAGCAATGCTAAGAGGCAGGCAGGATAATTATCCACATATTACAGAAGAAACTGAGGGTCAGAGAATGATACAACTTGCCCAGGTCATAGAACTAGTCAATGGCAGAGCCAATATTTGATCCAGGGAGTCTAGCGGCAGAATCTATGCTCATAGCCATTACACGATTCTTTCTCAATATTCCACATTCTCAGTAAATGTGGGATAATTACACATGGATCCACCATTGCAGACGTACCTTAAGTCATTATTTCCTCTTAAACAGGTCAAACATTTACTTTACATCATTTATGCCATTAATTTATTAGATAGTCTCATCTAACCTGTAAAGTCAATCCTTACCCATTTCACAAGAATGTTTTAATTAGCAGGGTCCAAGCTAATAAAGCTATGCCTTTACAGTTAAGAGTTAGTCCAAAAGATTTACACACACTCTTTCTCTCTCCTCAGCTTTAGGACTCAGCCTTCCAAGGACCCCAGACTGCTAAGCTCTGTCTGAGCTGTGTGGAACCTTACCTCAGCCCTTTATACGCTTCTTGGACCCTTCATTTCTGCCCTATACCATTATGTATTTGCCTATGGGGAAACAAAGAAACACATCACAGGAAACAGGAGAAAACAGGAAAATAACACCAATGTGAAGGTATTTTATCCCAGAATTTCTTTTTAACTTTTTTAACCAACTGTACTATAATTCAGGATAATATTCTTGCATGACAAATTTCATCATACCCTTATTTTAATAAGATCATTTCTGGCAACATTCACAAAATTATTAAACTTACGTGTATTTTTAAAAAGCAGTTTCAGATTTCTGTCATTTCAGCCAGAAATTTCTATTTATTGAACCAAAAGAAGCAATACTGCCTTAAAAGTCTGCTGTTTCTTGCAGACAGATCAGCAGGGAGGCATGCAGTCCAATCCTTTAGGGTGTGAACATAATAAAACTAGAAAAATACTGTAAACCAGCAGGGATTATTGTCCTGCTTCGCATTCATAAATTTCCCCCTAGATATCTTTAGTACTTACTCAAAACTGTAGACTGTTGTTTCAACTGATATTCTACCCACAATCTAAGGACTCCTACTAACCATCTCTATACTGGGAATGCCACTTAGATAAACACCAATCTATGTATATATATTTTTAAACAGAAGTATGCAGAAAGATATAAAGGAAAGACTGTAAAGTATTTTTTAATCTCCATTATTTAATAGTATCTACAGAAATCTAAAAACAAGCATTAATTACTGTTTGAAATGTTTAACCCTGACTACAGGAGTCCAGATACACTATTGTTGTTTAATTATTATTTTCTTTAATCTACATTCCCCTGAAACTCTATTCTCATTGGACAGAAAACACCAGAAGGAATAATGAACCAATCAAGGAACCAGCAGATGGCGTTATGATTACATTGATGGACTGGTCGACATAGTCGACCATGGTTCGAGTCCCGGACTGGTGGCCTAAACCTCACACAGTGCACATGTGCAGGTGTGCCCAAAATTTCAAGAGGAGATGGACGAGAAGGGACTGTGGCATAGCCATTTCCCCTGGGGGTGATTTCTCACTTTCTGTCTCTCTCTGTCTCTCCACAAGCATATGTGCCCCACAGCAAAAGTATCTCCTAAAAAAAAAAAAAAAAAATCATACTTATCACAAAGAAAGTATCTCTAACTCAGAAATGCTAGACACACAGCTACCACATGACCTAGCAGTTTTGCTCTTAGGTATATACCTGAGCCAAATAAAACCACATTTCCCAATAAAAAGTGCGTAAGTGTTTATAGCAGCATTATTTATAATAGCCAAAAAATGATAACTAAATCTCTATCAACTAAAGAATGAATAAACAGGGACCAGCAGTTAGTGTAATGGCTATGTCGCTGGAGTCCCACGTAGTGGACCGCGGTTAGCGTCCCGGACCTGGTGGCTTAAAACTCATGCCGGGCGCGTGTGCCTGAGTGCCCAAGATCCCAAGAGGAGAATGGAGGAGAAGGGATTGCGGCATGGCCATCCCCCCGGGGGGTGATTTCTCGCTTTCTGTCTCTCTGTCTCTCTCTGTCTGGCGAGCACACGCGCCCTATAGCAAAAACCTCTCCAAAAAAAAAAAAGGAATGAATAAACAAATGGCATACCCACACAATGAAACATTATAAGCCATGAAAGGATTAAGTAATGATACATGCTACAACATGAATGAACTCTGAAAATACATTAAATGAACAGCCTGCTCATAAAAGACTATATAGCATACGCAATGATCTGAATTTTTTGTGTTCTTCCAAAAATTTACACATTGTAATCTAGTTCCCTATGTATTTGGATATGGGGTCTTAGAAGATGACATCATGAGGGTAGAACTCTTAGGTGGGATTAGTGCCTTTTTAAAGAGCAGAAGTGACCAGAGGCAGAAATCAGAAGTCTGCATTCTAGAGGCGGGACCTCCCCAGAACTCAACCATGCTGCCACCCTGAAATCAGACTTCCAGTCTCCAGAACTGTGAGAAATAAATTTCGGTTGTTTAAAAGTCACCCAGTCCAGGTATTTTGTTACACCTGCCCTAGTTAAACAAATTCAGTGTATGATTCCATTTATGTGAAATCTCCCAAGTAGGAAAACCTAAGACAGAAAAGTATGTACGTGCTTGCAGAGTCTGTGCAAGGGAGGGACAGGCAGGGACTGATAAGGGGTACAGAGTTCCATTTTATGGTGATGAAAATATTGGAAAACCATAAGAAAACATCAGACAGATTCAAACTGGGAGGCATTTGGCAAAATAATTGATTCAACAAATTGAACCAGAAGTAATTCTGTGGCAATCTTGGTCAAGTTACTTGTGCACACTGAACCTTTGTTTCTCCACACTAAAATAAGAGCTCATACGTTGTTACACATAGTAAAAATTAAACATCCTGTGATATCCCTACCATGAAGTAAATAGATGCTCAGTAAGTATTTTTGTGTTTGTTTTATTTATTTTCTTTTTTGGAAAGGTCATTTTTTGCTATAGGGTGTATGCACTCTCCAGAAAGAGACAGAGAGACACAAAGCAAGAAATCACCCCCCAGTGCGGATGGTCACACTACAATCCCCTCTCCTCCATTCTCCTCTCAGGACTTTGGACACGCATGCACAGGCACCTGTCTTGAGTTTAAGCCAATGGTCCAGGACTCGAACCATGATCGACCACATGGGACTCCAGCGAGATAGCCATTATGCCAACTGCTGGTCCCTATTTTTTTTTTGTTTTGTTTTGTTTTTTTCATTTTACCAGCAGTCACATACACTTGCCAGGAAAGAGAAAGAAAATAAGAAAGCACCTCCCGTGGGGCATAGCTACACTACAATCTCTTTTCTTACACCTCTCCCTCCCTTCAGGATTTTGAGCACACATGTACACATGCCTGACATGTTTTTCAAGCTGCCAGGTCTGGCACTCGAACTGTACATTTGGCCATGTGGGATCCAGCCATCTAAATCACCACACCACACCACTGGCTGAACTCCTAGTAAGTTTTGCTGTTGCTTTGTGTGTGTGCGCGCGCGTGTGTGTGTGTGAGGTTTTTGCTATAGGGCGCATGCGCTCACCAAAAAGACAGAGAGAGACAGAGAGACAGAAAGCGAGAAATCACCCCCCAGAAGGGATGGCCATGCCGCAATCCCTTCTCCTCCATTCTCCTCTTGGGATCTTGGGCACGCACGCACACGCGCCCAATTTGAGTCCGGGGTCCGGGACTCAAACTGCGGTCAACTACATGGGAATCCAGAGACATAGCCATTACATCAACTGCTGGGCCCTGTTGTTGCTATTTTTAAGTCTGCCAAGATGTTAAGATAAAGCCTAAGACAATCCTTTAGCAATCAAATGACTCCCTTGAGCTGGGCTATCCAACAGAGTAGCCATTTCAATTAATTAAAATTTAAAGTTCAATTCATCTATCTCATGAGCCACATTTCCCATGCTTAAAAGTAATAAATGTCTTGTGGGTACAATATTGGACAGCACAGTTCTAGAAAAACATCAAAATATCTAGTTTATGAAATTGTTAGCATCAACTACTAAAAGTTGTGAAGACAGTGGGAAAAAGAAAAGGACCAAAAATTAAGTTGATGAATGTTTACTGAAAATATTTTAAAAGTATGTTTCAAACAAGAGAAGGAGCTGTCCTCATAGCACAGCAGTTAAGCACTGTGCATAGGAGCCAGAGCTCAACAGTTCAACCTTGGTTTGAATCCCAGCCTTAGTGGCTTGCGTGCCCAAAATTCTGAATGGATGGAGAAATCAAGTCAAACAGACAAAGGCTAGACCATGCCCCATTAGGGGCACCTTGCTTACTCTCTCTCCCTCGCATTGTCTCTGGCAAATGTGTGTGCCCTCTGGCAATAAATTTTAAAAGGAAAATAAATCAAATTGCAACCAAAGTCCTTATCACGGTTAATGGTCCAGGCTGTTTAATAAGCATTTCCAATTGAAAATTATGATAGTAGCCTATTACTGCAGAATGAAAAGAGGAGTTAAATAAATGAGAAACAGTGATCTCTAATCAACCAATTATTGGTGACACAAATTTTTCATTTAAAAATTATATACTTTTAGAAAATATTGGGTCATTGGAAAAGTCATGATGCATTTTTGCACAAAAAAAATTGAAAAATATGGCATGACTTTTCCAACGACCCATTATTTTTAAATACCTATTTCTCTACATCTATTTTTTTTTTGGGGGGGGGGAGAGGTTTTTGCTATAGGGCACATGCATTCATCAGAAAGACAGAGAGAGACAGAGAGCCAGAAAGCGTGAAATCACCCCTCAGGGGGGATGGCCACACCACAATCCCTTCTCCTCCATTCTCTTCTCGGGATCTTGGGCACGCATGCACACACGCCCGGCATGAGTTTAAGCTACTGGGTCCAGGACTCGAACTGCGGTCAACTACATGGGAGTCCAGCGACATAGCCATTACACTAACTGCTGGTCCCTCTACATCTATTTCCAGTTCACGTAACCCTGCCGATGTCAGCATGGGAGGAGTAAACCTCTAGGCACAGTGAGACATTATGTCATAGTTAGCCAAGGTCATTCTCTATGAAGCAGGCTGGTGTTTCTACTATTCTTAGGTGTATGTATGTTTTTGTTTCATTTGTTAGGTTAATTATTTGTTTCTTCCATGAGATAGAGAGAGAGGGGTATCCCCCACAGGCTCTTCGCACCATGTTCCACCCCCAACCTCAGCCAGCCAGGATGATGGGAATACATTTGCATACCCGGCATGTACAGGGAGACTTCAAGACCTGAATCCAGGACTTTCCCATAGGACGTCAACATTGCAGAGTGTTGTGTTATTGCTATGCCACCATGGCTGGCCAGTCATGTGTGTTCTGTAGATATAAATAAATTCCCGTGCTAGCCCCATAACTAGTGTTTAAAGGAGTCAGATCCTACATGTCCGACATACAGTTCAAATTCTAGCCTCTACTGCTTGGAAAAGCACATCAGGTATGTGAGCATGCATGCTCCAAATGCCAATGGAATGGAGAAAATATTGAGGCATGACCACACCCAGTGGGAGTGCTTTCTCTTTCTCTCTCTCTCTCTCTCTCTCTCTCACCCATGTGCCTTCTGGAAGGGAAAAAAAAAAAAACACTAAACTTCCTGTTTGTGATTTTTATGAGTAATTATAAGAAATTAGTCTTCATGAGTTTTTCTCCCTTTTATTATCACACAAGACACCCTAACTACAAGGCAGAACACTGCAGACCAGAATGCTTCCAAGTGGAAGGCACAGCCAGATCAAGCCGCTCTCACAGCTCAGCTCTTCAGAAACAAGAAGAGGCACCTGTCCACTGTCACCAAAGTTAAGAAAGATTCTGGGCCACCCTTTAGGTTGGGCTCCGATACCAAAATGATGATACATCCAAATGTATGATGAATCATTGACTAACAGTTAAAATATCCTCCACTGCAACACAAATACATTTATGTTCAAGACATATTATTCCTCTGAAGGAGCCAAATGGAGTCCTGGAAGAGAAGGGTGAGCATGTGGCTTTACAGTGAGTGCACTTTGCTCAACTTATTCCAATGGGAATGTACCGGTAATTGTGCCTAAAGTTGCAAAGCACTTTTCCCAGTGGAGATGTAAGTGATCTAAAAACATGGTTAATCACTTTGTAACGTCCTTTATAATATTTCCAGGCAGCAGTAAAAAGCTTGCTACTCTCTAAAACAGAAGAAAGTTGAAGAGATTTTCCTCAAGTTACACCACTCACTGTTGGATTTTTGGATAGGAATTTATATGCTCTGGCTCAACACCCACATACACTGAAGTAGATTTACACAGATCACTACAAACTCTTAAGAGTGTGTCAGTGTGAGTTGCTAAAGAAAGGTTGACAAATTCCCAGGACGTCAGACCCTTTGGCAGAATATTCGTGGTCACAGGAAGTCTTGAAAGAATGGCTCTTTGCTTACTCAAAAGCAAGCAAGAGCCACATTAACATCCCAAAGAAGTTTTCCTACTCTAAATATGCATCTGTAACATGTTTACTGTTCTCACTTCAAAATTGCTCATATAAATTATAAAACAGGTAAGTATTTTATACTTCATTTATGTCAGATAATCAGTTTGTATTTCAGCTTTAATGCCCAGTTCTCACACGAATGTGATGAACTGATTAATGAAGCCTAAGTATGCCTGGCAAGGAAGCCAGCATCTGGCCTTGGCTCTGACTGGTGCAGAGAAACCCCTTGGCGGGTCAGAGACTGGACTTCCTGAGAATGCACAGCTCGCTCCAAAAAATACTTCTTTTCTCTGTTACCTTTTGATGTTATGGTCTTGCCCCAGCGCTTGTCTAATCAGCAAAGTCACTGTAACTAACAGGGAGTGAACTGAACATTGTAGAGCCAAAACTACTTTTCTCTAATTTGTTAGGGGGAAAAAATAAAAAACCTGATAGACCTTCCCAAACTCCACATGCATCTTAAATGCTGGGACATCATTCCAACACTTACATCCACAGGAAAACCTGTATATAAATGCACACAGATGCTTTACTCCTAATTGTAAAAACTCAGAAGGAACCTAGATGTCCATCAATAGACAAATGGTTAAATAAATTGCAGCCCAGCCATACAATAGAATATTATTCAACCATAAAAGAAATGAACTACCAAGCCATGAAAAGACACAAAGGAACTTAAATGCACATTAAGTGAAAGAAGCCAGCATGAAAAGGCTACATATGGGCCAGCTGAGGACGAACTGGTCAAGAAAGCTGTCTTCCACATGGCCAACTGTGCCATTCAAGTCTCAAACTGGCCACTTGAAAAACAAGCCAGACACACGCGTTTGTTTGCCCAAAAATCCAGGAAGGAGAGAGAAATGGAGAGGGGATTGTGGTGTGACCATCCCCCATACACAGTGCTTTCTCTCTCTCCTCTCTCTTCTCTCTTCCCGGAGCACACACACCTTCTGGCAAATTAAAAAGAAAAGGCTACATACTATTTGATTCTAATTATATGACATTATGGGAAAGGCAAAACTATGGTGACAGTAGAAAGATCAGGGGTTAGAAGAGGTTCAGGTGCAGAGAGAGAGGTGTGAATAATGAGCAAAGCACAGGGAATTTTTTAGAGCAGTGAAACCATTCTGTCTAATACCGTAGTGGTGAATGCATGCCATGCGATTGTCAAAGCCCACAGTGCTGTATAACACAGAGTGTACCCTAACATAAACTACGCCCTTTAACGTTAAACATGTTGTTTAACATAGTTAGCAACAATGAGTCAATTTGGTTCATCAATATCAACAAATGTAGCTACTAACATAATACATTAAGAATATGGGAAAATGGTGAGAGAATAAGTGGTGATATGGGAACTCTCTGTAATTTCTGTTCAGTTTTTCTATAAACCTAAAATTGCTCCCAAATAAGGTCTATGAATTTTTTTTAAATCTGAGAGGCCCTCCCATATTTCATACATATCTTAAATTCAGAAATACTGGGATCAGCAGTTAGCGTAATGGCTATGTCGCTGGACTCCCATGTAGTCAACCAACCCTCGTCCCAGACCTGGTGGCTTAAAACTCACGCTGGGCGTGTGTGCATGCGTGCCCAAGATCCCGAGAGGAGAATGGAGGAGAAGGGATTGCGACATGGTCATCCCCCCTGGGGGGTGATTTCTCACTTTCTATCTCTCTGTATCTCTCTGTCTGGCTGGTAGAAATACCATTCTTTTATTTCACGAACAGCTTGTGCAGTTTTCATTTTAGTGAAATGATAAGCTCTAAAAATCAAAATTCCAGGTAGTTACTTTACATTTAAAAACACTTTACATTCTCCTTGATTTCTTTTTATTAAACTAAATGAAGAGACCATGAGTTTCTCAAAATTCTGGCCTAGGGACAAAGTTAATGTACACAAAAGAAAGAAGAAGCAACTACTCTGTGATTTGCTATCAGAATTTCCCAGGAAGTAATCAAGTAATTACATACGCTAGATGCTCTCTTCAGTCACTCTTCTTCCCAAGTACATTACTCATTTTTATTTCATTATTATTAGCTTTTTTTTTTTTTTTTTTTGGAGAGGTTTTTGCTATAGGGCGCGTGTGCTCGCCAGACAGACAGAGAGAGACAGAGAGACAGAAAGCAGGAAATCACCCCCAAGGGGGGATGGCCACGCCAAAATCCCTTCTCCTCCATTCTCCTCTCGGGATCTTGGGCACGCACACACACGCGCCCGGCGTGAGTTTAAGCCACCGGGTCCAGGACTCGAACCACAGTCGACTACGTGGGAGTCCAGCGACATAGCCATTACGCTAACTGCTGGTCCCATTATTATTAGCTTTTAATCTATACTATAAGTTCCTTGAGGGTAGGGACCAAGTCTTAGCAATTTCTTATCTTCGCTGTAGAACATAATGAAAAAGGATGAAAGAGGAAAGGGGAGGCAGAAAGGAGGAATTCCACAAACCAGTCAGAGTCTCAGCAGGAAATACAGGATACGCACGAATTAGGTATGATACCAATTGGATTTGATCAAGGGGCAACTTTTAACACTGTGGGCAAGGTCAGTGCTAATGACCAGGAATGGTTACCTACTCTGTGCCCGAAGGGTCAAGGGTTGAGAGTGATTCCTGGAGGCCAGGAGGCTGGGGTAGGGGCAGCTGGAGTGAGAGAGGATGAGGCAGAGACACACGGAGAAGTATGAAGCCTACTGGTGCGGGGTGGGGGTACGAGACAGTAAAGATCATTCTCAACTGCCCTCAGATCTGCTGAGATCCTCCCACTGGTCGAAACGGGCTGAAAGTGAAAAGTCGAGCGTGTGTGTCCCGTGTAAGCCACAGGTCAGCCACAGGACACAGCAGGGTGGAGAAGTATGCAGAAGGGATCCTGGTGAGCAATCTGAAGCTGTCCAGCACATCTCCAAATACACAGGAGATGCAGGCACAGACACAAGGGTAGCAACCTGCACTCCTACCTATTATATTAATATATCATCTTTAAACTCAAGCCATCCTGAGGTTCAAATCCTAACGTATGTCACTTTGCAGGTGTGCATTTCTGGGAACCTTCAGAATCATCACTTGCAAAATATGATTAACTAGAGTACCTTTAGAGTTTTGAGGATTAAATAAAGCAACAAAAATAAAGTGCTTAGTGCCTGTACACAGGAAGCACTGCTTTTATGTGTCCCACAACACGATCTTATGTACAGTTTCTATCACACCATCTCGTATTTATTTTGGACTCTTCCATGTTTAATGTATGTTTTCTACTTCCCCAGGTACACAATAAAGTCTTTCAGGACAGATAAGAGCTGGGTCATTTTAGTCCTTTGCTAACCCCAATGCACCTTACTGATAACAGTGCTATGTAAACTGAACGAGATAAAATGTTTACTAAAGAAACACATAACCCCTCTAATAAACGTAGAAAGGCTTCATTAATTTATTAACCTGAAGAACAGAGGTATCATTAATTAAATCACTAGCTATTTTCTGCTGGTCTATAAAATACATATTTGATTTATAAGTTCATATAATTATGCTTCCTCATCCTGTTCTCCTTAGGTAAAACTCAAGTAATTCAGCAGCTATATCTTCTCAGCAAGTGCTTCAAATTTTAATATACACAAACTATCAATCATTCCAACTGGGGATAATAAGAACAAGAGGGAACTGGAGTTTGGGAACAGGAAAGGAAAATAAAACAGATGGTAGAGCAAAAGTAAAAGTCTTGGGAAAAATAAAGGCAGATTAGAGAAAGTAAGTGCCATTTCTGGAGGTGCCCACTGCTGAACAGTGTCTATAAGGATGGAGGCCACTAAGAAGTGCATAGGGAAGGCTGAAACAGCAGTCAGAGAGGGGCTGGTTGAGCCAAGAATAGACACTGGATGCTGTCTGCACTGGGAAAAAGGAAAAGTACTTGGGTGAAATAGGTTACACAAAACTACTCAGCATCCCAGTTGGCCTGCATCTTTAGACCCACTATGAACCAAGGAAGTAGGATCCTGGAGGCCTGTTCCATGAGGGCAGATCCATGAAAGGAAATCAATGGGTGTGAGCATTAATAGAAGAGCAGGCCCAGCTGTGGTGACACAGTGGTGGTAGCATACTGCTCTGCAGGCTGGAAGCCATGTGGAGGATGGGGGTTCAGTTCCCAGGTTGACCTCTACACAGCGGGCATGCACATCCCTGGGATCCCGGCTGGCGGAAGGATCACAGCTTGGGACTCTGTGGAGGGTGTCTATCTCTCTCTCCTTTCTTTGCCCCTCAATGAAAGAAATAAAATTTAAAAATAAATCAGAAAAGCACTAACCATTTGGACAAAGAACCAGAAGAATACAATGGCTGGTGGTATGATAATCACCTTGCAAGAAAGAAACACCAACTACACATATATCACTGTGATTGTGAAGAGGGATGTTTCTAGAGATCTGAATAAACATTTCAGTCAGTGGGGAGACAGAAATCTCACACATTAGGTATTTCAAATTGCAAGAATTTAATACAGGAAATTTATTGCACAGGTGTCGAGAGACAGAAAAAGTAAAAGAACATGGAGATGACCCTGATATTAGTAACTGCTACCTTACTTTGGACTGAAGAAACACAAAGGAAGATGCAGGGTTACCAGAATCTGGGTGCTCAAAGAAGGGACTGGTAATACGACTCTAAGCAGGGTGGGGGTGTGGGAAGCATGAAGTGTAATTGCCACTTGGACCTTGTGGCAAGGAGCCCTAGCAATGCCAGTACTGAAAACTGTCCTGAAGAAACCATAGGTGGGGCTGGCAGGCGATGTGGTGGTTAAAAATGCTGGACTCCCACGTGGCTGACCATGGTTCGAGTCTCGGTCCTGAGAGCCTGCTTTTTCGCTTTCTCACTTTCTCTCGCTCTGTCTCTGTCTCTCTCTCTCACTCTTTCTCTGGTAAAATTAAAACTAATAAAGATAAATAAAGTAAAATAAAATAATTTTTAAAAAGAAAAGAAACCATAGGCTAGAGCAAAAGCAAGCCACAGGAGAAAGAAACAGCAAGTCCTTTCTCCCCTGTCCTCCAAGATCGTAGTCCTATACTGGGCCTCCTACTGCCAGAAACCAATGGGAATCCAGCTACATCTGGATACATCTGCAGAGTTCCTGCCCCAGCTTCACAAAACAAAGTATAAAATGGGGCTATTGAAGAGGAAACCACAACTAAACAGTCAGCACAGTCTACTTCCCCGTGAGGTTCAAGTTACTCAAGTGAGACCTCGGCAATGTGGGTTTTACAGAAACCTAACCCTCTATTTAAGAACGAGTGACTGTTAAAGAGTTTTTCTGACTAAAGATGGGTTGGAATATTTTACTAGACCACCATTCCTCTGTCAGGATTCTATTTCCTATTTATTTGAGCCAAAAACCTCGCAGGTTAGAGTCAAGAAATACTTTTATAATTGAGATCACTGCCCAAATCCAACAATATCTTCCAACAAGGGGAATTCTTAATAAATCCTTAGATCTCCAAAGTGTATTTAACTATCTCCTCATTCTCCTACACAGAGAGTTGGGCTCTGTATTGTGATGAGACTTGGGGCTTTGTGAGGAGTGAGTACATTTTGCCTGGCAGATGGGAAAGATGGGAAACTCTGGGGGCCAGAGGACAATCATGTTCCAAGAAAGCTCCCTGTGAGCCCAGCCTCTGAACAGTCAGTCTTGTGTAGTCCCTTCCCACAGTGAATAAGGTTGACCTGTGTTAGCCAATAGAATATTGCAGAAATAACAATGTGTGACTTCCAAGGTCATAAAAGACATGCAACTTCCATTTTGCTTTGTCTTGGATTACTCACCCTGGAAGAAGCCAGACACAAATGTGAGGACACTCTGGCAGCTCTACACAGAGAACCATGTGGGGAGGAATGGAGGCCTTCTGCCAATAGCCATTCGAGCAAGTTGCAGTGTAAGCAGACTTTCCTGGCCCGCCAAGCCTTCAGATGACTGCGGCTCCAGATGTCATCTTTTTATTTTTAACCAAACACTGATTTGTATGTATTAGAGTAGGTCCTGATTATATTACTTTTAATATTTTTTATTAACATATAACAATTGGGGCCAGCCCCATGGCCTGGTGGTTAAGGAAGCCAGATTCCAAATGGCCAATTGTGCAATTTGAGTTCCAGCCCCAGCAGTCTGAAAAACACACTGGGTGCATGTGAGTACATGCTCAAAATCCCTACAGGATAGAGGAATAGAGGTGGGGCAGCATGACCATGCCACATGGGGGGATGCTTTCTCTCTCTAACTCTCTCTGGCAAGTGCTCATGCCCTCTGACAAATTTAATGAGAAGAAAAGAAAGAAAAATATATAGTATTTGTACATATTGGTGAGTGTACAATGTGCTTTTCCAGTATGCAGTCATTAAATCAGGGTAATACGCATACTCAGTCTTTTACCATTATTTGTGTTGAAAACATTCAAAATCCTCCCTTTTAGTTATTTGAAGTACACAGCAAGTTTTTGCCATCTATATTTTCCCCTATTATTTTATTATGCTAGAAATTGTTTCTTCTATCTATCTGCAATTTTATTTCTGTTAATCAACATCCCTCTATTCCCTCCTACCCCACTCCTTCCCAGCTGCTAGCAGTCATTCTTAGACTCTCTATCTCTATGTGGTCATTTTTTTTCTTTTTTCTGTTCTTTGCTAGAGGATGTAAACACTCACCAAAAAGACAGAGAGGGAGAGGAGAAAGAACCCCTCATGGGGAATGGTCAAGCCACCATCCTTTCTCCTACATTTCTCTCTCCTTTTGGGATTTTGAGCACTCACACACATGCACCTGGCATGTTTTTCAAGCCCAAAGAGCCAGGACTTAAACTGCAAGGTAGACCATGTGGGATAGAGCTGCCTTAATCCCAGGCCACAGAGCCAGCTTGAGATTAATTTTTTACTTCCACATGTGAGGAAGAACATGTAATATTTTTCTTTCTGTGCCTGACTTGTTTCACTTGACATAATATCCTCCAGGCTTGCTCATTTAACATCAAATGACAAGATTTCATCCTTTTTAATGACTCCATAATATTCCGTTTATATATACACATCATGTTTTCTTTATCCATGCATAAGCTGATGGATACTTAGGTTACTTCCATTTCTGGGCTACTGCAAATAATGTAGCAATGAACAGTGTTGTGCAGATATCTTTAAGACATACTGAGTTACTTTCCTTTAGATAGATAACTTATAGTGGGATTGCTGGATCATACGGAAGCTCTTTTTAGCCAAACAACATCGTGACTGCAACCTCTGAGATACCCAGAGCCAAAAACACCCACCAGCTACATCACTACCAAATTGCTCACAGAAACTCCATAAGAAAATAGATGTTCATTGTTGTCTTAGGGCACAAAATTTAGGAGTAACTTATTACAAAGCAACTAGATAACTAACAGACCCTCAAAGAGCCCTCCTTGATTGTATTCTCACATTCCTTAGTCAAATGGACACAAGTTACTAAACAAGCATTGCTCCTGGTTGCCTGATTGGGCCTGAAAAAATCTTCTAGATTCACTGATGTAGTTTATTTAAAGAGTCCAGCTGTTCCCACCCTCTCTATCTATTCAGCTACTCTTTTAACATATCTTGAATTTTCTGTCAGCTAAAGCCACCAGAGGAATTAGATGTCCATTAGGTTTTAAACTCCCTAATACCACAAGCATTCAAATAAATGATCAAAGGCCAAGTCACAGAGGTTATGAAAGTATTTCTTACACAAACTGAAGGACGGGGCTAGATGATCATCAAGGTTTCAATAACACACAGATGGCTCTAAGACACAAGTTTCTGGGTAGCCACCCAAATTGGTGCAGATATTCTGATCAGGTATAACTAAGTATTGAAAGTAGCCTGGAGTTCAAAAGAAAAGTATAAGTTAAATGGCTTATACATTTAAAAAGAGAGAGCAGGCCAGCAGGTGGCACAGTGGTTAAGGTGCTGGACTTCCACATGGCTGACTGTAGTTCAAGCCTCAGACCTGGTGGCTTCCTTTCTCACTCTTCCCCCTCTTGCTCTTGTTCTCTCTCTCTCTCTCTCTCTCTCTCTCCTGTCACTCTCTGGTGAGTGCATGTGCCTTATAGTAAATCAAAAACAATTACAGTAATAAAATTAAATAAATCATTCTAAAAAAGAGAAAGAGAGAGAGAGAGAGAGCAGGTGGTATGGAGGTTAAAGCACTAGATCCCACATGGCCAACTACACAGTTTGAGTCCTGGACCCATAGGCTTGAAAATCACACTAGCCATGTGTGCATGTTTGCCCAAAATCCCAACAGGAGAATGGAGGAGAAGGGACTGTGTCATGGCCATCCCTCCCGGGGAGTGACTTATCACTTTCCCTCTCTCTAGGACATGCACCCTATAGCAAACTTAAAAATAGAGAATGCTCAGCCTCACTAATAATTCAACTAATGTAAACTTAAATAACTGGTAAAGTATTAATCTTCACATGCCAGATGGGAAAAGTGTACAAGTTCCAGAAAATATATAAGTGGCAAAGGTGGAGTAACATTTTGGGTAGGAGTATAAATCAGTAGATGAGGCAATTTCAGCAAGATTTATTAAAATTTCAAATGTAGGGGCTGGCAAGTGGCATGGTGGTTAAAGGCGCTGGAACTCCCACATGGTCGACCATGGTTCAAGTCTCGGACCTGGTGGCTTGCTTTCTCACTTCCTCTCTCTCTCTCTTTCTGTCTCTCTCTGATCAAACTGGAAAATAATAATGATAATAATAATAAATAAAGTTAAATAAAATAATTCTTTAAAAAAAAAATTTCAAATGTATACAACCTGTGTGACTCAACACTTACAGTTATAAACAAAGTTGTCCATTCACCTGTATAAGAACAAAATCCTATAGGGCCAACCCAAGCCTCGTGGTTAAGGAATGTCAGTTCCACATAGCTAACTGCGATTCAGGTCTTGAAAAACATGCCAGGTGTGCATGTCTAAGTGCCCAAAATCTCAACAAAATGGAGAGAGGAGGGATTGCAGCATGAACATGCCCCCTGAAGGTACTTTGTCTCTCTCTCTCTCGTTCTTTCTCTTTCTCTCTCTGGCAAGTGCACACACCCTATAGCAATTTAAAAAATAATAATAAATAAAAATATAATGAAATACTGTAAACAACCTAATACGTTTCACTAACTAAGAAAACAAGCAGAGGGGCCAGCCAGTAGAGTAGTGGTTAAGGCGCTCAACTCCCACATGGCCAACCACTGTTCAAGTCCCGAACCTGGCAGCTTAAAAATCACTCTGGGTATGTGTGCATGTGTCAAAATCTGAGGGGAGAGAATGAAGGAGAAGGGACTGCAGTGTGACCATCCCCCCTAGGGGGTAATTTTTCACATTCCCTCTCACTGTCTCTGTCTCTCTCCCTCCAGTGCATGGGCCCCATGGCAAAAATAAAAGGGGGGTAAATTAACTGTGGTACCCCACTCACATGATGCAATGTGCGACCTGTAAACAGACCGTGTTGGATCTGTAACTGTGCTGATATGAATCACTCGCCAAGATATACTGTAAGAGAGAAAAACAACACAGGGCCCACCTAAAGTAGGGAATGGAGGACATGACCTGTAAGCAAAGAAAATGTCCAGAAAATGTCTAGGTTTTCAGATGCTGTTCATTGTCACTTTCAGGAAGGGTAACAAGGGACTTTAGAGCAGGAGGAAAACTTTGCACTGCATGCCTTTTTCTACTGTATGCACATGTTATACTTTCAATTTTTTTTTATTTAAGTAAGAATAAAAGCTCAATAGGAGGGGGAAAAAAAGAACCAAAGAAAAATTAAATGCTTAAGTTACAGCTACTTTAAAACTAATTTATAATGCAGTCCATCAAAGCAGCTAGGGTCTGGCTTTGGGCTTAAGACACTCACATGCACATTCAACCATTAAAAAATCACCTCTAGGAGAAGAAAGGTCCTTCGTGCTATCCGTGTGCCTCTCACTAATTAGGCAATGACAGCTTTCTCTTGCCATCTTAATGCAAACCACCAAGTCGGCAACCGGAGGCACCCATGAGATGAACATCCTCCTGCCCTAGGCTTCGTGACTCATGCAGTGTGATGAAATTGGTTTCTTTGAATGTTTAAGCAAAGAGTGGCAAGGTTAAAGAAATAAAAAGAAGTCAGCATTCATTTTACGAAGTGGTGGGAGTCTCCCAGAGCACACGACCACTGTCAAGGGCCAACTGTTCCTGCTCAAAGACTCCACCCATAAATGTCAGTTATGATTTTCTTCTCCACTGACCAAACCCTTTCTGAGATGAAGTGAGCACTTCTCAGATCACTGATCTACTTAAAAGAAGTCTAGTAAGTGGCTGTTAATTATTCTCAGTGTGTGTGACATAGAAGGGAAATTAAAGTAAGACAACATGCTTTCTAAAAGAACATTCTTTTTCTCTTTTCCTCAAAAGGTAAGGATGAGACCTTTTCTGTCTTTAAATGAACTAACAGAAGGTAAAGGCTTTTTAGTTCATCTAACTATAAATAAATTATAGCTGTCTAAAAACATTCATTTTAAGTGTTAGGATCTATTTTAAAAAGAAGAGAAAAATACAGTTTTCCTTATAAACTACTTAAGCAATGTTACCCTGGGACTGGACAGGAAATCTACCCAACAAATTTACTAACACCTTCACCCAGATGTTCAAAGTCTTTATTAATTCAAACCTGAAAATGTCTAGATTTTTAAATCTGCTTTTGAGTTAAAGATAAACTGAGAAAAAAAAAAAAAACAGAATTAACTAATCTCTTTAAAGATTTTTTTAAACATTTAAGGTTGTTCAGAAGGAAATAATTTTTTAATAATTAGAAGATTCAAGGCTGGCCCCATAGTGAGGCAGTTAAGGGAGCTGGATCCCACATGGCCCACCACAGGATCTGAATCCCAGCCCCAGCAGTTGGAAGAACTCACCAGGTGCAAGGGAGTGTGTGCCCAAAATTCCAGCAGTGAATGGAGAAGGAATTGCAGAGTCACCACATCCCACTGGGGGCTACTTTCAATCAATCTCTATCTCTATCTCTCTCTCTCTCTCTCTCTCTCTCTCTCTGGCAAACAAACAAGTCCTCTGGTAATTTAATAATAATAGTTATTATTATTATTATTAGAAGATTCATTTACAGAGTGAAACATTGTAAACCCAAGCATAGGTACAAAATGAGTTTCCATAATCAAAATACTAATGCTTGAAAAACTGGAGGACTTTATGAATAAAATGCCAAGTGCACAAGGCCATTATATGCAGAAAACTTCCAGTTATAATCATTTGCAGGGTTATACCTAAACAGGCTGAAGAGAACATACGAACTTGTGTTGGTCATTATGCAACCCACGTGTATGTCCAATGTAAACACCACGCTATCGGGACCCTCATCCTTTCTGCCATATAAAAAGCCTGCCACACTGTGGTGCTCTTGAGACTCCAAGAAGCTCACTTTTACAGAGGCACCTACTTTCTTTTCCTAGAGGCATGATATCTAAAGTCTGTAACTATCTATACCTATCTACTTCAGTTTTGCCTAATATTTATGCAAAAAGAAAAGCCAAATTCAAGGTAACATAACACATCTCATTTCAGTGAGTGAATGTGTATGTGTGTGTGTGCGTGCGCGTATGTGTGCATGTGTGAGTGTGATGTTTACACAGAGTCTCACTATGTCAAAATCCTTGTCTCAGCTTTCTGAATCACTGGGACAACAGGGGCACGCTTTTTAGGGTGAGTCAGGAATAAAACCGACTTCTCCGTCCCATCAGGATCCTGGGATTCCATGTGGCCTCGGCCTGTCCAGCAGCGGCATCCAACATCCACTAGGTGAGGCTGGGCCTCTTGTTGTTACATCTTCTAACTCAATAAATTGTAGTTAGTAAACATGCTCATCTAAGTTTAGGTACATTATGAATTCAACAGGCCTGTGGTGGCCAGTACAAGAATCTAATGACCACTCTTGGCTATGCTCCCCAAAATGCTGTCCATGAAACACTGCTCCCAGCTGTCACCAGGGGTGCCTCTCCTCTAGGACGTGTCCTGTGAACAGGAAGGTAAAATTAAGCTGATTTCTTCACTGCAGGATTTCTCAGAGTCTTAAATATTAAATACTCATCCACCAAGAAGAGGATGTAAACCTCCCAAACTTATTTAAGCAGGAAACACTTTGTAATTTATAAGTGATTACTGTTGGGTCTGGTTTTTTCTCCCCTAAAATATATGAATGAACTACATAGAGCAGCCTCATCAAATCAGACAGATGCTCAACCAGAATCCATAAATTCACTTTCCCAGCACTGAGACCTGAGACAAGTTACTTAATCATTAGACCTCCCCCCTCCCCCATATAATAGAGGTAGATACAACTTAACTCATACTTTGCTATAAAGGGATCGAAGGATTTTATTATGCAAATCATAAGTGCTGCAACTATTACCATGATTCCTGCCTTCGTCTGCTCAGGCAGCCATAACAGAGTGCCATGGATTGGGTGCCTCAAACATCAGAAACGCATCCTCCCAAAATTCTAGAGCCTGAAAAGCTCAAGATCAAGGTCCGTCAAGTGTTAGTCCCTGATAGAGTCTCTCTGGCTTGCAGACTTCCTCCTTGCTGTGTCTTCACATGGTGGAGGGAGAGGATGGAGTTTGTGTTTCTTTTTCTAATGTCAAAGGGCATGTGTGCTCACAAGAAAGAGAGAGATTACCCCCAAATATGGCTTGGTCATACCACACCCTTTTTTCCCTCCACTTCTCCATCCCACCAGGTTCCTGGGCATATTCACATGCGCCTGACATGTTTTTCAAGCCACCAGGATGGGATATGAATATGATGGGTCATGTGGGACCCAGCTCCCTCTGCACAGCATTTAACTGTTGCACTCTGAGGCCAGACCTGGCATTTCTTCTTATAAGGGCACTAACCCCACCCTGATGGCCTCATCTAACCTTAATTATTTTGGTGAAGATCTCATCTTCAAATATAGTCACAATGGAGTTTAGGGTTCCAACACCTGAATGGGAGATACATAATTCAGTCCATAGTGATTCCTCTTCCACCTGATTTCCATCCTCCCACTCCTTAATATCCACACTATTGATGAAACAACGGAAATGTCAGGCCATGGAGTTATGAACGTGTCTGTGAATTCACTGCTGCCACAGACCTGAAGAGATGAAGGTTATTGGTTTGGTTCTTCAGGTCAACTGAATGAAGTCACTGTACTCTGAGAAGATTGGTAAATAAGGAGTAATTGTCATTTAGCTTTCAGACTCAGCCGTCAGAATGGTATCAGGCTGTTTTATCAGACAGGGTCATGGAAATGGCTTGGGCATAACAAATATGGGTCCATATACATTTTATGACTCTTCTGATCACTTTTGCTACTACTGGGCCAATTAAACTAAATACACGATATCATAAATTTAGCAATTACCGGACAGTGAATATTAAAACTAGTCATCATGTGGCATAAGGGTTACATCACTGGACTCGCATATAGTCGATCATGGTTCAAGTCCCAGACCCTGTGGCTTAAAACTCACACTGAGCAAAAGTGTGTATGTGTGTCCAAAGTCCCAAGAGGAAAATAGAGGAAAAAGGGTGCTGGTGTGGCCATCCCCCCAAGCAGTGATTTCTCACTTTGTGTTTCTCTGTGTCTCTGTCTCTCTGGTTAGTGTACACACCCTATAGCAAAAATGTCTCTTAAAAAAACATGTTTAGGGTCAGCAGGTGGCATGGTTAAGGCACTGAACACTCCCACATGGCCAACCATGGTTCAAGTTCCGGACCCGGTGGCTTGCTTTCTCACTTTCCTTCTCTCTGTATGTCTTTCTTTCTCTGGTTAAATGAAAATAAATGAATGAATAAATAAAATTAAATATTTTTTTAGAATTATTTTATTTAACTTTATTATATTTATTTTAATTTGACTAGAGAAGGACAGAGTGAGAAAGACAGAGGGAAAGAAAGCAAGTCACCAGGTCCAGGACTCAAACTGCAGTTGGCCATGTGGGAGTTCAGAACTCTTTACCACCACACCACTTGCCGGCCCCCTGGTGTGAGTTTTAAGCCTCTGGGTCCAGGACCTGAACCATGATCACCTATGTGGGAATCTAGCGACATAACCACTATGCGATCTGATGGTCCCAATAAATAATTATTTTTTAAAAAAATTTTTAACTAGTCATCATAAACATATATAACCAAAATGTAAAAGTGAGACGAAAAATAGCTAAAATATAAAGTAAAGAACAGACTAAAAAAAAAAAAAAAAAAGACTGAAACAAAATACTTCCAGTCAGCCGATGTCATAGAGGTTAAGGTGACTGAATCCCACATAGACAATGGCATAGTTCAAGTCCTGGACCCAGCAGCTTGTAAAACATGCTGGACACGCATGCATGCCCCAAGTCCCAAGAGAACGAAGGAGAAATGATTGTGGCGTAGCCATCACCCCAGGGGGTGCTTTCTCACTTTCTCTTTTTCCACTCTCTCTGGCAAGCTCCTGTGCCCTATAGCAAAAAAAAAAAAGTCTTAAAAAAGAATCAAAATAGGGCAAGGGCAAGCAAGTACCATAGTGGTTAAGGTGCTGGACCCCACATGGCAGACTCTGAAGTTCAAGTTCCAGATCTAGTGGCTTGAAAAAAATACATAAGGCGCATGTGTGTATGTGCCCAAATCTTGAGAGGAGAACAGAGGAGAGGGAATTGTAGAGAGGCCATCCCTCCTGGGAGGGAGAAGTGATTTCTCACTTTCCCTCTGTCTCTTTTTCTCCAGTAAGTACATGCACTCTATAGCAAAAGTCTTAAAAAAAAAAAAAAAGAGTGACAAAAAGTTAACATTACTATTAATATTTGTATGGAATGTAGAAAAAAACATATTAACAAAGCAAGCAAAAACAACTGTATATAATAAACAGGAAATGCAAAGGAGCTACCAACTCTTGAGTCAGAGGAACCCTCTGGAAACTTCTTGCCCACATCAGGGTGTGAGTTTTAAGCTGCTGGGTCCAGGACTCAAACCATGGTCGACTATGTGGGAGTCCAGTGATATAACAATTATGCCATCTGCTGGCCCCTTTAATCTCTTTTCATTAACACATAAAAGATTCCATTGTATAAAAATGACCTATTCATCAGTTGATAAGCATTTGAATGGTTCTCACTTTTGGCTGTCACAAACAATGCTACTATGAACAGTTACATAAGAGTTTTTGTGCGGATGAGTGTTTTCATTTCTCCTAGGTAAAAATCAAGGGGTGGAATTAATGGGTCATGTTATAACTCTAAGTTCAACTATTTGAGGAACTACAAACTGTTTTTCAGAGCAGGTAAGTCATTTTACAAGCTCAAGGCATGAGAGATCCAATTTCTCCACCTCATCAACACTTGAAATTGACTGTCTATTTTTATTCTAGCCATCATAGAGAACATGAAGTGGTATCTTATTGTGATTTTAATTTGGGTTTCACTGATGTGTACAGATGTTCTGCATCTTTTCATATATCTATTCCGCATTGGTGTATCTTCTTTAAATAAAAAGTCCATTCAGATCCTTTCCAATTTTTAATTGGGTTGTATTTTATCACTAGTTCTTTGTATATTCTGAATACGATTTCTTTACCATACATGATTTGCAAAAATTTTCTCTGATTCTATTACCTCTTTTCACTTTCTTCACATTATTCTCTTAGATGTATCTAGAGAAGCCTAAATACCATGGAGATTTCATTCCCTCCATAATATTTATAAAGCACATATGAACAAGGACTAGGAAAATTTATACCATACCCTTTTTCTCCTTAAAACATTTCATTCCTCCTCTCCCTCAGAATTTTTCTTTTACTGAATATCATACTTCTGACTGAAACAAGTTTCATACAAGCTTTAACTTTTTTTTAATGTGTTTGATTTGCTGCGATCATAAAACTCTAAGCTTTAAAATTTTGGGGGACCAGCAGTTAGCATAATGGCTATGTCGCTGGACTCCCATGTAGTCGACCGCGGTTCACGTCTCGGACCTGGTGGCTTAAAACTCACGCTGGGCACGTGTGCATGCGTGCCCAAGATCCCGAGAGGAGAATGGAGAAGAAGGGATTGCGGCGTGACCATCCCCCCTGGGGGATGATTTCTCACTTTCTGTCTCTCTGTCTCTCTCTGTCTGGTGAGTGCACGCGCCCTATAGCCAAAAAAAAAAAAAAAAAAAAAAAAAAAAAAAAACCTCTCCAAAAAAACAATTTTTTTCTTCTGGGGTCAGCAGGTGGCATGGTGCCTAAGGCACTAGACTCTCACGTGGCGGACCACAGTTCAAGTCCTGGACCTGGAGGCTTACTTTCTCACTTTCCCTCTATCTCTCACTCTCTCCCTCTTTCTCTCTCTGGTCAAATTTTTAAAATAGTAACAATAAATAAAATTAACTAAATAATTTTTTCTCTGAGCTCAGATTATTATAATTATTAATAATTATATTACAGTAAGCATATTTGCTGTGATAAAAAGTTATTAAACATAGCAAATACATTTTATTGGTAAGGTGTTACTTAATAAGATAAGGTATGGGATGGTTATGGGGCGTTAGGATTTGCCTGACATGAAAGTTATAAAGTGGGTCATTATTTGATGATCAGGGCTCTGACAACCATCGGTCAATGCGCCATGGTAAAACTATAAACAGAAGAGCATGTTTTCTTCTTGTAAAATAGGAGGATGTGGCAGAAGAAAAGGGAGGAAAGCAGATCCTGCATAATGCCCAGACCGTGGGTATGTTTTCAGGTAGATCAATTTTCACAAAGAACACATCAGAAGCTGAGGATGTGGAAACTGATTCTCCTATAACTACACACGCTGGGAAGCCTTTCTGCACCTTCCCGAAGAGTACACACTTCCCAGTTACGGGACGGCTGACGCAGAGGCACCTGGAGGTGGCTGTGCTCCCTGGGGTGATTACGCACAGTCATTTCTGCTATAGTTCAGCCTCTCTGCCAGCACCCCTTCCTCACAGCATAGACGCAGTAGCTCATGTGGAGAAAGGAGCTTACTTCCCCCAGTACTTTATGATAAAGTAGAATGGATCAAAGCAGTCAGGGCAATTCAGATAGTGTGTTAAGCAGTTGGTAAGAACAGATCCAAATGCTGATGAATTTTTGTGTCATTTTCTATTTTTTACTCTAAAAGTTTGATGGCTTCAATTCACTTCCTATGCTAGACAGCAATAGACAAATAAGCCTAAA
Organism: Tupaia tana; assembly: GCA_026018925.1. Classification (NCBI taxonomy): domain Eukaryota; kingdom Metazoa; phylum Chordata; class Mammalia; order Scandentia; family Tupaiidae; genus Tupaia; species Tupaia tana. The sequence goes on along the minus strand of JAKSZU010000003.1, from coordinate 64,953,496 downwards.
ATAGCTACTTTAAAAATCTGACTTAAGCTTGACAAGAGCTCATGACTGGATTAATATTGCTTACAGCCGTCTAAATGTCACTCTGACAAACTAAGTGTTTGTCTTGATGACATCTTCCCCTAGGCATATGGCACTTCCATTAACTCCAGTGTTATCTTTGTAGCAGGAGAAGATGCCTCATTGTTTTCAGAATATTCATAATTTACAAGGCCTCGCTTTGGTCAGGATTTATAATTGCTCATAATAGTGAGGTGAGATATGCTTGCACAGATGCTATCCAGGGTGTTTTATTTTTTTTAATCATTATTAACTATGAAGAACAATGTGTTCTCTTTGAAGCAAACATTTAACAGCCATGACTCAAATCTTAAATAAAAATGTTACTTTATAAAATATAACATTAAAAAGATGTTAGGCTAAATTTTATAGTGGTAATCTTGGTCAACTCAGAGAAACGTTCCAATAATGAAATCATACAGGGGTGTCAGAAAAGCCATGATGCATTTTTCAGGCATTTTTCATGATGCATAGAAAAACACAGAAAAAAATGTCATGACTTTTCCAACAACTCAATAAAAGAATAAAACTTCCTAATACTCGATAATTCCATTCAAAGCATTTATTTAAAACTGACCTTGCAAAAGACCCTACGATAGAGACTGTGGAGAATAACACCCTTTGGCCCTTGAAAAGATTTTATTTTGTTAAAGTGTGCTTGCGAAGATTTTATTTTATTGGAGTGTGCATGTGTGTGTGTGTGTGTGTGTGTGTGTGTGTGTTGTTTTATATGGGACCTGGCTATGTTTTGATCTTCTTGCCTCAGGTTTCTGAGTAGCTGGAACCACAGGTGCAGGCTATCGTATCTGGCCCCTTCAAACAGGGTCCTGCCATGTTGCCCACACTGGCCTCAAGCTTGACATCTGCCTGTCTCAGCCTCCCAAGTAGCTGGGATGACAGGCATGTGCCAGTGTGCTAGGCCTTCAGACCAGGTCAGGAATTGAACTTGGGCCTCCTATGAGGCCTCAGCCTACCAAGCAGCAGTGTCACACACTCACTACTGTGAATGAACCAGACCCTGAAAAGATCCTGATCTGAAAAGTGGCACCACAAAATACACAAGGAATCTGAGGACTCTAAAGGAATCTTTGATTGAAATATCCCTAAACTTAGGTTGTCATAATCCAAAAACATTCTCCAGGAAACTGATTACTTATAGAATGAGTGCAGCATGCAAATATTTCTCCCTACCTACCTTCCCCACCAAAGGCATGAAAACACTAATCAACTACAAATTTTGAGGAATAGACAATATTTCATGTGATTCATTAAAATGATTTTGGGAAACTGCTTAAATCATATACAGGAAAAAAAAAAACACAGAAAACAAAGATCTCTTTATAATTAATAATTAGAGGAGAAAATCTACATTTTTGTAAACTTTTTTTTTTAGGTTTTTGTCGCAGGACATGTGCACTTACCAGAGAAAGACACAGAGAGAGGAAAAGTGAGAAATCACCCCTCAGTGGGGGGTACTCATGCCACAATCCCTTCTCCATTCTCCTCTTAGGATTCTGGGCACATATGCACACGTGCCTGGCATGATTTTCAAGCAGCTGGGTCTGGGATTTGAACTGCAGTGGGCCATGTCAGAATCCAGCACCTTAACCACCATGATACCTGCTGGCCTCTAGATGCTTATATTTTAAGTTTTCCAGAGGGTAAATGCACTCAGAGACAGAGAGACAGAGAGGGAGAGGAAGAAGAAAGCACCCCCGATGAAGTGTGGTCATGCTGCAACCCCTTTCCTCCATTTTTCCACCCTGTTTGGAATTAAGAGCATGCACATACACATGCTTAGCATGTTTTTCAAGTCACTGGGGCTGGGAGTCAAACCACATGGTCAGCTATATGAGATCCCACACCTTTAATCCCGCTAGGCCACAGAGCAGCACTATAGATGCTTTTAGAGAGAATGAAATGCACAGCAAATTTTTTTAAAAACCCCTTGGGAAAAATAAAAATAGATAATTAAATCTCTATGATTATGCGTAGGCAAAGGAGAGCATACTGTATTATGATATAGCTATCAGGAAAAAAGTTACCAAAAATACATTCATTCATTTTTTTTTTTGTTTGTTTGTGTTTTAAGTTTGCTGTAGGGCGCCTAAACTCACTGCCAGCGAGAGGCAGACAGAGAAAGACATAGAGAGAATCCTGCCCAAGGGTATGGTCATACCACTATCCCTTCTCCTCCATTCCCCTCTTGGGATTTTGGACATGCACACACACCAGCCTGGTGTGTTTATCAATCGGCCCAGTCCAGGACTCAAACTGTACTATTGGCCACATGGGATCAACCAGTCAAATCAGTCACCTCAACCTCCACCAGAAGTTTCCAGAGGTTACATGCACGCAGAGCCACTTACTGGCTCTCATTTTGTTTTGTTTTGTTTTTTCGTAATAATTAACATATAGTAACAAATAAAAACATTAACAAACTTTTCTGTCATAATTATCAGCTCATTTTCTAAAGGAACCAATCCCTCTGTGCATATTAACCATAAAATTTTTATCCTTGTTTTAAGTGGATTCACCTCCAGTGACCTTTTTCCAATACCAATTACCTTTGAGCTTCCTGTGTCTTTCTAGTTCCAATTAATGAACAACATTCTAGCCAGATCTGCAAACTAAAATAATGTGTGCTTGACGGGACTTCCTGCTGTGGAACCTGCTTCCATTTTTCTTAACCCAGTCCCAAGAGCCTTTCTTGACAATAACTATGTTACGCTGTGTACTCTCTTTTGGCCTTTGAAATGTGGACCACTCCAAGTCTATGAGACATGTGTCTCTCCAGTCTATGAGACCTCATGGACTTCATTGTTAATCACTGGAAGAGACAAACAGGTAACCATCAAAAAATCCTACAATAGTGGTCCCTGGTCTAAGAATCATAACATCTTCCTGAAATGTACAAACTAAGACAGTAGATAGGAATATTCAACACACAGAGCAAAGGCCCAAGATAGAGACACCGTAACCTTTACCCTAGATGGAGTCACAAGTGGCTAAGTTTTAACAAAGAGCTGGCTGCATTAGGGATCAAAACAACTATAGCTAGGGGCAACTGTTTCTATTTGCTAACTACATTCTAGCGAAAAGTGCAAATTGACATGGTCTGCTGATCCCACAAAGAATGAGGTAATTAGTTACCCACACTACCATGTAACTATATTATAAAGCCCACTTTTTTTTTTTTTTTTATCAGAGAACCTGCCCATTTCTCAGACTGCTAAATAATACCCCTTCACCTTCACCCCAGCTCCTTTTCAGCAACCCACTCAGGACCCCTTTCTCCTTGGGAGTTTGTCTTTTCTCTCTCAATAAACTTTGTCTTGCCATTCCCTCCTGTTGTCCGTGCTTCTAATTCTTCGTGATCACAGGGCATGAACTCAGCAACTCTGAAAATCCTGCAACAGAACCACGCTCTACTTTTATTCACTTGACACACTTGAACTTTTAATCCATTAATACTGTCCCACCAACCATGATCACCATTCCCCTCGTCCCTTCATATCTCAGTACACCCAGTCCCCTTCCTCTGAGATGGTCTACCTATCCTAGCTGAAAAACCAAGAGAAGTAGAACAGTGGGTTTTAGGTGGGTGGTTTGCCTTTGTAAGGAGCTATGGAAGAGTCCCCAAGTAAGTTAAGGCGGGTTCCACATGTCCAGTCATTCATGAAACATTTGCTATGATTTACTACTCTATCAGTAATAATGTAGATCATCTAGCAAATTCAGGGAGGTTAAATGAGCAGCTTAGGAAAATCAACCAAGGCTGGAAGGTATAAATCTTTGATTATATGCTGCTTTCATGAGAATGGGAGCCCTCGATCGCATCAGAACAGTGCCATCTTTTGACAGCAAATGTTTTTAATCAACCATACCCAGGGAGAGAAGCACATGCACCCTCGGGCAAAATTATAAGACAAAAGCAAAATAAAGGGGAGTAATTTTCATTGTCCTTTGTATTGTACTGTTTGTATATATTTGTATTTATTTATTTATTTCAAGGGCCAGCCCCAAAGTCTAGTGATTAAACACTATGTAGAAGGAGCCAGATCCCACAGGGCTGACAGTGGTTTGAATCCCAGCATCAGCCTAAAAAACCATGCTAAGCACGTGCATATGGGGAAGGCAGACTGGAGAAAATGGAATTATGGAAGGACCAGACCCCATTGAGGGATGCTTTCTCCTTCTCTCTCTAGCACATGCATGTACCATCTGCATTAAAAAAGAAAGAAAAGAAGGAAGAAGAAAGGAAAAGGAAGAAAAGGATGGGGCCAGCCTATGGTGTAACAGTTAAAGCGGCTGGATCCGACATAGCCAACCACTCAGTTCAAGTCTGAGACCTGGTGACCTGAAAAAGAAAGCAGATACACCCATGTGCATGCCCAAAGTCCTGAAAGGAGGGAGAGACTGAGAAGACGGGATTGCAGTATGACCCTCCCACACAGGGGTCAGCTTTCTTACTTTCCCTCTCTCTCTGTCTCTCTCTAGCAAGCACATACACCCTCTGGCAAAATACAATAAAAAATAAAAATAATGGGACCAGCAGTTAGCGTAATGGCTATGTCGCTGGACTCCCACGTAGTCGACCGCGGTTCGAGTCCCGGACCCGGCGGCTTAAACTCACGCCGGGCGCGTGTGCGTGCGTGCCCAAGATCCCGAGAGGAGAATGGAGGAGAAGGGATTGCGGCGTGGCCATCCCCCCTGGGGGGTGATTTCCTGCTTTCTATCTCTCTGTCTCTCTCTGTCTGTCTGGCGAGCGCACGCGCCCTATAGCAAAAACCTCTCCAAAAAAAGAAAAGAAAAGAAAAGAAAAGAAAAGAAAAGAAAAGAAAAGAAAAGAAAAGAAAATAAAATAAAAATACTTAAGCATAACTATAGTTATTTTTTTCTAGGTTTTTGTTATAGGGTGCATGTTCTCACCAATGAGAGACAGAGAGATAGAGAAAAGGGAAAATAAGAAATCACTCCCCCCGGGGAGGATGGCCATGCTGCAATCCCTTCTCCTCTACTTTCTTCTCAGGATTTTGGGAACACGTGCCCAGTGTGTTTTCCAAGCTGCCAAGTCTGGTATTCAAATGCAGAGGCAACTATGTGGGATCCAACACCTTAAGCACCATGCCAACTGTTGGCCCTGTACAAAAAGATTTAATGATGAAGTAAAAAACAATGGCATATCACAACTGAGTGAAAAAACAGGCATTGCTAATCATTGCTAAGTTCAGAGAAAATTTCTTCCCCGGCCTCTTGTTACCATATAATAAATGTATGTATAGTGGTTGGTTGTTCCTTACTGAAAATGATGACTATGGAGGCCAGCAGGTGGCGTAGTGGTTAAGGCACTGGACTCTCACATGTCCAACCATGGTCCAAGTTCCAAACCTGGCAGCTTGCTTTCTCACTTTCCCTCTCTCTGTCTCTCTCTGGTCAAATTAAAGTAATAATAATAATAATTAAATAATTAAATAATTGGTTTTTTTAAAAGAATGGAACATGAGGACTATGCATTATCCTTGATTTGACTGTCACACAATGCATGCATGCTTTGAAAATCCACGTTGTACCTCACAAAGATGTACAACTAAATGTAAATTTAAAATCATAAAATAAAACAGAAAAAAGGTATTTAAAAAACTAAAAAAAAAAATTCACACAAATATTTCAACACTTTTATTGAATAACTTGAAACAAAAGTTAATGTGTGTGTGCACATATGCATATATACACAATCCCCATATTTCCAACAACTATGTATTAATGCAGGTGTATATATAATTCATATGCCACAAGTAACACTGCTATCAGTGATGGGATTTGACAAAATTGCAGACATTCCTTTGTAAAGTTTCCAATCAATGAACGTACAATTTTAGAAGTACTCAGCAGTTGCATTCATGGAAATGTCAGTATGTATTAAGACTGGACATACAAAAAGGTGACTGTCTCCATGTTAACCGGAGTCAAGTTTTGGGCTCAGGTCATTATACGTAGGTTTTTCACCGACTGAATCTGCAACAGAGACACTCAAAAATACTGCTAAATGTATGGGATTTGCTGGGTTGACTGTTGTCTCTACTACAAAATGCCCTGCACCCTTTGCCCCCTGCCCCCAAACTCCAGAAGCGCATTCCACTCTTCGGAGCAACCTTAGTTCCCACCAATTCCCAAAACACTCCATTAGGGGTCAGTACCAGCCCCACTGAGAACCAGGGAATAAAGCCTTCCTAAAAGTACTGACTGGGGACCAACAGATACGACATCCACCTACGGCTAAACCTAAGAACAAAGAGACTTGAAGAAAGAAAAAGACAAACAAAAAACAACTTTGAGCACAGTGACATAGTGGGAAAAGTAACGTTAAATAAACACCCAAATGACTGCATCAACACAAAATACTATAAATGCTATAAAACAATAAACTGTTCATTTAGATGGTGAGGAGGATGGCGTGTTCATTTAGATGGTGTGGACCAGTAAAATTACTTTATTAACTCAGAGACATAAATAGGATTGTCAGCTTTTTAATTTTACCACGAAAGATGATTTTTTAAAATAATAACTACCATTTACAATCACCATAGTAACAAGACAGGGAAGAAATTATCTCTGAGCTATATATATATACACGCATGCACACATGTACATATGCGCGTGCATGCACACGCACACACGCTATATATATACACATATATACATACACTTACATGCACACACACATTTTATATATATATATAGATAGATAGATAGATAGATATATATAGATATACACACACACACACACACACACACACACACAGAAGAGTACTTTCACAGTGGTAGAAAACCTCCCTACATTATTCTTACTTTACCCTTTTTGCTGTAGGTTGGTAAAAACTCACCAGGGATTGGCATTTGTTACTGTCATGCCAAATCTTTACTGCTTCAAGCGTGATCTGTGGACCAGCAGCAATGGTATCACCTGATAGTTTGTGAGAAATGCAAAAATCACAGGCCCTACCTCAAATGTAGCGCATCAAATCTTTTTTTTTTAAGTTTATCTATATTTTTCTTGAGAGACAGAAACAGGCACCCTTGACAGAGTCTTATCCTGTGAGTCTCCCCCACCCCGCCCTCCCACCCCCACCAATCTTGTAGTTCGCCAGCATCACAACAAAATAAAAACCAAGAGGACTAATTTTTGCTGTGCTTCAGGTAGACCCGGGATCTGACCCGCAGTCTTCCACTGTGGCTCCAGCGTGGCAGAGCAGACCTCACCACCTGCACTGCTACTGCTGGACTTTGAAGCTCAGTTTAACAAGATCCTCAGTGATTCACATCAACACTCAAGAAACATGAGCCACCGGGTGGCATGGACGTTAAAACTCTGGGTCCCACATGGCTGATTGTGCGGTTTGAGTCTGGATACAGTGGCTTGAGAATCACACCAAGAGCATGTGCATGCATGCCCAGGATCCCAAAAAGTCTGTAGGAGAGATCGCCTCATGGCTATCCTCCCCAGGGGTTGGGGCGGGAGAGTAGGCAGGGCAGTGACTTTTCACTTTCCTCTCTGTCTCTCCCTGGTGAGCACACACACACTATAACCAAAAATAAATAAAATAATAAAGAGAAAAGAAGAAGAAAAGAAACACTGTCCTAAAATGGATGATATCAACTCTTCAGTGGCTGAACTTTGGCTACAACCATTGATCTACATTTAAGACTCAGTAATGACCTTTTACCTTTGATAATCATTTTCCCAGAAAAGGTCATTGAAGGATCCCGGGGAAAAAATTATGATGCAAGATGAAACAGAGAGCATACAAGCTAGCATCCTAAAAACCAATCATCTTTCATGAGTTCACTTCATGATCCTGAAAGTAACTGGGAAGAAAAAAAGAAGTGCCAGTCGCCGACGAACACCATTCACAGCTTTGCAGGACACTTCGTAGCATAAAACTGACTGGCACAGCATCTCAGATGTGAGAGAATGCATCCAGGGATGGTGTTAAATGCTGAGGCTTGTCCTGACTGCTAACTCTTGCTATAAAATAAAGCAGTTTTAATCTTGACTATAAGTCAAAAGTCAGCCTACCGGGGGACTTGACACATGCTACACTTGAATTCGTGTTTTAGAATCTTTTATCCCACAATTAGTTTTCCGAACAATGGAAATCTCTGTAGATATTTGCTGATTATAGGCAAAGACACGCGGTATGGATCCATGTCTTTTGTAGGCCATTCTGATGGGAAAATAACTGCCAGTGTGATATAATGCCTTTTCTTTTTCTTTTCCTTTCTTTTTTTTTTTTTTTAAGAGGTTTTTGTGCACTCGCCAGACAGACAGAGATAGAGAGACAGAAAGCGAGAAATCATCCCCCAGGGGGGATTGCCATGCCGCAATCCCTTCTCCTCCATTCTCCTCTTGGGATCTTGGGCATGCATGCACACGCGCCCCGGCGTGAGTTTTAAGCCACCAGGTCTGGGACGCGAACCACAGTGGACTACATGGGAGTCCAGCGACATAGCCATTACGCTAACTGCTGGTCCCACAATGCCTTTTCTAGACAGAAAAAAGTTACATGAAAATAATCTGTGCTTGGGGCCGGCAGGTGATGTGGTGGTTAAGGTGTTGGACTCCCCACATGGCTGACTACAGTTCGAGTCCCGGACCTGATGGCTTGCTTTCTCATTTACCTTTTCTCTCTTTCTCTCTCATTGGTCAAATGAAAATAATAATAACAAATGGAATTAAATAAAAAGATAATTTTTTTTTAATTTGTGCTGACCAACAAGATGACCACTAACCACTTGAGGCTACCAAGCACCTGAGATGTGGGCAGTCCAAATTGAGATATACAGTAAATATAAAACACACAAGAAAGTTTTAAAGACAGTTAAAAAAAAAAAAAAAAACAGGAGTAATATATCTCAATAATTTTTATATTGATTACATGTCTAAATTATAATTTTTTAACATATGGACTTATGATAAAAGTAAATTAAACTATTCCTTTTACTTTCTGGTTGTGACTACTGGAACATTTTTAATTATCTATGATTTGCATTATGTATCTAGTGGACAGGTGCTGGCAGAGCGGATCACTATTATTATACATTACAACAAACTTAAGTTTAAAAAAATGATATAGATAGATAAATCCCAAATCCTAGAGAATCAAGAAAATGTGTGTTTTGGGACATAGCCAAGTAAAAAGAGGATGAGGAGCTGTTTGGCAGTACTGATCAGTTTTATTTTTAACAACTGCTAAGTGAACTCTCTCCATGAGAGACCCTAAATTTACCCCCACAGAAAAGAGAAACATCACATATTTAATAAAAATAAAGCAAGGAGAGGAACTGACATAAACGGAAGTACAACCCCACTGATGGCCGGCTCTCTCAGAGTCTAGGAATGTAGGAGTGGAGAAGATAAATAAATTCCATTGACAATAGCCAATGATTTCCTGGTCTGAGCCATTCAAATAACTAAACGTGTCCGCCTCTAAGTAAAATGGGGAAAGTAAACCACAACCTCAATATGTGCCTCAGATCGAGAAAGTTGTCATACTTGGGAAACAGTCAGAGGCTGATCATTCCGATTTGTAGAGGTGTCATTGTAAAATAAAAGTAACAGTTCTTCCATAGTTCAAAGAAAAACAGAAAAGCTTTCAAAAGGTAGATTCCAAAATCATTTCTAAGTGCAAGACCTATGAATGTACTGTGAAAACAGCATCCTCACATTGGAAAACGGTGTTGGGCCATGTTTAGTTTGAGAATCAGACTTCAAAACCGAGGTAAGCAAAGTTAGCTACAGCCATCTCCAATCCGGGCAGACTCCTCTCATTCCTGGCCCTGGCCCCGGGAACAATCCCATCACTTAGGAAATCTGGACTTCTGCCAACCCACTGTTTCTGCAGCCAGCTGGGGGATGGGTGAAGAGGGTAGAAATGTCTGGGCAGCTGGCTTTTATCACAAAGCCTTCTCTCTTAGAAGGCTTATAATGAATTTCCTAGACATGATACAACTACTGTGGTAGGTTAAGTGATTAATAGCACAAAAAATATCACATTTAAAAGATAAATGGCCAAAGTGTAAGTGGCCAATAATTACATGAATTAAATCGTACACAAATGTTAAATTATTATATTCTAATGGTCTTTCATTGCTTTTGTCAGGTTTAACCTCCATACATCTGTATAGGCCAGAAAGAGAAGAACCTACTGAGAGCTTAATGTATGTGCCAGGTACTTCCCTAACTCATCCCACTTAAACTTTTAATGGGAAACGTAATGCCAACCATTCACTATTCGAAGTATTTTCAGTGTATTAAAAAAAATGTGATCTAAACAACCCCATGAGTTAAGTCATATTAGTGTCCCCCAGTTCACAGTGAGATCCAAGCATGGAACTTCAGTGTCACCCAGCCAAGAAGCATCTTGATAGTACCGCAGGTCCACACCATCCCACAGCTCAGCTGCAGCTCTGAGTTCTCCCCCTGTAATATGTGGGTGAGAACTGCCGCCCAGCCTGCACCATCAGATCAGGATCCTGAGGCTCAGGGACATTAAGCCACTGTTCATGGTGACAACGCTACGACGTGGTGGGGCGTAGACTCCAATCCACATGAAAGTGAAATCCTTCTTCTGCTCAGCCTCCTGTTACAAGCGAACCTCTGGCCTGGTTTGTGATGCTGTCAGAAGTTGGCTGCTGTCTTCCGCTCTCAAGGGGATGGTGGCTGGCCACTGCTCCTTTCTTTCCTCTCAAGCCATCAACACATACTCGCCCCATACTTAGAGCTGTTGGCTCTTGAGGCATCTAAAGGGTACGAATAGGATTTACGCTTTTCACAGCTATGTAAAATGAAGTACTCAGGTCTATAAATCTGGAAGATGTAAACACGAAGCATAGAAAGTAAAATGCATTTGTCTGAATAGTTGAATTAGTTGATGACGCATGTTATTATGCCACTGATGATACAATGTTGAGGAAGTAACTATTATTTTGAAATCCACATTATTAGGATTTCTGGGTCACACATTTCCCCCTAATTTGATGCTGAATGCAATGTCCTTACATGTTGACTTTCTCAGGTAAACCAGAATAATGAAGGGAGAAAAAAAAAAAAAAGAAGGAAAAAAAAAAATCTGGTTCCAGACAAAGCTGCACTGTGAGGACAGAAAATCGTGGCCGCAGGGCACAGCCCTCACCTAATCTGAACAACACTGCTCTCTTCTACAAACAGAGGAGAAAATGCATGTCTGCTACTTCACAAAAATGAAATGTGAAATTATTTTGTAAACTCTGAGCCCTCTGCAATCTGTTATGACTGTGGAGTGCCACTCGCCTGACTTTAGCCACCTGAGAAGGGCCTTCAGAGCCTCTGATGAAGGAGAACACAGCAGTCAGTGTCTCCCGTCCCACACACCCAGTAACTCGGCCTCCCCATGCAATCATCACGGGGTTGTAATGCTCAGGAGCGGTGTTTTTAAACACCCGTGAGAGATGATAAGCACTGATTTAAATAAAAGGCTCACAATCTCCAGGAAGGCATTATCACCACTGCAACGGCCATCCTAATCAAGTCTCCCAGGGATGGCTGAGAGCGCTCGAAAGGGGCGTTAATTTCTGATCAAGTATGAGATGGTATAATAGAAATTTTGCCTTAAAATCAATTAAAAGTCAACTGACGTATACAGGAGGTTTAAGTGTTCTACTTTTTTACAATAGACTGAAAATATTTTAAGAAACAACAAAGCTACTCCCTTCACATCTAATGGTTAGAACACTTCAGATTTGCCCTTTCTGATGCACTTTTTTTTTCTTCCTTGTCTCGTACTACAGCCATGCCATTATCCCAGCCTGCCATCAACCCTGCCAAGGAGATGCATACATGGAGAGCAGCCCTTTAAAGACAGCAAAATAGCTACAGATCTCCAAATTCAACTATCGTAACAGCTGCCCATCTCCTACAATACAAGATGTCTAATTACTGGTATTCATGTGGTCAGACTAGACCCTCAGAAGAGCACACAGTCCCGTTCTTTCAGTCCATGGCAGAAATCCTTTTAAGCCATTTGACAACCGGCGCTGTGCAATTTTAGACATACACAAATGCCCCAGAGTGAAAAAACTCACATGAGCATGAACTCTAGAAAGAAAATAAGATGACACAGATAACAAAAATTTTCCAATAAATAAAAGAACCAGAGCTGACAAATGGCACGCTATTACATTAATAATGAAAACTATGAATATTCATTACACAATGGGATAAATAGAAGGGAGGAAAAGCAGAGAATGCAGATGGGTCAAAAACCCAGAAAGCATTTAAAAAGGAGGAAAAAAAAAAAACAAACACATGCAGCCTCAATACCATCTAACTAAGGGTCCTTGGGTGGAAACTGATCTAAGATAAGATAAGACAGTAGAGAAAGAATTTCCTTACACAGTGTAAATAAATAAACAGCATAAACTACTGAGAATGACAGGAAGAGCTTTTAGTAAAAACAGTTTGGGTAGTCTTTGCTTAGGATGTTTGGAACAAGGACAATGCATCTCCCATATCAGCAGTAAGGTTAGTAGGTATGGCCCCAGCCTCACCAGCTCCTACTCCCTGCTTAGAAAAGGAACAACCCAGATAAACATGCAGTGAACTAATGTGCAAGCTCAAGAGTTTCATTTTTATATATCTTGGGACCAAAGAAGAAAAAACAAAAAAAGATACAAACAGAATTAATGTCAAAACAAGTACACAAGGAACACATTTATACCCAACTACAAGCTGGGTAATTCTGGGAAAGGTCACCACACCAGGTTGACAGTTTTTCTAGAGGTGTCAATATAAGTACAAAAAACCCATAAACTGAAGGTATTAATGCACGCATTTACTGAGCAAAAATGTTACTACTATATAAGCAACGATCATTTTCTTCTTCTTCTTCTTCTTCTTCTTCTTCTTCTTCTTCTTCTTCTTCTTCTTCTTCTTCTTTTTTCTTTTGCTATAGGGAGCATGCACTCACCAGAGAGACAGAGAGACAGAAAGTAAGAAATTACCCCCCAGGGTGGATGGCCACATTGCAACCCCTTCTCCTCCAATGTCCTCTTAGGATTTTAGGCACACATGCACATATTCCCAGAATGTTTCAAGTCGCCCGGTCCAGGACTCAAACTGCAGTAGACTAAGTGGGAGTCCAGGGATGTAACCATTATACCATCCGCTGGTCCTGCAACAGTCATTTTCTATGGTCTTTTTTTTTTTTCTAATGTGCATAGATCAGGGCCAGCAAGTGACATGATGGCTACGGCACTGGATTCCCACATGGCTGATTGCTATTCTAGTCCCAGACCTGGTGGCTTAGAAATCACACTGAGCAAATGTGCATGCATGCCCCGAATCCCAGGAGAATGGAGAAGGGACTGCACGGTGGCCATCCCGTCTGGGGGTTGATTCTTCACTTTCCTTCTTTGTCTCTGTCTCACTCCTAAGTGTTCACACCCTATGGGGAAAAAAAAAACCTAGAGTATTCTAAATTGTTCTCTTCAAATAAGCAACAAGGACAAAATGACTTGGATACTAAATTACTAACAAAGAATATCTGCCTACCTTCCAATTAGATAAGAAAGATGCCTTAAGGCAAATGCCACAGGATTAAGAGCAAGTAGTTACACTGAGTAAAAATCAATTTGTCTGTAGCTCTTTCACTTTATACTTTCCCAATTAGTCCCACATCCAAGGGCTACCCTAACAGAGTCTTCACATTAATTTTCAACTTAAAAGTTACACAATTCAACAGTCAATGTAACTCGATCATCTTTCAATTGCAAGAAACTTTCACGGTTCCTTTTCAAAGGCCAATAACCCAGTAAGTTCCTCCCAACTACTGCTTTAGCTATTGGCAAGGGCAGTATCTGGGTATCCCCGGTTCTGAAACTTTACTATCCTTAACCCTGTGCAAACGCTTCAATTACCCTAGACCTCAGTTTCTCCATCTGTAAATAAAGAAATAATACCAACACTATTATGAAAATTAAAGAAAAAATATTTAGAATAACTCATCTCCATTAATATGAAATAGAATTCTTACAGCATTCTAAAAGAAATGGCTGAATTATGAAAACAAACTCACCAAAGAGACCCCAAATGTGTCTGTTAATTTTATTTATTTAATTTTATTTATTCATTCATTCATTTTAATTTGATGAGAGAGAGAGAGAGAGAGAGAGAGAGAGAGAGAGAGAGAGAGAAAATGAGAAAGCAAGTGACTAGGTCCAGGACTCAAACCATGTTCAGCCATATGGGAGTGTCCAGCACCTTAACCACCAAGCCACCTGCTGGCCCCTGATAATTTTTTCAAGCAACACTTAGCACTTACTAGGTGCAAAGAACTGTGTTGAACAAATGAGATCAACAGAGAGGCAGAAAAACTGTCTCTACCCTGCAAACCTCACATTCCTACAGCAGAAATGATATGATTTTAAGGAAATGGATGTGTGCTAAGACAATGGGTCCCAAGACTTGGATAATAAAGTGTCTATGAGGGGACAGCAACCTGATGGAGAAAATGCCTCCATGTTCTCAACACCTGACCTCGGGACACATGGAATAGGGAAAGGGGGGCTTGCCTTGCCAGATAAAATATGTTCCAGTAGAAATGTTGGAAACCAGTCCAGCCCATGGCATGGTGGTTTAGGGCAGCTGGATCTCAACTGGCTGGTAGTGCAGTTTGCATCCAGACCTAGCAGATTTAGTAACATGTCAGGCGTGTGTGTGTCCACACCCAAAATTCCAAAAGGAGGAATGGAGAAGGGACTGTAGTGACCATTCCTCATGGAGGGATGCTTTCTCACTTTGTCTCCCTCCACCTCCACTCCCTTCTCTCTCTTGTGAGCACACATGCCCTTTGGGAAATTTAGAGAGAGAGAGAGAGAGAGACAGAGAGAGAGAGAAAGAGAGAAAGGAGGGAGGGAGGGAATGTTGAGGACCAGCCAGTGGCATGGTGGTTACGGCAGCTGGATCCCATATGGCTGACCATGTGGTTCAAGTCCCAAACCTAGTGGCTTGAAAAACATGACAGGCACATGTGTATGCATGTTCAAAATCCCTACTTAGGGAAAAGAGACTGTGGCATGGCCATGCCTATTGGGGAGTTCTCTCTCACTCTCATGAGTACACATTCCCTATAGCAAATAAATAAATATAAAAAAAGAAATAAAGAAGGTCCAGCATGTGGATGGTGGTTAACCACGTGGCTGACTGCAATAAGAGTGTCAAACCTGGTGGCTTGAAAATCATGCCAGGTGTGTGTGCATGCATGCCCAGAATACCAGGAGGAGAATGAGAAAGAGACTGTGGCATAGCTATACCCCCTAGAGGGTGAGCTCTCACTTTCCCTGTCTCTCTTTCTATCTCTACTTGGCAGGTGCATGACCTTATGGCAAAATCTGAAGGAAAGAAGGGAGGGAAGAGCAGAGCAGAGAAGAGAAGAGAAATGTTGGAAACCAAATAGAATGAGGAGAGTCAACCAGAGAGGCAGCAATCCAGAATTGGGAAAGTAGAGTTATACCTGGGGTAATCATCATAGGTCTTTCTGGAAATTCCTGTCACCAGATGCACACTGTACATATGATGTATGTGAACACTGTTTCCTGCTAAATCACTGGTTAATAGTGCTCATGAATACAGCGTTTCTGAGTGTCTTGTAGGATATAAAAACCCTGCCACCAGAAACCACCTGGCAGCCAAACGCCTCCAAAGGACATTCCTTTCTGCCAGATCCAGGCAGCACATGGCCACAGCCAAATCTCTCCAGGGGACATTCCTTTCTGCCAGATCCAGGCAGCACATGGCCACAGCAAGGCCACTGTGAAGAAGAGGAGACAGTAAGCAGAGGAAGCCTACACATGCACTTACAGCCTTGGTTTCCCCATTTCTAGGATGAAGAGGTTCTTAAATTCCGGTCACTGCCATCCCAAGATAGAGCCAGGTAGGTGTCATGAGCCCCTTCCTGAGGACTAACAGAGAGGCCAGCACAGATGTCACGTACAGTCACACTAAGCATGACGGATGCTGAGTGCTACTACCCAGTTCTATGATGCAGCAGTGCTTATTCTGTGTCAAAATCGTTTTAAGAATTTATACGCATTATTTTATTAATCTTCACAACAATTCTGCTAGGTAGAGTTTTTGGGGCCAGCGGGTGGCATGGTGGTTAAGGTGCTGGACTCCCACATGGCTGACCACAGTTCAAGACCTGGACCTGGCAGTTTGCTTCCTTTGCTTGCATTCTCTCTCTCTCTCTCTCTCTCTCTCTCTCTCTCTCTCTCTCTCAGCACATGTACCCTATAGCAAATTTAAAATAATAATAATAAATGAAATTAAATAAATAAATCTTAAAAAGGGGGGGACAGCAGATGGTGTAGTGGTTAAGGCACTAAACTCCCATATGGTCAGCTGTAGTTTGAGTCTCAGACCAGGCAGCTTGAAACTCACACGGGATATATGAGCATGCATGCCCCCCCCCCCAAAAAAAAGAGCGGGACCAGCAGTTGGCGTAATGGCTATGTCACTGGACTCCCATGTACTCGATCGCAGTTTGAGTCTCAGACCCGGTGGCTTAAACTCATGCTGGGCACATGTGTGTGCATGCCCAAGATCCTGAGAGGAGAATGGAGGAGAAGGGATTACGGCGTGACGATCCCCCCTGGGGAGTGATTTCGAGTTTTCTGTCTCTGTCTCTCTCTGTCTGGCTAGAGCATGCACCCTATACCAAAAACCTCTCCAAAAAAGAGAGAGATTATCACTCTTGCTGTGCAGATAAGAAAATAGAGGCTCCAAGAAGGGATGGCCTACACTGCAAATGGGGGGAGGGAACAGGCTGGAAGAAGTCAGGCCTGACATCCGAGAGCCCCAGCTCCTGTGCTCCACTGGCCACTCAGTACCAGAGGGAGCCCGGGTGAGACACATCACTCACAGCCGACCAGGGAGCATACAGGTACAACTCCAGAAGGCACTGGCCCCGCCCCTGATATGTCAGTGCCAGCAGAGCAGTCAATCAAAGGTAAGATAAATCTGGGACCAGCAGTTAGCATAATGGCTATGTCGCTGGACTCCCACGTAGTCGACCGCGGTTCAAGTCCCGGACCCAGCAGCTTAAACTCAAGCCGGGTGCATGTGTGTGCGTGCCCAGGATCCTGAGAGGAGAATGGAGGAGAAGGGATTGCAGCGTGGCCATCCCCTCTGGGGGGTGATTTCTCGCTTTCTATCTCTCTGTCTCTCTCTGTCTGTCTGGCGAGCACAGGTGCCCTATAGCAAAAAAAAAAAAAAAAAGGTAAGATAAATCTCAAAGAAAAATGCCACACCCCAGCTGTTAAATCAATAATTCCTACATTCACCTGTTTCCCTAATCCCTAAAATAGGAGAAGTTCCACTAAAAGTTCATAAATATTTCCCAGGTTTCTGACTACACAAAAATACCATATGCTAACAGCACATGCTGTGGCTTTCCTCACAGAAACATCTACTGCACCTAAGTGGAAAAGCAAGGGGATGTCAACTAAAACAGATAATGAACAAAGAAGTATGTCAGGGACAGCCCCACAGGCTAGCAGTAAAGGGACCCAGACCCCACATGGCCGACGACAGTTCACATCCCAGCACATGTGTGCCCCAAATCCTGATAGGACGGAGAAATGAATGTGCTGTATGATCATGCCCCACTGAGGAGAGCGTTCTCCCTCTATCTGCTATCTCTTTATCTCTCTGTCTCTCTGGTGAGCACATACACTCTCTGGGTCACAATAAAAAGTATATAATCTCTTTTATCTTTCAAAATAAAATTTTATAGTTTGGTTTTGTTTTTTGCTTTTGTTTTCTGAGAGTGATTTTTGCTATAGGGTACATGCACTCACGAGACAAATAGAGACAGAGAGACAGAAAGCAAGAAATCACCCCCTAGTGGGGATGGCCATGCCACAATCCTTTCTCCTCCACTTTCTTCTCGTGATTTTGGGCATGTAGGCACATACTCTCGGCATGAGTTTCAAGCCACCAGGTCCAAGTCTTAAACCACAGGTGACCAAGTGGGAGTCCTGTGCCTTAACCACTATGCCACCTGCTGGCACTTGAACATAAATTTTTAAATTTCTCCAAACAACCTGGACCAGCCAGGTGCCATGGTGGTTAAGATGGG
Organism: Tupaia tana; assembly: GCA_026018925.1. Classification (NCBI taxonomy): domain Eukaryota; kingdom Metazoa; phylum Chordata; class Mammalia; order Scandentia; family Tupaiidae; genus Tupaia; species Tupaia tana. The sequence continues at coordinate 64,935,263 of JAKSZU010000003.1, read as the reverse complement.
GGAATCCCACTTAGCCAACTGTGCAGTTCAAGTCCCAGACCCAGTGGCTTGAAAAATGCATATGTGTGCATGCCTAAAATCCTGATAGCGAAATGGAGAAGAAAGGATTGTAGCATGGTCATCTCCACTGGAGGTGCTTGTGCTCGCATGCTCTCTCTCTCTCTTTCTTGCCCCCCCCCCCCCCCCCGCACACACACACAGCAAGCACACTCTATGGACAATTTTTTAGATTTAAAAAAAAAAAAATCAAAACAGGCTTCAAATAGTTAAACCTACTTGGCACTTCTTTAACATGGTATGCTAAAAAGAACTCACCAACACAACATATGAGAAGATGTACCAGGGCCAGATGGTGGCGCAGCAGAGAAACGCCAATGCTCCAAGAGGCTGACACACATAGAAGGTTCCAGGTTCACATCTGGAACCTTCCTGAGGAAACCCAGCACACATATCCTATCGTTCAGGGCTGGCTGAGGTGCATCACAGCATCCAGAGTCTGATAGAGGTGTCTGCCGCTCTCATTCAGAGAAATGAGTAAACTATTCTCCAAAAAAAACTTTGTTGTTGTTGTTGTTCCAGGAGATACATCTGAGGAGTTTGGAAGTCATTAAATAACTACAGAAGTTGAAATAATCAACATTTATATTCAGCCAAAATTTGTATGGGGCTTCCCCATGGCCTAGTGATTAAGGAAGCTGGATCCACATGGCTGACATGGTTCAAATCCCAGCCCCAGCAGCTTGAAAAACATACTAGGTGCATGTGTATAGATGCCCCAAATCCCAACAGAAAGGAGAATGGAGAAGGGATTGTAGCATCACCATACCCCATAGGGGGATGTTTCTCCTTCTGTCCTCTCTCTGTCTCTGTCTCTAGTGAGTACACAAGCCCTCTGGTGATTTATAAACAAATAACTTTTATATTGAAAAATATTCATCTGAGACCGAAAGAAAAATAATACTTTTTACTTATAAAATTATAAACATTAAGAGAAAAAAACTGGTAAAATCATTTCATGGCATATTGAAAATGAAAAGATAAAAACTGTTTGCAAATGATATGATTATTTACCAAGAAAACCCAAAGAAACCTCTAAAAAAAAATAGACTGAATAGAGTTTAGTAAAAATAGCAAAATACAAAATAATTTATAAAAGTCTATAGTAATAGAAACAATAGAAACTGATTCTTATTAATTAGCAATTTTTTTGGAGAGGTTTTTTGTTTTTGTTTTTGTTTTGTTTTGTTTTGCTATAGGGCACGTGTGCTCACCAGAAAGAGAGAGACAGAAAGACAGAAAGCGAGAAATCACTTCCCAGGGGGATGGCCACGCCGCAATCTCTTCTCCTCCATTCTCCTCTTGGGATCTTGGGCACGCATGCACACACGCCCAGCATGAGTTCAAGCCACCGGGTCCAGGACTCAAACTGCGGTCAACTACATGGGAGTCCAGCGACGTAGCCATTATGCCATCTGCTGGTCCCAGCAATTATTTTTAAAAAGATGTCTCAAAATAACATTAATTGCAGATGAAAAAAAGTAATTCACAAAGATTAAGGAATGCCACCGTTCATTGTGAAAAGATCTTTATTTAAGAGATAAAAAAAATAAAATGAAGCGCTGAATAAATAGTGAGATATAACATGTGCTTTATGGGTGGATGCAGGGAAGAGAAAGGATATCCTTTTTAAATTATTGAAGGAAAATCTATTTTTTATTAAATACATAGTTTCATTTTCCTACCTTCCCATTTATTCTGTACCATCTGCATTTTTCATCTTTCTATTAATGACCAGATGTTACTTTTATGATATAAACATATAACACTATTAGAATTAATAACAGCAATTTAAACAGTTTTTGATGTATAGAGTTCGAGTTTCAGGCTACATTCTTAATCAAATCCCAGTTAAATATCAATTTCATCACAAAGCGTCACTAGGCACTGAGAAACGGGGGTGGGGGGGGGGGAATGACTTAGCTTCATTCCTTTCCCTCCCTCTACCCTCAAGATAAATGTAATCTGAAGTGGAAGAAAGAGCTGTTAGACAGGGATCCGCACATCACACTGGCCACGGGCCTCAGAGCTGAAATGCCCAATGGAAGGGGAAACTAGTTAGAGGTTCTCAAACGTCCATTAAATGCTTCCCAAACAAACAGCAGGAAGGGCCGGCAAATACCTTCATTTTAAAAGTAAATATTAACTTAATGAGCTTGGTGACCGGAAAACTGATTTCTGCTCTCTTGAGATTTTCACTTCCCTGCTCTTTCTCATCAAAAAGAAAAAGAAAAACACTCAGAGGGCACAAATTCTACTTCTGAGTCTAAAGTGGTACTGGAGAAGAATAAAATCACTCTTTAGGTATGCCCTCAAATGTTCCCAACTGTTGGTAAAGGTAGAAAAAGACAAAGCAAATCCAACGAAGTACACGCCAGACCAGTCCATGAAATACAGCGGGGATGAGTCTGCGTCGGTCTGCGTGTTTGAGGAGCCGGCGATGGCGGTTATTAGCAGAACAGGAGCCAATCACCATGAAACAGCTCCACCTCCTGCCTCGACCTGTCCCTTCGTCCCTGCATGCACCCATCATGCACCAGAAGAGTACTGGGTTGTTTAAAAAGTCAGGACACATTTCTGCTTAGCAAAATGACTTTTCTAATAACTCAATATTGTGTCTGCAACAATGAAGGATGGCACAAGTGCCCAAAAGGTCACTACATCTATTGGACTTGGGGCCTGGACCATGAAAGAATTTAGGGACAAAGGAAATCCTGCGGCTGGCAGCTGAACTATTTGTTTCAGACAAGATGCAGAGCTACCAAAACAAAGCACTTTAAAAAAGGAAAAGAAAAAAATAAAATAAATCCAGTGATATTGGAAAGCAGAGAGAAAATGAGAGAGAAAATGCAGCCGATTTTTATCAACACCCACCCTCACCAAAAAGAAAAACACAAAGTACTCCGTCTGCCTCATGCCCACCTAAAACTCTTTCATCTTTCTTACAAAGATGTAAATATTAAAAAGATCTGCCTGTTCCTTCTTTATTTTCAAGCTTCACAAAGATTTCGGCTGTCACAATATGAAATAAAAATGAAACTAGAGTTTCTGTACATGCAAGAGCTAATAATCCAAATGTAGATATTCAGCATTTGAAGAGAAGTAAAGACTCTAGCTGACATTCTCTCTTCAATAGAAGTATTTTGCCTTGCTCAATGAAGGCAATTTATACCCACTGAAAGACGTTCTGACACTCTTTTCTGAACATGCCAGTTACAGCACATACCAGCATGCCCTCCTCATGTCTCCCAACACAAACCAGCTCGCCGTTCACACAGGTGGTCCGTGGTACCTGAGCCAACAATTAGCCTATAACACCCATGTCTGCAGAACCCCAATGTCCAGCCAGAAAGTTTTATTACACAAATGACCACCAGAAAGATCAAGCTTATATTTCACCAAACAATTCCACCCAATTCCCACCTAAATCCAGATACAAACGGCAATACAATCACAGTTTGACCATATCTGACAATGAAATCCGAGATGTAAAGAGCAAGTTAGAGGGCCAGCCAGTGGCATGGTGGTGAAGGCAGTGGGATCCCACCTGGCCAGCTGTGTGGTTTACGTCCCAGACCCAGCAGCTTGAGAAACACACCAGGCATGCATTCCTGCTGCTCAGCATCGGGAAAGGAGATGAGATGGGAAGGGACTGCAGTGTGACCATCCCCATAGGGGGTGTTTTCTCCTTTTCTCTTTCTTTCTCAGTCTCTCTGTCTCTCTCCAGCAAGTTCACACAACCTCTAGCAAAAATTTTTTTTTTAAATGTAATTTAGAGGGTTGGCTGTACAGCCTAATGGTTAAGGGAGCCAAATCCCACATGGCCAATTGCAGTTTGAATCCCAGCCCCAAAGGCATAGGTGTGCACATACCCTATATCCTGACAGGATAGAGAAGGGATTACAGCATAACTGTGGTCCATTGGGAGATGCTTGCTTTCTCTCTTTCTCACTCTCTTTCATGTGTACACCCCCTCTGGCAATTAAAACACACACACACACACACACACACACACACACGGAAATTTAGAAAAGAGACTCCCTTGATCTCACAACAACCATTCAAACATGCTTTCTTCAGCAAAATTTGTATTATTTAATTTTCCTGGGCCCCAGTTTCCTCTCTGTAAAGCACGTATGACTTGGTTCATAGATCTAGTATGAGAATATTTTAGGTTCTCTTACTGTTACACCTTATTAGGAAAAAACTTCCTCACCTGCTAGGATTACTACCAAACATCAGTTGCTTCTTGGTAAGACCTTTTCTTTAGGGCTTTCCCTATTTATATGCCGCATGCTACACCTAAAGTATGTGTGCGGTAACTGGCTCTCCTCCTGGGAGGCAGCCCAGTACAATGGCAAGCGCATGCACTGTTCAGGCAGAGAGAGCAGTCTGGAATCCTGAATTAAACCAGTTTCTAGCTGAGGGTCTCTGATCAAGTCACAGCCTCAATGAACCTTAATTTCCTTACCATCCTTTTAATGTCTTTTTTTTTTTTTTTCAGATGTATTTCCCCACGTAGAAGACACTTGAGACTTACAAAGCCGAAGTTGTACTCTATACACAATGGTTGTTTTCATTATAACAATCTAATTTTCACTTTATGCTTTTTAATATCTTATACATTCTCTATAGTGAACACAATTACTTTTCTTGATAACAAATATTAAAATCATTCAACAAAAAATAGGTAATTATGATAAGAAAGAAAAGTTCCAGAATGACTTTAATATGCCAATGTTGTCTGTAAAATATTCAAATGGACAAAAAAAAATGTATATATAAGATGATATAATAAGAGAAACAAAGGGAATGCTGAAGACAGTCAAACTGAGTCATCCAGAGCTATGGTCATCCAATCAACTAATACCAGTTACACAGGTTTTAATATTCTAACCTTTTAATAACTACATAGAAATTAATGTAATGCACACCATACAAATGTGTAGTGTACCTAGCAAACTACATATTTACTTTTTTCATTTTATGACTAATGCACCTTTTTGCTGCACATGTAACACATCATTTAGATGAAGTAGTGCAAACCTCTTGGGAAAAGTTCTGAACACAATTAGGGCATCTGAGGACAGGCCATATGTTACCAAGCCTTTTGTGCACCTGAACCCCAATATCTAATGACCCAAAGATGCTCATTTATAAGATTAAATAGTCTGCCTTTTAAGAGAAGAGAATCAGGCACCGCAGGATATTCTCCATCAGATTCACTTGAAAACAATGTAAAGGGAGCTATACAGCTAAAGATTTAAAATAAATGAACACCTATAACACAAAAGAATTGGTGATTCATGACTTGAATTACTATTACTAACATACAATTTTGTCTCCTCAATCTTATTTCTGTTTTTTTTTTAATTAATGAAAAAATGGTAAGTGTTCAAATACAGCACATTTATAAAAGTAAATACAAGAAGAGTTAAGACATTGTTTTAAAGTACTTTGTTAACAGTGCTCAGTGACTAGCGTAATGCAAAATATTTACTGCATGTTTAATAAAAGGCTAATACCGAAAATTTTTTAATATATACTTCCAAAAAAAAAAAACTTACACAGAGAATTAAAAATACACAAGATTGGGGCCAGCAGGTGGTGTGGTGGTAAAGGTGCTGGACATTCCTACATGCCCAGCCACGTTTGAGTCCCAGATCTGGTGGCTTGCCTTATTCTGACTTTCCCTCTCTCTGCGTGTCTCTCTCCAGTCAAATTAAAATAAATGAATGAATAAAGTTAAATAAATAACTCTTAAAAAATAAAATAAGTTAAAAAAAATACACAACATCATGCAATGTTAAAAGTTGAAGATGGTAAATATGGTAAATAAGTTGATATAACTGATTTGATTATTACACACTGTATTCATGTTTTGGAAAACTATACTGTACCCCACAAAAATACAATTATATAAATCAGAAATTATAATAAAATTATAATCATTACAAATATATAAATCGGGGAACAGCAGTTGACATAGTGGCTATGTTGCTGGACTCCCATCTAGTCCACCATGGTTCAAGTCCCAGTCCCGGTGGCTTAAACTCAAGCCGGGTGCATGTGCGTGCATGCCCAAGATCCCAAGAGGAGAATAGAGGAGAAGGGATTGTGGTGTTGCCATCATCCCTGGGGGGTGATTTCTCACTTTCTGTCTCTCTGTCTCTCTGTCTTCCTGACGAGCACACACGCCCCATAGCACAAACCTCTCCAAAAATGAAAACTAAAAACAACAGCAACAAAAAAGACAAATATATAAATTAGAAATCATAATAATTTTTTAATTTTTCTATTTTCACTAAAATCAAAAGAGTAAACTATTCTTACTCATTTTTATCTGTTGTAAAATACTATGCATTTATTACTTTTTTGTTTAAAATTTCTGTATCACTGCCTTCGCTTTTCTTATAGCTACAACATCTGGAATATTAATTTAATGTTAATAAAAGCACAGCTGTAGAACTAAGAAGTCTATACACACACACACACACACACACGTACATATATATTTTTTAGTTGTGCTACAGGGTGTGTGTGCTCACCAGAAAGAGACAGAGAGAAAGAGAGACAGGAGGGAAAGTGAAAAATCATCCTCTGTGGGAATGGCCACACCACAGTCCCTTCTCCTCCACTTTCCTCTCAGGATTTTGGGCACGCATGCACATGTGCCCAGCATGATTTTCAAGCTACGGGTCTGAGACTCGAACCTCACAGCTGCCTTCACCTACACTTCACCTGCTGGCCCAAGGAGACCATATTTTTTGAACCAAAAATCAGAAAACATGATCTGAAATCAAGAGTTGTTCCAAAGAATGCAGCCAGTATGTGATTGAACCAATCAATATTTAGCTTCAACTCCTTTCTAATAATTCAATAATAGATAATTTAAGAGCAGTTCTTTGGGGCCAGCACATGGTACAGTGGTTAAGGCACTGGACTCCCACCGGACCACAGTTTAAGTCCTGGACCTGGCAGCTTGCTTTCTCACTTTCTCTTTCTCTCTCACTCTCTGTCTCTCTCTGGTCAAGTTAAAGATAATAACAACAAATAAAATTAAATAAATAAAATATTTTTTTAAAAAAAGAGTGGTTCTCAAATAGAGAGGCAGGACGTTAGTGGGAAACAGACATGGCTTATTACCTGTTGATGATGACATGTATAGTATTCCCAACTGGATTGGTCTGAGAAGTATTTCATGATGGGTAAAGTCTTTTTACAAGCAAAATGAGAAATAGTGATTGACTGTTTAAAAAACTAATTGGAATAATAATAATAATAGGGAAAAACAATAAAAAGATATTGAATGATGAAGTGGGGAGATTAATGTCTCTGTATCGACTGATATGCATGGCATTCCCTGTAATACACTGTATTAGCTACGTAATACACTGTAAGGCTATATGCAATCCAATGTAATATAAACAAGATTATGATGATAATAAAAAAATAAATAAATAATTTGAAAAAATATTTGGAGAAAGTAACTAAGAGTTACTTTGTTACTTTGATTTTAATTACTATGGATTTAAATCACTCTATTCCAATTTTCTGAGTTGCTCATTACTCTCTTTAGATGAATAAGGCATTTTCTTATTGATATAGTAAACACGTCTAATAATAAATAATACTGTATAATAAAAAGAGTGGTTCTCAGTCATTCTCATTTATCTGAACACACTTATAGGATATGACACACTCCTCCAAAATACCGTGGCTAACTACAGCAGCAGCAGTACCGAGGTGTGCGATTTTGGTAGAGGAAGCGAGGAGGCCTGAACCCAAATCCTCAGGCAGCATTGAGAACCCTCTCACCTTCCAACTCCACCATGGCCCATCACTGCTTTCTAGACCTACTGCAAGCTTTTTTTTTTTTTTTAATCCTTTAAAATAACAAATAATGCTCCAAGACAACTACGTGATAGTTGTAGCCTGGGTATAAGGCAAAGAATCGACTAAAGGAGCATATTTCAATCTGTTTCCACCAAGACATACGTCATGAGCGATCATTTTAAATGGGGCACGTTCCCTGGGGCAAACTCTGGACTATGCCAAATTCCTGGTACTCTCACTGTAACTCCAGCCCCTTCTTTCCCATTCCAGAAAATATGTCAAAACATAATTGGGAGACTGACATCAACCTACACTCTCTCTTTATTTATTTATTTTTTAAAATATGGAACGCTTCACGAATTCGCATGTCATCCTTGTGCAGGGGCCGTGCTAATCTTCTCTGTATCATTCCAATTTTAGTACATGTGCTGCTGAAGCGAGCACCCTACTCCCTCTCTTTTTAAAGGAAATCATTTGCACATTATAATATTTTAGCTGATCAGAACACAGAGTTGTAACAACACGCCTGAGGTCTGCTACACTAGAATGATAATTCCCAAACTGGAATGTGAAGAAGACTTCTAAACACCATCCTGTACAGATATCTCAGACAAAGCTATCCATACACTGAGAAGACATTCTTACTCAAAATGCAACCTTCTACAAATGAGTTCAAACTTGCAATTGAGACCACTGTCGGGGAGAGAGCACTTACCGCCCTTTCAGGAGTGATATCCTACGCCCTAGTGAGCCTGCCGTCGGGATGTACAGCGCTCACGACAGAAACTGGACACCACTCATGCTTTCAATGTCTGCAACATTCTGTCTTCTGGGAATTAAGAATATAAAAGTGACTAATTCTCCACACTGTCACACATTCTACATTCTGTGACGTGCACTTCCTCTCTGAAGTACTACCCAGACATCCTAGCCACTGTCTGGGACTAGACATAATTATGGTGATTACATCTACCATAATTAGGGAGAAGGTAAATGCGATCATTTACAGAAAGGAAAAACTGAAGCACAGAAAGTTTTAAGCATCTAAAAAGTTACACAAATTTTCAATGAGAGAATTAAGGAGAAGATGAGTTTTTCAATCATCCAAATTCGAAATACAACGATTTGCTGTATTGCCAGCATAATCGAAGGACAATACGTAAATTTCTAGGCCTCTTGCATGGATAAGTTCATAACATCTAGTGCTGGCAGACATGACCATGGTGAAAATAAAACGGAATAAAAAGCAGTATAAAATTTTACTATAAAGAGAGCAAGACTGAATCTCTGTCCAGTCCCAACACTGCTAGATGCTAAGAGCTGGTCAACCTGAAATGCCTGTGAGATTGAATTCTGTGGGACTAAGAGAATCGAGTTGAGAGCATACCCAGAACCTGACATAAAACAGACATCAACCAACGCTCAATGCACAATTTTTTTTTTAAGAGAGATTTTTGCAACAGGGTGTGTGTGCTTGCCAGAGAGACAAAGAGAAACAGAGAGACGGATAGCAAAAAGTCAGCCTCCCAGAGGGGATGGCCACACCGCAATCCCTTCTCCTCCACTCTCCTTTTGGGATCTTAGGCATTCATGTACATTCGCCTGGTGTGAGTTTTAAGCCATCGGGTCCAGGACTCAAAACACAGTTGACTACATAGGAATCCAGCAACATAACCATTATGCCACCTGCTGGTCCCGATGCACAAGTTTTTGAACAAAATCATGTCAGGAAAAATGTTTCCTGGAGGCTGGAATGAAGAAGTAAGGAGCGGAGCACTGAAACCAATAAAGACCTTATTGAGACAAAATAGGTAAAAATGATGAAATTATTCTAGGTTTATTTCTGTATTCATTTCCATGAGCAAGAGAGACGACACTCCCAGCAGGGTCTTGCTTTGATCCACTCCAGCCTCAGCTAGTCCTTACACATGGGTGCGCCTGTATAAGGTATACTTAGGGAGGCCTCCAGGTATGACCCTGGGACCTTCTCAGGTGAGGCAGCCTCACGGAACACTGCATTTCACCACTGCACCACCATCCGGCCCCCAGAGGCAATAGAGTTCTGAGCTAAGGCAGCAGCTGGAATGATAATGAAGGCACTAAAATAGCAGATACGTTTTTGGTAAGAGTGGAAATGTAGGCACGAGTTAGTTCATGAAAGGCCTGGAAAGCCGGAGTTGAGACTTGAACCTGCACTACTAGAGTTTTTAAAGTAGCATGCAGGAGAATAACACCACCTGCATTTCAGATCTACTGTCCGCTGGAATGCGAGCCAAGCCAGAGCCAGGGAAGCCAGGTAAAAGACTGCAGCGGATTTGTCTTGGAAAAGCACGTGGCTGGCACAGCCAATCACTTAGCTAGAAGTGAGAAGGCACGGGTGTGAGGAAAACAGGAATTAGTAATACCGTGTAGCTGCCGAGATCCAGGTGACTACGAGACATGGAGGCAGAAACATCTACTGAGCAGCTGGACATCTGGGTGCCGAGTTCAGAGCAGGGAGCCGAGTCGGCCACACTCAGCTGAGTGCAATAAGGGAGTATGCAAAAGCAAGGGGTAGGTAAAACACTCAACGAGAACATGAAAAGAAAGAAGAAAATCATGGAGAATAGAGGGCTTCGGTTATGACGGGAGAGACTGCAGAGATGTGAGCATGCTCCGCGCTCACAGTGAAAGCACCTGTGGAAAAGGACAAAACAGAAAATACAGAGGGAAAGCACTGATTATGCAAGCTTGTGGAGTAGAAAACAGGGGGAGGACGCAAGAGGACAGGAGGAAGAAGTGGCCTGGAACAGGAGAAAAGACCCATCTTCCTCTGAGGTTGGGGAGGAAGGGAAAACGGGAGCAAATGAGGGTACACGTGTGGGCAGGGTATTGGCAGGAAGGAGTTATGTGTTTTGAGAAGCGAGAGGGAGCTGTGGATTGAACTGTGTCCACCAAAAATTCGTACGTCAGAGTCTTAACCTGCAGTACACAACCTAAGAACAGGATCTTATTTGGAAAGAGCTATTGCAGACATACTTAGTTAAATTCAGAGAAGGTCACACTGGAGTAGGGTGGACCCTTCTCCAATCTGACTTGGTGTGTTTAAAAAGATGGAATTTGTACAGACAGGTGCACACTGAGGGAAGACAGTGTAAGGAGACATAGGGAGAAAATGGCCTGGGATAGACCCTTCCCTCACAACCCTCGGAAGAAACCCACCCTGCTCACACTTTGATTTCAGATTTCCAGTCCTCATCATGGTAAGGGGACAGACCACAAGTGCGTTGTTTAAGCCACCTGGCCTGTGGCTCTCTGCTAGGGCAGCCCCAGAGAACTAATGCAGAAAGAAGGCTTTCTACTAAAGGAAGCGGGAGTGAAGGAGCCTAGCCGGCAGGTGCGGTAGATGCGAGGGGAACAGAAAAGGATGCAGTAGGAAACGAGCCAAAAAGACAGGGACACAAATGTACCAGCGCCTGAGGTCCCACGTAAGGATGAAAATGATAAATTTATTTACAGAGTGATTTGCTGAAGCAGCTCTTGGCAGCCACTAGGTAAGAGAGGAGGAGATGCCAGGTCCAAACCAAGGGCTGGCAGGACAGTTACAGGCCAAGCACAAAGGGTAAGGCTCAGAGGGTACAGCGAGACGGTGAAGGGCTGTGAGCGAGCAGGGCGGGAAACAAAGGGGGCGGTGAGCGGTGGGCCCAGAAAATGGGATGGGCTAGCAGAGAAGGGCTCACCTAGAACCTGGAAGCCAGCCAAGTAAAAATAAGGGGAGTTCAGCGGGAGTGAGAGAGCTACGCCAGAAAGGATGTTACTGGGACTTAAAACTTCAGATTTGTAACGGCCCGAGTGAAATGAGCCAGATCCTGCAGAAAGCGAGTGGGCGAAGTAGGTCTGAGATGAGGAAGACAGGGAACTCGAACTAGACTGAAAACGCCATATAGACACACCATCCACACAGACACTGAGGCCTCCCACGACCCCAACGAGGTGGAGAAAAGCCGGAACTAGTTTCCATCGCTCTTAACCAACAGAAGAGAAGGACCAGGAAAGGTCCCAAATCATATTTTATCTAAACCTTAGACTGGTTCTCATAAAAATCACTGCTGCATTTATCATCTCGGGTATTATGTCTCTATGCAAAAGAACACAGAGGAATGTGGACTACACGCTAAGATCAGTGTGCATTGTCTCTACTTATAAACGAAATTATCAAACATAGAGTAAGCAAGTTAACCTATAAAAATGTGCTTGGGGACCAGCAGTTAGTGTAATGGCTATGTGGTTGGACTCCCATGTAGTCAACCGCGGTTTGCATCCCAGACCCGGTGGCTTGAAACTCACGCTGGGCACGTGTGCGTGCGTGCCCAGGATCCCGAGAGGAGAATGGAGGAGAAGGGATTGCGGTGTGGCCATCCCCCTTGGGGGGTGATTTCTCGCTTTCTTTCTCTCTGTCTCTCTCTGTCTGGCGAGCGCATGCACCCTATATCAAAAACCTCTCCAAAAAAAGTGAAAAAAAAAAAAAAAATGTGCTTGGAGCACTCACAGATCAGACGTAAACATTTTAAGATTTCTATATACTTTGTACATATTTTCCTAGGGTGCAAAAAATACAGTTGCTGGGAAAGGCCAAATGAGTGACGGTTAGTCCCTTCGACTTTACAAACATGAAATAACTGACCAGGACAAAAAATAAGTAGCAAATTCATCAATGAACACTTTCTCATTTTCAAACAAATATGTTATCTAAATTATATACCAAATTAAACAAATGAATGGCATTTCAAAAGTTTATTTCAATCACTAGAATGTTTGCATCTCTCACTAAAAAGCCAAGCAGAGTCCACACTTAGTTCCTCCGGTGCATCTGAACTAGCAAAGGTATGAAGTAGAACTGTGCAATGTAACCTTTTACTTTCAGTAATTAATTAATTGACCAGTTAAATTAATTGTTGACAGAGCTGATTCAAAAACTGGCATAGCAGACATTTCCAACTTTTTCTGTGCATAGCTATTTATGCAGAATTAGAGTGCTGATCTCCAAAGCTGGAAAGTGTTTGTGTGTAGTGGTTTTATATTGGTGGAGATTAATTGTATTTTATGATCTTTTCTATATTGTGTCATTATGATTCTAAAACAAATCATTTAAGTCAAAAACTAAGATTCGGGACCAGCAGGTGCTGTAATGGCTACACTGGTGGACTCCCATGTAGTCCACCATGGATCAAGTCCCAGACCCAGTGGCTTAAACTCACATCGGGCACGTGTGCGTGTGTGCCCAAGATCCCGAGAGGAGAATGGAGGAGAAGGGAATCACACTGGGGGTGTGATTTCTCTCTTTCTGTCTCTCTGTCCCTCTCTGGCTTTCTGGCAAGTGCACACGTCCTATAGCAAAAACTAAGATTCAAAAATCCTGCGGAATTTATAGTGTGGCTATTGTTCACTGCCCCAAGAAGAATGGGGCCACTCAGGGGACATGGCCTGGATATTTACTGGGGACAAAAGGTGAGGAAGCCATTTGGAAAGTTCTGCAACAGTTTTATAGATACAATGTTCACGTTTGCTGGAGGCTCACAGCACAATGTCACCAAAAACATTTTGTCCACTTGAAATATAACCCAAAATACCAATTTTCCTTCACCTGCAATCTGGCTGAGCCATTTGTTTCTCCAACAATTATTTATTTTGACTTCATTTTGACCAAGTAGTGTGCCAGACACTGATGATCCAAACATTAAGAAGTTGGGGGCACTGAAAGTAATACAAATTGATTTGAGACAAAAGACATACTATGAGACATTTACTATACGTCAGCCATTATTTTGGAACTTTATGTACGTTAGCATATTTCATCTCGACTACCTTAACAGGGAGATAATACACATTTTCCATGAGCTTTTTGGAAGACCTCTATATTATCATTTCGATTTTGCAAAAGGTTTGAAATAAGTAAGTCAATTGTTCAATCAGAGCGTAGCTGGCCTTGGGCCTACCCTTGATGAGCTGGGAATTACCCGGCCCCTCTGTGTCTCAGTTTCTTCATCTGTGAAATGACAGGCGAGACGACCATGATTTCCCGTGGCTCTTCCAAATCTAGCATTCTGAGATTTACATGGTGTTTAACCAATCTCTTGTAACTCCGAAGAAGGAAAACACTTCGTAGAAGCAAAGATGGTTTTGCCCCAAATTACAAAATTCAGACTTTTGACTACGCAGAGGTTTTCAAATAAGAGGAAAACGGGATAGCTGCAGATTTTATACACCCTTAACCTGTATCTGGGTTCCAGCCTCAGTTTTTGTTTTGTTTGTTTAAGCTAATTACATAATCTCATGAGAGAATAACATACAATCATTAACAATGGTGTTTAAACAAAGAGTTTTATTTTTTTTCCAAATTCCTAAAGATGGTTAAAGAGTTTATAAAGACATGGAAAAATATCATATTATAGGTTAGAAGGAAAATGCATGCTCTAATAGTGGGTTATGCTTTTTTCAAACATGAGGAAATAAAGCAGTAAGATTTAACAATTTTATCAGGGTAACAGGATTTGGGAGATTTTTCTTTTCACTTTTCCTTATTTATTTTCTTAATGTAAGCTTAAATTACCTCCATAATTAGAGGGAAACCCTTTCTTTAATAAAAAGAGAAAAGGTGCTCACTCTTCTTACATTGATTTCTCCTGAGAAGAAAGAAAGTACTCCTCAGAAAACATCTCAGTTAACAACACTGCAGAAATTCCAGAAATACAGGTTTGGAGTGGGGAATGGGGGGTGGGAGGGAGAACACCATTTTGGCCTACTATGGATTGAGAAGCAAAGATTCCTCTATTGCTTTGGATACAGAAGAATTAAGTTTTAGAGGACGTTACAGGAATGCTGACGAGAGGAAGCTTTGTAGAGCACAGCCCAGGACAAAAATGGACAGGTGCGAAAGATGAAGCTACCGACCGTGACAGCCAAATGACGCTGGCCCTATCCAGAAATCCCAGCCTGGAGCAGGTTCTCCCTGAGCAGACCTGCTGCACACCACAATCAGCCACATGGCCAAAAGGACTTTCCATGAGCACAAGTGCCCTTTCTTCAAAGAAGCCTGCAGTGGTCTGAGAATAGGTAACATATTTCATGGAATCTGCAACTGTTACAACCACCAACCAAAGCAAACTAAGCTATGCTTTCATTGGGCTGTGAGATGAATACATTGTATAAATACATCTGTGTTCATACCCAACACACACAATGTATGTATGATTGTGACCTAGTTTACAACCCAGACCAATGACTGTGGCTTTGGACGGTTACAATGAACACTCCGCTGTAAGCTCTCTAAAAGCATTTTGTAAACACACATTATTTATCTGGTAACGCCCACTTATACCACAAAAATGTAGAAAAGGATACAATTTAAAAATCACATGCAGGATTCTATTAGTTGCACAAGAACCCTCTGGCTTACCTGAACAGGCTATTTTATTACTCTGTAGCAAGGAGATAAAGACAGATCTGATATGGGGAGAATAGAAGACTAGAACAGGAAAAGTCAGCTCCTCTGGGACACTGATGGACAATATGTAGCGTCAAAGCCACATCACGCCCTGATTTGGCTGCAGTTTGTAAAACATGGCCCCCAACTCAGTGCAACTTAAGACTCTTCCCCTAGGCACACACATCACACCGGGCTTCACAGGCCCCACCACCACCAACACACAGAGGCCTGCATGTGCCTTTTAATTGACTTATTCATTTATTTAAAGGCATATTTATCTTGATTGCCACCAAAATTCATTTAAACAATTACAAAACAGTTGAAAGTAATATAATGCAACTAAACAAACAGATATCATCTTGTTTGTTTGCCTTTTTTTTTTTTTTTTTTTCCATTTCTAAGCGTGAAGTTGGCACCTACTGATTTTTCCTGGCTGTAATTAAATACATCTGACATTAGATAAAGAAATTTAACCTACCTCATCAAAGGTGGTGTCGTCTTTCTTCAACGCTACAAAACAAAAAGAAAAGAAAATGATTATAAGGCATTCCAAAGAGACCAAGTATCTAAGTTCTAGAAAGCAGGGGGAAAAAACAGGCAGTATGGTGTTTTCATTTCAAAAAGTAAAATTGTACCCCAACCTGAATAACAATGTTATGATACAAATACAAAAACTGCAAATGAGAAAGAATCACACAGCATGCATATTTGTGAAACATTTTTCATAAATATGTAAATTGAACTAACCTCCCAAATATGGAAAAGAAGCATGCACATCTTTCCCCTCTCTTTTTTAGTTGGAGCATGCTTTAATGAAAGTATAAAAGAATCACAAGGTAATCTTTGTGACTCTCCTGAAACTCCTGGTTTCTGAGCATGTACCGTCATGGGTGGTACATGGAACTCCCAAACTAATCATTAGAATGACGCACACCCCGCATAGTGCCTGGAATGACACTTTCACAATGAGTTTAAGTATGGTGATAAAAGACAAAACATATAAAATAAAACTGCATAGTGGGGCCAGCAGGTGGTATAGTGGTTAAGATAATGGACTCCCACATGGCCGACAACAGTTCAAGTCCCAGACCTGGCAGCTTGAAAATCATGCCAGGTATGTGTATATGCAGGCCCAGAATCCTGGGAGAATGGAGGAGAAGGGATTGTGGCATGGCCATCTCCCCCTCTGAGGGGATGGGTGGGGGATTTCTCACTTTCCCTCTTACTGTTTCTTTGCTGTTTCTATCCAATAAATGCACATGCCCTATGGCAAAAATCTTAAAAAAAGAAAAAAGAAAAAGACAAACACTGCATAGTAAGAAAATATGTCAACATAATAAATTTTATAGCAAAATATTTCCAAAGAAAACAATGCATTCAGAATATAGAAACCAGCAAATATTTCAAACTTATTTTAAATATATATAGCTTCAGAACTGGAATTTCATCTCTCTAAACAGAAGAACTTGACTTAGAATCAGCAAACACAAGCTTCTTAAATTCTATAATTATTTTAAATGCTTCACATTAAGAATACATAAAGTAATTAATTTATCTGAAACCAAGAAATGTTTGAGGATATGACCTACGAAGAGGTGTTTGGTGGTCTATGCCAGACAGTTCAAGTCTGGATAGAAGTATGCTATTACTTGGAAAGCTGTGTTCTAAGAAAAGTAAATTACTTTGGCAATTAAGATCTGAGAAGAATAGTATGTCTAAACTAAAGCTATCAAATACAAACTTCACATACTCAAGAAATATTGAAAAGGTGACTTTGGGGACCAGCAGGTGGCATGGTGGTTAAGATGCTAGACTCCCACATAGTCAACGATGGATCTAGTGCCAGACCTGGTGGCTTGAAAATCGCACAGGGCACATGTGTGTGCATGCCCAAGATCCTGAGAGAAGAACGGAGGAAGAGGGACTGTGGTGTGGTCATCCTCCCTGGAGGATAATTTCTCACTGTCCCTTTCTCTGTCTCCAGCAAGCTCACATGCCCTGTGACAAAAACCTAAAAACAAAACAAAACAAAAAACCTATTTTGTCTGTTTCATATTATACATTTATCTTTCAATAATATCAAGAAATGTGTGGTTTGGTGGTAAGTTAAGGAGAATATGGGTAAGCTGAGGGAGATGAAACATTCCTAAAAGTTTGATTTTAAGTCTTTTCCTTTTGCCAAAGAAACTGATTTGTAGTAGATTTCTTTCTTTCTTTCTTTCTTTCTTTCTTTCTTTCTTTCTTTCTTTCTTTCTTTCTTTCTAACATTTTTGACATAGGGTGTATGTGCTCTCCAGAGAGAGAAGGAAAGTGAGAAATCACCGCCTGAGGAGGATGGCCATGCTGCAATCCCTTCTCATATATTTTCCTCCTGGGATCCTGACGCTCCCAGCATGAGTTTCAAACTGCCAGGTCGGGACTGTGGGAGTCCAACACCGTAACCATTACACCACCTGCTGGCCCCTGTAATAGGTTCCTTTACTTTTAATTAGAGAACAATTTCCTCTGAATGGAAAATAAAGTCAGTCCTGGGCCAACTCCCTTGGTCTAGTGGTAAAAGAAGCTGAATCCAACACAGCTGACTGCACAGTTTAAGTCTCTGCCTTGGTGGCTTGAAAAACACACCAAACGGGAGCCAGCAGGTGGCATGGTGGTTAAGGTACTGGACTCACACATGGCCAAAGGCAGTTCGAGTCCCATATGCAGCAGTCTGAAACTCATGCTAGGTGTAGTGTGTCTAAGTGCCCAAAATCCCAAGAGGAGAATGGAAGAGAATGGACTGCAGCATGGCCATCCTCCTGGGAAGGGTGATTTCTCACTGTCTCTCTCTGTGTTCGGAGAGCACATACACCCTATGGAAAAAAATCTTTGGGGAGAAAAAAAGAAAATAACACACGAGGCACATGTGCCTGTGTGCCCCAAATCACAACGAAATGGAGAAGGAGAGTAGGGATTGCAGCATGACCAAGCCCCCTAGGGAGTGTGCTTCTTCCCTCTCCCTGTTTCTTTGTCTCTAGCAAGTATACACACACTCTAACAATTAAAAAAAAAAAAAAAAAGCCAATGCTTTGTTCCAGTCTCAAATGCCTTATCAATTACTTTCACGTGTTTTATTATGTATTTGACTTAACTTGCATTAAATCTACAATAACTTATTGGGTTGGCAGAAAAGTCATGACAGGACCAACAGGTAGCATGGTGGTTAAGGGCTCAAGACTCCCACCTGGCCGACTGCAGTTCGAGTCCTGGACATAGCAGCTTGCTTTCTCACTTTCTCTCTCTCCCTTTCTCACTCTGTCTCTCTCTGGTCAAACTAAAATAAATAAAGTTAAATAAAATAGTTCTGTTAAAAAAAAGAAAAATTATGATGCATTTTTTTATAGAAATTTTTTATTTTATTTAAAAAAAAGAAAATTCATGACATTTTTTTCTATAAAAAATTGCATTGTGATTTTTCTTTTTCTTTTTTTTTTTTAAGAGAGAGAGAGATTTTTGCTATAGGGTGTCTGTACTCATCAGAAAGACAGCAAGAAATCACCCTCCAAGGGGATGGTCGTGCCTCAACCCCTTCTCCTCCATTCTCCACACATGCACCCAGCATGAGTTTTAAGCTAGCAGGTCCATGACTCAAACCATGATCAACTGTGTGGGAGTCCTGCTATGTAGCCATTACGCCATCAGCTGGTCCTGGGTCATGATTTTTCTAATGCCCTAATATTTTAGTAAAAAGATATACACTCCTAGATGATTCTCAATGGCTTCATTTTCACTAGCGTTTAACTTCAGTCTAGAAAACTCTTTAAGTACTAGCCAATGATGGTACTAGACTTTACTTCTTACTCCCTCAACCCAAGATGTGTCCTTTCATTAACATAACTGACTGAGATTTTTGCAAAATATTAGTGATATGATTCTAAATGTAGTCAAATTACATCTGAAAACCTATAGTTTTTGGAATAAGAAATGAGTAGCTCGATAATTTCAAGTACAAAGTCATACAGAAGCAAATCACTGTACAACCTCCCACCCAGCTCAATGAACACCCCATGTGACCGTCATGTAATACATAAAGCTACCGCAGCAAGCTTATTATTCACAGCACAACCTTCTGAACATTTTAACACTGGGCATTATAAAAGTTCTGAAAATGTAGCCATATCCTTTCTTAAGCAAAGCATCAATAAGAACGACAGTTGATTTCATTCCTTGCAGGATAGCCAACCTGGAATGAAGACCCTGCAGATGAGAAATGAAGAGAGTAGAAAACTGGAATGTCTTGAACATCTGAACTGGACCATTTCTTCTTGCCTCCTAAATTCTGGTCCCCCGTCCCCAACATTCTGAATAAAGATGGGGTATGGAGGTAGCAAGACAAGAACTAAATAGATGAAATTGTGTTTGCTAAGATCTATAAGGTGGAGGAAGTCAGATTCTCTCCCCTGCACAATATTTGCCAAGCCCAGAGAGAGTTCTTATGGGGGAATGTTTTCAGGAGAGAATATTTTAAGACCAAGAAGCCCATTATTTCATTGAAATCTTTCATTGCTCAAGTGACACCTTCCATGGTTCCTTCTAAACATTGAATCCCTGCCCTGAACAGCAATTAAGAGTGACTATAAAAACCAATTAAAGGTGTCTTTGTCTGACATTTATCAGGTCATTGATGAATAAGCTCTGACCTAAACAAGCACACAACATCTTGTTATTGATTATATTCCCTGATTGTCATTAATCATTTACGTAAATGTACACCAGCAACCATCTTCAAGGATATCATGAGAAAACAAGCATATTGCATCATTCTGGATTAACAAAGAACATATATTACACAATTTAAGATGATCAGATAGTCTGCTCGGTCCTCTGCTCAGTCACTGCTTCCTCTAGAAAGCTTCCCCTTAACTTCACCAAGATGAAAGGGGTGCTCCTCCAACAGCATACTTTCTCTAATCTTCCCTGCAGAATTTGTCATGTTACATTGTCACTGCCCGTTCATTGGCCTGTCTTCTTCTAAATTCCTTGAGAACAGAAACCAGTTATGTTGGCCACTCACTCTGAGTATCAGACCAGTAAACAGCACCAAGGAGGTCCTCAGTATCTGTTGAATGAATGGGTCCTAAGCAACGCATCAATAAGAACAACAGCTGATGCTATACCATTCTCAATGGAAAAAGATAGCATCTTGTACGTTAAGACACACTCAAGTTCTGGCAGATGAAAGCCATATGCTCTTCTCTCTTATGAAAGGACATAGATATCATTCCACTTGTGGAGTTTTTTAATTAAAATCTTTTGAAACTGTATTGTATGGTACACTAGGTCAACTTTGTGTCTCAACCTCTAAGTTTATGTTTCTCTTTGACAGAATGAACCCATCAAGTGACAACTGAACCCGAGATACACGCTTAACAGCACAAGGTAAGACATCTCAAAATTTATTGTAATCACAGCTTCTTCCTTTTATTGAGTTCCCTCACAAACCACATCCTTTAAAGAAATGCTGTACATGGGATTCACCTCAAATATCATAAATTTCCTTTCTCCAGGAGAAAATCCAAATAAGTGTGAAGAAACTAATTCAAATGAGTGTGAAAAAAAATCAGTTTGACCTCAGTCATCTACTGGATTTTACACAAAGCCTTTCTCCTCCTAGTCCAGAAACAAAGAAAGAAAATAGGAACTAAATTTTTATTTAAACTACTCAACTATTAAGTTCCCATTTGTCTTTGCTTATGTTACCTAGTTTAAAAAAAAATGTGTGGGCTGGCAGGTGGCATGGTGGCTAAGGTGCTGGACTCCCACATGGCTGACTGAGGTTCCAGTCCTAGACCTGGTGGCTTACTTTCTCACTTACTCTCATGTGTTCTCTCTCTCTCTCTTTCTCTTTCTCTCTCTAACTAAAAAATAATATTAATGATGATGATAAATAAAATTAAATAATCTAAAAAAAAAAAAAAAATGTGTGGGACAATTGCAATTCCTGAATAAGTGACCATGCTCACACTATTCCATTGAAAACATAAATACTCACTACTGAAATCTATGGGTGACTTTAAAATTCAATTACACCCATCTTATAAGAGAACCATAGCTCTATTACAGTCATTCCCTGGCAGATGTTGTAAATTAGAGTGAAGTGGCTGGGAAGCAAATGTGTTTTACTAGACCTTTTATAATGTAGTAATCTCAGATCAGCTGTATTTGGGGCGGGCAGTGACAAAGTCAGCATAATTTCAGATGTGTAAGGAAATGAAACATTAGCATTGCTACTTTTGCAAATTCAAATCATTATTATTAGTAATTAACATTGACTGAATTTCACATACTTTCAAATATTGTCCTCATTTTCTACAGATGAATGATTAGTAATGTCTGGTGGCTAATGATATTATACATTTCACATATAAGAAGATACACTATTAGGGACCAGCAGATGGCATAATGGCTGTGTTGCTGGACTCCCATGTAGTCGACCACGGTTCAAGTCCCGGACCTGGTGGCTTAAACTCACTTGGGGCGCATGTGCGTGCATGCACAAGATTCCTAGACGAGAATAGAGGAGAAGGGACTGTGGTGTGGCCATGCCCCCGGGGGGGTGATTTCTCACTTTCTGTCTCTCTGTCTTTCTGGCAAGTGCACGTGCCCTATAGCAAAAACAGAAGGAGGAGGAGGAGAAGGAGACGGAGAAGGAGAAGAAGAAACACTATTGAATCACACCGAAAAATAATTTTGTATGTTTATTTCCAAAGCCATTTTAAGATTGATTAAAGAGCATAAATACATTGTGATGTGGGATCATTCAACAAGAATAAGCCACTGACTTTTTGATCTCATGAAGTACCAAGGAGAAAAGGAAGATGGGATAAACAGAAATCAGAAGGACTGATAACAGCCTCTAGTACTGATCTTTACCACGTGATATTACACTAGATAGTTTACATATTTTACCCAATTTAATCTTCCCAATGACCCTACAGATAAAGATCTGAGGTTTAGGGAAATTCTACAGGTTGCCCAAGGCACACAGCACACAGTGAAAATGGGGTACAAACCCAGGCTTGCTTGACTTTAAAACACATCCTGTTTTCAGTCTGGCTATCCTGCAAAGTCAGTGGTCACCCCCTCCCCCTTCTCTTACCTTCTACCCACGAGATCAGCTACGTAGGTATGACTCAATCCATGGTAAGAATAATAACAACACATTGTGGAGGTTTACTGAGTCTTTATCACGGGCCACACAGGACAGCATATGCCTTACTTCACAAGTGCCAACAACAACACTGGGTTGTAACTGAAAAGCTGAAGCTCAGCAAAGTTGAGGGACCTGTCCAAGGTCACCTAGGTAGCAGGGGCAACACCAGGAATTCCAGTCTGACACCCAGTCCACATTCCTAACTCATATTCTAACTCATACATGATCCCACAGAAAACCCTCAATTTAACTACATCTAGTGCCTCAAAAATTCTTAAGTAATCAGAATGATTTCATCACTTCTGATTTTGCAAATAAAATTTAAAAATCAAGAAAATAAGCACATAAGAAAGACGTGCTTTTCCATAATGCTATTTGTAATGAACGTCCTGGGCATGATACACAACTATAATCACATGAAACTCCAATATCTCCTTTGACAGTATTCCGCAATGAGATTTGCTATTCAGAATCATGACCCTCCATCAATACAAGAAATAATCAGTTATGTTCACTGCACTGTACTCTGTCTCCTAAAGGGAGGATATAAAATCCATTAGATCTTAGAAAACATTTTAACAAGAGTTGGACTCCAAAGGAGTTTCACATCACTAAATCTCAGTAAGCTAGGAAATCCAATTAACTGTAATACCCCATTCGCCAGCACTGTAGTTAATCCAAATTTTACTGATTGTCGATCAAAACCTTGGAATTATTTAAACATAAGGAATTTTTACATTAATGTCCTTGGTTTCTAACTGAGACTCAATTGCAATGAATTATTTAACAGAAAACTGGAGGGACTCCAACAGAGTCATTAGCATTAGTAAATATACAGTTAATGTGTTTGAGAACAGAGCTTAATGGTCTCCAGAACTGGCCTCAGTGATGGTTGGGGTCCGAGGCTGAAACATCCTTGTTAATAATGCACACAACTCCACACCTCCTCGCTCACATTCTTCTTGGCCCCAAACTTCATCTGAATGTAGGGACTCCTCATGTGCATCCCTAACTCTGAGAAGTGAAACCGCAAATATCTGACAAATGCAATAAATAAAACCAGGACTAAATATCCATTTCATAACGTAACTTGACGGTCACCTGGGGAGAGATTTTGGACACCAACACAAGATTTTAAGACCAAGAAAACAACAAAAACACTGGGCTAGATTTTGACCCTTGCGTTCTCTCACTTGGAGAAAGTTTGCATAATTGACGATGAATGGGTGGAAGGGTGAGTGTAACACTCATGTGCCCTCCAGGGTTTAATTTTAAGGAATTAAGCATTTTATGTTTAATTTCCATTAACACCTTCATTAACATGGATGACATGTTAAACACGAGAAACAAAGGCTGGAAGGCTTCTTTGGGACCAGGAGGGGTTATTTTTTTTGTGCCTGTTAGAATCTTTTGCTAAGCGCAATTATCTGTATAAAGGAAAGTTATGACAGTAGAAGAAGCGGCTACGTCTCAGGTGAAAAGGAGTTTTGTTTTTGTTTTTGTTTTTGTTTTTACTGCCAACACTCAAAATCGAACCAACCACCTTCCACGTGACACGGTTGTCACCCTGTTACAGTCCGGGACACGGATTTATTCTTCAGTGTTTTAAGCATCCCTCGGTCGGTTTCAGCTGGTCATTTGCTTGGTTTAAAGACAATAGCCCCTGATTTCTAGTAAATAGAACAAGTTCGTTAGGAAGACATTCTTCAGAGAGCAGCTCCTTGTCCTCCAGCAGCGAGAAGATCCCAGAGACCTCAGAACTGAAAACCCAAATCTCTCTTTCTAGGACCTGAAGTACCGAACAAAAGGTCCCAAGGTATCTGTCCCACTTCCCTTTCGGTTAATACATTAAACAGTACCAGTGCACAATCCAACGTTTCACCCATTTCCAAAACTATTCCATTACTGTCTAAACACCTAATACCAAAGCCTGCGCGCAAAAAATAACAAGTGGCCTGAAGGGCCGCGCAGCCCGGAGCGCCGTGGGGGCCAAGGTGTCCGCTCGCCCCGTGCCCCGCGGGCACCAAAGAGCGAGCAGTAGTGGCGAGCACCCGGGACCCACACTGCAAGCTTGAGACAGTGCACGGATGAACCCCAGGTCCCGAGGGAAAGGGGTGTCTGTCTTCTCCGTCTCTGCCCTTCCTATCCCCAGGACCGTTCCCTCCATCCCCCGGCCGCAGCGCGCCCCGGCTAGCCCCAAGTGGCAGCTGCACCGCCAGTGCCCGGAGCGCGGCAGGGCGCGGGGCCGAGGGAGCGGGCGCCGGGGCAGCGCGCCACTCACCAATGCGGCTGAAACTCTCCGACAAAGTTCTCCGCAACTTCTTCATCTTGCCGATCTTCTCGGCCGGCTGCGGCTCAATGAGGTCGCACATCTGGGCGACGCCGGACCCCGGCAACTTCCCCAAACTGGTCCAGAGCGGAGCTCAGACAACGGCGAAGGCGCGCGGCGCGGCGAAGGCGGCGCCTCCTCCTCCTCCTCCGCCTCCTCCTGGCCAGGAGGCGACCAGCAGGGCTCGGAGGCGAGCGGCTGGCGGCGGGCTCGGCTCGGGCCTGGGCCGCGGCGGGACAGGCGGGGGCGTTTTACGTGGTGCCGGGAGCGGCCGCGCGAGCCGCAGCCGTGGTGGCCCCGCGCCGCGCCGCCGCCGCCCGGTTCATTTTCCCTCCTTTGTAACTGCGAGAAGCGCGGCCAGCGGCCAGCAGGGGGGGCGGCGCGGCCGCCGGGGCGGGCGGGGAGGCCGGGCAAGGTGCGGGCGCCGCGGGCCGCCGAGTGCGCCGGGCGGGGTGCGGCGAGTGGCCGCGCAGGGAGAAGTTGGCCGCCCCGAGTAGCGGCCGCTGTGCAGAGAGGGCCGCGCGGCGGGACCCACACCCCAGCGCCCCACGCCCCTCCCGCCGCCGCGCCCCGTCTTCCGCGGCGAAGCCCCCGGGCGCGGGACCCCGGCGAGACCTGGGCTCCGCCGTCCCAGCCCGGGTCCTTGCGGCCCTGCGGGTCCCGCTCGCGCCCGGCGGCGCCCCCTTCCGGCCGCCCCCGCGCTCCGCCCCGGCCCCGCCGCCCCGCCCGCGCGCTCGAGGACCGCGGCCCCGCGAGGCCGCGATGGGGAGGGCTGCGAGCGGGCGGCGCCGGGGGCCACGGACAGGCGGCGGCCGAGCTGCGGTCGCTGGGCGGGTCCGCCCGGCCACCGACGCGGGTGGAAAGGGCGCGGAGCTGGGTAGGGGCCGCCGCCGGCCTGCCTGCCGGACCCGGTGCTCTGAGGCCTCGCGCACACATCCGGGCTTGTGGTGACTTTTGTTTAATTCTGCTGAGGAAGGTGTGAAATGAAAGACCCACGGGGAAGTGGGGCCTGTTCTGGTGTGATGATCGAGGTCGAAGGCTTAGCCGTAGCTTCAGCTGTAACCCCACCGAAGACAAGGCTCCCCTAGTTTTCGAATCCCCGTCTCTGCCCTGGGTGACAAGAATGTAGATGTAGGTGATCCCTGATAGGAATACTCAGCTCTGCTTCTCCCTTTATTAACCGTTTCCGTTTTTATAATGTGTTTCTAAATTGCAAGTCTTACAGGCCAATATATCTGATCTCTACCCCACCTCAGGAAAAAAAAAAAAAAAAAAAAAAAAAAAAAAAAAAAAAAAAAAAAAAAAAAAAAAAACGGACTTCAAAAAGAAAAAAAAAAAAAACGGACTTCAAAAGGAATGGAAAAGGCTTTCTAAAATCCCAGGACACACAGTTCCGGCAGCAAACACACTGTCTTCATTCTAATAAAACGTGCTGTGCAGCGCGAGCTCCAAATGTCAGTCTCCCAGGGGGAAGAGAAGGAAGATGGGGGAGGGCCTGCGGGTGCTGATTTGGGGCCAGCAAACTCCTTATGAATAGACATGTTCGTAATCTTGAGTCACTTGGCCTTGTAACTAATAGGAGTCTGTGAGGGTGTGACAATGCTATTTGGTTGAAAGGAAGTTTGGGGGAGTTTGTGTTTTTGTTAAAAGATTTTTATCTTAAAACGAAAACTAGCCCCCTGCCTTCCTTAAATTGTGAGGTGGAACACAGATTTGTTCTGCCCTGCACTGAGCACATTATAAGGTCTTGATAGATTGCTACAGATAAGAGACAGGAAGTCGAGCCAAGTGGGGAGCAGAAGAGGGCCAAGGAATTCTTCAGGAAAATCCGTGTGAGTTAAAAGGCAAGGATGTTGGACCCTGGAGGCCGTGTCTAGATAATTACAGACACCAAGTGCGGCCTCATACAGGAAAAAGTTTGAGTTTTACCACTTCCTCCCATTAGTTGGGGAGAAAGTTACCAGCAGTTATGAATGAAAACACAAAAACAACCAGTGAAAACACTGATGGGTTCAACAAGTCAACAAAGGTGAAGAAATAATGTATTCATTAACTTAATAAACTTTGACTCCTATGTTTAACTATCCTATTATCCACAATGACAATGGTGTTTCAAATACATGTATGTTTAAATAAATGTTTTATCTCCCCAGTATTTCTGTCTTTAAAAACTTAGTCAACTGTCCCAGCTTGATAACATAGTTGGAAGGTAGCAAACTGAACTACAGCAGAAGCCACATGGCCAACCGTAGGTTCAGATCCCTGGGTGGACCTCAACACATTGGGTTGCATGTGCCTCTGCCCAAGACCTGAGGAGCTAAAAGGCTGGGGACAGGTGACTGTGGAGTGACAAGATCCTGTCAAAAGGGCTTCTCTCTTTTTCATGTACATAAGTGTATTTTCTATCATGAATTAAATAAACTTTTCAAAAAAGAATCAACTCTACTTGAATAAATTATGACATATGCATAAAAAAGCATAGTATGTAACTATTTTTAAAAATGAGGTAGATCAATATATACTTATGGTGGGACAGGCATATGGTGTAATATTTACATGACTGGACTCCCATGTAGTCAACTATGGTTTGAGTCCCGGACCTGGCAGCTTAAACTCACGCCGGGTACATGTGTGTGCATGCCCAAGATCCCAAGATGAGAATGGAGGAGAAAGGATTGTGGCATGACCATCCCCCTAAGGGAATAATTTCTCATTTTTTGTCTGTCTGTCTCTGTCTTTCCAGCAAGTGCATGTGCCCTATAGCAAAAACCTCTCTTAAAAAAAAAAAAGTCAACATTATAACATAATAATTACCCCTATTTTTAAGTTTTTTTTTTCATGTGTGTGTGGGGGGAGTTGTTTGTTTGCTATAGGGTACATGTACTCATGTGCACGTTTGGCAATAAGAGAGAAAGAAAATGAGAAGTCACCCTCTATGCAGGATGACCATGCTGCCATCCTTTCTCCTCCACTCTTCTCTCGGCATTTTGGACACACATGCACACATACCCATTCCCTGGGATTCAACATCTTGAGGATTCATAATATCTCATAATTATAAATGAGTTGAATGAGCATTGTTATTCAAAAAAATAGAATGTCTACCCAAAATAGAGAGAATTTTGCCTTTGTACTTTATACCTTTTAGTTTGAACATTTTACCCAAGGAATGAATTACTTTTATTATAATGAAAGTACTGCTTGTTAAAACATAATGAATATGTATTTCCTTTTTCCCTACTCCACCTCAAAACTTTGGCTCTCCCAATTCCAAAACAAAACTTCTCCTAATGACAAACGTCCACCTGGCAGGAGAAAGAGTTGCTAGTCATGGATCAAATAAAGCTTGAAAATTCTCAATAACCAGCTTTCCATGATATGTCTATCTGCTCCTTCCTAGGCTATACATTAAAAGGGCAGGTTTCATAGAAACTCATGCAAAGAATAAAATGTTTAACTTCATGCTTTTAAGATACTTTAATATTCAACTGTGCATGGTCATTTTACATTTGCCTTCATCTTAGATTGTAAGTTCCCTGAGGTCAGAGACCCTAAGAAAGGAAAGGTACAGTGTCCATTTCATATAGGAAAGAAATTAAATATTCACCAAATGAATGTAGAATGGATTGCTTCCATTTAGAAGAAGCTTATTGTCTTTGGAAACAAGATGGCTATCCAGCCTCTGTGTGGCATATGTATTTTCTGTGGGAGGATGAGTCTATGCCAGTTTTGTATCTAAACTTCTGGTTCATAAGGTTATAGATGGCCTGAATTAAAGGTACAGTGTCTGAGTGCAAAGAGATACATTTCTAATAGGGGCTGAACCCAACATGGGTTGACCTTAACAAAATCTCTCAATCAAAATATTTGTGTGTTAGGCTTGGAGGAGTAGCTACTGTGTCTGGGGACCCAGGATGCATGAATTCTAGTTCCTAGTCTGTCACTAAGTCTTCTATGACCTTAGACAGTAAGCAATTTACCTGCTCTCTTATCTATAAAATGAGGAATGTTAGCTATTATGGATGTCCTCCATGGTCATTCTTAGCTGCAAAATTCTGATTCTAAATTTAACACTGTAATTTGTCCTTTTCTAACTTATATATTAAAGGTATATTAGGACCACCAGGTGGAATAATGGTTACATCACTGGGCTCCCCACGTAGTCAACCACGGTTTGAGTCTCAGACCCTGGTGCTTAAAACTCATGCTAGGCACGTGTGAGTGTGTGCCCAAGATCCCAAGAGGAGAATGGAGGAGAAGGGATTGTGGTTGTGGCCATCTCCCCTGTGGGGTGATTTCTCACTTTCTATCTCTCTGTCTCTCTCTGTCTCTCTGGCCAGAGCACACACTCTATATCGAAAATCTCTCTTAAAAAAAAATAGTTTCATATGCAAATAAGATAAACAAAGATCCATTGACAAAAATCATGTCTTTGTTTCTAGTTATACATAAATTATGCCTTAGTTATATGATAATGAAATAAATTATCATCTGTTTTATGATTAACAAAATATTAAGAACCTATTATTTTATGAGAAATAATGATAATATATTATAAATCTATTATGGCTCTTTTCCATATGTGGCAAATAGTGGGCTAATATACCAGCAGTATATTTCATGAAAGCATAGATGGATGCATGAGAGAGAATGGAAAGAAAAAGAGACAAACACCTCCCACAGACTCAGTCATACTGTGACCCCCTCTGGTTCTCCAGCTTGCCGGAGTACGTGTACATGCACGCGGCATGTTTTCAGGCCATCTGAGCCAGGGAGGAAACCACGGTTGGCATGTGGCTTCCAGCTCTGCAGTCTGGTACACTGTCGCTGCACAACCGAGGCTGGATGTGGCTAAAGATTCTAAGAGGAAAAAAATGCTAATGCAAATTAGAGGATCTAATTAGAGTCCAAAGTACAAGGAAAACCCGAAGCAGACATATTGACCTGAAACAGTATGAAAAGATATATCAGAGAAAAGAAATCCATAAAACAAGGATACCAAGGACACAAAGAATATAGTTGAAAAAAATATGGTTAAAAGGTAAGATATGGTTAGTCATGTAAAATTTTATAATTTAGCCAAAGGGTAGATAGTTAAAGATTAAGACACAGTCAGAGTGTCATTATTAAAGTGGTACAAATTTACATTATTAAATATCCTCTTAGAACTCCAGTCAACCTGGTTAATTATTTTTAGGATCAACTATTATCCATTTTTTTTAAAAAAATCTATCCAGGAACCGAAGTAGCATAAGGTTAAGTGACCTATGAGTCATCATTGGGAATCTCAAATTACTTCGGAACACAATACATATATAGACATATAAGTATATAACATATTTTTATATAACTTAAATATAATGTCAAGAAAATTAAAATTATTTTATTTGACAATGTTTTTTATTTTTATTTAACATATAAAGAATAAGTCTGATCAGTTTAACATCTTTCTTTTGGATGTTTTAGGGGCACTCTGTAAACATTTAAGAGTTACTTTAAGGTCAGACTAAACACAGAAAAAGTTCATCATGAATTTGTTCTGTTAGATACCCACCATGTAAAATGTAACACACAACACATAAATATTAGTTGTTTTATTAAACCAACTATATTAAGACAAACATGATGTTGTTTGATTAACTAAAACCCAGACAAAATATATGGAAATTGTGAAGACTTTTATTTACTAAATTTTTAAATTACATTTGAAACTAGATCATTTACTAAAGTTATATGAACTTGAAAAGCATTTAAACCAATTTTTATGTGCATTCATTTTATAAACTAAATTGAATAGAATTTTTAAGGCCTTTTTTACATGCATACAACATATAGTATGTAACATGACATATTACATGTATGGATGTACACATACCTCAGGACTATAAGAGACAATTTCCCTGGGGTTACTTTGACACTAAGACAATTCACAGAGATACACCATAATCCTCGGCCCAGCGTCAAAAGTCCTGAAAGTGATCTAGAAAACAGTTAAGGGGGGCACATTTAGACGAAAAGACTGATGACTTTCCCTGACCCGTCTTGACAAAAACCAGATGAGACAAATCAAGACAGTGCACTTAAAGACAAGCAGGGTGATGACTGGTCCTATCCCATTTTGACAAAGACAAGGATGACAAAGACAAGGCAAAGCAAGACAGTGCACCCAGAGATCACTGTCACCAAGGACCCGAAGTGCCGTCGCACTCAACCCTAGGACCTGGAAGCTCCGCTGAGTCCAGCCCTTCCAAAATTCCGCCAAGAGAGCTCTCAAACCAAGATAACTAGAATCTTACCAGGTTCAGGCGCCACAAGTGACTCCAATTTCTGATGCACGTTTGTGAGGCTTCCTTACCCCTCTTGAGACCCAGGACAGGGTGTAAGGAATGTCTCATTGGGGCGTTATTCGGCCACTCTAAGGTTCCCAGATCTCGCTGGGGCCTCCAAATGAATGGACAACCACTAAAGCCAGATTAAGGTTAAAAGGAGTCTTTATTAGCTGGCCAGCGACTACAGCCTGAGGCTCTGGGGGCTGAGTCAGAACTATAGTCCAGAATGAACTTTGAGCAGTCTTTTTATAGGGTGTCAGTTACCAAGGGTTTTTATGTAAGTAAGTATAGAAGTTGAATCAAGTAGGTTAATTATTTTTGAGGGCACTCTCTAGACCTTTGTTTAATGGTCTCTATGGCTCCGAGTGGAGGTCTAGTGATTGATAGTTATACTGTTAAAAAAGTTAAACAAAAGGGTTTGGGGCTAGTGAATAAGGACAATAACAAGTACAAGATGTTGCCCTAGATGTAGTTTTTAAATTTTTTTCTTTTTTTGGAGAGGTTTTCGCTATAGGGCGCGTGCGCTCGCCAGACAGAGAGAGACATAGAGACAGAAAGCGAGAAATCACCCCCCAGGGGGGATGGTCACGCCGCAATCCCTTCTCCTCCATTCTCCTCTCGGGATATTCGGCACGCACGCCCACGCGCCCGGCGTGAGTTTTAAGCCACCGGGTCCAGGATGCGAACCACGGTCGACTATGTGGGAGTCCAGCGACATAGCCATTACGCTAACTGCTGGTTCCCAGATGTAGTTTTTAATATGACTAACACAAGCTATTTTTTTATTAAAAATAAAAAGAGAAAGAAAAAAAAAAGCTCGTTTACAAACACAGACTCATGTAAAAAAAAATAGTTATTTATGTACAAGATCTAATATACCGCCTTCCATGTACAAAATCTAATATGTGGCCTTCCACAGTTACATAAAACAATGTATTCACACTCAGGTAAATGAAGGCTCTTCCATTTCTCCTCTTCTACACCAGTCATTCACTATCTACTAGCCCCTAATTCAGATTCTTTTCCATTTACAGAAATTGTTCTCTGCTGACACAAACCTCCAGGCTCATTCAGGAATAAGACCTACATTTGTCTGTTTGAGAGATAATTCTATATTTTTTATCACACATTTTAAGAGACCTAGGGACCTAAGTAAATGATCTACTTGCAAATGAGTATAGGAAGAACAAAGAAGTTGCAAAAACATCCAAATGATATCAAACATAAATGAGCAGAATAGTTTTTCTTTTGTGTTTAAGGTTTTTGGGGTGTGAGCATTAGCTGGAGAGAGAGAGAGACAGTGAGAGGGAAAGTGAGAAATCACCCCTAAGGGGGTGATTTCCCCCCCAAGTGGGGATGGCCATACCATAATCCCCTCTCCTCATTCTCCTCATAGGATTTTGCACATACACATGTTCACACACACACACACACACACACACACACACAGAATGAATTTCAAGCAGCCAAATCTGGGACTCGAACTACGGTTGGCCATGTGGGAGTCTAGCACCTTAACCACTATGCCACCTGCTGGCCCCAGAATAGTTTTGAAGAATATAAACTACCAGGGTTGAAGCATACATTGAAAAATAAAAATGAAAAGGGCCAATTCTCCCCTCCTGTTACACCATGCCTAAGTATTATAATGGCATAACATTCATGTTTTTCATTGTTATATAATTTGTACTATAGAAGTTTACATGATCCCTTTTGCTTCATTGCTCCTCTGGAAGCAGGATGGGTCATCAGCAGCTCTACTGGAGCCACCCACGAAAATTCGGCCAGGGCTCTCGCTCTTGCCACATGTGCTGGAACCCACACGGTCTGATCCAGAAATACGACCTCAACATGTGCAGTCAGTGTTTCTGTCAGTACGTGAAGGACATAGGCTTCATCGAGTTGGACTAAATGATCTTCCTTGAATGGATTGTCCAAGATATCCACCCAGTGAAAGAAATCATGCTGGCTATTTGTATATAAAATAAAGTAAATTTTTAAAAAAAGTTTACATGAGTAAGTATCTAATACCATTTCTAACCAATATACAATTCATCATTTATACCCTTCGGTATTATTTGTGTATAGGATACAGATGTGTCATCAACTAAAGGTCCTCATTTTTAACACTATCAATTTCAACGTATCACATTGCATCCATCAGAACTAAGCTTCTGGGAAGGGGCCAGTGCTGTAACTGAACTCTGCACATGGATGTGAAAGTCATCAGAGGATAATACCTTGGAAAACTAAAACCTTATTATGCATTTTGGTCAGTCGAAGCAAATCCTGTTAGGAGCAGCTAAGTTCAGAAATGCAGCTCTTCTACCAAGAACATCCTACTCTTTCTTCCACCTTCAGGACCCAATTACCTCACAAAAGTCCCACTCTGATACTATCTCAGTGGGGATTAGTTTCAACATATAAATTTGGGAGCATATACAAACATTCAAACCATAGCAGTGATAATTCTGCAAGGATTATATTCACAATAGAGAGATTGGCTGTTATGCCTTTACTCAAGTGATGAAATGTAACCTGGGGGCCAGCAGGAGCCATAGTGGTTAAGGCACTGGACTCTCACTTGGTCAACAGCAGTTTGAGTCCTGGACCCAGTGACTTGAAACTCACCCCAGGCACATGTGCATGCATGCACAAAACCCTGAGAGGATAATGGAGAAGGGATTATGGTGTGGCCATCCCCCTGGGGGAGGTGATTTCTCGCTTCCTGTCTCTCTTTCTCATTGTCTCTCCAGTGAGCACACGTGCCCTATAGCAAAAACCTCTCTCTCAAAAAAAAAAAAAAAAGAAAAGAAAAAAAAAGGTAACCCATAGGCCCAGCAAGTGGTGTGGGGTTAGGGGCACTGGACTCCCACATGGCCAACCATGATTCAAGTCCCAGACCCAGCAGCTTGCTTTCTCACTTTCTCTCTCTCTCTCCCCATCTCTGGTCAAATTTAAAATGAATAAATAAATTAAATTAAATAATTTTTTTTTAAATGCAGCATCACCAATAGAGATGGACCACACATTCCCTAATGTAAGGCAATAAAAGGTATTCCTACTACCCATGTAGTATTCCTGAAAAAAATGTTTAGCAATCAGGGACCAGCAGTTAGCGTAATGGCTATGTCGCTGGACTCCCACGTAGTCGACCACGGTTCAAGTCCTGGACCCGGTGGCTTAAACTCACGCTGGGCGCATGTGCGTGCGTGCCCAAGATCCCGAGAGGAGAATGGAGGAGAAGAGATTGCAGCGTGGCCATCCTCCCTGGGGGGGTGATTTCTCGCTTTCTATCTCTTTGTCTCTCTCTGTCTGTCTGGCGAGCGCACGCGCCCTATAGCAAAAACCTCTCCAAAAAAAAAAAAAAAAAAAAAAGAAAAGAAACCCTATTTAAAATGTTTAGCAATCAAACAAATCCACAATGTAAGATATTTTACTGACCTGGATTTTTCTTTCCTTTTTCTTTTTTTTTTTTTTTTTTGGAGAGGTTTTCGCTATAGGGTGCGTGCACTCGCCAGACAGACAGAGAGAGACATAGAGACAGAAAGCGAGAAATCACCCCCCAGGGGGGATGGTCACACCGCAATCCCTTCTCCTACATTCTCCTCTTGGGATCTTGGGCACGCACGCACACGTGCCCGGCGTGAGTTTTAAGCCACCAGGTCCGGGACACGAACCGCAGTCGACTACGTGGGAGTCCAGTGACATAGCCATTACGCCAACTGCTAGTTCCCCTGACCTGGATTTTTCAAAGTGTTCCATATCCATGTCAATATTTGTTCATGAGAAAAAAAAAAAAAGAGGAAAAAAATGGGGGAAGGGTGTTTTTAGATTAAAAGAAATTAAAGAGATATAGCAATCAAAAGTAAGGCAGAAATTTTCATTTAATCCTGACTCAAAAACAAAATAAAATAAAGCACATGGTATTTTGTTTTATTTATTTATTTATTTATTTATTTTAAGAGAGATTTTTGCTATAGTGTACACGTACTCGCTAGAAAGACAGAAAGAGACAGAGAGATAGAAAGTGAGAAATCACCCCCCCAAGGGGGATGGCCATGCCAAAATCCCTTCTCCTCTATTCTCCTATTGGGATTTTGGGCACACATGCACACACACGCAGCATGAGTTTAAGCCACTGGGTCCAGGACTCGAACCACAGTCGACTACATGGGAGTCCAGCAACATAACCATTATGCCATCTGCTGGTCCTAGCACATGATATTTTATAACATGGACATGTTGAATTCAAGAAAATGAAAGACAACTAGAGTACAGGATGGACATGGGATGTGGCTGGCAAATTTAGCAAAGGCACAAAAGGCAGACACTTTAATAATCATATATTAAGGGTGTGTATGCTTTAATTCCTATTAGAAATGGTAAATAACACTCATGGTAATTTCTGTTCCTCCTGAAATGCCACCAAACTATTGTAAATGATTTTTTTTTTAAAGTATAAGTCTACAAGTTCATACATAATGGAAGATGAAATAGCAGTAACACTGCTATTTGGATGTTGGGAAACTATAGTTGAGTAGTAACTGACTTGCCAGTCCCCAAAAACCCAAACCCTAATCCGTCAACCTACCCAACGTTTATAACCGAATGTCAAGAACCCAAGCATTCTACCCTCACTTCCTTCCCATAGTTTGGAACAATAGATTAGCCTTCAGTGAAACTCACGGTTCACATGTCCAACCAAATCACACTTCCAGAAACCTTTTTAGTGCCTCTCTCCTAGCTATGGGTAGACAGGCGAGGCTCTCTAGACAGTTGACAGACTATTCTAATAAGAGGCCAAAACAAAGTAATATAGAAAAGTAACTAGGAAAAATAAGGATGGAGACAAAAACCTATTATTAATATCTTCAGGAATTTATAGAGAAATATTGTAAGACATTATAGCCACAAAACACACACTATAGACTACACATTTCTTAAAGTAGCAATTGGAAGGCAAAAATAAGCTCTTGGATAGTAAAAATACCATAGTTTAAAAGAAAATTTCAGGTCAAAGTTTGAAATGTAAGTTGAAGGAATATCTCAGAAAGTAAAACAAAAGTATAAAAATATATAAAGGGGAGGGGTGGTAAAAAATGGTACAGACTAGTCCAGGAAGTTCAATATCTGAATAATGAAAGTTCCAGGGAGAAAGAACAGAAAATAGAAGGGGGGAAATTGTCAAAGAAACAATTCTAGAAAATTTCCTGGAACAAAAGGACATGACTTTCCAAATTGAAAGGGCTTATTGAACTCTCAGTACAATGGATGAAAACAAGCCTACCCTGAGACACCTCATTATGAAATTGCAGAACTCTGTGGACAAAGAGAATATTCTAAAAGCTTTCAGAAAAGAAAACAAGATTCTAAAAGAATCAGGTTTCAGAATGGTTTTAGATTTATTGGCAACCCTGGATGTTACAATACAAGATAGTAGAAGGGAATGATTTCCAATCTAGAATTCTATTTGTAGCCAAATTATTAATTAAGTAGAGGGGGGTCTCAATATAGATGTTTCCAAACATATAAAGTCAAAAAACATTACCTCACAGGGCCATTTCTCAGTAAGCTATCAGAAGATTTGTTCAACCAAAACAAAAGAAGAGAAAATGGAATCCAGGAAACAAGATCTCAACTCATGAGAAAGGTAAGATGATCGTCAGGGGAAAATCTAAAACCATAGCACTGAAGGGCATTAGTCAATATGATGGAGGAGGGCGGAGGTAGGTGAGGGGACAAAATAATGGCTCTAGTAGAGGTAGTTTGAACATCAAAAAGGAGTGACATTGATAGAAGGATAGTCTCCAAAAAAAAAAAAAAAGAATTGATAGCATGTTGAGTACAGATTTCTGAAACTGGAGGTGGGAACAGTTTGGGGATGTACTGATAATAACATAGAAAGTTATCTGGATCACTTTGCCCAGAGTGGGCATAATTGCTCACCAGGAATTTATTTAGATGTCCAGACAGATGATGCAATGCACTCACCAGAGAATAAAAATCAAGTATATCTAATACTTAGGCTAACCTGGGGGTTCTCGAGCAGGGAAAGTGCTCATGCTGATGAGATAGTGAGCAAAGGTTGGGGGAGTTGAATGAGATTGCTTAGGGAGTGAACAGAGTAATCAGTGTCTGGATATATACCTGAATAAATTGAAAATAGAGTCTCAAAGAGATATTTGTACATCCATGTTTCTAACAGTATTATTCAGAATAGCTAAAACATGGAAGCAATCCAAGTGTCCATTGACAAATAAATGGATAAGCAAAACACAATGGAATGGTTTTCAGCCTTAAACAGGAAGGAAATTCTGATACATGCTATAACATGGATGCACCTTGAGGACATAAGCAAAATAAGCGCACCACAAAAAGACAAATAGCATATGACTCCACTCACATGAGGTACTTCAAGGAGACAAATTCATAGGCAGTTGAATGTTGGTTGCCAGGAGGGGGTGGAAGGGATGGAGAGTTACTGTTGAATGGATACAGAGGTTCACTGTTTTTGTTTCTGTTCATTCTTCTTGTCTTTAATTGCTAAGGGTGCATGTTCTTACTAGAGAGAGACAGAGACAGAGAGAGAGAAAGCAAGAAAGTACCCCATGGAGGAATGGCCATGCTCTGATTCCTTCTCCTCCTCCATTTCTCCCTCCTTTTGGGATTTGGGGCATGCACACCACGTTCCTGGCATGTTTTCAAGTTGTCAGGTCTGAGACTCCAACCGTGCAGTTAGCCATGTCGGAACCAGCTCATGTAACTACCAGGCTACAGACTGGCTCCGGAGGTTCAGTTTTCCAAGATGAAAAGAGTTATGAAGATGGATGGTGGTAACGGTTGTGCAACTTATGAATATTTAATACCACTGAACTGTACACTTAAAAATGGATAATATGGTAAACTATGTTACCTGTATTTTAACACAATTTAAAAATTGGGGAAAAAAAGAATAATCAGTATCAAAGGAAGAGCCTGAAGGAATATAAATAAGGGTAAAGAAGAGGAGCCTGCAATGAGAAGTGAGAAGGGACAAGCAGAGAGGTAGTAGGAAAGCCTGTGTTCTCCTGGAGTCAGGGAAGTGATGGCTCAGCACCGTCAATGGTGCCGAAGGGATGGGTTCACAAAGAGAGGCAGAGGGGAATGGCTATCAGGAGCCTTGACCAGAGCCATGTCTGCCTGGGGTAGGTAGGGTATGTGCAAGTACGTGTAATCTCTGTTAACAGATGGTAATAGAATTTTTAATAGAAAAAAAATAGAATTTTTCTCAAGAGCTTATTATGAGCCAAATACTATATTAAATACTTTACATACCTTATCACACTTAATCCTCAAAATAATATCATCTCTGTGAAATAGATGCTATTATGAACACCATATTTTTCAGATGAGAAACCTGAAATATAGAGAGGAAAAGCAATGACAATACTAAGAGGAAGAAAGCTATCAGCAGATAGGCTGGAAATTGAACTCAAGGAGTTGGACTCCAAGAAGAAACTCTTGAATATCACAGTGTACCCTCTAAATGATCTGCCACACATAATACTACTTACTCATCCATTCAGTGAGCCTACTATGTGCCAGACACTATTGCAGGTGCTGGTAATCCAGAAGGTACGGAGCAAACCCATGACTGCATAGAATTTACCTTCTAGTGGAGGAGACAGAGAGTAAACAAGCAAAATGCGTGTACTTTCAGTACTTAGTGAAATGAATATTAAGAATGCAGATAAGAGGATCAGCAGATGGCATAATGATTATATCACTGGACTCTCACATGGCTGACCATGGTTCAAGTTCTGGACCCAGTGACTTGAAACTCAAGCCAGGTACGTGTGCGTGCATGCCCACAATCCCAAGAGGAGAATGGAGTAGAAGGGACTGCAGTGTGATCATCGCCCCCCCCCCCGAGGATGATTTTTCACTTTGTCTCTGGCAAGCGCACATGCCCTATAGCAAAAAACCCTTAAAAAAAAAAAAAAAAAAAAAAAAAAAAAAAGGCAAGCAAGCAAGCAAGCAAGGAGCTGGACAGTGACTAACAAGAATTTTCTTAAGAGCTGATTTTTTATTATTTTTTAAAATTTAACTTTATTTACTTATTTTAATTTGACCAGAAAGGGACAGAGTGAGCGAGCGAGAGAGAGAAAGTGAGAAAGCAAGCCGCCAGGTCCAGGACTCGAACCACAGTCAGCCATGTGGGAGTCCAGCACCCTTAACCACCACGCCCCCCTGCCAGCCCCAAGAATTTTTTTTTTTCTTTTTTTGGAGAGGTTTTTGCTATAGGGCGCGTGCACTCGCCAGACAGACAGAGAGAGACAGAGAGACAGAAAGCAGGAAATCACCCCCCAGGGGGGATGGCCACGCCGCAATCCCTTCTCCTCCATTCTCCTCTCGGGATCTTGGGCACGCACGCACACGCGCCCGGCGTGAGTTTAAGCCGCTGGGTCCGGGACTCGAACCACGGTCGACTACATGGGCGTCCAGTGACATAGCCATTACGCTAACTGCTGGTCCCAAGAATTATTTTTAATCATAGTTCTAAAATGAAATTTCAGCAAATATCTGGATTAATGCAAAGACTGAGCTAGGAGAAGATGCATTCCAGACTGAAAGAGGAAGAAGTGCCCTGTCACTGAAGTAAGAATGAACTTGACTCAGCAAGGGAGCAGGTCTGGGGTGAGGGCAGAATGAGGGGAAAGTTGGTAGGATGTGAGATTGGAAAGTGAGGCAAGGACAACCTTATGGGTAAAAGTTTAGCTGTTGTACTAGGTGTGACAGGAAACCTGTGGAGGGTTTCCAGTCGGGCAGTGACAAACTCTGACTCACATTCGCTTGCACTGGAAACTGGACTTGGGGTTCTGTGAGCCTCATTCTTTCCTGTGTCTTAGAGTTGTGTTGTCATGTGGCTACTGATCATTTGTAATGTGACCAGTCTGAATTGAGCTATGCTCTAAGGGTAAAATGCACACTAGATTGTAAAGCAAGAATGTAATAGACTTTGTCAACAATCCTCCTGAAATGTTAAAATGACAATATTTTAGATATTTGGGTTAAATAAAATGCATTCAATTTCCTTTTACCTATTTCTTTTACTCTTTTTTAAAATGTAGCTACTAGAACATTTTAGATTTTATATATCACTTGAGTTATGCGTCTATTGGACGGCCTTGGTCTGGATAACCTCCCTTCTGCTCACAGCCTCAGAGTGCTGTGAAGACAAATGAAATAACTTTGTGTAGGGCTCTTGGAGTTTTCTTAAGGAAACACGTTATGTAACAAGAAGATAAATTATTGAGGATGACAGTCAGCCAAAAAACGTACTGGTTCTTTACAGGCCAAAGATAATGTTACTGATTGAGTGGTGGTTTGTTCTGCTTTTCCCACAGCGGTGATGAGTGTGCACAAAGTCATCTGCAAATGCCTCTCTCCCCACCCACTCTACACCCTTCCTGCATTCCCTTATGACCAAAACAGCATATTTTTGAAATACCTGGCCCAGGTTAAGAATGCGGTTCTCTAGCAATGGAAATTTTTCTTTCTGCAAAGCTCTCAGTCCTATACAGGTTTGAATCTCAGCCTATTTAACATAATATTCTAATTATCTGGTCTACTCAAGCAAGCAGATTCCAAATGTCAGTAATTATATCTATAATCGTAATTATAGAATGCTCTTGGTTCTCATATTTAATTCTAAATGTGGCCAATTAGAATATACTTATATTGCAAAAATTGATGCGCATGCTCTAACCAAGAAATTTGTTTCTCTTTGTGAATTTATATCTTCAAAAAACCTCATAATATTATAGAATAAGTCATATTTCAATATACTGGATATGGCAGCATTTGAAGAGATATATATAAAATATAAATATATTTATATGATTATAAGACAGTGGGATTATTTGGAGTGATACAGCTGTATTAATATATTGTAGGCTTTAACAGTAGTAAGAGAGTAGGGAACCAGCAGTTAGCGTAATGGCTATGTTGCTGGACTCCCACGTAGTCAACCGCGGTTCGCGTCCCAGACCCGGTGGCTTAGAACTTACGCCGGGCACGTGTGCGTGCGTGCCCAAGATCCCGAGAGGAGAACGTAGGAGAAGGGATTGCGGGGTGACCATCCCCTCTGGGGGGTGATTTCTCGCTTTCTGTCTCTATGTCTCTGTCTGTCTAGCGAGCACACGCGCCCTATAGCGAAAAAAAAACCCTCTCCAAAAAAAATAAAAAACAGTAGTAAGAGAGTAGAAGCATCAGGTGAAATCTCCCTCATCTTTGCCAACTCCTTTCTGCCTCTACCTTCTGCTTGTTCTCCTGTTAGACAGATGACAGACCTTCACTCTCAACTTTCAGCCTCTATCTTTGTAATCTACATTGTCTCTCCCTTCTGGAGGTCCTTAATGCTTTGCTCAACCCTCTTCTGCCCTGCATGCCACTATCTCCTCGCCTACTAAATAATAATAACAACAACAACAAAATACCTCTAGAACCTCCCACCTTGAAACAAACACCTCTTTGATCCCACATTTCCTTCTGTTTATAACCTCTCTGCCCTTAGCAGCAACATTTTTCAAAAGAGTTACCTATAACTGTTTCTAATTCTTCTCTTCTCATCTTTTCATATTTTTTTAAATTTATAGAGACTTTTTAAAGACAAACTGTCACATCACAGAACAAGAAGCGCATTGTCATTTTAAAGTCACTTTCCTTGTAAAGGTTAAAGCCGAGAGAACTTCCTTATCGTAACGGCCAAACTAGACTGTTCGGAGACTGTTTATTACCTCTGTCTCTCCTGATTTCTTGGAAGATCAGGTAAACAACTGAGTTTCAGGTAAGTGGTATGGAACTTCAGCGTGAGTATCTCCACTGTAGTTTGGTCTGTTAGGCCTAGTGCAGGAGATCAGTACAAACCAATGACCTGTTATAAATTTTATTTAATGGAAGGAAGGAAGGAAGGAAGAGGAACAGGCAGGAAGGGAGAAGAGAAGAAAGAAGGAAGACAGGAAAGGAAAAAAGAAGAAGAAAATAGTTTGTATTTTTCTTTTAATTTTTGCCAGAGGGCACATGTGCACACTAGAGAGAGAGAGAGAGAGAGAGAGAGAGAGAGAGAGAGAGAGAGAGAAAAAGAGGAAGCAAGAAAATACCCCTACCCCCCCCCCCCCCCCCATAAGGCATGGTCATGCCGTGATGCCTTCTCCTCCATTTCTTCCTCCTTCTGGAATTTTGGGCATGCACGCACATGTGCCCTGTGTATTCTTTAAGTTGCAGAGTCCAGGGCTCAAACTTCATGGTCAGACGTGTGGGATCCAGCAGTCCAACCGCTGGACTGTGGGTTTAGCCAAAATAGTATGTATTTTTGCTCTAACCACAGAGCTAGGTTTGCCTTCCGGTATTTAACTATACTTAATCCAACAGCAAACTTTGCCAAGCCTAGCTCTAAATATGCTCAATCCAGATGCTTTCTGCCTATCTCCACTGTCACTACTTTGGATCATTTTCTCTCACATATTGCAATATCCGCCCAAATGATCTCCCTGACTCTGCTCTTGTACCTGCTCAGAAGATTCTCTGAACAGTCAAAGTAATCTTTTAAAAATCATAAATTAGCTCATGTCACACTTCTGATTAACTGTTCAGCAACTTCTCATTGCACTCAAAAACTGACATCGAAATTCCTGACCATCACTCAAAGCACTGCATGGTTCAGCCCTTGCCTACCTCTCCAGAGTTGTCACCTGCTACCCCTAATCTTCTCCACCTAGGGTCTTCGTTTTTGCTTATCTGGGGTGCTCTCCTGCCTAGAACCTTCTCCTCATTTGACCGACCCAGGTTTTCCTTTTCACCATCAGGGCTCAGCCTGTTGAGCCTGGCCAGGCTACCCCTTTCAAAGCAACCCTGCCCACTTATTTTCTCACAAGGTCTTATTTCCTTCCTAGTATTTGCCACTATTCTAATTACATATTTTTCTATATTTGGTTTCTTGACCATCAGGCTCTGCTTGTTTTTATTGCATTCCAGACAGGAGGGTTGACATACGGATCAGGATAAGACACTGGGTGTTGGAGCCAGGCGTCTCCTCTCTCCCTTCCCTTGGAAGGCAGCCTGACTATGAAGAGCGCATCTGTTTGTGTGACCCTGCGAGGAGTTTCACAAGAACAGGTCCAGGCTGGTTCAGTACCGCCTATCACCTATTGCTAGGTGTAGAAGTCCAGTTTGGGCCTGAAGTATTAGGAAGGTCACTGCAATGACCTTCAAGCCATGAATACAACAGCTCCATCACTAGAATGCTGCTATTGTGCTCTATGGCTCAATGGCTTTGGAGAGCAGGTGGAGAACAGAAGGGTGCTATATATTGACTGATATAAAACACCAGTATCTCTTTGCCGATGTGAATGGAGATCTAGGTTTGTAACTTCTCAGTGTTAAGTTATAGTATTATTCTTTTGTAAAAGCATGTGTTTATGAGCCCCAACATGTGAAAGGGAAAAAATGCTGAGTAAAGTAAGTACAGAGATATTCTGCTTACAGTAGGTGATTATATTCATTGTAAGACTCTATGAGAGTTTTCAGTGGTGCTTAAAGTTTAAGAAAATTTGTACTATAGATGGAAGAACAAAAAAGCCCAGCCCATGGGTAAATAAAAACCAGTGAATATTTTTAAAGTATAGAATACATACTATGAGAATTATAGTTAATAAAGACCAGCCACAGTGTTTATCCACAGTGCCAGGGGCTGAAACACTGAAAGAGGAAAGATGGAAAAAGAAATGCTAGTGATAGCAGTCTCCGAGCAGTGGGCGGGAGGTATGTGAAGTCTAGCCAGGGGGTAAGTGAACATGGATGGTTGCAAGGACTGCATTTTCAGATAAGCTTTCCTAAAATGGATTGATCCTAAAAAAAACTCCTGGGGTGAAGCTTCAGGGTGTTCTCCTTTCCTATCTTCCCTTCACAATCACCTTTTTTTTTTTTTTAATCACTTCATAATAGAAAGGCATACCTCACATCCACCCCAAGTCCATTAAGGCATTGTCTGACTATGAAACCTCTAGGGTGCTCAAGAAAGAAGAAAATTACTGTAATGATGGGCTAATTAATCCATTTGCAGCTCAGATGGACTCCCTTTCTCTACTTTCCACAAAAGAGAAGAACACCCAATCAAGTCTTCAGATGAGTGGTCACTAAAAGCAATCTTGATAGGGACTAGCGGATGGCATAATCACTGGACTCCCACGTAGTTGATTGTGGTTTGAGTCCCGGATCCGGTGGCTTAAAACTCATACCAAGCGCATGTGCGTGTGTGCCCAAGATCCCAAGAGAAAAATGAGAAGGGATTGTGGTGTGACCATGACCCCAGAGGGTGATTTCTTGCTTTCTGTCTCTCCAATATGCACATGTACACCTTATAGCCAAAATCTCTCTTAAAAAAAAAAATCTTGATGCTAGATCACCATGTAACCTTTGGTATATAACTAAGGAAAAACTCAATTGAGCCCCCATTGCTATAACAAACTCTGTCATTTCCATTTACTTATTCAGGTAAGAGATTCCTCAGTTCTT
The DNA here is from genome assembly GCA_026018925.1 of Tupaia tana. Lineage (NCBI taxonomy): Eukaryota > Metazoa > Chordata > Mammalia > Scandentia > Tupaiidae > Tupaia > Tupaia tana. The sequence continues at coordinate 64,890,498 of JAKSZU010000003.1, read as the reverse complement.
TTACCTGAGAAATCAGAGCACCGAGCTGACTCCTATTACATTTACCCACAGACACATGGGAGGTAAAGACTTTACCTTTCTCAGTAAGAACTGTAATTATAATAAAATTTTACATTTTATGTTTAGTAACTATTCATCAATGTTTGTAATATATTTCTGTCATTTTGAGTAACTAAAATTTTCTAACACTTAAAACCTTATGGTCATAAGAAATTTAAACTTATTTCCATATTTTTGTTGCACAAGAATATCTTATTCATGAAATACTTTATAAAAATACAGTATGAAGTGGAATGGAGATATAATTTGAAGGAGAAAAGTAAACCAAAGAAAATTTCCTGCAGGTAAGAACTTGTGAATATTTTTAAAGTATATAATACACAGTATGAGCATTATAGTTAATAATATTGTTTATTAAAAATTCACTGAGAGAGTGCATTTCACACACTCAAAAAGGTAGCTAAGAAGGAGATACCTATGCTACTTTGACCACACTATTAATGCAATTGCGCATATGGATATCAAGAGATTATGCTGGGGCCTAGCATTGGGATAAGGCTGCTGGGATAATACAATCCAAAGGCTGGGACCTCCTGGAAGGCATGAGTTCAATTCCTGGTTCAACCTAAAAGCTGGTCACAGTAATGTCCACCTGTAAACCCAACAATCCTGAGAGGCTGAGCAAGAAGACTGCACACAGCAAGACTCTGTCTAAAAACACCACACACACTCACACACACACACAAACATACACACATTCCACACAAAGAATCATGCTATACCTTGAATATTCACAATAAAAAATAAGTTAAAAGGTATTGTAGGGCATCAAATTCTATACCATTTAGATTCTACTGGACAGATACCAACAAGTAATGTGACAGTTTGTCTTTAAGATGTATTTATTTATAATGTGTTTTATATATATACACACACATATATGAATGAGAAAGAGCACTTCAAAAAGTTTGTAGGAAAAATGGAAATAAGGGATGAGTTTATTTTGGTGCAAAAAATTTAAACACCATGCATAGTTTTTGCACAATATGAATATTTCATGAATTTTTCAAAGACGCGTGTGCATGTGTGCAACTCTTTTATTTATGACAAAAAAATTTCAGTCATCAACTTTAAAATGTAGTGAGGAGCATATTGCTTTTAAAAATACTTTAGGATTGCATGTGTGAAAATGTCTGGAGACAATGAAAAGAGAAAATTATGTGTTAGACAGGAAAACGACAGGGAAGAACAGGCCCACTGTTGAGACTGATTGTACCATGCAAGATGATGACAAAGGACCTGTCTACTCACATTTGTTTTTCTGTCCTTTATCAAAGAGAAAGATTTTCCAACTCAGAATGATTGAATGGATGCTGGTGAAGAGGAAGAGAAGCTCAGACAGAAAAAGAAATTTAAACAGTGTACCCATTTCCCATGGGAGGCAGCAGAGTGTAAAGAGACTAGAGAGGATTTCAGTCAGGCAGGATTGACTCAGAAGTCTGACTTTTCCAGTTATTGTCTACGTGACCATGGACAAGATGCTTAACTCGCATCATCTGTATCACGGTCATAATGTGATTTACTACATAGGGTTACACTTCATAATGGCTGCGAAGTCTTTTACATAAAGTCAAGCACTGCAAAACACAAATAATGGCTATTGTACTCATTATGTAACTATGAGCTGTAGTGCAATTCATCCTTGAACTTCACTTTCCTCCTCTGAAACACGGCAATCATAGCTACCTCCTAGGATTACTGTAAGGGTTAAATTGACAATAAACATGAGAGTGCTTATAATACAAAGAAGGCATTCAATAAATATTAGTTCTTTCTCCACCACTTCCTTATCTGTCTCCTATTGCTTTGGACAATTCTACGGCCCCCCTGATGGGACATGATAAAAAAGAGTCTAATTCCAAATACTTATTTATAGAATAGTATATTGCTTTTATTGTGTCTACTAGTAAAAAGACTAAATCTGAAATAACTTCTTCTTGCTGAGAAAAGAGACCAGGGTTTCATATTACAAATGACTCTATCCTTGTAGATGTGACCTTTCTGCCTTACTAGCGAATCTCATTAATGACAACATTATTTTCATGAAATTGTTGAAGATAAATATGTTGCTGATCTTTGACCAGGTAATCAATCCTCTTACAAAGAGGACCTTCTCACAAAGACAATAACTCTTCCCGGGTGTTTTCTTCTCTCTCAGGAGTAGAACGATAAAGCACTTATTAATCTGTGGGAATAAATGCTGTTGATTAATGTGATTCACTTATTTTAGATGGCAATATGTCCTCTCTTGCAGCTCTGTGTACAAAACAAAGCATGGTTTGAGATAAGCTTGGATGCCCAGGAGGGAGTTAGAGAACCAGGCTTCATTGAACAGCAGAGAATATGCTTAAGGCCACTTTCACCATTTTAACCTGTGGGTTAATGTTTATTGATTTCTTTCTAGAAATAGGCCATGAAGTTGCTGCTCCGTGTTGAGGAAAGGGGTATAGTGACCCTATATAGTCAAAATGCATAATAAGGCCTTATAGCAGCCAAAAGCCTGGCAGACTGGTGACAGTGGGATTTGCTACCAGGAGTAGACTTGTAGGCACCAGGATGAGGGAGCAATTCTTGGAACCCAGGGAGACTTGTAGCTATAGGACAGGGCCGCCCATCAGGAATTATGGCCTTCAGTGGAGAATGCAACTGTCAACCAAGGCCCGTGACATAATCTGTGGAGCCCTGCACAAATTGAAAAAAGCCAGAAATGAGACCAGCAGATGGCATAATGGTTACACTGCTGGACTCCCACATAGTAGACCATGGTCTGAGTCCCAGACTCAGTGGTTTAAAACACTCTGGGCGTGTGTGTGTGCATGCCCAAAACCCCAAGAGGAGAATGGAAGAGAAGGGATTGTAGCATGGCCATCCTCCCCCTCCCCCCCCAGGGGTTGATTTCTTACTTTCTGTCTCTCTGTCTCTCTGGTAAATGCACATGCCCTGTAGCAAAAATCTCTCTAAATAAATAAATAAAGCCAGAAAAATATATGATTTAAGTTACTAAGATATTGGCCCAGCTAGTGGTGTAGTGGTTAAGGCGGCTGGATCCCACATGGCTTAACTGTGCCATTTGAGTCTTGAACTCAGTTATTTAGGACTTGAGAAACATACCAGTCTCATGTGCTTGACTGGCCAAAACCCAAAAGGTTGGAGAGCCAGAGGAGAAAGGATTACGGCATGACCATACCCCATAGGAAGGGTGCTTTCTTACTTTCTCTTTTTTTTTTGTCTCCCTCAGGCAAGCACATGTGCACCCAGCATCTTTCAGGTCCACCAGGGCTGGGATCTGAACCCAGGGTTGGCCATGTGGCTTCCAGCACTACAGTTCAGTATGCTAATTACTGTGATACCAAAGCTGGACTGGTTCCTGACTTTCAATGGTTTGACTTAAGATTTTTCAACAATATAAGGGTGCAAAAGTTGTATACATTTGAGTAGAAACTGTACTTTGAATTTTAAATTATGATCTTTATTTCAGGTTAGTTGTATGTGGTATGCGCCCTATAGCAAGTTTTTTTAAAGACAATTATGAAACTATAAGGCATTTGCTTTCCTTCTGCAGTTTCTCTTTCCCTCTCTGTCATGTTTTAAAAATTTTCTATTTAATCTCATTCTAAATAAAAATAAGATTTGCAATTGTACCGTGAATCTTACCATTTGTCTGTTACCTTGTGGAACGCCAGCTTTAAATACATTATAAGAGCATTTAGCTCATATGAAGAATCATCAAAATTACACAGTCCATATTCCATAGTTTGTACATACCTATGTATCTTATTCTTACTAGAATGGTGAAGACACTGTTCACACACACTAGCTTAACTGTTCCATTACACTTTTTTTTTTTAATTTGCCAGAGGGTGCATGTAGTCGTCAGAGACAGACAGACACAGAGGGAGAGAAAGAAAGCACTATCACTGAGGCGTAATCACACCATAACCCCCCTTTTCTTTTCTTTTCTTTTCTTTTTTCTTTTTTTTTTTTTTTTTTTTTTTTTTTTGAGAGGTTTTTGGTACAGGGGCTGTGCACTCGCCAGACAGAAAGAGACAGAGAGACAGAAAACGAGAAATCACCCTCCAGGGGGGATGGCCACACAGCAATCCCTTCTCCTCCATTCTCTTGGGATCTTGGGCCTGCACACACACATGCCCGGCGTGAGTTTTAAGCCACCAGGTCCAGGACGCGAACCGCGGTCGACTGCATGGGAGTCCAGTGACATAGCCATTACGCTAACTGCTGGTCCCCCATAATCCCTTTTTATCCTTTCTCCATCCTGTGCACACATGCACATGGCATGTTTTTGAAAGCTGCCTGGACCAGGATTCAAACCATGTATTCAACTATGTGGGATCCAGCTCCCTTAACCACTAAGCCATAGGGCTGGCCCTCATTTCACTTCTCTATACAGCACATGGTACCATCACTCTACCTTCAACTTACTGATGAATAAGGACTGAAAGGGAACAATGGCTTGTCCTATCTTTCTTTTCCCTTCTATAGCATCATTTTTTTACAAGTGGTTGGATAATACAGGGAAGGAACATGGGTAAGAAAAGATATGAACAGTGTTCCTTGGTAGTTTGCGTTTCTTAGCATGCCATTGCCTTTTTTTTTTTTTTTTTTTTTTTTTTTTTTTAATTTGAAGCAAGTTTCAATTGAAATGGAAAGTGTGCATCTCAGGGCTTTATCGTTTGTAACCACGACAGGCTCACCTATAGTAACCTGAGTCTCTCTACACTCCCCTGCTTCATTTGCGGGTACAAAGCAATTCTTTGATCAGGGAACACTGGAAATACTATACACAGCCCTCAACTTTTTTTCTTTTTAAAGTTTTGTTTATTTTATTCATGCTCAGGGTGTGTGGAAGAGGCGGGAGTATGGAGTGGGGGAGAGAGAGAGAGGAGATAGGAGATAGAGAGGAGAGAGAGAGGGGAGAGAGAGAGAAGAGAGAGAAGCATTCTCAACAGGATGTCATACCACAATTTCCTTCCTCCACGTGGTCAGAGTCTTGGACACATGCCCCAGCATCTTTCAGGTTCATCAGGCCAGGACTTTGAACCCAGGGTTAGCAATGTGGCTTCCAGCACTAAAGTTCTGTATGTTAATTACTGTGCCACTGAGGCTAGGTCAGTCCCTGACTTGCAACGGTTTTACTTACATTTTTTTCAACTTTAAACACATTGAGTACAAACTGTACTTTGAATTTTAAATTTTGGTCTTTTCTCGGGCTAGTTGTGTGTGGTATGATTTCTCTTGAGATGTTGGGCAGCAGCAGTGAGCCATTCTGTTTTTCGCTTTCTGTACAGAACTCATTAAATTATGTGAAATATTCAACACTTTGTTATAAAATAGACTTTGTGCTAGATGATTTTCCCCAACTGTAGGCTACTGTAAAGTGTTCTGAGTCCGTTTTAAGGAGGCTATGCTATGCTATGATGATGTTCAGTAGGTTAACTGCTCTAAATACATTTTCGACATGTGATATTTTCAACTTAGAATAGGTTAATCAGGAAGTATTCCTGTGGTTAAGTCAAGGAGCATCTTTTGTTTGTTTCTTTTTTTTTTAATTTTTGCTATAGGGTGCATGTGCTCACGAGAGTGACAGAGAAAGAGAGAGACAGAGAGAGAGAGAGAGAGAGAGAGAGAGAGAAATCATCCCCCTGGGGGGATGGCCACACCACAATCCCTTCTCCTTCATTCTCCTCTCAGGATTTTGGACATGCACGCACACACTCCCAGTGTGTTTTAAGCTGCCAGATCCAGGACTTGAACTGTGGTCAACTATGTGGGAATCCAGTGATGTAAGCATTACACCATCTGCTGGTCCCTAAGGAACATCTGTATACAAACAGGGCAGTCAGTAATGACACACCAATTGTATGTCATTCCTCTGTTGTATATATGTTCCATTGTCCTATCTTACTTATAAAACACATGTTCAAAGATACAGTTACTAAGAATTTCAAGACTATTTCAACAAAGAGTTAAACTAACTGCAGGGCCCTACTGAGCATGAGCCCCTGTTGACTGCAATGTCGTACATGTATGAAGGTGACCCGGCTGCCAATCCACAGCCAAGCAAAGAGGGAGCCAGGGTAATCAATGCTCTTTCTTCCAGTCCTCCTATCTCCTTCATGTGGCCCCACTGGTGTCCCCAGTCTGCTAGCAATGAATCCAGGGATAATGCTCAGAGGGCAGCCTCCCAGGTGACAAACTAGGGGAGATAAAGGGGAAGAGTGGGTCTGGAAGAGCGAGCAGAATATCCAGCATAGGTTGCTAGCCTCCAAATCCCTTTCCAACAAATTATACTCACTCATTTGTGATTCAGCTAGGATAACAAGGGCCAGGCAAGCCCCAGGTATGGCTCCAGATTTTTGTGGGACCAGTGCTTATGTAATTTTATAAGACCTCTTAAAAATATTTTATTAATTAACTAATTAATAAAAATTACAAGTGTAAATCAGGTTATTAATTTAGAAAGAGAAAATAAATCAATAAATGATCAGAGTCTAGTATATTAAGTCCCTTTCTTCTGAGGATGCTAGGAAATGTACCATAAATGCCTATACAATCCTAACTTCTCTCCCAACCTAGAACACTCTACAATGCCAAGCTATTCCCACCACTCACAGAAGCCTGGGGAAGTGAGGAGTCCTGAATTTTAATCTTTATTAACTTTATGATAAATTCCACTCTAGGCCCCAAAAAAGAATGTAGGATTAAGTAATGGTGGAATAGCAGGCATTTCTTAACAGACTAAAAATGGGCCTTTTGGGACCAGCAGTTAGCGTAATAGCTATGTTGCTAAACTCCCACATAGCCGACTGCGGTTCGAGTCCCGGACCTGGTGGCTTAAACTCACGCTGGGCACCTGTGCATGCGTGCCCAAGATCCCAAGAGGAGAATGGAGATTGTGGTGTGACCATCCCCCCTGGGGGGTGATTTCTCACTTTCTATCTCTCTATCTCTCTCTGTCTTTCTGGTAAACGCATGTGTCCTATAGCAAAATTCTCTCAAAAAAAAAAAAAAAAAAAAATGGGCCTTTTAGGTCTGACATGACCTCTTCTCCCACCACGCATACCAAAAGCAGTGAGCTCCTCTGACCTAGTGCTTGTTCACTGTAGTTAGGAAACACCACTGAATTTCTGGTGCATTAATTAGTTAGGGGACTGGGAGGTAATGCAGAGTCAAAGGCACTCCTTTGCACTGTGGTTCATTGTCTATCTCCTATACTGCTTTTTGCTGGATTCAAATAATCAAAGGGAAAAGCAACTTTAGAAGTTATCATTCTTGCTCCTCTTCAAATCCTGACCAGATTTTGTACTTCAGGTCTAATCAACAGGTGTTCTTCAGACATAAAACACTTCCAAACTTGCCTCATAATAATGCTGAGGCATATTGAAACCTGTTTAGAGTCAGAAAAAAAGAAGGACCAGGTCAGTTAGATGGAAAGGTTGCTTTGAACAGGGTTCCTTGGTCAGGGATTAGGAGTGCCAAAACCATAGCCCATGGAAGGAGGGGAATGGGTAGACAAAGACAAAAAAAAGTGGATGAAGCCAAGTATATGCTCGGACATCGAAAGATGTTAAAGAAAGATTTCAAACTTTGTCTAAGGTCATGGTGTTGTCAAACTCACTATTTGTTTTAGGTAAATATGAGGGAAGCTGCTGATATCTGGACTAAAAACATGCCTTAGTCCATTTGGGGTGCTATAAGAAAAATATCACCGACCAAGTGGCTCAAAGAACAGACATCAATTTCTCATGGTTCTGGAGGCTGGGAAGTCCATGATCCAAGTGCAGTTCCTAAGTAGTGATACTGAGGGCGCTCTTCCTGGTTTTCAGACAGTTATCTTCCTATTGTAACCTTAGATGGTGGAAGGGGCAAGTGAACCCTCGGGGTCTCTTTTTATAAAGGCACTAATGCCACTCTTGAGGGCTCCACTCTTAAGACTTAATCCTGGGACCAGCAGTTAGCGTAATGGCTATGTCACTGGACTCCCACGTAGTCGACCGCGGTTCGCGTCCCGGACCTGGTGGCTTAAACTCATGCCGGGCGCGTGTGCGTGCGTGCCCAAGATCCCAAGAGGAGAATGGAGGAGAAGGGATTGCGGCGTGGCCATCCCCCACGGGGGGGTGATTTCCTGCTTTCTGTCTCTATGTCTCTCTCTGTTCACAATGGCCCCACCTCCTAGTATCATCACCTTGGGGATTAGGATTTTGTCATATTCATTTTGGGGGGACACAAACATAACTGTGCTTAACACAAGAGCATTTGACCTAAATAAGATAGAGGGTAGTGGGAACCAGCAGTTAGCGTAATGGCTATGTCGCTGGACTCCCATGTAGTCCACTGCAGTTCGCGTCCCGGACCCAGTGGCTTAAAACTCACGCCGGGTGCGTGTGCGTGCGTGCCCAAGATTCTGAGAGGAGAATGGAGGAGAAGGGATTGCGGCGTGACCATCCCCTCTGGGGGGTGATTTCTCGCTTTCTGTCTCTATGTCTCTCTCTGTCTGTCTGGCGAGCACACATGCCCCTATAGCAAAAACCTCTCAAAAAAAAAAAAAAAAAGATAGAGGGTAGTGCTTACGTGTATGAACTCAAGTCTAAAAAGAGACTTGAGCCAAGAAACTTGTTCTTGTTTTCCTTTTAATTCGCCAGAGGGTGCATACACTCACTGGGGAGAGAGAGAGAGAGAGATAGAGAGAGAGAGAGAGAGCTGGAAAGTGAGAAAGCATCCCCCATTAGGGATGGTAACATTACAATTACTTCTCATTTCAGGATTTGGGGCATGCACACATATGCATGCAGCGTATTTCTCAAGCCACTGGGTCTGGGACTGGAACCAGGGGGTTGTCCATGTGAGATCTGGTTGCCTTAACTACCAAGCCACAAAGCTGCTCAAAGCTCACTCTTTCTATGTCTGTTTCCTCATCTATAGGATGGGGGTATGTTATGTTATGTCATGTTATGTTATATGTTATGTCACCTTGTGTTAGGTCATGTCACACCACGTCACACCATATCACGTTATATTACAGTACTGTATGTTATATAGAGCTCACCTCATACTGCTTTGTAAGAATGAAATAGGTTAATACTTAGAAATAGTTCTTGGCACACAATTAGCACTTGATAAAAGTGAGAAATTATTGGGCCCACTTTGTGGCATGGCAGTAACACAGCAATCCACAATGGTGAGGCCACATGGGAAGGTCACAGGTTTGTATCCTGAGGTTGCTTGTGCATGCAGGGTACCTATGCTCATGTGCAGGGTCCCAGCTGACTGGGGCTGAAAGGGGATTGTGGCATGAAGATCCTGTTGACATGCTTCTCTCTCTCCCTCTCTCAGAAGAAATAAATAAGTAAATTTTTTTAAAAAGTGATAAATTACTCTCATGAAAAATGTCTCAAAATACAACATTTAGATACACGATTAAAACTTCGGAATTACTGCAACAGATAAAGAATGCAGTTGGTTTGTTTCCTTTCACATAATTTACAAAAATTATCATTTTGAATGGATTTTTTCACATTTTATTTCTAGCCAAAGAAAAGTAGTACCAAGTTTTCATGAGCAAAAGACAGTAATTTCTCAACTTTTCGTACCAAAAAAGCACAGGTATACTTTCTCTCTTTATCCTTTGCAGATAATTTGGCCTACTTCTCCATCCCCAAACACTGAGGGAAAATCTCGTTTCCTTTTGAACCTTGGCCCATTTATATGCTGACATATAATGACTAGATGGAATCCCAGACCCCACTGAGCAAATAGCAAAGTAGGATTCTTTCCTTATTAAAGGCAACCTCAGTTTAAAATCAAGCTTGATTAAATTAGATAGCTTACAAAATGTTAAAAGACTTAGTCCTCAATCTCACTTATTTCTAGAGGTCAAGTTAAAATAAAATAATAAGAGTCAGAGTTTCAGGGTTCCTGTGCTCCGGAGCAAGCACATCTCATTATCTCCGTGACTTCCATGTTCTCGGCCACAGAAGAACTATGGGGCAAGGGTCACCCAGCCTAATCCCCCTCCAGGTGAGTGAAAGGATGTTTTTTGAAACATTGTTTAAAAAACTGAAAAACAAAAGCACTCTACAAATGCCAAAGGAATTTACTCAAATAACTTTCTTCTTACAGAATTTCTTTTCTGCATGTCACGGAATGGCAGGTAGACTGGCTTATCTGTCAGGAGTAACAACCCCGAATGTATCCCAGTCACATCTTTGAAGTGCTCTTATCAGTATCTGTAAGAGAAAAATCATGCTTGATTAGTCAACTGGAGTTCTTTAATGTTGGTTATAAATAAATGGTGTTGGGCCAATAGTAGGTACTCAATATATGTTTGTTGAATGAAATCAGAAATGCTATAATTTACAACATTTGACAAGATTCCACTCCCAAAGCTTTTAAAAGTCAACACAATGGCCAAAACAACCTGGTTACTAGGGAGACATAATTTTCACAGAGAGGGAGTTGAATAAATAACAAGAACTAGAGTCTAGTGGTAAATGCTCTTCTAGCAGAATTGACAGTTGTGGTGAGTGTCTGGCATCAGTGTTTAATTTAGCACTTCTATAATATATAAAAGGTAAAGTAAAAATTTAAAGATGGCATAAAGCTCTTCACTGTAATATATTACAGCATAGCATTGGGCACAAAGTGCATCCGGCCTTTATAAACTCTTTGAGTAAGCAGAATATTTGAATTGTGTATGTTCATAAAACAATGAGTCCTCCGGGGAAAAGATGAGAGAAATAAGCTGAACCAACATTCTTGAAATCTAGGAAAGGGCTGGGGGCCATCAGGTGGCATGGCGGTTAAGGGCACTGGATTCCCACAAGACCAACCGCGGTTCTAGTCCCGGACCTGGTGGCTTGCCTTCTCACTCTCTCTCTCTCTCTCATTAAATTAAATTAAATAATTGTTGAAAAAATAAATCTAGGAGAGGGTCAAAGAAGTTAGTATAGGCTCAGAACTTTGATAGATTTTAGGTACAATTCATGAAAGGGTTTGGAGAATAAAAAGAAAATTGCTCCTTTTTATATCGTAGTTACAGAGGGTATCTTGTGCCAGTCATCTGTTCTCTTCAACCTTTATCCCAACATTTTCTGACTATTCATTTGTATTTTATTTCTTATTTAAACAGTTTTATTAAGGCACAAGTTGTATAATGCATAATTCACCCATTTAAACTGTACAGTTCAATTGGTTCTAGTTTATTCACCAAGTGAACCATCACCACCACCTAATTTGAGAACATTTTCATCAGCCCCAGAAAGAACTCAAACCTATAAGTCATTTCTCTCCATCCCTTGGACAACCATTAATTTACTTTCCATCTCTATAAATTTTCCTGTTATAGATATTTCATATAAATAGAATCATATAATATGTGGTCTTTTGCAACTAGCTTTTTTCACCTGGCATAACATTTTCAAGTTTCTTCCTTGTTGCAGCATGTGCCAATATTTCATTTCTTTTTACTGCTGAGTAATATTCCACTGTATGATAGGCCACATTTTATTTATCCTTTCATCACTTGATAGACATTTGGGTTGTTTTCACTTGGCTCTGTTACGAATAATGCTGCTATGGACATTCATGTGTACAATATTTTTGTGTGAATATTTATACTAATTCTGTACCTAACTCTCTTGTACACTTTTAAAAAAACTGAGACATAATATACATACAGAAGATTTGCCATTTTTTAAATGAATGAATGAATGAATTTCGGTTTGCTAATAGGGTATGCATACTCACTGAAGAGAGAGAGAGAAAGTGAGAATCATCTTTCTTAAAAATGAGGTTCCAAAATGCTATCTCAGCTTGACTCTGAGAAAAAGGTTTACACACAATGTATGTAGTACATTAAGTTTATCTTCACAGAGGATTAAATGTTGTGTAGAAAAAAGGCAGCAGACAGGCAAAAACAAGAAATGAATGAGTTGCTTTTTTATTCCAGGTATCAGAGTTACCTCACCTTAGGCTATATTCTCTGGTGATAAATACACTTGTTTTAAGATTTTTATCTATTTTTGCTATTCTGCATCATGGACACAGATGGGTCCCATGTATTCTTAGCACCTTCATAATTCATTGCCATATGTATATTCTTCAGCCATGTAAGGCAGCCCCCAAGGGGGATGGCCACCCTGCAACCCCTTCTCCTCTATTCTCTTCTCAGGACTTGGGGCATGCATGCAAATGCACCTTATGTGTTTTCAAGTCACCAGGTCTGAAACTCAAACCACACAATCAGCCATGTGGATCCAGCCACCTTTAATCACCATGCCACCAGCTGGTCCATAAGATTCACCATTTTAAAGTATACACTTTATTGAGTTAGTCTAATCACAAGGCTCTGCAAGCATCACCATCATGTAATTGCAGATAATTTTCACCACTCCAAATGGAAGCCCTATACCCTTTATCCTTGACTTAGTATTGGGTCAGTAAGTCTAGAGTCCACTTTCTTTGTCATTGGGAAATAACTTAAAACATATTATTCTCTTTGTTTAAGTTGAAATATTGTCTCAGTATCTGAAAAATAAGCACATTATAGGACCAGCAGATAGCATAATGGCTATGTCACTGGACTCATGTAGTCGACTATGGTTCGAGTCCCAGATCTGGTGGCTAAACTCACGCTAGGTGTGTGTGTGTGCGTGCCCAAAATCCTGAGAGGAGAATGGAGGAGAAGGGACTGTGGCATGACCATCCCCCCGGAGGGGGGGGGTGATTTCTTGCTTTCTGTCTGTCTCTATCTTTCTGGCGAGCACATGCAGCCTATAGCAAAAAACCTCTCCTAAAAATTTTAAAAAAGCACATTAACTTTTTAAAATAATGGGTTTATAGAGATAAAATTCACATACCATAACATTTGCTCTTTTAAAATATGTAATTTACTGGTTTTTAGTACTTTCACAAAGTTGTGCAATCATTACCACTGTCTAATTCCAGAACATTTTCATCAGGCCAAAAAGAAACCCTGTATCCCTCTGCAGTTACTCCCTGATCCCTTCTCCCCATAATCTCTGGCGACCACTAGTCTATCTTCTGTTTCTATGAATCCACCTATTCTGAACTATGAAGAGTAAAATAATACTTTTATACCTTTGTATAAAGATCCCAAGAAGAAGGGAAAGGGATGAAATTAGTTTTCAGATCATAATGGCATTGGGGTTGGGACTGTGGCTCCTGGTCCTTCCTTGCTGGTCCCTAGTGACCTAGGTGAAGGGAGGCTTGTTCATCCTTACTGCATGCATTCTTTGGACACTCCTGGAAATCATGACTCTCTTCACTTCCCTTGGCACACACTGTTAAGGCCCTCCAGTTGTCTGTCTGTTCCCACCCCAATCCCATTCCTACCCCATCACTCCACCATGCCCTTTACTTGCCTCACCTTAGTCTTCTCAGGGAGACTGATCTTTCTCTACCATCTCTCCCTAGTTCTGGGTGAAGCCCTCACAGTGACCCCTGGCAGGCCACTGGCTCAATCCTCAGAAGCCCAGACCCTGGGATATGGAACTTTTGCACCTTCTCTCTGTCTCATGTAGACTTTGAGGAAATGGGAGTGGGGTAGGCTGTGCATCCTCTATGTCTGCCTAAAAATGAGATGATGACAGTTTTTGCTACCTTGGCTGCCTCATGCTGTTTTCAGACTGCATGGAATTCTCCAAAATCCTAGATGGGAAGGGGAACAAGTCCCTGCTGTTGTTGAATGCTGAAAATTCTCAAGAAATCTCTATTCTCACAGTTTTTAAGAAGGGGAGGTGGGGAGTAAAATACAAAAACACCCAGTCTCTCTCTTATGGCTCTTCTCTCTTCCCTTCTCTTCCCTTCCCTTCCCTTCCCTGCCTTCTTACTACGGATGGGATGGGTATAATCCAGGTGAATATCAAAGTCTGAAGTTTGAGAAGCAGCCAGGACTCAAGACATAGATTGGAAGGGCGTCAAAATGGAGGTGAGGGCTAAAGCTGTGAAGAGATCATGGTCCAGGGCAAGGAGTCAGAGGAGTCATATTTTATTATCGAGAAGCCACAAGAATGGCAATACATTTTCTTCCAAATTCCAGCACATTACAAGATAAATAACTTAAATTCTGGGAAAGAGAAAGGGCCTCATCATTTACTTTGTCAAAAAGTAATTCCTAACCCGAAACCAGGGCTTTAGGGAGGGAAATGATGTGTAATGAATCTTATGTACCCTTTTTTTGGCACCAGGAAAATTGGCCAGGAGATCAAACAATCTGTCCAATATTTAATTTTTTAAAATGTGGCCATTGCATTGGCCAAGGGGAGGAGTTGAGGGAACTTGTAGTCTTTAAATGGGGCTTCCCCTATTACCAAAACTATTTAAGCCACTTAATGTGTACTGGAAGAAAGGTCTTTGAACTGGAATTCCTTCACTGAGAATGTTCCTTTTCAATAATTACCCTTTCTGAAGATGGTCTTTGAGAGTTAGGTATCTGTGGGGTTGGAAGGACGAATGGGTTAATGGATGAACGGGTTGATGGCTGGCCGGCTGAATGGGTGGATCTACTTAGGGATGGATGGATAGGCGGGTGAATAGATGGATGAATGGATAAAAGGCATAACTCCTGGCTACATGAAACCACAGGACAGTCTGTATAAACGAATGCCTTTAAGAATTTATGGTTTATTATTTAATACAGTCAACAAATACTTATTGAAAGTTGACCACTAGCCATTATATTCGCTAAGGTCCCTGAAGTAAATGTCCTTGACCTCATGAAGCTTTCAAATAAGAAAGAGACAAAGAACAATTAAGTTAATACTTCAAACTATTACAAATTATAAAAAGTACTTTAAAGGGAATTATTGTTATCATCTTAACTTTCATTTTAAATTTAACTAAATGAGAAAGAAACAAATCAGTGGTGCTAATTCCTTCTTACATGAAGAGTACTGGCCACCATAATAGGTCTTGAGGAGAACTCAAGATCACATTCTTAAAAATTTAACGTTGGGGACGAGCAGTTGGCATAATGGCTATGACACTGCATTCCCATATAGTCGACCACAGTTCGAGTCCTGGACCTGGTGGCTTAAACTCATGCCAGGCACGTGTGCATGCATGACCAAGATCCTGAGAGGAGAATGGAGTAGAAGGGATTGCGGTGTGGCCATCCTCCCTGGGAGGTGATTTCTCGCTTTCTGTCTCTGTCTTTCTGGTGAGCACACATGCTCCATAGCAAAAAACCTCTCTGAAAAAATAAATAAATAGATTTAATGTTGGACAGATTGCTTGATCTCCTGGCCAATTTTGCTAGTGATAAAAAAGAAGGGACAGGAAAAATTTAAACTGATGCTTACATTTGAAGATCAACTTTTAAAAAAATGCACTGGTACCAGCAGTTGGCATAATGGCTTTGTCACTGGACTCCCATGTAGTCGACCGCAGTTCAAGTCCCGGACCCGGTGGCTTAAATTCACGCCAGGCGCATGTGCGTGTGTGCCCAAGATCCCGAGAGGAGAATGGAGGAGAAGGAATTGTGGCGTGGCCATCCCCCCTGGGGGGTGATTTTTCGCTTTCTGTCTCTCTCTGTCTGGTGAGCGCACGCACCCTATAGCAAAAACCTCTCAAAAAAAAAAAAAAAAAAAAAAAAAAGCACTAAAACATGCCAAACCCAGGAACATTTATTATGATTGCAATTTTTAATTATTTTATTAAATGTGTCTCTTTTCACTCTCTTTCTTCCATATTAATAGTATCTCACTTATTGAAATTACTTTTAAAATACTGGGTGTATCATATTGTATTAAGTAGTCCATCATTATTATATTAAGCTGCCCTCTGGTGGTTTTTAATTTGGAAAATCTTTAACTACCTTAACATCTGATATATACTACATTTATGTATATTATAGTTTGCTTAATACCATATTGATTTCTAGTTTGGCATATATTATTTGGCAGAGTTGTATTCATTTAAGAAAAACAAACACTGGCTAATGTTCAGAACATGGAAAAACAATTAGCAAATTCATGAAGCAGGTTGTACATCCAAGTGTATGAGTCATCATTTATGAACATTATTTTTATTATTGTCATTATATTACAAGGGTAAATGATATGAGCCTCAGTCATAAAGTACAGAGTATAACAACATACCTGAAAATTAAAACATATTTAATGAGTGTCCCTCATTAAATTTAATACATTAAAAAATGTACTAAAATTTTTCATATTACACAAAAACATATGATTAACCTTTGTAATAAAAATTTTAAAAATCAGGCCAGCAGGTGGTGTAGTGGTTAAGGTGTTGGACTCCCACATGATTGACCACAGTTCGAGTCCCAGTTAGATGGGACTGAAAATCATGCTGAGCGCTTGTACGTACATGCCCAAAACTTCAAGAGGAGAGTAGAGGAGAAGAGATTGCAGTGTGGCCATCCCCCTGGGTGGCAATTTCTCACTTTCTCTCTCTGTGTCTCTTTCTCTCTTTCTCTGCTGAACACTCTTGCCCTATTGGCAAAAACCTAAAAAGAAAAAAAAAATTAATGTCATCATTAACAGATGGCTGTCTGTCACTGCTCCAAATAATTTGAAATATATAACAACCTTTTAACTTTCTGCCAAAGATAAACAGGATGTGCTTGCTGAAATTAGATACTTCTAGTAAAACAGTCTCTTGTCTTTTGATAATAAAATTGAAACTGTCGATAACTTTGGTTTTATTGTTATTTTATTGCATTTTCTCCAGTATAATTATTATAATATATAAATTCACCTTAGCTAAGAAAATAATATCCTTTAACTATAAAGATTTAAGAGTTAGGGTATCATCTAACTTCTCTGATTATTCTTTTTAGCCAACGCAAGAGCTATCTTCTCATTGTCTATGCTCTGAGTTCAGGAGACGGAGATCCACACATGTAATTAAACATTTTCTGAGATTCAATATTTATTTAGGCACTTGGAAATCTTTCCTAATAGGTGTGCCTAACCCTGTGTGGTTTACACTAGAGAAAAGAAGGATATTACAGAAAAGAAGGTCCAAATAGTTTGAGAAAATGAAAGTGTTTCAGTAGCTCAGAAAGGAATCAAAACCTGTATTAGCTTCAAGGAGAATAAAAGCTGCATAGAGATAATAACACTTGAATGGCATGTGATCAATTGATAGGATTTTGGTAGCAAGAAGGAAAGTGTTGAAGACATTTATCTCAAATCAGAAAATAAACATGAATAAAATTATGTGAAGGAATCGTATGTTGGAAAAAAACATTGAGAGAACATATAGTTCAAAAATCATTTTCTTTTTTTCCCCCAGAGAGGTTTTTGCTATAGGGCGCATGCACTTACCAGAAAGACAGAGACAGAGAGACAGAAAGCGAGAAATTACCCCTCTGGGGGATGGCCACGCCGCAATCCCTTCTCCATTCTCCTCTCGGGATCTTGGACACACACATGTGCCTGGCGTGAGTTTAAGCCATAGGACTCGAATTATGGTCGACTACATGGGAGTCCAGCGATATAGCCATTATGCCAACTGCTGGTCCCTCAAAAATAATTTTCTAGAGCAAATTTATAGTTGAATGTAGAAGTTAAAATAAATATGCAGCTATATTTACCAAAATTCAGAAGATTTATAGCAACAATTGTTTTGTCTAATTTAGATAACATATATAAACCAGCTACTCTCTACCACCATGAGTAACTGATCGTTATATTTTTTTTTTTGAGAGGATAGGGCGCGTGCGCTCGCCAGACAGACAGAGAGAGACATAGAGACAGAAAGCGAGAAATCACCCCCCAGGGGGGATGGTCACACCGCAATCCCTTCTCCTCCATTCTCCTCTCGGGATCTTGGGCACGCACGCACACGCGCCCGGCGTGAGTTGTAAGCCACCGGGTCCGAGACGCAAACCGCGGTCAACTACGTGGGAGTCCAGCGACATAGCCATTACGCTAACTGCTGGTTCCCCATTATATTTTTTTTTGAGACAGGTTTTTTTTTCCTATAGGGTGCATGTGCTTGCCAGAAGGACAGAGAGATAGAAAGAGAAAAATCACTCCCCGGGGGGATGCCCATGCTTCAATCCCTTCTCCTCCATTTTCCTCTCAGGATCTTGGGCACACACGCACACACGCACACATGCCTGGAGTGAGTTTAAGCCACTAGGTCTGGGACTTGAACCACAATCTACTACATGGGAATCCAGCAATGTAGCTATTATGCCATCTGCTGGTTCCCCTATTTGTAAATTTCTTACATGAAGTTCATATATACAATGAAATCATGGATGTCATGTTTTCAGTCTGGCCTCTCTCACTGAACACAATTCATTTTTACCATTTTTGTCGTTGTATATATCAGTAGTTAGGTCTTTTTTACTACTGAGTTTTATTCCATGGTATAAATATATCATAGTTTATCCTTTCTTCTGTCCATTTGATACCTTGGCTTGTTTCAGTTTGGAGCTATTAGTAATATAGCTGCTGTGAATATTTTGGGGGGTTATTTTATTATATTTTATTTTTATTTTATATTCAATCACTATATATCATTACAACATACAAAATGAATTTTCCCGAGACCCTGTCATTGGATAGAAAGTGGTTGCTATGAGACCAGCAGGTGGCATAATGGCTATGTTGCTGGACTCCCATGTAGTCGACCACAGTTTGAGTCCTGGACCCGGTGGCTTAAACTTAATGCCAGGCGTGTGTGCATGTGTGTCCAAGATCCTGAGAGGAGAATGGAGGAGAAGGGATTGTGGCGTGGCCATCCCTCCTGGGGGGTAATTTCTCACTTTCTGTCTCTCTGTCTCTCTCTGTCTTTCTTGCAAGCACATGCACCCTATAAAAAACCTCTCAAAAAAAAAAAAAAAGAAAGAAAGAGAAAAAGAAAATGGTTGCTATGGATATTTGCATATAAATCTTTGTGTAGTCATCTTTTCATTTCATGTGAGTATATATTTAAGAGTGGAACTGCTAAATTATATAGTAAATGTAGGTTTAACTTTATAAGAAACTACCAAATAATTTTACAGAGAGGCTATGATATTTTATATTTTAATATGTGAGAAACGATTTATTACAATTAGTGTAATTTTCTTTAGTTTTACCCACTCTGATGGGTGTAAAGCCTCCCTGTGGCCTTGAGAACTTAATGATGCTGAGCATTTTTCAAGTCCTCATTGGCCATTTGTGTGTCTTTTTTATGTAGCATCTGTTCAAATCCTTCACCTGCTTTTAAAATTGGGTTTGCTAAAACATTATTATTAAGTTTTAGGTATTTTTTATATATTCTAGGTACAACTGTTTGGTCAAATATATGTTGCAAACATGTTCTCCTAAGCTGTGGCTTTCTTCTTTAAAAAGAAAATTTTTTTTGCCAGAGGGTGTGGCACTCACTGAAGACACACACAGAGAAAGAACCCCCCATAGGGGATGTTCACACCACAATCCCTTATCCTCTGTCTCTCCCTCCTTTTGGGACTTTGGGCACACAAGCATACATGCGGTCCAGGACTTGAACCATGCTTTAGATCATATGGGATCTAGACACCTTAACCACCATGCCACCTGGTCGGTCCCCAAGTCATTCTTTACATTCATACAACAAGCATATACAAATGACTATGAAATATTCTTAAAATACAGCCATTAAGGGTCGGCAGGTAGTGTGATGGTTAAGGATACTGGACTCCCACGTGGCCAACCATGGTTTGAATCCCAGACCTGGCAGCTTGCTTTTTCACTTTTCCTCTCTCTCTCTCTCTCTCTCTCTCTCACACACTCTGTCCCTTTTGGATCAAATTAAGTAAGTAAATAAAGTAAAATAAAATAATTCTTTAAAAATATAATAAAATATAGCCATTACACATATGAATTTCCAACAATAAGACCTGTCACCTGAATGAACTAACAATACTGTTTTTCACAATGCATGTTCTATTTGCAGTGGAATTTTAA
Organism: Tupaia tana; assembly: GCA_026018925.1. Classification (NCBI taxonomy): domain Eukaryota; kingdom Metazoa; phylum Chordata; class Mammalia; order Scandentia; family Tupaiidae; genus Tupaia; species Tupaia tana. The sequence goes on along the minus strand of JAKSZU010000003.1, from coordinate 64,870,492 downwards.
AATTTTTACTTTAAAATTATTATTGCTGTTTAAATAATTGCTTATTTATTTTATTATTATTATTATCATTATTATTATTACTATTATATTTGCTATAGAGACATGCACTCACTAGAGAGAGAGTGAAAGTGAGAAAGTAAGCCACCAGGTCTGGGACTCAAACTGTGGTCGGTCATATGGGAGTCTAGCACCCTAACCACCACGCCACCTGCTGGCCCCTTTTTAAAAATTATTATTAATACTATTTTGGGTGGAAAAATCACAATTGCATACATTTACAGGATATAATGTGATATGTACAGTGTGGAATAATGAAACATAGGCAATTAACATATCAATCTCCTCACTTATTTTTTGTGGTAAGGACTTTAAAATTTTCTTAATTATACGCCACACCTTTCCCAAGGGCCTTCTGACCTTCGATTTTCTTCCTTGAACTACTGTATCTGTCACAGCCTTGACTCCTACCTTCTACCTCACGTTTATGCCTTCTTCCAAACTGCTGCCTACCTGGGACATAAACCCCTACCTCATCTGAGTGTTAGTGACAGAGGAAAATAAAGACTTTCCCCTCATGCCCTGGCCTAAAGCCTGCCCCAGCCCAGTGTGTGTCATCACTTACAGTTTAACTCCTTGGAGTCTTTAAAAATACTCTAATCTTGTATATTTTGAAATATACATATATAATTATTGACTATACACCCTGCTATTCAATAGATCTCAAATATCGGGACAGTAAAAGGAAAGGGATCAAGGAGAAAAATAGGCAAGTCACTTAAGGAACACAGAAATGGATGACTGTCAGTTGTTGTAACATGTACATCTTCAACTGGACTGGTGTGAAGTGTATTCATGTTGGGTAAATTCATTTTATAATCTGTAGTGATGTGCAGTGATTGAACATGTCAAATAAATTAAAATAATAACAATTGTAAAATGTAATCCTTTTGTCTAATTGGAATTTTGTACCCTTTGACCAAGAACTCTCCACTCCCACTATCACATCCCACAGCCTCTGGTAACCACCATCTACTCTCTACGCCTGAGTTTGACTTTTTTAGATTCTACATATAAGTAAATCTTATATATCTTATAAGTATTTACCTTTCTCTGACTGGTTTATTTCTTCTTTTTTAAAATAATTATTTTATTTATCTTTATTTATTTATTTATTTATTTATTTTAATTTGACCAAAGAGGGACAGAGAGAGAGAGAGAGAGAGAGAGAAAGTGAGAAAGCAAGGCACCGGGTCTGGGACTCGAACCACGGTCAGCCATGTGGGACTCCAATGCCCTTAATCACCATGCCACCTGCTGGCCCCCTGACTGGTTTATTTCAATCACATAATGTCTTCCAGGTTTATCCATATCATCACGAATGACTGAACATCCTTTTCTAAGACTGAGTAGTATTCCATCTTGTATGTATACCACATTTTCTTTGTCCATTTACCAATGATGGACACTTAGGTTGACTCCATATCTTGCCTATTATGACTAATACTGCAATGAAATGGGCATCGAGACAGCTATCTCGTCAGCATGTTGATTTTCAGTTCCTTTGGATATATACCCAGAAGTGGGACTGCTGGATCCTTCCGTAGAATTTCAACTTTTTGAAACCTTGAAGCATTTTTCTATTTCATTAAGTGTTTTTGAAGGCAGGCAAATCGTTTTTTGGAGATGGAGGGATGGTTGGAAGCCTTTAAATGGGTTTTTTGACTATACAAATATAAAGTAAAAATCTGTTCCAAGATTAGAGTATTTTTAAAGACTCTAAGGAGTTAAACTGTAAATGATGACACACACTGGGCTGGGGCAGGCTTTAGGCCAGGGCAAGAGGGGAAAGTCTTTATTTTCCTCTGTCACTAACACTCAGATAAGGTAGCGGTTTATGTCCCAGGTAGGCAGCAGTTTGAAAGAAGGCACAAACATGAGGTAGAAGGTAGGAGTCAAGGGTGTGGCAGATACAATAGTTCAAGGGAGAAAATCGAAGGTCAGAAGGCCCTTGGGAAAGGTGCGGCGTATAACTCTCGGGACTCTCCAATCCAATCGTTGCCTTTTTTAATGTGTTTCCATTCCATGGACTCCAAGTCTTTGGTAAAGTTATAGCCAGTGAGAAAGATCTGGTGCATAGATGAAGGCCGTGTTAGTTATCTATTGCTACATAACAAGTTATTCCAAAATTCGGCAGCCTATGTGAGCAAACATTTATTTTCTTACACTTCGAACACGCCAGACTCCAGGGCTCAGCGTAACTGGGTGCATCTGGCTCAAGGTCGCTCATGAGGTTGCATTCAGGCTATTTTTCTGGCTGCAGTCTCATCTGAAGACTCAGTGAGGGGGAGGATCTGCTTCTCAGTTGCTCGCATAGTTGTCAGCAGTCAGCTCCCCAAGGCTGTTCTGTTGAGAGCCCCCGTTCCTTGCGGGCTGTCAGTCACAGGCCTCCCTTGGCACAGACACCTCTCCTCAGGGCAGCTCACAACATAGTAGCTGTCTTCTTTCAAGGTAAGTAGGAGGGCAAGCGAGAGCTACAACACACCTAAGTCAGAAATCACAATAACCCGACTTCAGAAGTCATATTCTATCTTTTATGGTAGGATTCTATCTACCAGGAAGAAGTCACTACATCCTTTCAGATGGCTTCTAGTTTCTACGCAATGTAGGACCCTCTATGTAGAGACTCAGGAGATAATAGGAACAATAAGAGTTTTGGTAGTGGAGACATGAACAGTAGTGTAAAGGTAGTGGAGAAGGTTTGAAAAAAAAATCACTATAGAGAATAAGAGAAACTGGTAAGTTGGGGAACAGAGGCTTCCCTGGGATTGCTGTGGGCCCAGCTGAAGCAGATATCCCTAAATTTATAGTGAAATCAATCTGCTTCATAAGGTGATTTTTTTTCACCTCCAACAGCACTCAGTAATAGGGAAGAGGAAGTTCCCTATGGCTACTTTCTAATGATCGCCTGCTTTCCCTTAGGGAGACATGGAAAGCATGAAAAATTGCTGAGACTGATACCAAATTTCATGTAACCATAAAATTTAACAAAATAGCTGCCAGTTTCAGGGTATAAAAAAGGAAACTGTCACACAGAGAATTTAATTTGCTACAAAATTCACATAGTATCAGCACAAAATAAGCCAGGCTGCTAAGTTCCATGCCGTAAAGTTTTCTATTTAGCAGCCTCCCCTGGAATTCATGTTGCTAAAGAAATCAATCCCATCAACCACAGGAGCATGTTAGAAGTTTTTTTCATTGATTATTTTGGAAAAGATTGACTTATGGAACATTTCACAAATGGATTTTTGAGAAATAGGCCCATGTGTTTATTCACTTTCTAAATAAAACCTTAATTAGCTCCATTTTTTTAAGAGAAATTTCTGCTATAGGATGCATGCACTTGATGGAGAGACAGAGAGAGCAAGAGAGACAGAAAGAGAGAAATCCACTCCAAGGGGGGATGACCACACTGCAATCCCTTCTCCTCCATTCTTCTCTCGGGATCTTGGACACATACGCATGTACTCAAACATGAGTTGTAAGCCAGTGGGTCTGGGACTTGAACCACGGTTGACTACGTGGAAGTCCGGTGACTTAACCATTGTGCCATCTGCTGGTCCCAAGTCCTGGGTGTTTACAAACATTTGGTTTATGATCCCTCTGTAGAGTGGAGACTCCTGCCTAGTTCCTGCAAGAGGAGCACAGCAACAACAGGATCTAGACAGTCACTAGACATGACAACGGAGAGGGCTGAAGTTATACAACAGGAAAATCCATCCCGACACAAGATTGCTCTTCAAGCAATGTATCCCTTCCAAATGTATTTTCCTTACTATAAAAGAGAGAGAAAGAGAGTTTCATCATAGAAAACTAAAAGAAAAAAAAAAAGATTGATTCATTTATTCATTCATTTAGCAATAGCATAGAGAGCCTTGGTGACTTGCTGGAGTCACAGGGACACAACAATGAATAAGAGTCCCTGCAAAAGTGGGCTTTATTTCCTAGTGAAGGAGACTACTAAGTAAAAAGCATCATAATTTTAATTAATGAATAAAAAACGAGCAGGGAAATGAGATGAAGAATGACTTCAGGGTGGGGTGGGGAATGGGACACATTAGATGGGGTGGCCAGAGCATTTCCTTTTTGAGCTAAGATCTAAATGAGATCAGGAGAAGTACACTTTAAATAAAAGGAACAATTATTACCAAACCCTGCTGATAGGAGGTCTCTTAGCACATGCTAGAAACTGACCAAAGTCAGTAGACTGGAGGTGAACCAGCCAAGCAAGCGCAGTGTGAGGCACAGTTAGAGTTCTCTGCAAAGGCAGGACCATGACAGACCTTGCAGACTGTGGGGAGGGCTTTCATTTTGTACTGGGTGTAAAGTTCTGTTGAGATTCTAGTTAAGGGATATACATGATTTGGTCCACATTTTGGAAAGATGACGTTGGCTCCTTTTTCAAGAATGAATAAGGAAAAAAAAAAGAGTATCAGGAAAAATAAAAAGAAAATTAAATCAATGAGTATGTTTCTAAAATTGTAATTCCAATGAAGATAGTGTTTTTTTTTTTTCTGTTTCTGGTTTTTAAGAATTATTTATTTATTTTACATATCATTATTATTTTTTAAAATTTGCTATAGGGCACATATGCTCACCCAAAAGAGACAGAGAGAAAGTGAGAAAGCAAGCAGCCAGGTCCAGGACTCAAATTACAGTTAGCCATGTGGGAATCCAGTGCCATTACCACCATGCCACCTGCTGATTCCAAATACACAGTTTAGTGTATACTTTAAAAATTTTATATCATAGGGATGTAATCATGCCATTAAGTCATTTAAAGTAATTTTCTAAATGAATGCTTTCATGCATTATGAAACACATTGTCTGTGTTTTGCCTCAATCTATTTCACCATTTCCCTATTTGGGGGCAACTTTGTTTCCAACTTTGCCTATTTTAACTGTTGGCAGCTCTTGTTATATTTTTCTTTAATGTTAGACGACATTTTTCACCTCGTTAGGATTCATTTCTAGATGCGGGATGAGATTACAGGGTCAAAATATATGTTCTCAGCCATGTTTCCCAGAATTCCTTTCCTTGCACACTTAGAAGCAGAGTTGGTCAGAAGGGGAATTCGTGTAAACTTTGAGCAGCAGAATGTCTTTGTTGTCACAACAGAGCGAGTTCCAGCTTGTCTTCCCTCCTCCCTTGGCATCCTGATCCTGGGCTTGACTGCTGGGCCTGCTGATGGACATTGGCCTGACACTTGCCACTGGATGCCTGGCTGCAGATCTCCAGGGTTGGTGACTTCCTGGAGACCACCCCAGGATCCTCATCAGTATCTCGGATTTCCTGGAAGCTCTCTCTGGTTGTCCACCTACCCCAGTGGTTGAGGATTGGCTTATGACTCATTTTCTAATTCTCAAACTTCTCCCTGCCTGGGCCTTCACTTCCTCAGCTCTTCTCACAGTTGTGTAAGGTCTATTCATAGAGGAAATCTCTTATTCTGTAACCTTCATAATGTTTCTGCTTCCCTGATTAGTACAATGAGTATTTTGATAGTTCTTACATATGGCCACATTGGTTTCCTAAAAACTCATAACCACTTCTACACCTACCAGAAGCTCACAAAATTGCTCATCTTTACACACTTTCAACAGTATTACTGCTTGACCCACTTTCAATTTTATGGAGAAAGTTGATATCTAGGGTTAATTTATAGCTGATTACTGATGAGGATGAATTATTTTTTTCATGACACTTTGACATTGTATCATTTCTCCTGGCGATGATTACCATACTAAGACAGATTTCTGAAAAATATGAGAAAACAGAAAACTTCATAGCAACTTGCTCATATCCCCATCCCCCATTTTTTTTTTTGGGGGGGGAGAGGTTTTTGCTATAGGGCGTGTGCACTCACCAGAAAGACAGAGAGAGACAGAGAGATAGAAAGTGAGAAATCACCCCCCAGGGGGGATGGCCACACCGCAATTCCTTCTCCTTCATTCTCCTCTCAGGATCTTGGGCACGCATGCACACACACCCTGCGTGAGTTTAAGCCACCGGGTCTGGGACTCGAACCACAGTTGACTATACGGGAGTTCAGCGACATAGTCATTACGCTAACTGCTGGTCCCCCACCCCCCATTTTTTAAGTTGTTATAGGGCATGTATGCTTACTGGAGAGAGACAGAGAGGGAGAGAAACAGAGAGAGATGGAAAGTGAGTAATCACCCTGCCCCGGTGGGAACGGGTGGCCACACCACAAAATTCCTTCTCCTCAAGTCTCCTCTCAGGATTTTGGGAACATAAACCCTCTTTTCAGCCATGTTTTTCAAGCCTCCAAGTCCGAGACTCGAACTTTGCTGTCAGCCATGTGGATGTGGGATCCAGCCACCTTATCCCCTAGGCCACAGCAGGCCCTTTATGTTTCCTTTTGTGTTCATCTTTCATTTGGCAGTTTCTGCCGAAATTTCTTTGTTGGTTGTAAAGTGGTTGTTAGTTTCTGGGTTTTTTGGTTTATAAGTTTTACTCTTGTTTTGTTATTTTTGAGTCGTAGTTTAATATATTCAACTTATAAATTGGTAAAAAGAAAGTGAATCAGTTAGAACTTTTTAATGAAAACAACGGGAATCAAATGTGTTGACTTTAAGGAAAATGGAATTATTAGACTACTTGGAATTTATGCAAATTGTTGGAGATCTTGGCATCAGCTCAATAAGTACAGTTTCAGTGCAGGGATGAGTAAATCCTACCAATGTTAGTGTCTGTTTCACTTTATTTCAGACATATATTCCTGGAAGTGGGCTGGCCCTGTGGCACAGTGGTTAAACACTGTCCATAAGGAGTGGATCCCACATGCCCAAATGAATTTTGAATCTAAGCCCCATCAGCTTGAAAAACAGGCTAGGGATGTGTGTGTGTGTGTGTGTGTGTGTGTGTCCCAAGTCTTGGTGGGATGGAGCAATGGAAAAACGATTGCAGCATGACCGTGCCCCTTAGTGGGACTTTCTTTCTCTTTTTGGTGAGTGCACTCACACTCTGGCAACAACAACAAAAAACTCCAAGGCATGTGCTTTTAGTTGACCTAGTTTACATCTGATGATGGCCACACTCTAACTCCTCATATCCCGGTGGAAGTGTCTGTCACGAAGTGCCTAGAAGGGCCACTTCTTCATCAGTGGTGGGAAGGAAGGCATCTGAATTTGCTATTAGGTTGTTGGGAAAGTCATGATGTATTTTTCTGTTTTTCTATGCAAAAATGCATCATGACTTTCCTGATGACCTAATAATTTGCCTAGAGAATTTCTAAAGCAGACGTAATCTCCCAATGGAAACAAGGATGCTGTTAAGAAAGTGGAATGGTGCGTGCCCAGGATCCCGAGAGGAGAATGGAGGAGAAGGGATTGCGGCATGGCCATCCCCCTGGGGGGTTAATTTCTTGTTTTCTGTCTCTGTCTCTCTCTGTCTTTCTGGCGAGCGCACGCGCCCTATAGCAAAAACCTCTGCAAAAAAAAAAAAAAAAAAAAAAAAAAAAAAAAAAAGTGGAATGAATGTTGGGTTACCAAAGTCCAAACATCTGTAGGCCAAACCTAAAACTCTCAGATAAATTTTCATTAACATTGATTATGGAGTGAATCCATTTTAGAATCTCCACATTTTTTTTAACGTACAAGTTTTTTTTCTTTTTTTATAAATCATCATTTAGAAATCTATATAGGAAGTATAAGAAATAAATGTATTTCCCTCTTACAACTTTCGTGAGATGATCTGTGCTTTATGGTTTTCATAATCACTAGTAGGTCAAAACCTTTGATTGGGATATTGATAGTATATAGGAAAAACTGTTGCTAGAAAATGATTTAATTCTTGTGGCAGCAATTTCTAAAGTATTCCCCTTTTGTACTTCTTGTGTGAAACCTTCTCTACGAGGACTCTTCTTTAAAAGGAAATTTGACTCAAAAATGAAAGGGTTTAACAGGTTTGGCAAGGCCTATCAATAACTTTCAGCACTTTTTACACATAGTTTAATTTTTACATACATTTAAAATATCAATGCATAGGGGCCAGCCAGGTGGCATGGTAGTTATCATGTCTGGATCCCAGGTGGCCAAGTGCAAGCTTCAAGTACCAGACCTGGTGCCTTGGAAAATACACTGGTTGCCTGTGTGTGTGTGTCTGTGTGTGTGTGTGTGTGTGTGTGTGTGTGCCCAAAATCCCAAGAGAAGAATGGAGAAGGGATTGAGGCATGGCCTTCCCCCTGGAGGATGGGGGGCGGCGATTTCTCACTTTTCCTATCTCCCTCTTTTTCACTGTATTTCTCTGGCAAGCACTGCACATTATCATGCAACCATAGAGTCAACTTCTTTCTGACTTGTTATTATGGCAATTATTTCTCAGTAAGAATAAGCAGTAAGATGTGGTTTTCTGAACTGGGGGTTGTAAGTGAGTACTTGCTCGGGAGACAAGTGAGCATTATAAGTTAAAAAGTACTTTTCAAGTTCCTTTTCAAGGAAACTAAAACTCAAAATGATAAACAATTAAAGATTTAAAAGGAATAGGAAACTGCTGCCATAACATGAGGGGTTAGAATCAGGACCTAAAAAGCTTTAGAGAAGGCAGGAGCGCCTCTCACTCACTCTCTCTGGTCTTTCAGTCTCTGGTTTCCACTGTTCTGGGCATCTCCGTCTTTTCCTATCTCTTCCTCTACCTCAGCATCTGCCGGTTCTGTACATACTGTCCCTCTCTCACTTACTACATCCTGTTACGGTCTCTGTTCCCACTAATTGTCCCTTAATATTCGTTTACCCTTTTTAGCAACAGTAAATTGTGTCTTAGCTGGGCTCATGGTAGTCCATTTGTGTTGCTGTAATAGAATATCTGAAACTGGGTAATTTATAAATAAGAGAGGTTTATTTGACGCTAAGAGCATAGGGCTGGCACCTGGCTGGCCTCTCATGCTACAGTGTCACGACATGGCCAAGAAGTCAGAAAGGAAAGTGTGTGTGTGTGTGCATAAAAAGAGAAACCAGCAGGCAACTTGTTTTTATAACTCACTCTTACAGGAACTAATTGCTAAGAACTCAGTCTCTCCCCAGAGACATTATCAATGAGGAGTCTGTCCCCCTACCCCGAGCACCTCCCACTAGGCCCCACTGCCCATGTTTCAGACTTCCTTGCAGTGAGCTATGGGTTTATGACTCTGTTTTGACCAAGAGGATGTGAACGGAAATATTTTAATAAGTGGGGCCTCTAGGTCATGCTCTTAAAAGAAATGTGCATTCCCCTTTCCTCCTTCCTATTAAACATGATGTAGAAGAGATGGTGAGAGCCAGAGAAAGTACTAGGGCCCAGAAGAGAAACCCATGGTAAGATGACACAGCTGTCCTTCAGGCCTGGGCACCTTGGGACTCTCATATGGGAGAAAATCTCTACCTATTCTATTCTGGTGTCTCTGTTGCAGAGGCTTAAACATCACTCAAAATAAAATATGCCTTTAGCGAAGGTGGCAAGAAGACTTTTCTTTTTCATAACTGTTCCCAGACTTTAGAACAGCTCATAAGGGGCACTCAAAAAAAAAAAATTTTTTTTTGAGAGATTTTTCTATAGGGTGCATGCACTCACTGGAGAGACAGAGACAAAGTGAAAAATCACCCCCCTAGGAGTGATGGCCATGCCACAATCCCTTCTCCTTCATCCTCTTCCTGGGATTTTGGACACGCATGCACACACACCCAGCATGAATTTCAAGTCACCGGGTCCAGGATTGGAACTGTGGTTGGCTATGTGGGAGTCCAGTACCTTAATTTCTATGCTACCTGCTGGCCCCAGCACTCAAAAATATTGAAAACTGTTACAGGATGAATTGTGCCCCTTCCAAATTCATATATTGAAGTCCTAATTCTTCATACTTTGGAATGTGAGTTTATTTGGATATTTTGAATATAGTTTTCAAAGAGAGAATTAAGGTTGAATGAACTGATTAGAGTAGGACCTTATCCATTATGACTGGTGTCTTTATAAGAAGGCATTTGGGGGACCAGCAGTTAGTGTAATGGCTATGTCTCTGAACTCCCATGTAGTTGACCGCAGTTCAAGTCCCGGACCCCGTGGTTTAAACACAATCCTGGTACGTGTGTGTGCATGCCCAAGATCCCGGGAGGAGAATGGAGGAGAAGGTATTGCAGTGTGGCCCCTTCTGAGGGGTGATTTCTTGCTTTCTGTCTCTCTGTCTCTCTCTGTCTCTCTGGCAAGTGCACACGCCCTGTAGCAAAAACCTCCCCCGCCCCCCCCCCCCCCCCGAAAAAAAGAAGGCATTTGGACACAGATAGGCACAGTGGGAAGACTGTGAGAACAGCTATCCACAAGTCAGGGAGATAGACTTTGGAGGAAATTGACCCTGCAGAGTTTGGAGGAAATCGACCCTGCCCAAACCTTGATTTCGGACTTCTAACCTCTAGAATCATGAGAAAATAAATATCTGTGGCTTAAGCTAACTCAGTCTGTGGTACTTTGTTAAGGTGTCCCTGTAAATCCGATGCAAATGTGTGATTGACAAGGGGGCGGAGGTTATAGAGGGGTGTTTGTTTTATAAAAAGACCTGAGAGATGAATCAAGGTTAGAAAAAAAAATGGAAAATATCTCTTCTTTTACTCAAGGACAACATCAATGTAGGCCAGAATCATCTAAATATAAAGACCATTAAAACTAATAGATGAAGTTCAATATTTCCGTGTGTGCTGATAATTTGAGTAACTATGGAGTGTAGCAATTGATTAGAAATCTAATTATTGCTGAAAAATTCAAGGGAAAGATCTTTATTTTTAAATCCAGAGAACATTGCAAATTGTACCACTCACATTACCTACGGTAAAATGACTGCTTTATAAAGAACTTTCTTATGTAGCAGAAATGCAAATTCTTATTCAACTGACAGTAATCAGAGAATTTCAGAATATGCTCAGACAAAAAAAAAAAAAACACTCTAAGATTTTCTTTAAAGTTTAATGTGCTAAAACTCCATGACATTACACAAGTTAAGAGAGAAAGTTTTAAGAAGTGTGCATTTTAGTTAAGAATTTCTACTTAAAATAGCAAAACCTACTTGAGCTAGCCTAAAGAGCAAAAAAACCTCAAAACTTACTAGAAACCTACGGGGATCTCTCTGATCCCTAGAGGAAGGGGGGCCTCTCAAGTGAGGCTGGGACTAGGAGCTGGAAAGGTATCCCAGTCCTTGACCACCCCTTCTGCTCTGTGTGCAGGGGGTGTCCCAGGGCCCTCCTGGTCTGTCATCTCCAGTTGCTTTGTCATCTTTATTCCTGCCATTGCTCACTTCCTTCAGTCTTCCTCGCTGTGGCCATAGGTGCTCCCTCAGCTAAACACCTCCAACGGGAGGAACACACTGTCCAGTGCACTGTCCCTGCCTGGCAATGCTGCAGGAGACGCACTGGAAGAGTTTGTGCAAGGTTTGTAGCATCTTGAGAGCATCTCTTTCCCCCCCTTTTCTTGGACTTTTTGTACTGAAAATCTAGGCATTTAGGTTATTTCTATTTTGAGATGGAACTGCTATTTCCAAGTCATGGAAGGTTGAATTAATGTCTAGAAAAACAATACAAAGAATATGTTCTTGTTGAAAACCAATCGATTCGAATATCTGGTCTTTTTGTTTTTGTTTTGTTGTAAGGGGAGGGATTATTTTTCTTTTTTGTCATCATTGCTGGTGACGCAGGTCTTTTAATAGGAAAAACAAGTTTATTATATTCATATTTTAAATTTGTGTTTTTTCATAATTATTTAATTTTTATTTATTCATTTATTTCTTTTAATTTGACAAGAGAGAGACACCGAGAAAGAGAGTGAAAGAGAGAGTGAAAGTGAGAAAGTAAGCCACCAGGTTCGGGACTCGAACCGTGACTGACCATGTGGGAATGTCCAGCACCTTAACCACTATGCCACCTGCTGGTCCCTTAATATGTATTTTTTAAAGAATTATTTATTTTAATTTTATTTATATTATTATTACTATTTTTTAATTTGGCCAGAGAGAGAGAGAGAGAGAGAGAGAGAGAGAGAGAGGAAGAGTGAGAAAACTAGCCACCAGGTTCAGGACTTGAACTGTGGTCAGCCATGTGGGAGTCCAGCACCTTAACCACTATGCCACCTGCTAGTCTTTTAATCTGTATTTTTAATACTTTAAACACTTTTTCTTTCTTTAGAGATTTTTGCTATAGGGCGCTCACTGAAGACATAGAGAAAGTGAGAAATCATCCTCTATGCCACAGTCCCTTCTCCTCCATTCTCCTCTTGGGATTTTGTGCATACACGCACATGCAACCAGTGTGAGTTTCAAGCCATGGGGTCTGGAACTCAAACCACAATCAGCCATGTGGGAGTCCAGTGATATAACTGTTATGCCATTTGCTGGTCCCTAAACAATTATATTTTAAAGTGAAAAGAGAAATGATATTCAGAAACAGATTTCTGAAGTAATTCAAGTGTATAATATATACAATAACTTTATGACATTATAGGAAGGTTATTTTTTTCTAGCGTGAACTCTGTGGGCATCCTGAGGCATTACCCCTGGGCAATGGGAATGGATACTGGCCTAAACACGAAGCACACACCCACACACGCTATGCATACTGGCCAAAGCCAAACTCTTCAGAAGGAAATTGTTCCTGCTTTGTTTCTCTCATAAAACATGGTTTTTGTCTAAAACCATGGAAGATCACTCCAGACCATGTTAAGTACAGAAGAAGCATTCTTTTCTTTTTTCTATGTGAAATTTGAAATAAAGAAAGGCAATTCTAGTACAAATCATGCAAGCACTATAATAACAATAAATAAGAAGATTCACTAAGATTCAATCACCATATAGAATGGTGAAGTGCCAATTCATTTCGTATATCATATTGTTAAATAAACTATGTGCAACAGACCAAAAGAAAAGGCTATAGAATTTCCTAAGTTGAGTCTTTTCTTTATGGTTTATCACACTGTAACATATTTTCAATTGGCCCAGCTGTTGGGTGTTCTAATCGTAGCATGCTTTCATGAGTCCATCGTTGTTCAACAGCTTTCAGCTCCTTCCCCTTGTAAAGAAGAGTGTAGGTAGGAGGAAGGCTGCTACCTAGGGAAAATGGAGCCGACAGGGAGGAAACAGCACTGGACATAGAATCCTCTTCTGGCAGGACATAGTGGAAGGGGATAGGGGAATTCTCTCATTTGCAAAGATTGTTCGGATCAAGGAGAGTCCACCAGGCTCAGGAAGCAGAGCAGCCCAGACATGAGTCATTCACACACCACCATCAAGAAGTCAATGGGACATGATTCTTACAGACTGCAAAGGACAGAAACCTCATCTCAAATCAGCGTGAGCAAAACAAATGAATTATCTCACATAACTGGAAAGTTCAAGGGTACGATGGGCTTTAGGTATGGCTTACGACGTAGCCACAACCCAGTTCTCTCCATTTCGTGGTTTAGTTTAGTCCTCCTCTGATGTGTTGGAGTTATTCTAACACAAGTCCTACCCTTCTTGATTGTGAGATGGTTGCCTGCTCTTAAGTGCCATCCTTAGATCCAAGCAACAGGGCCTTCCCCGGACCCTGCGCTATAGACAGATCCTCAGCTCTCTCCCAGCCACACCACTGGCCTTGGCCAAAGAGCCTCTGGAGCCAAAGGGACATACCCCCATGGGATGGTCTCACATACTTTTAGACCACACTCTGAATACCATGGCCCAAAATCTCCAAGCTATTCTTGGCCCTGGGTAGACCTCTTTCTCTAGTTCATTATCTTGAGGATGGCTCAAAATACCAATCTACATATTTTTGGGTTAAAAGATTAGCTATCTTCAGAGGGTATGGATGAAATTTGGATGAACAGGCTGGGGTGTTCAAACATGTCTTTCGAGTCCTTTTGTGGTGCATCTGAGGCAAGAGTGAGAGGAAGAGAAGATGGGCCAAAGTGTGTGTGATCTTTTCACCCAGTCATGTTCCAGAGAAGACAGCTGAGGAATCTGAGTGTGAAACTGACCGTCCAGTTGCTACGAAAGTAAATCTGTCCAGAGAGGAGAAAAGAACAATTCGCATTTAACGTTGTTCTTAATTTTATGGTTTTTACATATTAGGCATATAGTTCTATGTTTAGAGCACAGGCCTCCATTTGTTCTCTTTCCCTGGAACGTGTCAATTTTAGGGTTAAACCTGTCTCAGTAAAAATTTCAGGTTCAAAGTTAATTAAAGCAAAGGGATCAACTATCCTGAAACTTCCAAGGGAAATCCTGACAGTTTCTCTGCTGGGGTAACTTAAGGTCATGCTCCCACTTCTGAACCAACCCCTATAGGAATAGGAGATCTTGAGTCACAAGCTGTAGTTTAGAATGGAGGTCCATCCAACCAACCAGACAAAAATGGAGGTTGCATCTCCAAAACGTTGGCATTGCTGCTAAGAAAAGAAGGAATCGATTTTTAAGTTAGGAGGCCAGACATACTATTGGAAAATTTTGTCTGGTACTAAGCTCTAAGATATTGATGTGTTCTTTACAGAATGACCTGGAAGGACCCAGTTGATCCTAGGAAAGGGGCATTGTTATATTAGGTAAGGGAGGTGAGACTACAGACAAGGCAACTGAGACAGATACTATATTCATGGACAAGCCACCTGTACGGAGGGCAAGAAGAAAGAGAACTATATAGCTCAGGAGGGTTCAGGCATTCAAGGTGTGAGATTCCAGGCTGCTGGAAACAAACCTAGACTTGAGGGAACAGCCCAGGGATCCAGGTCAGATATGATAAGTTAATTCTGAAAAGCTTGAACATAGGCTAAAAAACTTATAATTGGACAGAAATGGGTGGAATTGTGCCTGTGGGTAGATGACATCCATGGGAATAGCAAAGACAGAGGAGGTAAATGAAGGAATGAAAACAGGATGACTTTCGCTACCATTATTTTCAAAGAGTAGACTATTTGGGGAAGAGTTGGTCTCTAGACTGCAATGATTGCAACCTTAGGACTATTATGATCAAAAGAGAGTTTACACACTTGGCAAAACGTATAAGGTTAGAATACTGTTAGTTTTGTTAAAAATTGCCAAATCGGGACCAGCAGTTAGCGTAATGGCTATGTCGCTGGACTCCCATGTAGTCAACCACGGTTTCAGTCCTGGACCCAGTGGCTTAAAACTCATGCCAGGCGCGTGTGCATGCGTGCCCAAGATCCCGAGAGGAGAATGGAGGAGAAGGAATTGTGGCACGGCCATTGCCCCGGGGGGGGGGGGGGGGGGGGCGGTGTGATTTCTCGCTTTCTGTCTCTGTCTCTCTTTAGAGCACACATGCCCTATAGCAAAAACCTCTCCAAAAAAATAAATAAATAAATTGCCAAATCATGTTTGTTTGCCATAGTTCATAAAATTCTAAGCTATTTGTAAACAGGTGGCTTTTATTAGCATACAAAAGCATTCTGCTTACCACCATTCTCTAGATGGGGAACTAAGGAACAATTGCATTTAAGCAAGGAGTTGCAGATTTATTCCTTACTCCTTCCCATCACCATGCTTATCACTTGTGTTTCTTTGTCCAGGTTACTAGACTGATACTTACATTTTGATAGACCTAGTTTTTTACTATAGTATTTTAAATTTTGCATGAAAATAAAAGCATAGCATCTTGTATATTGTAAGAACTCATGGAATATTTTATTTGTATGGAAAAAAGTAAATGTCTTTTTAAATTTCCTAATGCATATCATATTGAGTCATAGAAATTTAAACCTAGAAAAATATTTGTAAAACTCTGTTCATATTTTCTCTTTCTTGACAGGATAATTCTATCTCAGAGGGTGGTTAAGTGCCTAATGTGGGCATTTCAAACTCAGGTGCTAGATTAATGGAGAACATCTCAAGATGCCTGAAAACCACTGCTTCCTACTGCCTACAGATAAATCTGGTTTTAAATAACCTAAGACAGGACCAGCAGTTGGTGTAATGGCTATGTCGTTGGACTCCCATGTAGTCGACTGTGGTCTGAGTCTCAGACCTAGTGGCTTAAACTCATGCCGGGTGCATGTGAGTGCATTCCCAAGATCCCGAGAGGAGAATGGAGGAGAAGGGATTGTGGCGTGACCACCTCCCCCCCACCCTGGGGGTGATTTCTCGCTTTCTGTCTCTCTGTCTCTCTCTGTCTTTGTGGTGAGCACATGCACCTGATAGCAAAAACCTCTCCAAAATAAATAAGTAAATAGATTAAGACTAAAATTATTTCTTGTCCATCAGTAGATTAGAAACAGTAGTAGTTGTTTTAAAAACAGAAATAATTTTCATTGGGAAAAATGTTTACTTCTTGGGAATTCTCAGGAATGAAATAAGGCCTTAGAAATGGTTTGGCTTAAAATCCCTTTTGACCCACGAATCTGTCCTGTCCCTTTTTTGGCCTTGAGGATAAATAACACTACACTATTGAAAGGCCTGGAAATTCTAAAATATCAATGAAAAACCCAGACCAAGAGAAAATCGCTTTAAAACATTGGATGTAAGTTAACAGGTAGAAGCAAGCTATACCATGGAAAGAAAAAGAGACAGGGTGTTCCCTGTGACCTCCTAGCACAAAGGACAATTCCATCTCATGTCATTTTGGCTGAAATTTTAAACTAGTAAAGTCAGAGGAGCGTGACAATAGAATCTATACTCTGTAAGATGTCCGAAGTCCTAAGTAACCGCTAAGTAATCAACTCCCATGTAGTCGATCGTGGTCTGAGTCTCAGACGTGGTGGTTTAAACTCATGCTGGGTGCATGTGAGTGCGTGCCCAAGATCCCGAGAGGAGAATGGAGGAGAAGGGATTGCGGCGTGGCCATTGGAAATGGCATTTAGAAACCTGTGGAGCATTTCTCAGCTGCCTCTTGCTCTACTTTTCTTTTTCTTCTCTGCCTACCTTCTCACCTTCTTCCTCTCTCTTTTTCTCTTAAGCTGATCATAAACAGAATTAATCTGCATCATTTCAGGGGCCTACCACATGCAAAACACCATTTTAATATAACTCAATTCTTGGAGCTTATTTATTAAAATTATATACACTTATTACTTAAAAGCCATTTTATTATTTTATAATATAGATCGAGTTCTAAACTAAATTTCTACTTAATTTTAAAGGCTCATTTGTTTCTTTCTTTTACCTCGGTAATCAATAATCTTCCACAAAGAAGAGACTTTTTCTATGTTAATACAGGAAAGCACATACACTTTCAAGAAAATACTTGCTTTTGGCAAGTTGCTTCTAAATCCTAGTTTTCTTGTCTGGAAAGTTGAAAAAGAAAAGAAAGAAGAAAAAGGATAGGATCTTGCTATAATTTATTGTCCAACTGACAGACTTTCTGCACATCTGTCTCAGGAAATTTTCAGGCTCTTTTTAGTGATGGGTGAGTTTTTGTTCAAGTATAACATATATATCAAAAAAGCACACATAATTAAGTGAATTTTTTCAAACTGAATAAACCTATGGAACTAATATCCAGACTAAAATTTGATGAAACCAGCATCCATATCAGGAAACAGAACATTACCAGGATTCAAACTCAGATTCTTTTTAGAATAAAAGTTGCACTATTTCTTACTGGTGGTTTGAATCCCAGATCCAGAGGCTAGAAAAACACAAAGGGCACATGTGAGTGAGTACCTAAAATGATGAAATGAAGAAATAAAGGAAAAAAATTGCAGCATGACCATGCTCTATTACAGAGGGCTTTCTCTCTCTCTCTCTCTCTCTCTCTCTCTCTCTCTCAGGGGCTTTCCTGCAATTAGAGAAAAAAATAAAACAAAATACAATTAAAATTAAAAAAGAACAAAGGGGGTTACGAAAGACGACTATGAGGAAAGAAACAAGCCTCTCTCACTGGGTTATAATTTTGTGATAATGTTTGTTGACATAAAGTTACATAAAATTTTATCTTATTATTATTTAAGCTAATAATAATAACAATGCAAGTTAACTATTCTTTCCTCAGAAAGACTAAGGAAGCTGAGAATCAACACTTTTTTTGGAGAGGTTTTTGCTATAAGGCGCGTGCGCTCGCCAGACAGACAGAGACAGAGACAGAAAGCGAGAAATCACCCCCCAGGGGGGATGGCCACGCCGCAATCCCTTCTCCTCCATTCTCCTCTCGGGATCTTGGGCACGCACGCACACGCGCCCGGCGTGAGTTTTAAGCCACCGGGTCCGGGAAGCGAACCGCGGTCGACTATGTGGGAGTCCAGCGACATAGCCATTACACTAATTACTGGTCCCGAGAATCAACATTTTTATAGAGATTAGCAAAATGCGGGACCAACAGTTAGTGTGATGGCTATGTCGCTGGACTCCCACGTAGTCGACCGCGGTTCGCGTCCCGGACCCGGTGGCTTAAAACACGCCGGGCGCGTGTGCGTGCGTGCCCAAGATCTCGAGAGGAGAACAGAGGAGAAGGGATTGCGGCGTGGCCATCCCCCCTGGGGGGTGATTTTTCGCTTTCTGTCTCTCTGTCTCTCTCTGTCTGTCTGGTGAGCGCACGCGCCCTATAGCAAAAACCTCTCCAAAAAAAAAAAAAAAAGAATAAAAAAAGAGATTAGCAAAATGCTATATTTAAAATCAATACATTCAGGGCCATCCCCATGGTTCAGTGGTTAAGAGGGACAGACCAAATGTGGTGAACTGAAGTCTGAGTCCTGCCCCTGGTGGCTTGAAAAACATGCTGGGTGTATGTGCATGTGTGCCCCGAATCCTGACAAGATGGAGAAATATAGGAAAAATCTCTCTCTCTCTCTCTCTCTCTCTCTCTCTCTCTCTTTCTCTCTCACAGATGCACATACCTCTATCAATAAAAATAAATGAAATTAATATATCCAAGAATGTATTTAGCTGTAAACTAAAAAGTACACTAAATAATATGATATAGTAATATGATATCTCTTAACTTAATATGGCTCAGTTTTATAAAAAACATTGTAAATGTTTCTACCTACTAAGCAAGTCTAGTCTTTATTTTTTCCCCCTTGGTCCAAATCAGATTATGTAAGATTACAGTATGCTGAGGACTCTCTTGGAGATTCTTTGCCAGGCATCTTGGAGGAGAAATTGGAAAAAATCAAACATTTGATTAGGCCTTCTGATCTGTGAGTGTTTTGTTGTTACCCTCTTCTTGTTATAAACAAAAACAAAAATGAAACAAAACAAAAACAGTATTGGCAATTGCAAATGTTTATAAACATTTCATTGTTTTTTTTTTCTGTTGTACTTGTCTTTTCATAATCTCTGTCTATAGGTAAGTTTATGCAAGAGGATATGAAAATATTCTTTTTATTAGAATCTCTATCTGGGGACCAGCAGATGGCATCATAGTTACATTGCTGGACTCCCATGTAGTCACTGTGGTTCGAGTCCCGGACCCAGCAGCTTAAAACTCACTGGGTGCATGTGCGTGTGTGCCCAAAATCCCAAGAGGAGAATGGAGGAGAAGGGATTGTGGCCTGGCCATCCCCCAAAGATGATTTCTCACTTTCTGTCTTTCTGTCTCTCCAGCAAGCACACACACCTTATAGCAAAAATCTCTCTCATTAAAAAAAATAAATAAATAAATAAAAATCTCTATCTGAAGTGCATGAGGTGTAGAGCATTATGTAATGTTTGTATGTGCAATATTGTCATTGCCATTACATTATCCTGAACAACATATAGTGTTTTGTACCTAGTAGGCTCTCTAATGCTGTTAGCTAGGATTAAACATTATACATAAAACCATTCCTAAAAAATGGAACCAGATTCCCAATGGCTTTAGTATTTGATTTCCAGATGACTAGGAGACTGCCTTTAATATAATCCTACATGCTTGGGGATTTTCACAGTAATGAGCAAAGTAAACATTTGAGCTAGAAATCACGGGAAGCATTTGAGCAAAACAAAAGGGAATAAAAAGTAAACTTATCCTTAACTTTATAAAACCAAGTTAGCATTTTTCTGGTTGACTGGTATGCTTGAAAAAGCATTTTCCTCCAGAACTGTTCTGTTTCACTGACAGGGCCATTTTTTCTAGCACAATAACCTCATCCTTGAATAATTTTAGATAAAGTTAAAGGAAAATTTTGAGCTATTATCTCACCAAGCAGTATCTTCTTATGAGACAAAAACTGTGTGCTTCCAATTCTAGCTCTACCTCTTAAAAACCATATGATCTCATGCAATTCATTTTTTCTTGGCTAGCTTGTCCCCCTCACCCCATGACCCATAGGGTGTGAGTGCTCACTGGAGAGACAGAGAGAGATGGAAAGTGAGAAATTACCACCACCACCACCACCACCACCCCAGAGGAGATGGCCATGCCACAATCTCTTCTCCTCCATTCTCCTCTTGAGATTTTGGGCATGCACACGTGCCCAGTGTGAGTTTCACATCACCAGGTCCAGAATTGGAATCATGGTCAGCAATCTGGGAGTCCAGTGCCTTAACCACAATGCCACTTGCTGACCTGGTTACCTTGTTTTTTGGGTTTTTTTTTTCTTTTTTTAAAATTCCTTATTGATAAAATAAAAGTACTAGTATATGTTTATTTCAAATGATTCATCTAGAAATGAGAAAACTAGGCCAGGTTGTGCCATGGTGGTTAAGGTGACTGGATCCCACATGGCTGACTTTTGGTTTTGAGTCCCAGACCTGTTGCTTGAAAAACATGCCGGACACATTTGTGTGTGTATGTGCCCAGAATCCCCACGAGAGGAAGAAATGGAGGAGGAAGGTTTGCAGTATGACCATTCCCCATGGGGGATGCTTTCTCACTTTCTTTCTCTCTCTCACAAGTGCATGCACCCTTTGGCAAGATTTAAAAAAAAAGGTGATTGAGAAGACCATCTTTTTCTTTTTTTAATATTTTTTATTCCATTTTCTTTTATACATTCAATCATGTTATTTAGGTTACAAAGTGCATATTTCAGCGTGTGAACATTTCTCCCTAGTCTAGTTGATAAAACTATAAAATTATCTTCAACAGATAATATCACATTTCTCTGTCCCATTAATGCTTTGCCTCTCTATTTTCCTTCTAAATGTCCCACTCTTTTCTTGAAGTAACTTGTCAAGATCACCAATAAATAGGTGTCAGAGCGGGACCAAGTCTACATCTAAGTCTAAAATTTGATCTCTTATTCCAAGCAATCTCTTATTTCATAGCTTACTCTTGAGTTAAGATATGAAGAGGCTGGGATAATTGCTATGAAGTTTCAGCTAGCAGCTGGCATTAAATGAATCATTTTTGATCCTCACCAGGTTAAAGCTTTCTGACATGAAAACCATCCAAAGTTCTGGTTAGAATTTTGACTTTTTTTGGGGGGGGAGAGGTTTTTGCTATAGGGTATGTGTGCTTGCCAGAAAGACAGAGAAAGAGTAAGACAGAGAGACAGAAAGCGAGAAATCACCCCCAGGGGAGATGGCCATGCCTCAATCCCTTCTCCTCCATTCTCCTTTCAGGATCTTGAGCATACTCACACACGAGCCCGGCATGAGTTTAAGCCATCAGGTCTGGGACTCAAACCACGGTAGACTACATGGGAATCCAGCAACATAGCCATTATGCCACCTGCTGGTCCCAGAATTTTGACTGTTTTTATCTGAACCTACAGCCCTCCTTTCCCTCTTCTCTAAATTTACTTTACTCCTCCTGTCCAAAGCTGACATTTCCTAGAGCCATCTTGAGTCAACATTACTATATAACTCAATAGTTTTCAGAAACTCAATGAAGCTAAGAAGGGCTTCCCCAGAAAGAGTCAAACAGGATAGTATAAGATGAGGAGTGAAGTTTTTGTCCAGACTGATGCTAGGTTGATGGAAGAGCCTTAGGAAGAATTAGATGCAATGTTTAACTTACATGCTGTTCACTTTAAATCCCAAAGCAGATACAATAGGCACACAAATATGAAAGAAAATTACACAAAATCTCAGTGTGTCATGGGCTGCCCATGTTGTCAAATGATAGATACTCTTTCAAAATAGTCATCATGGAAATTTCTGTGCTTTTTTCAACAACTGCTAAAACCATTTTGGATTTCTTTTGTTTTTTTTTCTAGTTGTTCTTATAGTCAATTTCAATTACTCTTTTTCCACCCTGCTTTTTCATTTTCCTCTCCCATGCACATAAGGTTCTTTATAGTCAGTCCCTGACTTCGACCAGAAATGAATGATCTGACACAGTTATCTGTTCATCACATATGGCTCTGAACATCTTTCAGCTATTTAAAAGACAAATACTTGTTTATTTATTTATTTTTAGAGATTTTTGGTATGGGGCATGCACACTCACCAGAGAGACAGACAGACAGAAAGTGAGAAGTCACCCCCCACATGGGGATAGTCATGCCACAATCCCTTCTCCTCCATTCTCTTCTCCAAATCTTGAATGTACCCAGTTTGAATTTCAATCTGCCAGGTCCAGGACTCAAACCACAGTTGACTATGTATGGGTCCAGATCCTTAACCGCTATGCACCACCTACTGGCCCCTCAAAAACAAATTCTTTGTCCTCATTTCTAAACCACACCCAGTAAATGAAGACACACAGCCATGGAAGATATATGCATTTTAAATGTTCTGCAGATCACTAGGGACATTGCAAAGGAGGGCCAGCAGGTGTCATGGTGGTTAAAGTGCTGAACTCCTACATGGTTGACCATAGTTTGAATCCCAGACCTGGTGGCTTGAAAATTATGCCAGGAACCTGTACGTTGAACATGCCCAAAATCTCAAAAGGAGATTGAGGAGAAGGGACTGTGGTGAGGCCATCCCCCTGGGGGTCATTTCTCATTTTCCCTCCCCTTGTCTCTGTCTGTGTCTCTCAGCAGAGTATACATGCCCTATGGGGGGGGGAGACATCTCAAAGGAAAATATTTAAATACACTTAGACATTTTAAATATCAGCAGCACTCAAAGAAGTGAATAATTTCCAATAGTGCATGGCCTTTGCATGGCTGACCAAGGTTTGAGACCCAGACCTGGTGACTTGAAACTCACAACGGTTTTGTGTGTGTGTGTGTGTGTGTGTGCTGGCCCAAAAATCCCAAGAGGAGAATGGAGGAGAAGGGATTGCTATATGGCCATCTCTCCTAGGGGGTGATTTCTTACTTTCTCTCTCTCTGGCAAGTACATGCACTGTATAGCAAAAAATCTTAAAAGAGAGAGAGAGGTATTTTTGGTCTTTTAGTATGTTTGGGGAAAAATAAGTCAAATTAAAGTATAGTTAAATTCACTCTATATACATAAATACGCATGTGTTTGGGTGTGTAAAGTCTTAAAATCTTGTCTTTAGTTTTTAAAGGAAAGCTAAAATTAAAAGATAGCAGCAGAAGAAAAATCAGCATGTAAAATGCCATAGGAGGAAACACCTGCTGGGAAACCATAAATGTAAAAGAGATTTGACAAGATCCCTTTATAATTTTACCCAGAAAAGCATTAATATTTAGGAACAAAAATGTTGTGAAAAGGCAGTAGCATTTCAATAATTTTAACGCATGTATTGGCTCAGCTCCATAATTACCATGCCAAGAATCTAAACACCTTTGAGAACCTTTTGTTTTTCTAATAATTAATTTCAAAATATATTTTATTCTATTACTTGAGTTATTTTTTATTTTAACTAGTGAAATTTTAGGAATAAGCTTTAACTTTATCTTTAAATTTTATGTCTTATGAGTATAATCTTAAAAACCGCATTTACATTTTATGTGTTTTATTAGTTACATATCACTGAAAATCTGGGAATCATAAATGCACTCATCTTTTACTGCTAGAGCATGCACGCACAGAGACTCTTTAATGATTCAAAGAGTTTTTTTATAATCATGAAGTCATGCTGATGAACTCGGTAGGAAAATACCAATACTACTAAACAAAACTTAAATAATTCACTGTAGAAACCAGGTATGATAGAGCAAGAAAAATAAATTATAACTGTTCAAAATATTTTGCTGCTTTTTTGTGTGTGTCAATGCATATTTCTTAAATCATCATGACAGTTTTCCCTTTCTTTTGTTGGAGTACATGGCAGCTATTCATATACTGGAGCAGGTGCAAAAGATAAATGCTTTCCTATTAAAAAGCCAAGGGTGCCAGCATTCCACGTGCAATGATGGGCAGACTTCCATCAGTTTTGCATAAGTTATCTCCTGGGAAAGCTATCATCAGAACTTATTACTACCCTATTAACTTAGTCTCATCTCAAATTGTTATTCTTCAACATCCATCAGCTAAGTTGTACTTTACTCTTTTAGATTCACTGAGAGGTGATGAAAGAAAAAAGTCAAGCAGAACACAGAAATCAATGTTATTAATAACTTCACTTAACACCAAAAATCCAAAATCTATTGTTTTGGAAGTGGTATTGTGCATCTTGGAATTACGATGTATTCATAATTATTGAATTTAACTATATTTAACTGTAAAATACAAAAAAAATTAAAAACAACTTTCATAAATATAGAATAATTGAGGGCCAGCAGATGGCATGGTGCTGGACTCCCACATGGCTGACCATGGTTTAAGTCCCAGACCTACAGCCAAAAATTGCAACAAATAAAGAGATAAGTAAATAAAATGTATTTTTTTAAAGAAAAAACTAATTTAAAAACTATAGAGTAATGATAAATTTATTTAACTTTATTCATTATTATCATTTTTCAATTTGACCAGAGAAAGACAGAGCAAGAAAGTGAGAAAGCAAGCTGCCAGGTCCAGGACTTGAACCATGGTCGGCCATGTGGGAGTCCAGTGCCTTAACCTCCACGCCACCTGCTGGCCCCCATAGAATAATAGTAGATTATAAATGACTTAGTTAGGGACAGTCATGAAGAATTTCACTGAATAAATTCTACTGTAATTACAATAAAATAAACAAAAATTTTACTGTAGCCTTACTATTTTCCATTTCTTTTGGTGTTTACTTATATAAACTCTTTTTCTGGTGATTATAAATCAAAAGCCATACTCAGGTTGAATAATTAAAGAATGATTTTTTTCCAACTTATTGAAAGTGGCATGACATTCTACAGATGATAACAAAACCTAACTGAATTGCTTTGAGCTAAGAAACAAATTGGAATTTGTAATGGTGAAAGGAGAAAATAATGAAATTCCCCAAAGACATCAAATAATGAGATTTTGAAAGGTATGTGAAAAGGGCCATATGTAGAGAACTAACAAAAAATGGATATGCATTTAACATTTAAAAAGTTAGTATGTTTTTTATTTATTTATTTTTGGAGAGGTTTTTATTTTGTTTTGTTTTGTTTTGTTTTGTTTCCTATAGGGCGGGTGTGCTTGCCAGACAGACAGAGAGAGCAGAGAGACAGAAAGCGAGAAATCACCCCCCAGGGAGGATGGCCACGCCACAATCCCTTCTCCTCAATTCTCCTCTTGGGATCTTGGGATCTTGGGCACACATGCACACGTGCCTGGCGTGAGTTTTAAGCCACCTGGTCCAGGACAGAAACCGCGATCGACTACATGGGAGTCCAGCGACATAGCCATTACGCTAACTGCTGGTTCCAAAGTTAGCATGTTTTTGAGATATGAATTCCTCTACATAAAAAATAACGTGGTTAAATCTAGCAATGGTAATTTTATAATCAAAACAAGGAAGCCCTCTAGTTACTCTTCCTCATTGTTCTACATATAAGCTCCCCACCTTTACCTAGAATTATCTGAAGCTCTAGTCTGTGGTGGGTTTAATAAAACTTGAATTTCCTGGGCTCCACCTGTCTGTTGCTTGTATCTTAGAGTCAGAACTCTATTTCCGACTGAAGGGTGAGGCTCATTAAACTTACACAGCACATATAAACCCTAAGAAGCTACTGGGGGGAAAAAATGTCATCCCAAAAAACCTAAAGGCAAATTGAGAGTACTATAAAATATCCTCCTTTCCCAGTGAGCTTCAACATCCACTCTTCTGTGAGCACAAACTCCAGGGAAGAACTAAAGTAGATAGAAATAACAGGACAGAGAGGCAACCTCAGTTGACTAGATGGTTTATTACTTCATGAGGGAAAAGGCAGTGGAAATTCTGGGATTTTAGTAGAACAAAAGAAATTATGTATTTCCTCACTAATATTTCAATTCTTAGCCTAAGTCAAAAATGTCTGCTTAGGATAGAAACAAATCTTTGATTCAATACATGATGTGTCTTGCTGAAGTTACCATCATTTTTGACTCAGATGAATTGTTTCGCTTAGTAATGCCAGCCTTAATGTCTTATGAGGAAATATTTAAATGTATGCAGAAAAAAGCTTATTTCATCCCCATAATGACAATATTTTTTCACTATTTTTGATATTACCTACCCTGCACTCCCAAGTTGATCTGAATCCATACATAATAGTTTTATATGACAGCACTGCAAAGTAGTAATAATATCAAATATATAATACTAATTTCTTTTTCTAAATTTCCCCTAAGAGGTGTAAGTTAATGTTGGCAAAACAGAGAAGATTCTTCTTGGCTCTTGCGAACTAGGTATTTCAGGGCACACGAGAAATGAAGATTTTCTATTGATAATTCAGCCTCCAGCAAACAAGCTAGCGTGGCAGGAGAGGCCAGGCCTTCAGAAGAATATTCCTCATGGCTCCTGCGAACTACATATCTCAGGGCACAGAGAAATAAAGATTTTCTACTGATAATTCAGCCTCTAGCAAACAAGTTAGCGTGGTATGCAGCCCCCCACACACACTCTGGCCTTCTATCTCTGTTTCTGTGTCTCTGTCTCTCCCTGCTTCTTTCTTCTCATTTTTTGGTCATTTTTCCTTTTTACATTTTTTTTTAAAGGTAAAGTTTTTCTCTTGCTCTCATCTCTACCTTTTATCTTGTTAATAATCCTCTCTGGTCCTCCCACCCAGGCAGGAGAGGCCAGGCCTTCAGAAGAAGATTCCTCATGGCTCCTGTGAACTAGGTAGTTTGCATAGCGCATTTGTGCGCTGCGCGGTTTTCTATTTTGTGATTTTTTTTAAGAGAAAAACAGTAATTACATTTTTTTTCCGTTTTTCTTTTGTCTTTTTTTTTTCTCTTTCTGTTGTTGTTTCTCTCTCTCTTTTTCCTTTTCCTTTTTCTTGTCTCTCCACTCTCCAATATCCATTTAATGTCTTTTTAGAAGGATCTAAGGGCAGTGTAGCTAAACATCCAAATACTATTAGGGTTAAAATATTCCTCAATATCTTGAATCTGCTGCACCAGTGATCACAACAGAATGACAAAGAGAATCTAGATCACTTCTGTCTGCTTGCTCTTGAACATTCAGACTGAACTTCAAGAATTTGAAAGAAACACACCATCCATCAGATGACAAGAAATCACCGCCAGATCACAAGAAATATGGAAAAGCAAGAAAATATCTCTCCTCCAAGGGAAAAGAGTAACTCTTCTTCATCCACAAGCAGTTTGGTGAAAATCATGGAAATGTCTGATAAGGAATTTAGAGAATTCATAATGTCGAAGCTAATAGAGATGGAAGAGAAGAGAGATAATGAACTGCTAAAGAGAAAGGAGAAAGAAGTTGACAAGTTCCAGGAGATGAGGAAATCCTTGCAAGATCTAAAAGAGGAATTACACACTTTACAAAAGACTCAAATGGAACTGTTGGAGATGAAGTCTCTAATACAGGAAGTCAAAATCTCCCTTGAATGTATTAAAATCAGACTAGATCATACAGAAAATAGAATCTCAGACGTAGAAGAGAAAATGGCTGGCCTAGAAAAACCCACCATGAAGACTGAGAAAATGGCACAAAAATTTGAGAATAATATGCGAGAAGTACTAGATACCATCAAACGTCCAAACATCCGGATAATTGGCATTCCGGAAGGTGAAGAGACCCATAAGGGCATTGATAATCTATTCCATGAAATCCTACAAGAAAACTTCCCAAACCTAGAGAGGCATTCGAAGATCCAGTCCCAAGAAATACAAAGGACCCCAAATAGAATCAACCCAAGAAGATCTTCTCCAAGACACATTATAGCCAGGTTGACCAAAACCACAGACAAAGACAAGATACTAAGATTGGCAAGAGAAAAACATCAAGTTACCTACAAAGGACATCCCATCAGGCTAACAGCAGATCTCTCATCAGAAACAATGCGAGCGAGGAAAGAAAGAGAAAATATAGTCAAAGTGTTAAGAGAGAAGCAATTTCAGCCAAGAATACTGTACCCGGCAAGATTATCTTTCATGTGGGAAGAAAAGACAAGAACATTCTCAGATAAACAAAACCTGAAAGAATTTACCAGCACCAGACCAGATCTCCAAGAAGTTCTCAAGGGTGTGCTATGTCAGGAAAATTAAATACAGACACACGGAAATAAGAGTTCAAAAACTAAGAAAGTGGCCAACTTAATTGTAGGGACAAGTCTGGAGTTGAATATTATATCCCAGAATTTAATCAGAAAAATTGAACCGGAACAGAAGATAAAAGTACATGAGACTGATAGGTTCATGCACCTACCATTTGAACAGAATCCTAACCTGTTTCCTGGCTTTAAGCAAAGTTCCTTGGTGTTTCTTTGATTTAAGTTAAAACTGGTTTTCTTAATAGTAATGAGTCAACTCACCATTGAAAGTAGTTAGATTATGTAAGAAATTTTGTGATTAATACAATGTGGACGGGAAAGGAATGGGAGACAATTGTAGACACCAGAGATAGTGTGAGAAGAGGTTGGGAAAGGACAGAGGATCAGAAAGAGGGGTAAAAATAATTCTAGGAACTAAAAAATGGAAAATTTTTCATAATAATATGCATGAGTAAGTCACTATGCAGTATATTCTGTATGGGAAATCACAATTTGTACGCTATGATGATGCTTAGGGAAAGAATGTAAATTAAGTTACAAAAAAAAAGTTTCAGAAAAAAAATATCTATTCAATGACTGCAGTAAGAAATATAGCCCCAGCTAGGTGCTACTTTATAGGATGCCTAAAGTTAGACTTGTGTTCATGGAAATGTATATATCACCTGTGTTTGCTATGAAAATATTTAGATTAATTAAGGTCTTTAGTAATTCAATAAAATGTGGGGGGAAAACAGTATAGAAAGCAAACATAGATACCAGAGACAGTGTGGGAGGAGAGTGGGAGATGGCAGAGGGTAAGAGACAGGGAATCAAGGATGGGGGAAAAAAATCAAAACATACAGAAAACAAGAAATGGAAAATTATTTGCTGACAATAACATGTTTGTTGATGTGCTTGATTGAGACAATATACAGTGTACTCTGGATGGAAAATATCATTTTGTATGCTGTAATAATGTACAGTGAATGAATGCAAATAAAAATAAATTAATTAATTTTTAAATATGTTGGAAAAACAATTATTAATAAATGTATCAGAGCATTACTATTTCCCTTTATTAAAATTTGTTATAGGGCACGTGCACTCACCAAAGAGGGAGAGAGAGAGAGAGAAACAACCGGTGTGTTTTTCAAGCTGCTTGGGTCTAGGACATCAGCCTCGTGGGATCCAGCTACCATAACCACTTTGCCATCTAGCTGGCCAGACTGAATTTTAATGAAGAAACTATTTGGTACTCAAAAAAGTTTGGCATAATTTTATTGTATTAAAAATCCTTTTGTGTAGGGACCAGCAGTTAGCGTAATGGCTATGTCGCTGGACTCCCATGTAGTCGACCGCGGTTTGCATCCCGGACTCGGTGGTTTAAAACTCACGCTGAGCGTGTGTGTGGTGTGTGCCCAAGATCCCGAGAGGAGAATGGAGGAGAAGGGATTGCGGTGTGGCTATCCCCCGTGGGGGGTGATTTCTTGCTTTCTGTCTCTCTGTCTCTGTCTCTCTGGCAAGTGCACGCGCCCTATAGCAAAAAACTCTCCAAAAAAAAAAAAAGAAAAGAAAGAACAGATACCATCATAGATGTGGCCTTCAGTCCTCAAACCATATATAAATTTATATGTCAAGCGATTGGACATTTTGTTTTTATACCACTTAGGTTCAAAGGGAAGAATATGAAGATTGTGAGACTAATTAAGATTACTCAAAAATTAAAAAAAAAAATAGCTAATCAAAAAATCTTGTTTAAATAGCTTTTTCAGCCCTTATGATCTCAAATTACTGTAGAAGCCATAATGTAAAAGTAATGAAATTCTCTACCAACATGTTCAATAGAATTCAAAATTTTAACTTAGAAAAACTTTGAAACTCAATCATTCCCAGAGGCTGGAGGGATGACTAAAATCCTGAAGAAAGCCTGAAAGAAAAAGGACACAGTCATTATTGTAAATATAATACAACGTGAACTCTCAAGTTTCACTTTCAGACTAGAAAGCTTAAGTTCAAGGCCATTACACCAATTTTTATAGAAACAAAATGTTTTTCAGCTCAAGGTTGATTCCTTGAAAACCTGTAATGGGTAATAATGATTCTCAATCCAAATTAGTCACGCGCACGAGAGTAAATTAGAAACGAAAAGCTTCTTCAGTTACCCAAGCTAGCAAAAATGATTTATTTCCTCATGCCGACATGAAAGGGAATGCGTTGAAAGGTCATGAAGGATGGCATGTGCCCACCTACACTCAGGGTAGAGGGCTCGCTCAGCACAAATATTCCCAGAAAGAGTTTAACTTGGCAGAAAAGAAAACATCTATTCCAAAAGGTCGTCATGTCAGTCCAACTTCTCTTGTCTGCTATGAGAAACATTCTGTCAATCACTGCAGGGCAGCAAATGTGCGGCAGTATGAGACCTTCCAAAGGAGAATCGTTTCTCATAGTTCCAATGAGAGCTTTCAATTTATCAGACTTTCTTCAAATCCCTGGCTTTTGACAAAAAGTGGAAGAATATGGAAGATTTACTGCTGAGTGAAGCAAGCCAGGTTATGAAGGAGAGACACTGTATGTCCCCACTTAATATATACCGAGTGTCTGCACTCTATAACTGAAACTGATTGACCTAAGGTTGTACAAACACAAGAGATGGGGGTTAGTGCCAGAAGTGGAGTGTGTGGAGAAGAGGGAGGACATTTGAAAGAGGGACACGGAGAGAGAGCATTGACGGGATGGGGAGATGTGGTGTTATGGGTGGAAGATACTCTGATCAACTGGACTGGGGAGAAATGTGTACACACATACTGAAATGTTCACTTTGTAAGCTGATTGAATTTATATAAAAAATTAAAATAAAAAAAGTGAAAAAAAAAGAAAAAAAATTTATCAGACTTTCTTGACTTCTTGGCATGATTCTCAGTCATAACTCCATGTCTCTGCTCTTTCTTCTCACGTGTCTCCTTACAAGCATTTCTCTACATTTTATATAGTCTTAAGTCCAAGTGAAAAGTCATACTCTCCGTCAGGTCTAGTGCAATCCAGCTCCTTATATCCCTCTGTAACCTGATCCCTGCATGTACCTCCAGCCACAGTGAACTGCTGGTTTCTCTTAATACCTCAAGTTCTGACTCACCTTGGAGACTTCACTTGGTATATTCCTTCCCCTACTCCTATTCTCCTGTATGACCCTTTATTATATTTTGTTTTTTGTTTAAACCCTACTTCCTCAAGGAAAACTTTCTTACTTATTTCCAGTAGGTACTTCCCTTTTTTCTCCCAGTTTGAGTCCTTTCTTTGCTTCCCATCTGTGTTTCAATTTTTAATTATTTCCCTTTCCTCATTTGCTTAGAATCCACATTGGAATATAAGCTCCTTAAAAGCATAGTTTTTTTGCCAGTCTGTTCAAGTTGTATCACCAATGCCTGGCACAAAGTAAAAACCCAATAAATGCTTATTCAGTCAACTCCTCCCTACCCTAATCTATCCCTTTCTAACTCCCTTTATTCTTGCCATATTCAGGGCAAAATGAACTTAACACTTATTTAGTTTATCATTACTATTTAAGTCAACATTTCTACCTCCTATATGCCTGCAACTACAAGGTATTGCTGTTGTAGCTATTATTTACTGTTACCATGTGACAGGCACTGTTACCAGTGCTTCGCATTGTCTCCTTGTATCGACCATAGCCATGTGAACTATTTTTAATCAGCATCTTACAGATGAAGAAAGTGAAACATAGGAAGGTTAAAAATGTGCCCAAGCTATCACAAATATAAGTGATAGAACTGCGATGCTACACTCTATTGATTCAACAAAATTTCTATCTTACGATGAGTACCAGGAGAGAGGGGAAAGTAAAGTGAGCTAGAAATTCAAGAGGAAAGAGAGAATATATCCTTAAGGGGGACAAAAAAAATATTTTGGAGATGGTAGTTTAAAAGAGTTTTAAAAAAAGGGGGGGGGGGAGTTTAGACAAATGAATAACAGGAATTGGTGAAAGAGGGCCTTATCAAAAAGAAATAGTGAGAACAAAAACATAGGGAAAAGATGCTAAGTGTGCACAGGAAATAGGAATGGCAGAGTTTTTATTTATTTTTTCAAAGAGTTATTTTATTTTATTTTATTATTTTAATTTGACAAGAGAGAGACAGAGAAGAAAGTGAGAAAGCAAGTCACCAGGTCCAGGACTTGAATCAAGGTCAGCCATGTAGGAGTCTAGCACCTTAACCACCATGCTATCTGCCAGCCCTGAGTTTTTATATATTGTCCCATCTCTTGAGCCCAAAGTGTGAAGGCTCTTGCCTATATCACTGAGGAATTTATCAGTGGCTAAGAAAAAGAAATAAAAATACAACCAATGTTTGAAAATTACTATGATAATTGCTGCAGACCTATTGTCTACATTATCATGAACATTCTCTTGTTCATTATCTATTTCTGGTGATTTGTCTCTCAGCAACTGGATTTAAATTTTAAAAATTCTTTAATTTTATTTACTCATTCATTTATTTTTATTTCACCAGAGAGAGAAAGAGGGAACGTGAGAAAGTAAGCCACCAGGTTTGGGACTCAAACCATGGTAGACCATGTGGAAGTGGCCAGCACCTTAACCACCACGCCACCTGCTGGCCCCATCATTTTAAATCTTTTGATGGCAGGTACCATGTCTTACATAAGAGAGATAATGGAAACTGGTTCTTGAAAATGTCAGTGGGCAAGGAGAAAAATCAGAGGAGACTAGAGAAAGACCAAACATGATACCAGGTGATGCCAATGGTACAGTGATAAAATACTGCCCTGGTCTTCAAAAGGTTTATATTCTGACTTAGAGATGAAGACTGGTATAAATTCTTTTTTTTTTTTGTCCAAGTGTGGAGTCCAATTTTTGTGCTTCTACTCTGCTATCTTTCCAGAACTCTATCTAAATTTCTTTCCTTTTCTTTTTTAAATTTATGTTTAATCATTATACATCTTTACAATATGATTTTCAGAACATACATGCATTGCATGTCAATCAAGTCAAAGATATTACTGTACAATAAATGTATTAGAGGTAATACAAAGGGTCACAGTTCTCAAATTCTATAAAACAAACATTTAAAAATTTACTCTAGTAGGCCAGCAGGTCACATGGAGGTTGAGACATTGGATCCTTCATGGCCAGTTGTGTGGTTCAAGTCCCGAACCCAACAGCTTGAAAATCATGTTGGGCATATGTGCATGCATGCCTCAAATCCCAAGGAGACTGGAGGAGAAGGGACTGTGGCATGGTCAACCCCCTGGAGAGTATTTCTGACTTTTCTTCTCTCTCTCTCCTGTGAGTGCATGCACCCTATAGCAAAAACTAAAAAAAAAAAATTAAAATTAACTCCAATGGGTACTTAAATTACAATGGTATTTATCTTATTTTTTAAAAGAATTATTTTATTTCACTCTATTTATTTATTTATTTTAATTTGACCAGAGAGGGACAGAGAGAGAGAGAGAGAGAGAGAGAGAGAGAGAGAGAGGAAGCAAGCTGCCAGGTCTGGGACTGGAACTGCAGTCAACCATGTGGGAGTCCAGTGCCCTTAACCACCATGTCACTCACTGGCCCTGCAATGGTATTTTCAAAAGTGATTATGCACAACTTTTTCCAAGACTAAAAACAGTACATTGTTATGATAATGAGTACTTTCGAAAATTACAACACAGTTATTTACATACAATGGAAGAGAGCCTCATCTAAAACTTTACGAACGTTACTGTGCATTCTGCATTCTCCTTGGTGCATAATAAAACTGTTTGCTTTTTATGTTCTCTGCCTGTGACTTTCTATAAGCAGGGTTCAAAGTGGGAACTTTGAGTAACTTTTCTTCCTCTTTCAGGAATAAGCAAGGACCTTACATTTTCTTCACACATTCCCACAATACCACCTATCTTGAGAATATTTATCTAAAATCTTAAAGACACACACACAACTAAAGCTTGTATTAGGAAAGGGTAAAAGGCGTAGGCACGGTCCTCCCTTATCTAACCTACCGAAGGCATGGGATTTTTTTTTTCTTCATTTATTCACTCTAAGAGTTGACAGCTTCATTTTATAAATCTGGGCACTGGAAATGGAAAGCTGTACCTCTCTAAAATCATTTGCTTTTCTCATTTTTTTCCATTTTTTCTTTTGGTTGATATGTACAATAAACTAGTTGCTGATAATCATAGAAATGTAGAGTTTTCTTATTTTTTTTTTCATTGCCAGAGGGCACATGTGGTCACCAGAGAGAGAGGACTCACCTGTGGGGTGTGGTCGTGCCACAATCCTTTTTACTCCATTTCTCCATCCTGTCGGGCTTTGGGCATGCGCCCAGTGTGTGGAGCTGGGACTTGAACTGCGATGGGCTGTGAGGAATCTATCTCCCAAGGCACCATGCTTAACCATGGTACTATAGGAGACAATTCTAGACATGCAGAGTTTTGTATTTTATAAGAATTTTAAATTTATTAGTTAAATTTTACTATAGAGCACATGCACTCACCAGAGAGACACACACAGAGAGACAGAGACAGAGAGATAAATTGAAAAAGCAATCAGCCAGGTCTGGGACTCAAACTGAGGTTGGCCAGGTGGGAGACCAGCACCTTAACCACCACAGCAGCTGCTGATCACCAAAATGTCGAGTTCTAACAGTACCTTAGAAATTATCGAGTTGAGGGAAAAATCAAGGTAGGTGCAGTATTCCCCAGGCCTCTACACAGTACAGGTAATGCTCACAGCTTGCAGTGTTCTTTCTACTAACCTGGGCATTGCTCAAGTTCCTTCTCAATGTGATTCAACATTATCTTGTAAGATGAAACATTTATTGTGTATGAGTCTTTCAGTATATAAAATGTATCCTGCAATTCAGGGCACTTTGGAAAGCTACAATGTTATTTTCAGCTAAGATAGGACCTATTATTTAGCAAAGCACTTCTTAGTACCTTGAGATATCATAACAATTTAAGAGCACTACGGCAGTTTACAAATACATTGTGTGTATGAACAGCCTTTGCTTGAGCCCTGCCTTCGGTGCCACTATTCACCCTCACCTACACTTCAGCACCATGTGTCCAGGCTCACTATTTACTATTTTTTTTAAGAGTTTTTTGTTTGTTTGTTTCTTTTTAAATTTAGGGTGTGTGTGCTTACCGGAGAGAGAAAGAGACAGATGACAGATAGACACGGTGAGAAGGAAAATGAGAACTCACCCCCCAGGGGGGCATGGTCACGCTGCAATCCCTTCTCCATTCTCCTCCCAGGATCTTGGGTACGCACAACATGTACCCTGCATTATTTTAAAGCCACCAGGTCCAGGACTCAAACTGCAGTCAGCCATGTGGGAATCCAGCGTCTTAACCACCACTCCACCTGCCAGCCTCACTTATCCTTTGAGTTCCTATGCCGGCTTCTTGGGGGACACCACCATATCCTAGATTAGGGCCATTCTGAAGGATCCAGTCTCTGCTTTCTACTCTTCTCTCTACCCACCCCATGATCACCCACACCCGCGACTCATCTTTGTTGATTTTATTTTATTCTAATTGCCAGAGTACACACACACACTCCCAGAGAGACAGACAAAGAGAGAGGGACAAAGTCCCTCCCCAGGGGGCATGGTCACACCACGATCCCTTCTCCATTTCTCTAGCCTGTTGAGATTTGGGACATACACAGGCAGGGTGCTTTTCAAGCTGCCGAGTCTGGGATTCGAACCTCAGTGGCATTCAACTCCCTTTAACCAGTAGGTGGTGCGGCCCATCCTACACACATGTCTTGTTATTGCTACAAATTCAACGTCAAAACTTCATCCTTCTTAAGAAAATTTCCTTGCCTTCCATCCTGTTTTCTTTCTTTGTGTTAACAGTATCGTTACCTCTGAGTCACCCAAGCTGGAAACCTTAGGGCCTCCTCCACCAACTCCTTTTATTTTATTTTATTTTTTTCTGAGAGATTTTTGCTGCAGATTGCGTGCACTTACCAGAGAAACAGAGAGAGACAGAAAGTAAGAAATCATCCCCAGGGGAGATGGCTATGCAGCAATCCCTTCTCCTCCGTTCTCCTTTCAGGATTTTGGACATGCACATACACATGCCCAGCATGAGTTTTAAGCCGCCGGGTTCGGGACGCGAACCACGGTCAACTACATGGAAGTCCAGTGACGTAATCATTATGCCAACTGCTGGTTCCGGGAACTCCTTTTTTGCTTCTGGCTTCTAAATGATCACTAGGGCTTGCCAGTTCGAACTTTGACTGTCATTGAAGTTTATCACCCTCCCAATTTGAAGTGCCATTGCCCTTGTTTGGGCTTTCGTCTTTACTCACTTTAACATCCGGCACTCTCCTCCTGACCTGTCTTCCTGCCTGAACTTCCCCTAGGCACTGTCCACCTGCCCCACTTTCCTGAGCCCTGAGCAACACCATCAAGGTAGAGCTTAAAATGTGATTGAATTATCCAGATGTGGTGTACTTGGGTCATGCTGGGACCGATCCTTGCCCCCATCCATGGAGGGATTGTCTTCCACGAGGCTGTGCCTGGTGCTTGGACGGCTGGGGACCCTCTAGAATTTAACTCAACCTCTGGGCACCTATGGACCTCTGCCATGGCACTTACTATAGTATATCTCGTACCATCTAAACTTACACTCATCGTAAGGGCTCATCTTCCTTGAAAGATTGTGTTTTACGGCTCCTTATGATTTCCTCTTTATGCTCTCAGTTCCTATAAAGTCACAGTGACTTGGCAGGTAATAACAGAACCCTTGATTGAGCACCTACTGTATGTATCAGGTACTATAGAAATTACTTTACTTATAGTACTTAAATTAATTCTCGCACAACTTCTGGAGTATTTTTTTCCTTTTTATACTGGAAGACTTAGGTAGTTTAAATAATTTCTTAGTGTAAAACTTTTTTTTAGAGCGGTTTTTGCTATAGGATGCATGAGCTCACCAGAAAGACAGAGACAGAAAACGAGAAATCACCCCCCAGGAGGGAAGGCCATGTCGCAATTCCTTCTCCTCCATTCTCCTCCCAGGACCTTGGGCACACACGAACACACGCCCGGAGTGAGTTTAAGCCAACGGGTTCGGGACTCGAACCACGGTCGACTATATGGGAGTTCAATGACATAGCCATTATGCCAACTGCTGGTCCCCTTAGTGAAAAACCTTAAAACTAGTGAGGCACAGATAAGAATCTGAGATCTTTCTGGCTCAATGATTGAGCTCTTCCTGATTCTTGACAGTATCTCGTCTGCCTCCTTCTCCTGCCCAAGAGGTACTGTTCATTGACTATATGCTATATACCAAGCACTTTTCCTGTTTTTCCAAAGCTTCCTTGCAAAGTGGTTATTTATTATATATTTTTTAAAGACAGGTTTTGCTATAAGACATGTGCACTCGCTGGAGACACAGAGAGACAGAGAGACAGAAAGTGAGAAATCACCCCGCACCCCCCCAAGGGGGATGACCATGCCACAATCCCTTCTCCTTCATTCTCCTCTCAAGGTTTTGGGCTTGCATGCACTCGCACCTGGATCCGGGACTCGAACTGTAGTCAATTATGTGAGAGTCCCGCGACGTAACCATTATGCCATCTACTGGTCTCACGAAGTGGTTATTATTATTTCTATGTTGCAGATGAGTCTTAGATG
Organism: Tupaia tana; assembly: GCA_026018925.1. Classification (NCBI taxonomy): domain Eukaryota; kingdom Metazoa; phylum Chordata; class Mammalia; order Scandentia; family Tupaiidae; genus Tupaia; species Tupaia tana. The sequence goes on along the minus strand of JAKSZU010000003.1, from coordinate 64,832,497 downwards.
TGTTAGCTATTTCCCTTAAAGCTTACAGATCATGAATTCCACATACAACTTTCTTTAAAAAGTTTACCCATTTCTTCCATGGGTGGAAGAGTGAAACACACGCACGCAGAGAGAAAGACAAAGGAGGAGAGCACCCCCCGCAGGGTCTTGACACTGAAATAAACCCCCAGCTTTAGCCAGCCCTGAATTACAGGCAAGTGTGTGCCTGGCATATTCAGTGAGGTCTCCAGACTTGAACCAGAAACCTTTGTATGTGGAACTACCTTGCAGAGCATCACATCTGACCACTGAGCCACTGTCTGAGCCCTCTAGATGCAACTTTTAAACCTGAACCCCCTGGCCCACTGCCATCTCCATCCTCCACTGGGGGAGGGGGAAAAAAAAAAGCTCTTGTAACATTTTATGAGGAATCCCTTGAGTATAATGTCATTGTGACACTATTATTATTATTATTATTATCTACAGGATTCCATTTATGTGGTTCTGTTTTATTTTGAAACACCACCTCCCCCTTTTTTTTGGAGAGGTTTTGGCTACAGGTTGCATGCACTCACCAGAAAGTCAGAGAAACAGAAAGTGAGAAATCAACCCCCAGGGAAGATGGGCATGCCGCAATCCCTTCTCCTCCACTCTCCTCTTGGGATCTTGGGCACACACACACATGCTTGGCATGAGTTTAAGCCACCAGGTCCAGGACTCGAACCATGATCGACTACATGGGAGTCCAGCAACATAGCCATTATGCCGACTGCTGGTCCCTAGACCCCTGTTGACAGACATCATTATGGCATACACTTATAGAAAAAAAATGTTATCCCTGCATTATATTTTGATCAATTTTTATCAGGATCTATTAACTACATAATTATTATAATCAATTTGGCAACCAAAAAACGCTGGTTCTCCAAAGAATTTGATGGAGTTTTATATAAAAATGATCTTTAGATTACAAAGGATAAAATTATTTTATAAACAACAGGTCAAGAATATACTCAGGGACCCATATTAAGTACTAATCACTATTAATTTTATCAGATCATTAAGTTTTGCTAGTAACTTCGATTGCATCCAAATTATTTGGAAGATCAGAATAAAGTAATACATTCTGGAGAAATAAGTAGGCACTGATATGAATACCAAAATGAATCTTGAAATAAATGTCAGGCACAGAGAGCCGAGGGAAAAGAGAAAGATGCAGGATCAGAATTAACCATAAATTTTGAAAATAATATAATCTTGAAAAGGGAAAAATGGGGGCCGAGCTACAGGAAATTAGTTGGACTTATTTGTGAGAAAATAGTGCTCAATACCAAAATGTTATATATGTAGCAACTGCTTTGGTAATTAAAAGATACTTAAAATGTAATTATTTAAAGTTATACGACTTGAATGGCATTATTCAATTTTGCAATGTGCTCTATTTGACTGGAAAAATCCTATTGATTTTGAGGGGGGGAAATGTGCAAGTGAAAACAGAAGTAAAAAATTAATGGAATCAGAATCTTTCCAATGAAGTCATTTCAAAATAATGTAACTCATTATGAAAGTACAGTTTCTAAAGCTCTCAGAGGACTCTGAGTAAAACTAGAGACACTTACAATGCATTACAAGTGTTGAATTACCATTTAGAAGGAGAGTGAAATGTAAAAAAAGCTTTGCTTGCTTCCTTTCTTTCTTTTTTTTTTTTTTTTTTTTTTCTGTAGAGAGTGTATGCTCACCAGTCTCTAGGTAGAAACAGACACAGGAAAAGTGAGAAATCACCACCACCACTACTCTCCCCCCCCCCAACCCCTGTATGGGGGGGATGACCATATCTCAATCCTGTCTCCTTCATTCTCCTCTCAGGATTTTGGGCATGCACACTCTCTCTCTCTCTCTCTCTCTCTCTCACACACACACACACACACACACACACACACACACACGGCGTGGTTTTCAAGCTGCCAGGTCTGACGCTGGAACCACAAAGTTGGCGATATGGCATCTAGCTGACTTACGCTTCGTGCCACCAGCTGGCCTGTAAGGGCATTTTCTTAGAGCCACCCAGAAGCTGGCATTCAGGCAAAGATCATCTAATCTGCAGTCAGGTTCACAAAGCTACTGTCATTCTGCCTGGCTCGCTCACTCTCGTATCTGACACTGTCCTTTACCAGAAGGGAACAGTAACTTGAGTCTTTCTCCAGATTTTCAGCCACAGTTTGTTCATTAGTCTCTGGCAAGCTCAACATACAATCTAGCAACATGTTTATTAAAACACAGACAAGAGGTATAAAGGCTTCTTTTTAACTCTATCTTTTTAAATGATCTACGTTGTAAGATTAGATAAAATTTCAGAGTAAATTACTATTGGTCGAACATGAGGGGTAGGGATCATCTTGTCTCACCCATAGTCCAACAAAGGCTTTCCCTAATAAACCCTTGCTTGTGGATTTGTCTGGTCAGGAAGTTAGTGTGGAAAATACTGCCTTCTTCCAAAAAGCCATTGAAGTTCCTTTTCAAAAGAGGTTAAAATTTGTCCTGTAAATTTCAAAAGTCTGGAAAAGTTCCAATGTGTTCATATCGGGTTGATACGTAATAAAGCATAAGAAGGTAAAAGATTTGTTGGAAACCACAAGGATTTGTCTGGAGCCACACAAATCTAGTGTAAAGACTCTTTCCCATGCCACATTTGTATTTCAGAAGTCTAATCTATTTCTTTTTTTTTTTTTTTTTTTCCAGGTTTTTGCCATAGGGTATGTGGGCTTGCCAGAGAGGGAAAATGAGAAATCACCCTCCAGAGGCAATAGCCATGCTGCAATTCTTTTTCCTCTGTTCTCATCTCAGGAAAAGCCCAGAACCTGATAGCTTTACTGCTGAATTCTATCAAATATTTATATTAGAATAATTAATAGCAATCCTCATATTCTTCCAAAAAATTGAAGAAAACAGAATACTTCCAAATTCATTTTAGGAGGCCATCATTACTCTGATACCAAGGTTATCAAGGTCTTTACAAGCAAATAAAATTACAGGCCAATATCCCTGATAAACATGGAAAAAAATTCTCAACAAAATTCCAATAAACCAAATTCAACAGTGCATTAAAAGGATTATCCACTAAGACTAAGATTTATCCCTGAGATTCAAGGATGGCTCAACATACACAAATCAATAAATGTGATATCCCACATAAACGGAATGAAGGACAAAAACCATATGATTATTTAAAAGATGCAGAAAAAAAGCATTTCACAAAATTTAACAATCTTTCATGATTAAAAGCTCTAAACCATAAAGAAAAAGGGGAAGAGGCTGAGGAGGAGGAGAAAAAGCTCTAACAAATTAGCTATAGAAGGAATGTGGCAGGCTGGCTGGTGGCATCGTGGTGAAGGCAGCTGAATCTCACATGGCCAACTACACGGTTCAAGTCCTGAACCCAGCAGATTGAAAAACACTCCAAGTGCATGTGTGCCCAAAATAGGGAGAGAAGAATGGAGGAGAAAGGATTGTGCCATGGCCGTCCCCCTTGGGGGATCTTTTCTCAGTCTGCTCCCCATCTCTCTGCAGTGAGTGCATGTACTCTACAACAAATTAAAGAAAAGAAGGAGGAAGAGGAGGAGGTTGAGGAGGGATGTGGCTAAGTACAGCAAAGGCTATATGAGACAAACACACAGCTAGCATCATACTGAACAGTAAAAGGTTGAAAACTTTTCCTCTAAGATCAGGAACAAGACAATGTAGCCCACTCTCACTAGTTCTATTCAACACAGTATTGGAACTACTTGCTAGAATAACTAAGCAAGAGAAAGAAATGGAAGGTAACCAAATCAGAAAGAAACAATTTAAACTACCTCTGCAAATGACATGCTCTTATACATAGAAAACCCTAAAGACTTCACTGAAAGAAAAAAGTTAGAACCAATAAACAAGTTCAGTCAAGTTGCAAGATACAAAATCAACAAGCAAAATTTTATAGCATTACCATATACTAATAATTATCTAAAAAAGAAATCAAGAAATCAAACTCATTTATAATGGTTACAAAAGAAAAAAGAAATAGAAAATTTAAGAGGTGACAGATATTTACACTGAAAATTATAAAACAATGAAACAAATTGAAATAGGCACGAATAAATGAAATGATATCCAGTGTTCGTAGAGTAGAAGAACTAATGCTATTAAAATGTCCATATTCCAAAACAATGTACAGATTCAATGTAATGCCTGTTAAAACTCTATGAAATTTTTCACTAAAAACAACCCTAAAGTTGGGACCAGCAGTTAGCATAATTGCTATGTCACTGGACTCCCACGTAGTCGACTACGGTTCGAGTCCCGGACCCGGTGGCTTAAACTCACGCCGAATGCGTGTGCGTGCGTGCCCAAGATCCCGAGAGGAGAATGGAGGAGAAGGGGTTACGGCATGGCCATCACCCCTGGGGGGTGACTTCTCACTTTCTGTCTCTCTGTCCCTCTCTGTCTGGCAAGCGCATGTGCCCTATAACAAACAAAAACAAACAAACAAAAAAACAAACAAACAAAACAAACAAACAAACAAAAAATACAACCCTAAAGTTCATGTGAAACCATAAAAGATTTTAAATAGCCAGTGGAATTTTAAGCAAAAAAGTGGAATGATGATTACCAGAGCTGGGCAAAAGCAGATAGACGGGTGTATTAGAAAGATGTTGGTCAAAGGATCCAAAATTTTAGTTGGACAGAAAATGTAAGTTCTGGTGGTCTACTGCATGACATGGAGACACAATTAGTAATAATGTGTTTGTGTACTTGAGGATTGCTAAGAGTGCATTTTAAATGTTCTCACTACAAAAAAAAAGTATATGAGATATGAATATGTTAACTAGCTTGATTTAGTCTTTTCTACACATACACACACACACAAGAGGACTTCAAAACATTCATGGAAAAATGAAATTTTTGGTGCAAAAAAAATTGGAAGTCCATACATTTTTTTCAAAAAACTTTTTGAAGTACTGTTGTATGTATGTGTATACATATACATATATATGTATATCAAAACATCATACTATATATCATAAATATATATAATCTTATTTTTCAATTAAAAATAATAATAAGGATCAGCCCATGACCTGTTTGATAAGGCAGCTGGATCCCACATGACCAACTTCATGGTTCAGAGTCCCAGACCAGGTGGATTAGAAAAAAGTCCGGGCCTGCTGTGTGTGACCAAAATCCCAAAAGTGTGGAGAGGTAGAAGAGAAAGAATTGTAGTGAGACCATACTCCATGAGAAGTGCATTCTCACTTCCCCTTTCTTTCTTTCTCCAGCTAGTATATGCACTCTCTGACAAATTAAAATAATAATCATAAAAATAAAATAAGAATAAATAAATCATGTTGGCACAACTGGATAGCCATTTCCAAAAACATAAAATTGGATCTGAATCTGATACCAAATACCGTGATTAATTCCAAATAGATCACAGAGCTAAATGTTAAAAAGTAAAATCATTTGAGGTTAATTTCACTGAATAGATACCCCAAAATGACATTATTAGGATACAGAGTAAAAAAAATTAAGGCTCTTGATATGTATTAACAAAGTGTTTTTAAGAATTCTTACCCTAATTTACATCTCCATATGTAATACATCACAGTGCCATTCTTATTCAAGTATAGTCAAGAAAATGAGTTTTCTGATTTTTAAAATATTTAGTAATTTAACAAAATACAGATTTGCATAGTATAATTTAAGTTTTAGGAGTTCTCATATGCCCTTGCTTTTTCATGGTGTTGGGAAAAGCCCTAAATATGTGTTATCACAATCAAATATTTTTATAAAATTTAGAAAAGTAAGATCTTAAAAATTCTTTTTTAAAAGAAGTCCTCAAATTACATAAGCTTTAGGCCCCACAAAACCTAAATCAATTCCTGAACATTTTATTAATTCAAATGATATAAAATTGCCCCTGTAGCACTCACAAATAGACAAAACCCAGAAATTTCATATAGTTCAACTAAAATTATAACTTTGGTGAATTACACAAATGTTTCTATAACTGGAAAAAAAACCTCTAATAATGGAATTACCTAGTCAAAGTCTACCCCCGAAATGCAAATTTTAATAGATACTGAGACATTGCCTTCTAAAATGTTTGTATAGATGCTCGATCCCACCACCAACAAATAAATGCTCACATTTCCCTCACTATAGTGTGTATTAACCACCACAACTTCTTATTCTTGTTTGCAGAGGGCAAACCTGGTTTATACCTGTTTTTGCAACACATTACTGATTATTCACTTATAAAATGGTTCCAGTTTGAATGATACCTGGTTCACTTAGCGTTACTGAATTTTAAAACTGGTATGTATTCTCTCTTCCCTGGAGATCATTCTAGCCACTAGGGATCCTTGTAGGCTTCTGGAAGGCACCTACATTCTCCTTCCACTTCTTCACAATTAACCTAATTTACTACTTCAGAACACATAACGCGATGGTTCTAAAATTAAACCTGCAGCTTGGAGTCTCCTTGCTGTGCAACTGGGTGTAGGAGATGGCAATAAAAGTCTCTCTGTGTGTTTAACGTAGCTAAAAAGCAAACGTGCAGGGGCCAGCAGATGGCATCATGGTTATGTTGCTTGGACTCCCACATGGCCAACCACAGTTTGGACCTGGTGGCTTCAAACTCACACCAGGCGCATGTGTATGTGTGCCAAAAATCCCAGGAGGAGACTGGGGAAGGGATTACACTATGGCCATCCCCTCCAGGGGGTCATTTCTCACATTTCCTCTCACTGTCTCTGTCTCAGTCTCTTTCTCCAGCAAGCGCATATGCCCTAAGGCAAAAATCTCTTTAAAAAATAAAGCAAATGTGCACATGTACACACACACACCCACATTTTGTATCAAAGCCAAATTTGTAACTATGTCATAATCTAAGAAGCAGTCCCTAGCTGTCTATTATCCCAAATGCCATAGATATTGATGAAAGCATGCTCGCTCTAGGCGAGAAGGTGAGGAACTGGGCAGGATGACCTGAGAGTGCCTTTGTGGCTGAGATTCTGTAATTACAGGAATAACAATTGATACTTAGACAGAATGTACGGTCAGGGACAGTTTTAAACATTAAAAACCTCATTTTATCCTCAGAGTTACCTAATCAATAGCTTCACCACCATCATTAGATAATATTAATAAATGAGGAAACTAAGGCATAGACAGGCCAAGTTAGTCATCCAAAGTAATAGTAAATGGAGCCCAGACCTCAACTAATGCAGCCTGACTCAAGGAATCACTGTATCTCAGAGATCATCGTCTGCTGCCTTCTCTTACATGTTTGTTGGCACTGAAAATCTGTCTACATTTTACAACTTTGATTTCCATTTTCTTTCTTAATTTTTTTTACATTCCTGAAAAATTCCTTAACAAGGGGGAGGGGGGAGGCATGCCAAAAATTCTTGCAATGTAATTTGAGACCTTACCATTGAAGAAATGTCTTCCTTCTCTTTCTAGAAGATCTCTCCTTTTTTTTTCTTTAACTATTCACAATATGCTATGAGAAGAGAAAATCAATTTACTTCTTTGAATTATTTCTTTTAAAAGTCAAGAAGACATTCACTTTTTTATATGTTCAACACAAATCATTCATAAATAAGCAAAAACTTCTATTATAAGATTTTTAATATGATTGCTCTTTCAATATTTAGGGATCAAGCAACTAAAGTATAAATTTGATAAAGAGGAAAAGGTCAAATATTATATGAGGACAAGACTAGTTGTCTCCAGTGACAGGGAATCTGTAGATGCTCAATGAATCCCTAATCCTAGCATGCTACCTCTGTACCCATTTCCTAGGAAAGAAGTGTAGACCAAGAAGATGCTATTACCACCATCCTTGGCAAATAACTTCCTCTGTGGGCAAGGAGCATCATGATCAAATAATACACAGTAATTTTCCTATTCCACAAATGAAAAATCTGTTCATTCTATGTTTTGCATAAACTCTTAAGACTAGCACTTAAGACTGCAAAACAGTTGACAGTAACTTCCCAACTTTTAAGTCCAAAGGCCAATCATGAATATCTCTCCCTCATCAGACCCTCCTCTGTCGATCTCTATGACACCACTGTCTTCCACTTTTCCATCTTCTCAATTCCTTTTGCAAGATCCTGATCCCTTGTTTAAACCCTTAATGTACACATTTCTCTTGGGCTTTCTCCAGGGTAGAAAATAATCTTGACTTGTGAATTCAATTACATTGCATTCCCTACAGTAAGTCTAATTAGTCTCAATCTGTGAATAGATTACTATTTCTACCTCAAATAAATAAACACCCAACCTTGTGCTCTTTTCAAGCATTTCTTCTGGGTCAATGTGCTGTGGAATTTAATATGGAGGTAGAAAAATTGAAATGCAACATCAATCTCTGTAGTCCTCTGGTTTGATTTCATCCTAGGAAGAAGCAGCAATCACCCTGGACTTCAGCTCACCTTCTGAAATTGCTTTTCGAAACACATGCTCCCATCATCACCAAAACAATGTATATATAACGATATCTAGGAATTGGCAATGGAGTGTGTTACATGTTTAACATTTCCTTCTTGAACCTACAAGGTTTACCCTGTTCCTAGTCCAAAGTGTTTGAGAAGAATGCATAGAGGGTCATGCATTTACTTTATTTTACTAAATAATTTAAATCATTTAAAAATAACCAAATTTAAATTTTAAAATAATTTAAATAAATTATTTTAATAAAATAATAAATTTTAATTATTTTACTAAATAATTGTCTTTATATTACTAGGTAAAATAAAGTAAATTAATCTGGGAAAAACCTGCCAAGAGCCTTACAGTAATTGTTGAATTGCTTTGTTCACTGAAAACTGAGAAAACTGGGGTTAATATCCCCAACTGGGTTGGAAAACTTTACCTCTTCTCTATCACTGTCGTGGTTTTATCAATCCTAGCTGAGCTATCGAGATTACAAAAATATATCTTAAAAAAGAGGACACTGAAATCTGTTGTCAGGTTTCCTACTCATACTTTAATTTTGGTACCTGGAACATGTAAGAGAAAGATTTCCAGCTGTTAGTTTCTGAAAGTCTAGGACATACTAGCAAAGTAACAAAAACACTTGCCAGTAGCAGTCCAGTTGTGAATAGGAACTGTTCCTCCTCTTCCATGAAAATACACTCGATTTCTGTTCAAAATGATAGTGAATTTAGAATTAGGTTTATTTTCAGAATAAGGCTATAGTAGGAATTATTTTATCTTACTGACAGTCTACATTTATTTAATATTTATCACTGATTTTATTATTTATATATGTATTTGTTTACTTATCCACCAGGGATTTAAAGAGTTTAAGAAAAACACAATTAAAATAAATATAATAACATTTGAAATATTTTAAAAGTAATAACAGAATTAATAACTTTATGTTTTGTATTTTAAACATAAAAATGAAAAAAGATAATGTAAAAAGGATGTAAGCTGGGACCAGTAGATGGTGTAATGGTTACATCACTGACCCACATAGTTGACTACAATTCGAGTCCCAGAACCAGTGGCTTAAAGCTTGTGCCAGACACGTGTGTGTACATGCCCAAAATCCTGAGACAAGAATGTAGGAGAAGGGATTGTGGTGGGGGTATCTCCGGGCAGGGGGTGATTTCTCACTTTCTATCTCTCTGGTGAGTGCACACGCTCTATAGCAAAAATATCTCTAAAAAAAATAAAATAAAATAAAATAAAATAAAAAAGGATGACAGGAACCAGTGGTGGTGTGGTAGTTAAGGTGCTGGACACTCCCACATGGCTGACCACAGTTTGAGTCCCTGACCTGGAGGCTTGCTTTCTCACTCCCCACCCCCGCTTTTTCTCTTTCAGTCTGTCCCTCTCTGGTCAAATTAAAATAAATAAGTAAATAAATAAAGTTAAATAAAATAATTATTTTAAACAAACAAAAAAGGATGTAAGCTTCATGATCCTGTCCACCATTATATCCCTAGTGACAACAATGTTGCTTAGAGTATAATAAATGCTCAGCAAATATTATATTCCTGAGAGAATAGATTAGAGTCAAGGAAGCACAGAGTACACGGGCAGTGAAACATTTATATTCTCCAACATTTGAACTTTTTTCAAAGGTTTTTGCCACAGGGAACATACACTCACCAGAGAGGAGAGAGAGAGAAAGTGACAGTGAGAGGTAAAGCGAGAAATCACCCCTCAGGAGATCATCATACCATAATTCCTTCTCCTCCATTCTCTTCCTGGGACTCTGGGCACACCACAGGCACCTGGCATGATTTTCAGGCTGCTAGGTCTGGGACTCAAACCATGGTTGGCCATGTGGGAGTCCAGTGCCCCAACCACCACACCGCCTGCTGGCCCCAAATTTAAACTTTTTAAAGTTCTTTAATTTTTATAATTTCTGCTGAGAAACAGGACTCTTAGATCAATTGTAACAATATGTTGATGCTTCACTGCTCATGCAAGAGTATTTTTTTGAAAGAAAAGACTGATTTTTCTAGAACCCAACCAGGATCTTTGGATTATGAAGTGTAGTAAGTTCTTAATAAGATAAAATCCTCTAACAGAATATAGTGATCTTTGAATTAATTCAAGGTAGAATTAAAGCTTCCAAATAGAATATCAATATTGTACATTTGACAAGGTCGAATTAAAAAGAAAGCTTACAGAGTGTAGAAGATAGAGAAAGGGGATGCTGGATGGAAATATAAGGATATAAATTAATGTGAGAAGGACTGAGATATACAGAGGATTAAACAGATTGCTGAAAG